>OY744548.1:34345353-34357853 GCA_963556195.1 Sepiola atlantica
AATCATAGAGTATGGAATATGTATTCTAGGCAACACGATGTGTTACGTTGAAACACTTTTTTTCGTAAACTTCACCATTTCAAATACAAAACTAATTCTATATTTATTGCTTTAGCCGTCGAAGCGCGGTTATTTAACTACTTTATTATGTATAAGTGTTCATACATATATATATATATATATATATATATATATATATATATATATATAAAAGAGAGATAAAGATAGCGAGATATATGTCACAATATACCTTATTATAGCAAATAAAGTACTACTGACCTGTGTTTCAAAATATTTAAAGTGGTAAAAGATGTCAACCTGATTAATGATCATTTTTATATACGGAATTCAGAAAATATGATTCACCGAAAAATATCATCAAAACAAGAATACACTTTTCATATACTGTCTTAAAACCAACAATTAAACGATCGATAACCTTAAATGGTAAACTCCTTATAATATTGTGAATGAAAATAAGCACACACCACCAATAGCAACGCTATATATACCACTTAGACTAAATGATGGGGCATAAAAGAATGGGGTATCACTCCACATAGATAATACACTAACACATTAATCTCTGCTTAAATTAAAATATCCTCCATTCTGTGTTGACACTAGTTATATGTTACAGGAAGACATACATTAAGAAATACATTGTTCAATTATATACATGTTTTATGTCACTGATTGTATAGCATAAGTGACTCGTTTTTCTTTATTTGTTCATTCGAACAAGTCATATACAAAGTGAAGCGTAATAACTTACTGTGATGAGGTCAGATTTGTAGAGGCACAACCTGGATAGGAATTTGAGCAAACACAGATTTATTCACATTACATTAACATTTATCCATATTGATATGGTTATACAAACAGTGAGAATGGAGAACATTTTAAAGGTAAGCGGATTTACGGGCAATTTTTATTAAAGACGTAAGATTTTGCTGCTGATCGCGTTGGTTTAAATTTTTTTTTTAATGAAGCAAGTTCATAGGAACACATTTATTCTAACGTACTTGTAAAACAAACACATGATGTAACACTGCAGCTATGTGACAGGGACAGGATTATGCAGACATTACGGCGCCTGTTCGGTTTGAAATTTATTTTAGTACCATGATCAGGATGAATAGTCTAGTGTTTGGTAAGCAACTACAATTTGAACGATATTTTAATATGCCTGAAAGTAGATTGTAGTAATATATAGGCACTTTACTTGATTTACCAAAACTGTATTATAAAAATCACATTTTTTCTGAGAAAAAAACAGGATACTTACAAAGAATAATTATTTAATGTGTACGTTGGGTCGGCATTACATTATTCTTACAGTTTGATACCCTCACAAACAAATTAGATTGAAATAACACTATAGCAACGCTTAGCCCTTAATTTTCCCATCGCTGGTGATAGGTCACTTTAAATATGTTTTCACTTCAGATGTGCAGATCTCTAATACAATGATCGCAAGTATTAAGACCAATCTTTATCTTACATCTGAAGACATCTGATTAGTCAAGTTTCATTAGGTAAATGTAAGTGATTCGTATTTAAGAGTCAGCCATCATTGAGTATCTTATTTGTCTGTTGTACTATTCTTTGTATATATTATAATTAATGAATACCAAATCTAGTGTACATAAGAAGAACACATAGCAGCAATAGATAAAACCTACTTTACACAGAATCGCACTTGTCCGATAAAATAACGCAGTTGATCTAATGTAGCGAAATCAACGACGATCATATGCACATATTATCTGTAGACAGGCATACACCTTCATATAGGTGCTCTAAAGGGGTGTAAGGAAAACAACATCCAAGAATAAGTATTTATATGTTAAAGCCTGGATTTTCAAAATTGTTGTAATCACTAGTCGCTATTGAGATCGAGAACGGCTGCTAGCTAGCGATGTCGAGAGATCAACTTTCGTCATTTTGCATACATTGTTAACGCACTCATTCGGAGCAAACTAGCAATCCAAATATATAATTTTTGTTATATACGTTATTACTTTGATCACCGTAGGCATACAATAAACTTATTCTCTAAAAAAATCAGTGAAACAGAGCTTATATATTTTAGTCATATATAAAATAATAAGTATATGAGAAACTTATCGTATATTTTAAAATGTGATCTTATTTTGTAAATAGAAATAGTACAGTATAGTTAACGTAAAGGACACCCATTATTTAAAACATAAGATTCTCGATAATAAATTTTATAACGGTAATCCTGAGCCAATTAGTATTTGTAATAGTTTTAATTGACTGATTTTTAGTATCGCACTAAATAGAACTTTGGGATTTGTCTGATAAGCAGCGTTGATTACAGACAGAAGAACCAATAAAACACATACAGTTATCGACGATTTTCTCGTGAACATATCTTTCTAAATGAATAAATGCATAGCTGATAGCGACAGAACGCTGGCAACATCAGTTATCCCTGAAGAATTGAGATATACATAATATATTGATAAAAAACAGATGAGAATAATTATGCTGAAAACGTTGAATATGGAATCATAAAATATAAAAAGGTACCAGTTGGAACTTATGATGTTACTAATGCAGCTAGAATTGTTCCTGGTGCATGGGGAATGAGGAATAACAAAGGCCACAATTGGTCGAAGCAGATCACGCGTTGCCTTACTTATGCAAACATGGCGTATAATAATAATTCATGTTATTTTGTAGACATGATCGTCTAGGGAAAGTGAGTGTAATTTTCTAAATGTCATAGATTTTTTAAGTTTTGGGGAGATTTACACTGAATTAATGCGGATTTAATACTTTTTATAATAGATGAAATAAATGTTCTTAATATTAATTTATTCGTGCTTTTTTTGGCACAAATCTTTTTGGAGCATCAATCAATATGTCTTAATTGAGTGTTCTTACATATTATAAAATGAAACCACAAGAGAAACTTACACAGTCCAATTGATTACATATAGTTACAATGTTATTTACTAAAAAAGTAGAAACAATATATATATATATATATATATATATATAAATATGAGGTGTTGCTGGCTTTGTGCGTCTAATATCCATGAAGCCAAGACATACTTCTCACTAGCAAATTCATGCGGATAATTTAGCATCTATTACAAGTATTTTGTCTATTATAATTTTTGAAACATCTTTTATTGTTCAGATACAACACGGAAATAACATCTTGTGTGAACTAAGTCGCTACGACGAAGTTTTTTGGTAAGACATCGTATAAAATTAGATTAATCCTTGATGTTCTATTGATTGATCGATTAAGAACACAGTATCACTACATTCGCATACAAAGCCAGCAACTTTTATTTCGTGTTTCCTTTTGTTGAGCGAGAATCGCGCAATTTTACTACTAAATCCTTGGAAAATACATATTTTTACATTTTATTCACCCCATATAAAAAAATACATATTAGAGTAGAGAGGCTCCCGCCATCTTGGAAACTCTACAATTAAGGGTTCAATTCCACTCTTAGTGTGCCCAATGAGGTGTGTGAACGTTGAAGAGATGCATGTGCAGTAAGTTTATCGGAGCACATTCCGTGGAAATACTTGTGCAAAAAGTTTAAGAATTAAACAACGCAGCCACTCAATAATGGCGAGAGATAAGAAGACAGTGTCGCACCTATTTGGTAAGAAATTATTATTACAACCATTTCAAGATGTGTTGATTAGTTGTCTTTGGCCCATCTCGGACGTGGACACAATACTCCATATATTGGGGAAGTAGTGGTATCGAATACTGACAGGCGTGTGATTTTTTTTTATCTCGGTAAAAAAGCCAACATTGTGTGCATCTTCTATGTGGCTATCCAAATTCATGTGTCCTGAAAATGTCAGACTTAAGATTTACGATGTTGGACTCTTGAGAAAGGTGGTATCAGGCATGAACATCTGTGGTTTTTAGGGTGTTTTAATAGTTGTTAAATTAACATATTGTTTACTTGGTTGCATTAAATGTGACTATATATGTTTGGTCTAATTATACTATGTACTAAGGGTGATACGCAATTTACTCATCTAATACGCGATTACAGCAGTGAGGTCGTTTATGAAGATCTGAAATGATATAAGTCCTGTGACATACTTGCATTTTCTTTTTTTAAACATAGTTCACCCCAAACAAGGCAGGCCACCACTGTAGACGTACTGAGAAAAAAGGTGAAAGGTTGGGGGTCAACCTAGATTAAGAGCTGTGCAGAGAGATGTATGTTTACATTAGTTTTAAATGTCTGCATGTCAGTAACGTCAGGAAAACATGGAGCATGACGAGAGTTCTAGATTTCAGCAGCACGAGCAAACAAACTTTTGGAGTAGAAAGCTCTTCGGTATCTGGGGGCATCCACAGTGAATGGATGAGATTTGGTAGATTGTCGAGTTGGTCTAGTGAATGTACGTCGTAGGGGTACCAGAGCAGAAATCGTTGGTTTAAGAGGTTTCTTGCAGCTTTGTCTTTGCGGCATTAAAAAGTTACCATCCATTGTTAACCCCATTCCATTTCAGACTGGAGGTAATTTTCTAAGGATTCAGCCATTGCCTCAGATATGTGCGCGTCTGTTTTGCCCACATGACGAGAGTAGAGCGTGGTGTTTTCAACAAATATTCCTATATCAGTCTCAATGAAATCCGGGAGGTAATTTATGAAAATAAGAAACAGTAGAGATCCAAAGATGGGTCACTGGGGTACACCCGCATTTATGTCATGTTACTGAGAAGAACGGCCATCGAGGGCAACCTGGATCTTCTCATTTGTTAGGAACGATTTAATTATATTAAATATTTATCCAGTAATACCATAGAGTGCAGTTTTGTTGAGAAGCCCCTCATGCCAAATCTTGTCAAAGCAATCTGATACATCGAGCGCTACCGCCCTAGCGTCACCTGCCTTGCCCACTGTATAGTATATGCGTTCAGAGATGCCCGGTAGGATATATGCAGTAGATCCTGCTTTTCTAGGTTAAAGGAAAAGTTCTATTTCCAGAATTCTTGAATGCTGGTACCACAGAGGCAATTTTTTAACTATCAAGGAAACAAGATTCAGCAAAGCGTTTGTTGTGTAGTTTGGAGAGGACAGGGGCCAGCTCAGCAGAGCATTTCTTTTTTACTATTACTGGTATAAGATCAGGCAAATATGCTTTAGATGTGTCAAGGTGTTTTATGATGTCTCTGACTTTAGATAGAGTGATGATTAGGTTCTCAAGTGTGGCTTAAGTCCGCAATGTGAATTTAGGGAGGGGGTGGTTGGCTGAGTCAAAAAAGGAGTTTAAGACGAAACGATGTGCAAGTAGTTCAGCCTTATCAGTTGACTTGCAAACAACTACGTTGTGATTTGAAAGCAGGGGAATTGTCGATTGTCGATTGTTCATCACACTATTGTAGATTTTCCAGAAATCACGAGTACCTTGTTTCTGTGACTGAATGCGTTTTTTGGTTATTACTGTATACCTTCTCTTTGCTTGATATATCACTACTTTGCAATCATTTCCTGCCTCTATAAATTTTCTATTTGCAGTTGACTTATGGCGGCCGAGTCTTCGGAATGCCTTCTCCATCTCAGCAATAGCAGCTGCACATTCCGAGGTGAACCATTGAGGAGAGTGGGGTTGGCTGAATAATTTTTGCGTAAAGACAGAATCACCAATGCCTGCTTTGACCCATTCGATTTGCACACTGATCAGAAGCGAGTGAGATGAGTTCACCTCATGGGGCGTTGATCATGTGATTCTTGGAGGATTCAAAATCAGCCTGCTCATAGTTACTCGTCGTTTTGAGCAACGGCGATTCATCTTTTGAAGGAGTTTTTAAGGTGATAAGTATTATCATCACAACGTGATCAGAGTTTTCGAGCGGGCTATAAGAATTGGCCACACAAGCCTCGTGCAGTGAGGTCAAGTACAGATCGAGAAGTGGGGCTTGCTAATCCGCACGTGACAGTCTGTAAGAAGTCGTGAGCTCAGGCGAAATTAAAAGTAGATTTCCCAGCTGCATCAGTAATGCTAGAGAATCCCAACCAGTAACGGTGGTGTGCTTTAAAATCTCCAAATGCATGTATTTTGACATTCGAGTCGGCTGAGAGTAATCTATCTAAACTATCAGAGAGAAAGTCAAGCAGGGTAGAGCCATGGGTCGAAGGAGAACGGTATAATAAATATAAGTAACACACTCTGTCATGTAAGGTAAATCTAAAGCAAATGTAAGTTTGGTCATCTGATTCTAACATATATTTTCTAGTTAAGGGGAGGGTTTTCAAAATATAAACTCCTAACCCATGCATATGTTTGCCAGATTCCTTACGGTAGAGTGGAAGGTAATCGGATATTATGCAACTGTTGATGGAGCAGCTGTTCTTAACGCTACCTAAGAGGTAAGATTCCGAACTACCAGTAAGAAACAGCAGCCAGACAAGCTGTCTAACCTGTACACTCAACCTGTCGGAACAAGAGCGACCCAGACTAGTCATGTAGGACGTAGTGACGCAAAAACATTCCAGAAGTTGTCCAGATAGAAAGAAAGAGAGACGGCGTTCTTTGCCATAGTCAGGAAACAAGACCAAGCACCAGGCGTCTTTAGAGGCGTCCTAGTGCTTGCACCCCTACGCCTGGCTTTGTTCTTGTGTACAGTTGCAGAGAAGAACCTGAATCTCTTTTTTTAACTAAGTTACTTTCTGATATATCACTTGCGCAATACGGATCACATTAGCTAGCCATTTGATACCAATGTTTACAAAATAGTACATAGATAAACAGTATCAATAGTTCACTAATACATACCTACATGGCGTCACTCAGGAATACGTTTTATAACATTTTTATTTCGATTTGTTTGTTTTATATGAATAATGACTTTTTGATAAATTATTAAGTAAATTGTTAATCAAACCAAATTATTATAAAACCACAAATAAGTGATGTTAAACTTATGTTCTTTAAATAACAATTCATAAAATTATTAAACGTATGTATACTTTAAAATTGGTAATCTTATAATACGCCTCGATTTGCTAAAAAATATAAATGGCTTTAGATTCGACAGTTTACATGTTTCCAAATTCGTTATAACCTTTTGAAGTGTCAAGAAATAACTAATCTTTCAACTTTAAAACCACATTAGTCAAATTTCAACACCGTCTGGAGTCATTTGACGGACAACATATCTCTATCTATAACGTTGCATGTACGGTTTGTTTTTGTTTTATTTGTTCACGAACTCCTCTTATCGTTTATAAGATAGAATAAAATAAGATATATATTCATTACATACTTACACATAGTTCTTGCAGGCTCATATTTCATTCTGAGTATGGATGTAGTCCACGATGCCGCTTAAAAACAAGGTGAAACAATAAACTGTTTTACGTTATTGTATTAATAACTTGAAATTTTAGACATTAAATAAAAAACAAAAGAAACTAGTTTAAGGGGTTCTACACTTGAATCAGCGATACACATGTTTATTATTGATTTTATAGAAAAAAAACAGACGTTCATTGAGAGTGAAGAATAAAACGAACTTTAACTTACAAAAATATAATATAATTTATATAAACATTCTAAAGCACAATACTTTTGTGTACATCATTAGTTACAGCAAATTAATTGAATATAATAAAATATAAACCACTAGTAGAATACCCGTCCCAATAAGCAATACATGTAGCATAAGGTTTACATTTTTATGAATGTCTTTTTTTCGGGGTATGATACAGCTTCAGTAAAACCCCTATATAGAAAAGTTTACAAAATAAATAAAAAACTTAGTTCACCTTACACACCCCGTTGCCTAGAATACATATTACATAATTTATAACGATGAGTCCAATAACTTAGAATTTTACCAAACACACTTATATTATTGACGCTCACGCAGGCGAACATATTTTTTTTACTTAAATAAAACGTTGATTTTAAATGTAGTGCAAACCATTTCTTTTATAATTCTTTTATATCAACCTTATTTTAAAAAGATGAGTAAATTGCAGATTAGGCTGATCGCATCCTCTAACTGTTAAAGTTTACACAAAAATAATGCGCGCATGTTAGTCATCCGGTTGCAGAGAATATATTTAAACAAATTGATAATGATCGTTGTTTATTAGTTTAGGAGTGTATCGTGTAAAACGTAATATATATATATATATATATATATATATATATATATATATATATATATATATATATATATTGATACATTCTAATGACCATGTAAAAATTAATCTAAGATTATAAATTACATAAATTCCTTCAGTTGTATTTTTAACTTTTTATTTTATATTTATTTCAACACCTCATTAGGTGTGAATCATTCTAATTTTCATCTCATATATAAAACAATATTTTTATATTTAGCTTTGCTACACGTGTTTCGTGGCCAATTTGCACTTACATTACAGTTAACTACCTCATCTTCTCATCTTCAGAGAATATTAAAATGTGTGTTTAAATTATAGCAACGTCTTATAACGTCAAAAACCAGAAGAAAAAAAACAAAAGAATAAGAGAGGAAATTTTAAATCAGGGTTCCGATAAAAGCCTGTTAATTTATAGTAGATGAAAAGAAACGCACGTGATTTTGAAGACAGCAAAACAAATGGTACTCCCTCAAAACCCTACAAAATTACAATGTCGTCTCACTTACGGTGATTTTAAAACAAACGCCAAACAGAGCTCGTTTCACCTACCAGGAATATCGGCCAAAGCCATGAATGGAACATTTTTCAAAACCAGTTGCAAAAATATGTGTAATACTTATGATTACTAATTAGTAATATTACAGGTAAAAATACCTCATTAAATATGTTAAATTAAAATAAAATTAGTGCGAAATTGGAGTTATTGCTAAACCTATAATAATAGATCGGCACCAAGGGAAACTTTACTGATGCAATAAGTATTATATTTGGAAATGAAATGAAATGAAATGTAAAATTAAAATGCGGACAGTTAAAATATTAAAAAGATGAAACATTATCAGAAACTAAATAATAGTATTGATGGAACTAATCCAATAATTAATATTATGTAGAATTTATAATGTTTAAAAATGTTTTTAAACAAACTAAATATATAAATGCGAATAGTTATGTCTTATTAATTTTTGGATTAGCCCACCTACAGCAAGAATAACTTGTTAAAAGTCAAGGTTGGACCAAAAACATACATTTAAATATTCGAAATGCGACTACAGCTTCAAATAAAGTACCTGGATTGATTATGAGAATAAATCCAGGTACTTTGTTGAAGCCGAGTCGCATTTCGAATATTTAAATGTATGTTTTTGGTCCAGCCTTGACTTTTAACAAGTTATTCTACTTCTAACCAAAAAAAACAACATATATACCAAAGGTAATGAATAAGTATCTTCTCTCAAAATAATAACTAGTTAATTTTATTGAACGAGTATACTTTCGAGTTCCGTTTTAGACCCTGGCCCATTTACCTGCTTAAATGCTCAGTGCCCCAGAAATAAGGAAAAGATACCAGCCCCTATTCTATATGTATAGAAAGTTGAAATTCAAAACGTTTTTAATTCTTAATTTAATATATAATGCCGGACGCGTTGAACGTATTTCTAAAAAAAGTGCTATTCCAAAAATAATTAAATTGTATTCCAATATATATATATATATATATATATATATATATATATATATACAACGCTAGCGTATGTAGGTAAAACTAATTTAATATTATTTATTTAAAATGAATATTGTTATAAGTCCCTTTAATAAGATAAAAGTTGAGCCCTGTTCGGGGTAGTTAAAAATAAACTGGCACGTAGATATAGGACATATTCCGACAACGTTCCTAGAATCTTTGTCAGTATTTCTTGATATGCCGCCCTTGGCTTAAATCTACTTCTTGAATTCCCCTTTGCCTAATAAATACAGCGCCTGCTTACGGTGGGTAAGTTGATTATGGGGCACGGGGTTCGAACGTGCGACTGTCCGAGGTTACCATCCCTGAACCGATGAGAGCGTATGTAGGTAAAAATAATTTAATATTATGTATGTAAAAGTTATGCTGTTATATATAAGTACGTGTATATATATATGTGTGTGTGTTTGTGTGTGTATATAAATACATGTGTATATATATACATGTATATATATATATATATATATATATATATATATGTGTGTGTGTGTTTGTGTGTGTATATAAATACATGTGTGTATATATATACATGTATATATATATATACATGTATATATATATATATGTTCATATGTATATATATATATACAAATATATATATATATATATTTATACATATATATATATACATTAATACACATATATACACACATATATATACATATATATATATGTATATAAATATATATATATATATATATATATATATATATATATAAATATTGATGAAAAAATAGATACATTAGGTGCTCATTGAAGTAGAACTCATAGAGTCTGGATGGCAAAATCCGAGATCTGGGTTATGCCTGAATCAGAACGAAGATCAAAACAAAATTACAGTAGATTATAAAATAAGTGATACTGCTTGTTCTATTTGCTCCCTATGATATCGACGGAGACCTCTATATTTTCTACACAAATGTAATCGAAGATCTTTTTTGCTCACAGCTTTTGATAGTTTTAAATGTATGCTAACCAATAATACATTTTGTTGATTTTTCTCTTCTGATGATAAGACCTTATCTTTGGGAATCCATTGATTAAGGAAACTACATGTTTAATATTCCTTATTCAAATCATTGATTAATTACTTGATATAGAACTTCATCCAATTTTTAATTTCACTATTCATATTCTATTATATCTGAATGCGAATGTTCTTTCCACGTATCCTTCTATAACATCAAAACACGTTAGGAGTATGTAATTCTAATGATATAGTCATATATTGAAACCCCTATATAAAGGCATCTCCTACTCAGTCAAACAAATCTCGATCTTGCTTATTTGCATATTTTTTTATTTTTAAGTTTTTAATAAATTAATATTTTGTAATATACCTTTCTACTTTGTATTGTCAAATGTTCTTCTATCAACAAAATCATTTTATGTATAGTACTATTTTTATAATTATAAATACAATAAGATAAAGAGATTTTATTAAAAAAATCAGTAGCCATTAAGAAAATATTTAGGATTTAATTTTCAAGAGTGATAATTAACATCCGCCTTCAGTAAAGTGGCAAATATCGCTGATGTAGAACAGATATTACACTTTGATCTCAACCAAAATGTTACAGAACCATAAAAAATATATTTTTGGGACTATGGATTTTTTAATTAAAAAAAAACTAAACAAAATTGATTAAATAGTAGTAGTATCGGTTCTGTTGTCATAAGACTGTCCTCCCAAGAATTACCGCCACCGTTCTAAGTGTGTGTAGAGGGAAATTATCTCAGAATGAAACATCCCAAAGACGCGGTTATGTAAGAATATATTTTAAGGGGGTAGTGTAGTATCGGTTATGTTCTCATTATGAATGACTTCCTCCGTTTTAGGTGGAGCGAAGTCGTGTTCGTTCAACATGATATTATCATCTGTCAGGTAGAGGGAAGTGTAGTATATGTTCGATAACTCAAATTTATAATAAACATGTATTTTTTAACTAGAAAATTATGAAAGTTATCGTTCTTTCTTAGCCAGCATATTCATTTTTGTTTATAAAGATGGCGACTATATATTTCCAGTCAATTTTCATTTAAGCGTTTCACTTGGAAAATAAAACTTGCCACGTTTTTTTTTAAATTTGCATTCATTCAATGCAAAAGGTTTTTTTCCACCTATTATAACTATATTCACATTAAAACGGTTTATGCTTATTTAATTCTCTGTAGTATATTTTTATTCGTCATGATACATTCTTCCGAGGCAATACCTCCTCTTCGAGGGTAAGGTTGTATCGTATACATTCGTTCTTCACTGTACCATTTCCTCGGGATTACCACTTTTGTGTGGAGGGAGTAAGTGTAGTATGTATTCTGTTGTCATGATATCATCCTCCCAGGCATTAACCCCTCCTTTTGCGGGGGTCAGTGTATATAGTTCGTTCATCATTATATCATCCTCTCAGCATCTCATTTGCAAATTTATTCATTTTAAAGTTTCTAATGAATTAATATTTTCTAATCTGTAAATAATTAAATACATACGTTTATTATTTTTTAAA
The DNA here is from genome assembly GCA_963556195.1 of Sepiola atlantica. NCBI lineage: Eukaryota > Metazoa > Mollusca > Cephalopoda > Sepiida > Sepiolidae > Sepiola > Sepiola atlantica. Next base: position 34,357,538 of record OY744548.1, read on the forward strand.
TAAATTTGTTACTGTTGTTGCTGTTGTGGTTGTTGTTGTTGTTGTTGCTCTCCTATTTCTATTCACTTCCTTCCACGAGAGCAGAGTAAAGTATGATGATCATAGTTAACGTTGGGAGAATCAAGGTCTCCCAAAATAGGCACTCTGAATTGGAACAAAAAATTCAATTGCCTCGGTCTAGAAGAGTTTCTCTTTCACTGACATAAAATCTAAAGCAGATTCGGTAGATACTACATTTTGTTCCTAGTCAAAAGGCAAAGGAAATAACATGTTGGTAGTGATGAGGAGTATGATGATGCTGATGATGATCATCATC
>OY744548.1:34365353-34467853 GCA_963556195.1 Sepiola atlantica
ATTCCTTGCAAAAAAGAATGGAGCTATGCATGCAGAACAAAGGTGGCCATTTTAAAAAATGTCTGTAATATTAAACTCTCATAAATGAATTTTTTGAATAAACTAACTGTTTTGTATTACCGTATTTTTTAACTTTAGAATTAAAAATATAAATAGTTAAGTGACTTATGAATCACCCTGTATATATATGCAATGTTTCTCTCAGGCGCTGAGCAATCTCTACAACAATGACGCCTGCCCCCGCCTCTCCGGTAAGTGTACGTTAATTTCAGCTACTGTCGATGGCGGTTTCTCGCCGCCGCGTAAGCATAGATGTTTGGATCGAGACTGAACCTACGGACTGCGTTCGATCCGATGTGACAGCATGACACCGCCAATCCTGAACTGATGAGGGTAAAACATCCGAAACGATATTTTCTGTAGGTTACAAAAACACTTTGATGTGTTCGTCGGTGCAATGTGATGGATTTTCTTCAAATCTGAAAAATAAAATAACCTCATGGCAAGAGAATCGCATCGAAATTTAAAGTTGTGATTTATTTTAATTAACGTTTAATTAAACTATAGTTCTGAATAGAACTATCTACGGACACATTTTTCGCCGTCTACGGGTCATCGGTGTGGCTTTACCAAGCGAGTTTTGAAACTTAGACCACCCTTTCAAATGCCCGACGCCTTTATTGCTTGACCACGGAAACTAGCTAGTTGTACAACAATACCGAATATAAATGTAAATGATTGTTTTTTTTTTGTGATATTGATAATCGAAAATATTCAGTGGTTTAAAATTATATATATATATATATATATATATATATATATATATATATATATATATATATATATATATATATATATATATATATTTATATATATATTGAGTGGTCGCACATCGAAGCGCTGATGAAATCAGAATAATAAAGAAAATATTTTTTTAAAAATATTTTAAGCCTGAAACAACGAATAAATTAGTTTTTTTTAAATAAATTATTTATTTATCTCAAAAAACTTCTTTTTTTTTGGTTTAAAATTTATAAATGACCGCATAACTTTTGGATGTACTAGCTTTGAACGAAAAATTATAAATGGCGTATTAGTGGGTTTCCCCACGTGTGAGTTTGCTCTTTTTCTTTGTTTTTTGTTTGGTTTCACCAAAAAATGAACCAGTGTATAGTGTAGTTTTTTCAAGACACTTTAATCCAATAACTTTTTACTCTTTGTGACTTTTTCTGATGATTTTGTAATGTTGCAGAGACTATATTGACATAAAAACGTTGTTTGGCACAAGACAAATGAAACGGACTCGTGAAAAATATATCTCACAGAAATGTTATGTTTTTGGAAATGTGAAAAAATAAAAATAATAAAATAAAACCATGGTTAGTGGAATATAATATGAACCTGACTTATATTTGCTCTGTCGAGCTGAACCTTCTAAGGAGACTGCAAAGTAAAAGGGCACTGATAGTATATGCTAATACATATATTGTAATTAATAATTATATATATATATATATATATATATATATATATTTAGAGAGAGAGAGAGAATGGCAGAGAGAAAGAAGAAAGATAGAGAGAAATTTAGAAATTATATTATACTTACGCTGTGGGCGGCTAGTATATATATATATATATATATATATATATATATATATATAGAGAGAGAGAGAGAGAGAGAGAGAGAGGGGGGGGGCAAAGAGGAAAAAGAAAAGGAGATAGGAGAGAAACAGACTGATAGATAGTTATATATACACGAACTAGAATCGATCAATATATAGATCCTAACGCATTTTAGCCTAGTGTATGATCGTTGGCCAAAATGTGCGTCCCCTTTTCAGAACAGCTGCCCTTAACTCTCCCTAGCTGCAATTCCGGTTGTTCATGCGCTAATTGGCCAATAAACCTGCTTCCTGCTCTGCTTATTGGTCCCTCCAGTGCTTGTGAGGACGCCACATTCTGACCTTCATCTGTCAGATTCTTAAAAAAATATTCGATGTCGAAATGACAAACGAAAGATGCACTGGAATGGACAAGCAATTTGGATATTATTTTTACGTCGCCACTTTATCTTTTTGTATTGAGCTTGATAGTTTTTTGTTTCTTTTTCTTTGCTTTTCTGTAGATACGTCCAAGCTTATCATTAATATGCTTCGTCGGTTGCTCTGTCATCATTTAATTTGCAAAAACTGATCCGTATCGCTAAATATCTTTACCCAATGGACTCATATTGTCCTTGATGCGTCCAAGTTTTATGAGTCAATTGATGAGTTTATCTATGTGTTAAAACAGTATTTTCCGTATAACTAATTCTTACAAAATGGTCGGATTCCGTATAAAATAACACTTACATTGTTTATATGCGGTAAAAGGAAACGACAAAATAAATCGTTATACACATGTATTTTGAAATATAAACAACTCTTGTTATTGATAGATTTATCAAAATGACTAGATTCGGCATTAAACAAACCGGAAAATCGGGATATGTTTCAACGGAAACAACAAAACATAACCACATGCATATATATCTGAGGATATAAAGAACGTGAAGCATAAATATGTTTAACCAAAATTACGGAGTTGTCATTGTATAACATGAAAGGAGTTAATATGCTGTAAAACAATTAACAATAATAAAACACCATGAATGTATATCTGATCATAAAAAGAGCGTCGTGCAGGGATCGACTTTACTGTAAACATGACGTCAGACATATTGTAAAAATAAATTTACCGGAATATTTTTGTGTCAATCTGTTGTGATATTTTTTTCAATTTTGAGTCACCCCAAATAAAGCACATTGCTACTGAGACGTAAGGGCAGGGTCAGATGAAGCCGGTGGGAGGCCTGGGATGCACTTGAAAGAGGGGGGGGGGGGGCACCCTCCAACTGCTTTATTGCATACACAATAGAATAGTCACTTATTATATTAGTAGGACTTTTTTAGGGAGTATTGTACGACACCTATTCTTCCAATGCATACATACGAAATGAAGTGAACACAATTTGTACTTATCAAATTTATTTACACAGAGAAATTCAGTTAAGGTTATTTAGTTTTTCATGAAAATGTATAGTATATCTGTTGTTGCCCGTTTGGGAGTAAGAAAAAAGACACGCACTCAGGAGTAAGTGAAACAAATATATTAGAAAGGGAGATAAATAGAATATACGAAAAAGTGTAGAGCGTCTGATTAACTGCCAAGTGTTAGACTAAGTGAATCATTAACACCGACAGCCATGTGATCCGGTATTTATTATTTAAAGAAAGGGTAGGTCATCATAACAATAACTCACAAGAAAAAATGTTTAAATCAAGAGTATGGATGGAGTTATAATCATTACAATCCAGATACGTTTCTCTATGTTCGTGCAGCAAAGTCGCTGATGATATCACTAAAGTCTTATTCACGCAGTATATCTGACTCGATGCTCATCACTGCTAGAATTACAGATCGTTTCTTCTTCATGGATGTTCGTAATCGGTTCTCAATTAATTTTAGTTTTGAGAAGGAACCATCGCCACTGCAGTTTGATACCATCAAAATAAGCTATATCCGTAGAGCTATCTCAATGTTTGAGGAAGTGTCGTGCACACACTTGTCTATGATAAGTCTTTAGACGAAAATCTCGGTGCTAATACCTTCTGGCTCCTCGTTTGTGAAAATATTGGCAAATTTTACAAAATACACTGTTCATCGAAAAATGTAATTTCTACGTCATCTGGATTAGACCTGACGAGTTACTGTTCTGCGGCTCGAATCCCGTCTGAAGACAGTTCTTCAGATGGCCAAGAAAGCTAAATAGTCTTGATACATCTTGATATGCTTGCTAGTGTTGATCGAGAGAAGTGATAAACGGAGCAATAATCGACAATACCCTTTCTGTTATTTATTTGTCAAAAGAGCTATGTTGTACTTCTACAGCATGATCATAATCTAATGGGTTAAGCCTCACATTGCGGCGGTTGTTTCGAGTCTTCGTCTGCACATCATTGTCTGCTTATTTTCACTGTTGAACGAGTAAAGCTTTGATGTAACATAGTTTCCTAAGCTTGTCAGTGACGCAACAGCAGTAGTTAGATCGATTTGTGCGCGTTGTAGAGTTTTATTAGTTGCATCTGCTCTTTGCAGGATACTATTCCAGAAGGTAGCATGACTATCTGTTTCAATGTGATTTGTCTGTTTTAACAGTCATTCTGCTCAACAAAATACGCATCTGTTTCCTTCAATGCCATCAGCAATGTGTTTCCATACATCCAGAATCCACTGATAGCCATGCTTAAATGCCTTCGTTACATCAGATCTGCAGGACGAACGCATTGTCGTGACACGTTTGAAAATGAGTGATGAATTATTATGTTTCAAAGCCTAAGCCAAATGTTGATGCCGATGTGTCAAAATTGTGAAGAAGACAAACAGCTTTTCAAAAAAACAAAAAATATATAGCACTCGAGCAGCATTCTACGGCATTTTTCACAACCAGGTTTAGAAAATGTGCTGTACAATGAATCCAGGCGGCTAGACTGTTCTTCTCTCTCAGTTTGGCTTGTAGACCATTGTACTTGCCACTCATTGCAGATGCATTGTTGTAGCCGCGGTAGTTTCCCAGACATAGGTCATGTATCTCTAGAAATGTCGTCAAGGCATTGAACATATATGTAGCCCCATGGCTTTGTTTGTCATGAGTGTTACAACACGTTTTACTGGGTCATCTTTCTCCATGCACTTCAATACAATGGTCAGTTGGTCAACATCCGCTACATCTAATGTTGAATCTAAAGAAATTGAGTAGCATTTTGATTTTTTTAAACTTGAGAACTGATTTCTGCAAGAACGTTTTTACCCATTACACTGATAAGATCTTCCCTTATTGTAGGTGTCAGATACTGTATGTGTTCATTTCTGCAATTGGATTGAGTTTCGATATGCTGTTCAAGAAACTCGTCTTACTTGACGATGAGTTAAATAATACCAAGAAAATGCCCATTTCCAGCTGCTAAAATCAATTCCTTGTTTCCCTTACAGCTATGGCACGCTCGGAGATGAATTTAATAATGTAAACTACTCGTTTCAACACTGATTTCTTGTACCTATCTAGATGCTTGATGTGTTATGTCAGCTCCGTATCAATTCGCGCAATTGCTTTTAACCTCCTATTGAAAGCGATCGTAGCCTTCAGATGCTCTGTTGACTGTTCATGACTACGTAGACGTTCTTGTCAATGTTTCCAATCACAGAATCCATGAGACGAAAGCTGAGAAGACTAAAATGTTGATGTATGTGCACATTAATCTGCACGTAATACAGTAACCACATTCATTAGAGAGAGAAAAGCATAACCAGTTCCTAGTAATGACTTTCCCTCTATGATTATAACGACTGAAGAGTTCAAGCGTGCAAATTCTTAAAATATTGCAGACTATTGTTGTATCGAGTGAGCAGAAAACAATCTTTCTTGAGAATGCTTAACCGTCAATATAATTATTTTCCTCCACTGGTGCAATTGTCTTACCTTTAGCAATTAATCTGTAGATGTTATTGCAGCTTTTCGAACTCTACGTATTTCTTAAGTCCCGTATTTCCAAGTTATTGTACCATTGCTGTATCTATCTCTTTCACGATTGCATATACTAGTAATTTGAAAATAAATCAAATTACATGATAGTCTAGCTTAAGTAAAATCAAAAAAAGTAGTCAAAACTAGCTTCAATTGTAGATGAAACACCGTTGAAGTTTCTCTTTCATTTCGGTAAATAAGTTATCGTATCCCGCTGCCTAGGCGCATGCGTCCGTTTGTGAGCGCAAAATTTAAAAGTGAAACTGATGGCTCTCCGAGCGATGCTTTCTATCGGTAAAAATGGAAAACAAACACATACATTTATGCTGGATACAAATTGTTAATTTTATTTACTAATGTAGTAAACAGCATCTGTGTGTTCTTTTCTTAATACATATTCACACATTGAGTAGGAGTTCTGTGATGTCCCTTTTCTCTCTTAATTCTTATGTATTATCACAACATGATGATATTCTAAATCACTTACTCCACTGTAGGCACTCCAGCCATCACTATAATTCTTGTTCCTGCATTATCGTCATATGTATAACTTATTTTAAAGTGTCTTTATTTCTGTAATTTTCAAATTTGATTCATCAATTTAAATGTTCAATATTATTTCTCCGTTCACAAATGCGATATGCAAATAAGCCTTAACACTTTTTTCGCTTGATATTCGCCCAACTATCAGATAAAATCGATCCTTGATGTGAGATAGTATTTTTATTTTTTACCGTATATAAATGTTACCTTTTATGTCAAATTCTTACTTGACCAACCGTCTTTTCTCCGAATTTTTGTTTTATTGACTAATATGTTTTTGTGTAAACGTTTTAATTTGTGATATTAAATCATTTATATTTGTGCCCCCCCCCCAGAAAAAAATGACCGCTAGCGATTATAACATTAAATTTAAGTTACATTCTCAACACTTTAACAAGTAAATACGATTTTTTTCAAGAAAAAAAGTAATGTTTCAAACCAAGAATCGATTTTATCCAAAATGTGGGCCAATACCAAACGAAATAGGCGAAAAAATCAAACGGTATACAATAGAACTTATATAGCCTTCTTATTTCTTTGGATTTATCGCTGAAGAACTTAATTCCTTCGTTATTTTAAATTTTACAACAAATAACAATTAATAGAACGCAACTATGTTCTTTAAAGAAAGTAAAAGTTAGCGAAAAGTGGCCCTTTTTTACAAAATAGCACCATGTTCAACCGTAAAACGATAAAGCTAAGTTAATCCTAATGTTATAAATTATACACTTAATTATAGCAAGCTAATTCAATTGAATAGAGTTTTGCGTATCAGATCAAAACCAAGCTTCAGCCAATTTCCTATCTTCGCAATGATGCATAACCGTGAATGTTTCACAAGTAATTTAATGGAATGTTTTCCGATTAGCTTGATGCTCGTGTGCCCCCCTCGACGTAAATATGCCCGACCTACCGGAAAATAAGGAAACGCTCACCTCGTCACTGTAGAGGTCCCTAGATGTCGGAATACTTTCTACTCTAATAGCTTGTTTAATCGAACTGCTAGCTTTCGGAATTCCCTCCATGTAGCGTGTTTTCTTGACTGTGCCAACATCCGAAAATTGAAACGTAATGTAAACCGACATATCGCTGCATAATTCACCACTTAGGATACTTCTGTACGCATGCCCCCATACCTCACGGTAATTGCTTACGCAGGGCCGGAATAAAGGCGGTCTCTAAGAGGGTTGGGCCCTTGGCCTCCCACCAAGAGGGGCCTCCCTTTCATTATTTAACAACATTTATAATTCAAAAAAAACAATACTTAGGATTTTAGTTTGTTTAAAACTTAATTCCACATTTCTTGTACAAATGATGAATATTTACAGTATTTAAACTACCATTGAACATAAATCTATAAATTATAATAATACCTAAATGTGATTTAAATGTAGTATAATATAATCTTTACAAGAAGTTGTCAGAACAATAGCGGTAACTCATTTTCTGTTCATATTAAAGAGAAAATTCATTTTGGTTACTGTTCTGCCAGTTTCTTATAAAGATTAATTGTATCATTTTTTACGTGTAAAATAAAGTGTTGTCTTTATTCAAAATGGTAGACATGAATACTAACAACATCACTTATTTTCAAATGAAAACTGGAATTAGTTAAGCAATATTGTTGTCTATTATCATGAATCTAAAATACGTTTTTCGTTTTGTTGTTAGTTGCAAGTGTTGATTACAAAAAATGTGAATGTCACATTCACAATTTTATAAATAAACACATATAAGATCATAGAAAAAATCCCAGATTTCACTCGAGATGAAGTTGAAAAAAAACAGCATTGTTTGTTTTCTTTTTAAAGAAGCTACACTAGTCTAATTTGTTTTGAATTTTTCTTATAAAACTTTATTCATTCATTGTTGATAATTAAACAACAACACAATACAGAACACCACAATTATAACATTTTTTGTTTACAGAAAATAAGACTAAACGAAAAGTAACATGTTTTTACAAAAAAAGCTAAATGTTCAAAATTAGTTCAAAAGACAATGTCAAGCAATACAGCTAATCTAATCATAATAAACTTAATTATAGAACTCTGGATTAACATTTCTTGTGAAACGTGTCTTTTCTTGTAAGATTCTATTCAAATAAATATTATTTCAGAAAGAAGAGATTACTATTTGGCGGGAGGATTTAGAAGCAATACATCGATACTTACTAATGTTTAAAAAAAATGTTTACACTAATATTTCAAAACAATGTAAGAAATTAATATTTAGTAAATTAAAAGAAAAAAGGAAGTTATGATTTGATTAATAAAAAAAACAAAATACAAACATGTATATTGTTTTATTTATTATTTATGTCATGTTTTTTTTGGCGTTCTACACGGTAAATACATACTTTTGAAGAACTTTATTTATTCATTGTTTTAAATTTTAAAACGAAATAACAAATAACAATTTACACAACTTTACATTTTGTTTAAAGAAGCTAAAATTAAACGATAAGTAAACCCTTTTTACAAAACATCGAGATATTAACGTGTGTTTTCATTTTTCATTATTTTCCACCAATATTTAAGAAAAAAGCTTATAAATATACATTATGTCCATCTGAATCGTTAAATCACTGAGAAACGCAAGTGATACAACGATTTGTTTGAAAAACAACACAAAACAACATGTTTAGTTTATTCTTTCTTTCATATTTGTTTGTTTATATGTTGCTTTTGCGGAATAAATAAATAATTATAAATGAATGAATATAATGTTCTAGTGGGGTTCGAGTTCAGGGGTAAATTTTTTTTCACTACACGATTTTGGGTTTAGTATTTCTTATAGTAAATAATGAGTCTCATTTCATTGTTATTGTCAATTTAGGATATGTACCTGTGTATAACATTTGTCAGGCGTTTTTTCTTCTAATCTGAAGCTTGGTTGCATTTATGGAACTCTTGTTTTTATTTTAACAGAAAACCTGACAAAATTAAAAAGTATAATTAAACAGACGAGATCTGTCATTTTAAACTGTTTGCATAAATGAGTAAATGCTACCTAAATACTCACAATATATATATATATATATATATATATATAGTGAATGCTTTTATTCAAACATGTACAAGGTCTGCTACACTGGCATGTCGATGTTATCGATCTACAGCTCTCAAGAGCTGAGGTCTCATCAGGCAGAAAATCGTTTTTTGATTCAACTGGTTGCTGAATTCCAGGGAGAATCTCCCTGGAATTCAGCAACCAGTTGAATCAAAAAACGATTTTCTGCCTGATGAGACCTCAGCTCTTGAGAGCTGTAGATCGATAACATCGACATGCCAGTGTAGCAGACCTTGTACATGTTTGAATAAAAGCATTCACAATACAGCTCTATATTTTTATTGAGCACTCTTTTATAAACCCGGTTTGATTCCCTTTGGATTTCTACCCTATGGATTTTTACCCTACCTGGATTACTATATATATATATATATATATATATATATATATATATATATATATATATATATATATATATATATATATACAGGGTGACCCCCCCCCCGAAAAAAAACGGGCCCAACTCTAATGTATATACATATATATATATATATATATATATATATATAATTTTTATTAATATTATCATGTGTCTCTTATATTTATTAAATTATTAAAGCGTCACCGTTTGTTTATGTAGTATTCGATAGTTACGGCAAATATACGCGCATGCGTACGTTAAATTGAAATAAATGAATACACACATGAAATATGAAGTATGACACATATTAAAGGCATAAAAAATAGGTTCCGGAAGTGAGCCTAACCAATTAAAAGCGCATGCCCGCCCGTGAATAAACTCATTAACGTCAATAGTAAAAAAAAATCCGAAGAATAAGGCGGTCAAAACATACTGACACAAAGAAAGCAAATTGGATCACACAAATGAAAGATGCATTATTATAATATAGCAAAAGGGAGATGAATAGGAATAGTGTTTAAAATGAAGTCACACAGAAAGATAAGCAAATAGAGAGGAAGTATGAAGCATAGCGTAGGACATAGAGTAATAAGAAAGGAAGGGAAAGACAGAGACAGAGAAATAAGAAACAGATAAAAATACATGCAGACAGAAAGACAGGGGAAGAGAGAGAGAGAGAGGATCTGATAGACATAGAGTTGGAAAGATATAGAGACAAGTAATAGAAAAGGAGAGAGATGGAGGAAAAGATACAGACAGACAGAGAAAGAAAGAGAGGGAGAGAAGTGTGTAAGAGAGAGAGAGAGGGGGGAGTAACTACAGGGGAACCTAACTGGAAGTTAAAGGAAGATTTAAAAAAAATATACGCGTCAATTGTCACTATTTTCTAATGATACCTAGCTTTACACACTGACTCAATTCTTCAAGTTTCAAATTTCTTCTGAAAAAAACAAGATTACCTCTGCCCTGTTGGGTCAGTATTAGTTATTAATATTATCAAATTGTTTGGAAAAAAGTATGTTAGAGTTTAAAATATTTATTTACAAACGAGTTCAACTGACCACTCGAGGGTAATGGTTATTGAGTGTGACGGGTAAATTGGCTATTAAAAGGACGGCTCAGCAAGACTTTGTTTAAATTGGACTTGAAAATGGCAATGATATAGTCACCCGGGAAGTTCCAGGAAATACACTTTTATCACGAAAGTTCCGCTTAGTTGTAGGCACACAGAAGGGAAAAGGGTTTGTTTTAAGTGGTTGTAGTCAGACGAGTTTTTGTTGTGAATTTTTAATAGTAGGAGGCATAGATCGAAGCGTAGTCGATCACAAGATAGTTTAATTTAGATTTTTTATCAAAATTATTTTTTAATCATTTCATTTTTATAAACCAGAATATACATTATTAGTCATCCATATTGATCTCATGTTCAAATATATTTGTTGTACTATTCGGACTATTGTCTGCATCATAGATGTTTTCTCACAATGTATTTACCGAGCTGGCATTTGCTCTTCTTCATATGTCGTTTCATGGATCTTGGTAACGTCTATGTCGAACTCAGTAATCCATGTCAGGAACTTGTTATCTTTTTCTCATCCATAACGGGATAGAAGTCTAAAGTAATTCTTAATTGTATTTTTAGTATCGTCCCTACTTAGGAGTGAACCTACAATTCCCAGAAAACTGTCACTGAGAACTGGTTATTATTTAGCACTTTTATCCGTAACACCACGATGTATGTGGATTGTGTACACTGCTTCAAGTTCGACATAAATAATCCCGAGTTGGACAAAAAGCACCTGAAGAAGATCAGTGGTAACATGGCCTGAAACGTTAAGAAAATAACATCGTAGATGATAACAGTAGTCCGGATGTAAATAATACAAATTAGCAATCCTCATCTTGAAAATTCTGAAACTGAACTTCATCGTCGCAAAAAGATATTCGAAATTCGGAATGCGTTAAATACTTTCAACATCCTACACATGTAAAATAATTTAGTTATACAACTCCAGGTAACGTAACATATTCCGAGTGACTTTTGTATATTCTTTTTTAAATACAAACAACAAAATGAAGCATTACGGCACAGAAGAGGAGGTTGCCCACACAGTGTTATGCTCTGAATTAGTTACAATCACCACAATACCGGACTTACTTTATATTTTCAACTACTTTAAGTATCATCAGATGGTTTTATAAATTTTATTTGCAAGCCTGTTTACAGAGAGTGATTGCGAAAACACAAAAAAAATAAAGAAGAAGAACAATAATAAAAATGGAATACTAAAAGTGGAATACTAAAAGTAGAATACTCAAAACACGGAAAAATAAAGAACAACAATAATTAGAATGGAATACAAAAAGTGGAATACTAAAAGTGGAATACTCGAAACACAAAAAAATAAAGAAAAAACAATAATAAAAATGTAATACTAAAAGTGGAATACTAAAAGTGGAATACTCAAAACACAAAAAAATGAAGGAGAAAAACAATAATTAAAATGGAATACTAAAAGTTGAATACTCAAAACACCGAAGAGTAAAGAAGAAAAACAATAATAAAAATGGAATACTAAAAGTAGAAATACTAAAAGTGTAATACTCGAAACACCGAAAAATAAAGACGAACAACAATAATAAAAATGGAATACTAAAAGTGGAATACTAAAAGTGGAATACTCGAAACACCGAAAAATAAAGAAAAAAAAACAATAATAAAAATGTATTACTAAAAGTGGAATACTGAAAGTGGAATACTCAAAACACAAAAAAATAATGAAGAAAAACAATAATAAAAATGGAATACTAAAAGTTGAATACTCAAAACACCAAAAAGTAAAGAAGAAAAACAATGATAAAAATGGAATACTAAAAGTGGAATACTAAAAGTGTAATACTCGAAACACAGAAAAATAAAGAAAAACACAATAATAAAAATGGAATACTAAAAGTAAAATACTAAAAGTGGAATACTCAAAACACCGAAAAATAAAGAAGAAAAACAATAATAAAAATAGAAATACTAAAAGTTGAATACTAAAAATTGAATACTCAAAACACACAAAAAGTAAAGAAGAAAAACAATGATAAAAATGGAATACTAAAAGTGGAATACTAAAAGTGGAATACTCGAAACACCGAAAAATAAAGAAGAAGAACAATAATAAAAATGGAATACAAAAAGTTGAATACCAAAAAGTGGAATACTCAAAACACCGAAAAATAAATAAGAACAACAATAATAAAAATGGAATACTAAAAGGGGAATACTCAAAACACCGAAAAATAAAGAAGAACTACAATAATAAAAATGGAATACTAAAAGTGAAATACTAAAATGGGAATACGCAAAACACCGAAAAATAAAGAAGAACAACAATAATAAAAATGGAATACTAAAAGTGGAATTCTAAAAGTGGAATACTGAAAACACCGAAAAATAAAGAAGAACAACAATAATAAAAATGGAATACTATGAGTGGAATACTAAAAGTGGAATACTAAAAACACCGAAAAATAAAGAAGAACAACAATAATGAAAATGGAATACTAAAAGTGGAATACTAAAAGTGGAATATTCGAAACATCGAAAAATAAAGAAAAAACACAATAATTAAAATGGAATACTTAAAGTTGAATACTAAAAGTGGAATACTCAAAACAACAAGAAATAAAGAAGAAAAACAATAATAAAACATAAAATAACTAAATAAAATGCTGATAGTGTTTGTTATGACCCTACATAACCAAGCTAAGCATACACGCCGTCCGTACTAATCTGATTGAATCTATGGTACGAAAACAAGCAATGTATTTCCTAAATAGATATGAAGACTAGTATTTGTATAATTGAAAGGCTTGATGGATTTTTGGAATAGATAATGTTCTTCAATATAAGTACAGTTTTTGGTCGACATTCTGGCAAAATACATTTGGGGACTAGGCATCTCAGAGGACTTCAAAACACCTACAAATTCAAATGCAGCTGCAGGACTCAATAATTACACCTAAGTGACCTTGCTAACTGGGTAATATTCTCTGATCGAATTATAGGCCGGCGCGCACCATGCCTAGACAATGCATACGTACTCATGCTTGACGCTCTCGAACACATATTGACTGGCGGTATATATTCACATGGAAAGATAGAGTTAGTTTTTAATAGTGTATTAAAATGTTTGTTCACAAAAAAAACTCTAAATGAATAAAGAAGATAATTATCAACAAAAATAACCGTATATATAATTGTTTGCTTTTGCAATAATAAGTTGTTATGAAATACTTGCCAGCACCTGAGTTTTATGATTTACCTTAAGCTAATCATATTACCGCCCAAATAATTTATTTTATTTCTAGCCTTTTATTGTCATGGACAAACACTGGAAAATCTATAACATGTTGATGTACTATGAAGAAAAGCGAAAATGAATTAAGGAGAATGAATTCTTTAATTAAGTATAAAGTGATGAATTTTATGAAGACATTCTTTTTTAACGAGCAGTTTATTTTAAATGTAGCCAGGGTCTGGTCGCTTCTTGAAAACATACCAATACGGATGCTGATAGTTAAATGTTATAAATGTGTAAAAATCCATAAAAGGTGAATGTTGAATGAAGACAACATGGTTTACGAACATAACATATTTATACATGTGCACATTTACAGATGATTGAATGATATATGTACAAGGTTGCCAGGAAGTCACTGAGGGATGACTGAACGATTCTAAACTTGAATAAATTCTTTATGTTTGATGTTATCTGAAAATAATTTTTACATATAACGACGTCGACAATAGAGATTCGTTTGCAAAATGAACAAAAAGAAAAAAATATTTACTCATGAAAAGTAAATCTTTAAAATTGTTTCCATTGTCAACTTCACAAATTCGTGCCCTTTCCAAAACATTATCCATCACAGATTGCAGGATTACTCGATTATGATTGAATTCCCAGTAATCATTCCTGACGGGTCTATGTAACAAGTGAAAACAAGGCCAAGCACCGACGAGCTCTGAATTCTTATAGATTTAGTAAATTGCTGGTAATAAAACATTCCTTCATCGCGTACGAACGCGCGTAGATAAACGCGTAATTGGGATATCACAGATTTTAGTGTCAGTCAATTGTCCGGACATAAAACTCTCTCAATATGAGAGAATCACTGGTATTTAGAGAGAGATTTATAGGATAAGTTGGAGTTTCTCATCACCTTCTTTAAACATTAAACGGCGATATAAAGAAACTACAATGATATGTTCTCCTGTCAACGTTATTATTACAATAGGCAGCATCATATTTATCAAACAGGTTACTATTTAGAGCGATTGGACGAAGATCCCACACTATAACACTACGTGTTTCTTGTATATCTGTCACAGCGAATGAAGTGAACTTTGTAGGTTAATCTCTGTGTGTTTAACTTCTGAGGATAACCGGGTTTCGGTTATTACTATCAGGTCTGCCTTTTTATCTACGATAAGTTCACCCAATTGGAGGGGATGGTACACTACTTTATTAAAATAGTATTAACGCTCTAACGAGAGTACTACGATTTAAGCTATGATTTCTCTTTGGGGATCTTCGAGAGGGAACTTACAAGTCTTGGACTTTTTTTCGTTAGATACTGCAACAACATAGTGAACAGAGTAATACCAAAAATCCTTGGGTCGACAAAAATAATGTAAGTAAAATAGATTTTTAAAAGGTAATCAATTTCAAAGTCAGACACTACATATCTAAGGAAAGAAAGTATTAAAATATTATTATACATAAAATAAATCTATTTTAAAATGTCTGATATTA
The DNA here is from genome assembly GCA_963556195.1 of Sepiola atlantica. NCBI lineage: Eukaryota > Metazoa > Mollusca > Cephalopoda > Sepiida > Sepiolidae > Sepiola > Sepiola atlantica. The sequence goes on from OY744548.1 coordinate 34,380,700, forward strand.
GTAACACATCAATGTGTACCCCTAATCCGTAAACTATCTCTCCCTATCTACTCTTTGTACTTCCATTCTTTAAATGTTTTATAGATCATTCGCCTTCTCCGAATCGTTACCATTTCATTTGATTTTTATTTACGTTTTCATTTCTTTCACATCAGCTAAATTAGACAACAGTTTTAATAGCGCAGAGAAAAAGAAAAGTCAATACATAGCACAGTCCATTTTTACAAATGTTTACACACATTTAATTATAAACTACGTTTAAAACCAAAGCAAATCAGTATATTCTCTATTAGAAAGAAATAGAGCCAGTATTTGTTCATGAACATTAACATGAAATAAGCATAGCATTATTTACGCGTGTGCGTAGTACGCCTGCATAACAATTTAGTAATAACTGCTTATTTTACACTAATACCATGGAAACATGTGGCGAACATTTTTGTGGAAGCTTTATGCGAATTGAGTGAATAGGTGATTCTTGTGTTTTAGGAAGTGCAATCCCACACGACGTACTTATCTGCCCGTTCTCTGTTGCTCCTTGTTTTGTGTCCCTTCCCACTCTCACTTTCCGCGTATACTATTTATCTCTCTATATATTTCCGCCGCTTTTTCCTTCGCTATCCTTTTACATCTCCCCCATCTTCTCTCTGTCCCCCTCTTCACACTTCTTCTTTAATCTATCGCCTCTTAATTCCGCCAATGTTATGAAACATCCATCACCTATTTATCTACGTCCCACAAAGTAGAATGTGACACAAGGTCGGAAGGTGGGATTTTTCACTCTAGAGGAAGAGTGAGGTGAATCTTAAAAAATTGCCTGGGCAGGGCGCCTCAGACAGTAAGCAATAAACTTACTCCTCCCCAAAGAGGGGAGGCAAAGCATGGGAGGGGGTTAACCTCCCATAACTGCACAGGACAGTCAGAACAGATACTACACTTTGATCTAAGCCAAAAGACCAAGGAAGCATCCATCACTATATCCTTTTCTGTTTAAATGCAATATATCAACCATTCTGTGACTTCATATCTCTAAAGACGTGGTTTAATGAATGACGTCATGTTCCTGCATCATCAATGTACACGACGCTATTTGTGATATCCAGATTAAAAATGACAAACACAGCGACCCCATGTAGTTGTGGGGCCATCGACTGTGTACTGATATGATCACGATAACAAGCAACCAAGATCATCAGGTTTAAATATTTATATAACCAGATACACTAGTGTGCACTATTTTTGATCAGATATATTAAGTATCGCATATCGAATTATTCTCGATAACATTCGAATAATAACGCACACTTTTAATATTTGACATAATTTGCCAAAAGTTGAACTGCGAAGAATAAACAAGATATTTTAGGACAAAGTTCAATTCACGTTGCGGATGAGTAGTGAGGAAATATTTACTAAAAAAATTGCAGAATTCACGCAACAACATCGCATATTCTTCTAATCGAAGTAGAACGTGTGTCAATTCTGCCAGACTGTAACTTGTTCACTCGAGGTATAATCATTTAACGCGAGTCGTCTCAGCTGTTCATGCGCTGGATCCGGAACAAGTTGTCCCCAGTTGTTGAACCATCTATCATCAGCTAAATAAAAAGATTACAGAAATAATTGGACCGTTTTTGAAGTGCAAAAGCTCAGATATAAATAAATATTTTTTTATTCGGGGATATATATATATATATATATATATATATATATATGTATAAAGTGGTGTACTAAAAGCGAACTTTTAGGAAAAGTGAAACCTATTGTGAAGAGTATATAGCTCAATATCCAGGACATTTGCTTGCATTCGGGCAGAATTTTGCCCTGTGTTTCTTCCCCCTACAACTTTTATTTTATGTTTTCAAATTTTAAATCTTGGCCTTTGCCAACTTATCTATCCCAGCGACTTCCTCTGATGATAAGATTTTGATCTTTGAAAAGCCTGGCTTAAGGAAAATTTAACTTGAATAAATTGCCTTTTTGAGGAATATACCTTGCTCTGAGCAATTGAATTGAATTATGATTTGACTTTTGCTTCTCTAATTCCTTTCCATTCTTCTTCATATATATATATATATATATATATATATATATATATATATATATATATATATATATATATATATATATGTATATATATACTCCCGAATATCAAATAAAGTATTTAGCGACGATTAACCAACGACTTACTTCAAGTTAATTTCAACGCCCCGCTAATGTACAACATCTCCACCAATGAACACTGAGCGGTGTATTAACTTGAAGACATCCGTGCAACATCCTATAATAATACACTTGAAGTACTAGAAGCACACCTTAACTCAGTACTATATACGCTACTTTTCAACTACGATTTACAGTATATGAATGTAAACCTTGTGAAGAGTAAAGTTTCTCGTATCACCTCAGGCACTGAGCCAATCGAAATGTGCACATTACTTGATATAGACTACCATTAAGGAACCGCACACACTCTTTTTACCTTTGCGTACTCTTACACCTACAGCATATCATAAGCAAAAAATAGAAAATGAGCTCCCGGAAAAACATCTCACGAAAACTGACAAATAAACACACAGAGGATACTCAGTATTAACACCATCTCCTTCACGGAGTTGAACCACCGTCTTAACGACTTCATAAATCCTCACGTTTCAAACTCATGTATAATTAGGATTATTCGGACTACTGTGCTCTTCTAAGTGTTATTCTCACAATTTTTCGGCCGAGGAAAACCCTGACATTCTACACGTGTATATTGTCGAAATCTGAATCTTTCTGTCGAATTCAGGAATCTGCACGATTTTCGAACTGAATGTTACTTTGTACTTTATCCATTACGCCACTCAAAATGAAAACAGTAGTCCGAATAATACAAATCATACAAATTATCAATACTCTTCTAAAAAATTCAGAAACATAATTACACACTCATGTTCTGCTGCTAACGAAATCTGCAGAAATAAACAAAATAGAGTTGTGTACCAAAAAGCTAGAGAATTACCACTTTTATTGACATAAGCGTTCCTAAATACGAAGAGATCTCTCTTGTCTCAGAGGAACTGTGAGTCTAGAGACATACACTATCCCGGCTGAGAACAAGAATGCTGTGATTAAAAGTTATTGCTTACCGGGACGTAAAACGAACATAATCTGAAAATGTGCTGAAGAGGTCCATACTGTTCAGAACTGCATCGTCTGCCTTCTACTACGTTAGAAGTGCAGTTCGACAAAGCAATGACAATGCAAATGACGGTGTTGAGAAATGGAACACTGCAATATAATTGCATGCTTCTAAGACACAAATGAGGGTAGACGACATCCACCATTCTGCGATTTGCGAAGTTTTGAAGATATTACAGATAGTACTTGATTCGCCACCAACTTTTACGCTGAATCCGAACATGCAATCGGACTATTTTTTCAATATTACATTAAAACTTTCCAATTTTCTTATCAATCAGTAGGTTATGGAAACAAATTATGTGGCATGTTTGACTAACTTATTCACATAAGTTTTACACTGTAGTTATAATAGATACTCAAATGTGTACAGCACACATAATTTACTCGGTAGATATTTAACTATGAAATATAATACATATCTTACACACAGTTCGTATGCAGATGTCACACGACCTATGGACAATTTCGTTTGTTGTAACCCATATGCAGACCTGAGAAGTAAATGAAAAGAATTAGACATTTAAACTAATACATAACAAGCTGTGACAATACTTTATCATACACGCTGAGTTGATAGAGCTATTTTCGATAAGTATTTAGTATAACAGAAACCTGGTCAGCACAAATAATAGTATTTATTTATACTTCAACTTCGAGAACGAACTTAAACAGAAAATATGCGTCGCCATCATCATATTCGGTTTAACGTCCGTTTCGCATGTTAGTATGCATTCGACGGCTTTAAAAGTTGACTTCAACCCTAACCTATCTCAGTCTATGTATTAAATATTCCTTTTTCTCTCAAGCTCATCCTTATCATTTTTCGTGGTCTTCCATTTTGAACAGCGGTTTTAGATCTACTAACAAATCATCTAACAGGACTGATTATGTAAGCGATTATATTGTCCATATATATATATATATATATATATATATATATATATATATATATATATATATATAGGTTCTTTCCAAATATGATCTACGGTTAAGATCGGATTCGAACTCTGTCTAATGAGATCTCAGTTTATAATAGATGTTGATCGATAACTTCGACATGCCAGTGTCGCAGATGTTGTACATGTCTATTTAAATAAAAATAATCGTATATAAAAGCTCTATTAAATATTGATCACGTTTTATCAACCCGGTTGAAATTCTTTTGATTACAACCCTGTGGATGGTTTACCTGGAGTATTATTATTATTATTATTATTATTATATATATATATATATATATATATATATATATATATATATATATATATATATATATATATATATATATTATATATATATATACATTCATACTAAATCAAGCCTTTTATTTTTGTTTGTGGAGTGTTTTATATCATTATAATCATAATTGGTTTTGTTGTTGTTGCTTTTTCACATATATATATATATATATATATATATATATATATATGATTTTATATGAATCACATTTTTATAATATTAAATTACGTGTATAACAAAAAGCTAGTACTAACGATAAGTATTTACATTAGACAAACATAACTCGTTGTCGAGTTTAATGCCACATATTCAGAACTTTAGAACTTGATGTTTAGTTTTTAAACTAAATTTAGGGGGGCAGGTTAATAATTTAAAACAGTTATTTAACGACTCATGTTACCTCCGATAAGGTGATAGAACTGTTTTTGGACGAGTGTTATTGTGTGTGTACAACCAAATATCCACATTGTTTCACTAATCCTCGCTCACTCGGTCACACATTTGTCATGGTTCAAATTAGAACTGATTTAATTTGTGGATGGGTAGGTCAAATGTCAAGATTATGGAAAAGGCACACTATTTTGGATTCATTCTGGTTCTGTTAATTGTAGAGACTTGATTCATCACAATTCGACGTATTGATCTGATGCTTTTGATAACAATGATAACATTGAACAATTCCATCCTGATCAAATAAATAATATTTTAGATATCAACCGTTCCATCCTGATCAAATAAATAATATTTTAGATATCAACCGTTCCATCCTGATCAAATAAATAATATTTTAGATATCAACCGTTCCATCCTGATCAAATAAATAATATTTAAATATCAACCGTTCCATCCTGATCAAATAAATAATATTTTAGATATCAACCGTTCCATCCTGATCAAATAAATAATATTTTAGATATCAACCGTTCCATCATGATCAAATAAATAATATTTTAGATATCAACCGTTCCATCCTGATCAAATAAATAATATTTTAGATATCACCCGTTCCATCCTGATCAAATAAATAATATTTTAGATATCAACCGTTCCATCCTGATCAAATAAATAATATTTTAGATATCAACCGTTCCATAGTGTAACTTAGGAAATACTTCATACAGAATGCAGAAGTAAATCCAGATATGACTTTGGTCAAATTGTACGTTACCAGCCGCATATACGCAGTCTAACGAATGACTTATGTTAATATTATTACAAAACCTTTGCACTCATACTTTCATCTTGGCAGTTATATCCAAAATGTGATGCACGATGTAAGCCCGGTTTTCTTTCTGCGCCCTTTCTATGCAAACGCTAACGAACCGGAACATTTTGAACTGGAACGTTTATTTAATAAACAGGGGTAAACCAATTTTATTCCATGTTCTGTCCCTTTGGATATGTTGTATTACGTAATTCGTTTTTCCTGGGTTTATTCACCGGAAATTAGTTTCTATATTCTAGCTTCAGGTGCAATCCTTGGTAAATGAACTAATGGCAAATGAACACACTAATACTGCGTATCCGGAAGCCTGATGTGACGAGTTGCGGATTAAATAAATGGCTAATTTCGGAATAACCCGAAGGTTATAAAAGGAGAGAGAAGGCACGCCAACACGGTCGAAACGTACTGAATGAAATAATTATACAGTTAGCAGATGGAATGAGTTAAATAAGGTAAGTAAAACCATATTAACTTTGTTTGGCTAATGAAATATGTACGGTGTACTTCAAATCCATATTAGATATATCAATGATTATGTTATTAGAGACTAATCATTTCCCATAGCTCTCTATATATGTTACTTATGTGTATATGATATACATTTATATTTACAGGTTAAAATAAATTAAACAAAATATGATACATTTTAGAATACAGTTTTAAGGCGTAACTGAGTCGTAATGCGGACTATATTTAGTTTTATTTAATTTTATGCGAAAGGAGAAAAAACCTGGTGGGAACCTATCGTGAAACTGAAGAAATCCCCCATTTTACTTATTTGTTTACAATAGGGGAGACATCGATTAATATAGATTCCCCAAATTTCAGTTTGTTTTGAACTTAAACATGTTGTTGAGAGAATAATATCGACACGCCTTTTAACAAAGATCAAAGTGTACCATATGTTCGATGAATGCCACACACCGTAGACCGGTACCGTATTGGCATTCGGGCATTAATCTCGCCGGTATTAGGGATTGTCCTGTGCACTTTTAGAAGGCCCATCCATCCAGACTGTTTCTTCTGACTCTTGGATAAGGATTTAGTGTATTGCTTATCGCTGAGGTGCCCTTACCGGGGAATGACGACGGGGCTGCCATGGCATTTTTTTAGGGCAGTGCTCAACTTCTATGGTGCTGGGTTTTACATCCACATTTTATGCTTTGTGTCACATATGGTGAGTGTAGAAAAAATAATAAAGAAATAAAGAAATTAATAAAGAAATAAATACTTCTATTTGAGTATTCATCTGTTCGTATATAGATATATTATTACTTAATCTGTTAACATGTAACATATATATTATGTATATATTTCCTGTATTTACTTCAGCAAGGCTTCACTCGTGAATAGCGTTTGGTAGTAAGTTATACAAATATATTTATGGCAAGTATGCTACACAGAGGCGTCCGCATTTTATTTCCGTAGAAAATCGTCAGGCTAAGTTAGCCTTACGATTCTGTACTAGATGAAACGCAGATACCTCTGTGTGTGCTTATTACCATTAATCTATATTTATAACGTACTATATATATATATATATATATATATATATATATATATATATATATATATATATATATTCATCTCGTCGTGTGTTTGTTTCGAAGGGCAAGAAATCAGCCATTGAAATAAGGCTCTTTGAACTCGGACGAACATTTGTGTTAACTTTTCTTTGTGAGAAGTTGGATTTAGAATTCCCATACTATCATTGGATTGGAATGGTAACTTGTGAGCGGTACTTGAATGATTTAGTTCTTTTGTTTTTTTGTGGGGGGGGGATTTATTCATCATTGTGCCGGCCGACGTGAAAGTGTATTATCGTACATTGTTCCGGTCTTTTTTAATGTATTTGGGACCGATTATTTGCTTGTTGGCTTGGTGGAAGAAATAATGAACGAGCTACTTTTCTAAGACTTTTCTAGGACTTTCTTTTTTTATCGTTGTTCTTCCTTGTTTTTTAATTTTGACTTTTATTTTTATTTTTTTTCCTCTTCTCTTCTTAAGTGACCTCAACTATTGCAACGCCACATTGTGTATTGTCGGCAGTTGAAACCAGTATTCCAGACATTTAATTTCCCTGATGATCTGCCAAGCAAGTAACTGCTTGGTAGTGAAACACGTGTAGGAAAAAACATTTAATTTGAATAAATAATATTTGTAAGAAAAAATATCTTTAATGGTGATCATTGGTGTCCTGAAAGGAATGCTTTGGTAAGCCTTCATAAAATCACATATATATATATATATATATATATATATGTTTGCAGGAAAGCACATCGTTTCTTGAGGGTAAACGGCGAATAATTTTGCGCGCAACTCATGAAGTCATATTCCTATTGTCATTCTTACATCTTAGATATAATGTTTAATATTTGTGGGCGAAATATATATTTAACATTGATCTCATGGAAATAGAGTAAGTATAATGTTATTTACTATCAAAGTGTTCAGCAAATTAGTAGTATTTAATCCACTCGCGTCAAAACTGTACATTTTTCACTGAATCCTGCATCACCTATGACCATTATTATTCATCATTCTTAATTGCTAAATATTTTTTTAAGTGACATATGTATTCCCTATTTCACGGGTCACACATGAAAAAAATCAAAGTATAATGTCATTCTTCTTTAGCGACACTAAAAAAGAATCATGCAAGTACTATTAGGGGAATAAGTATGCCCTTAACAAAACTGAACGTCGGAATGTAGTTATATATCTACAGTTAATGCGTTTTTTTATAATTCGAGGCAATTTCTATCCGACGTCTATCGTACAACAGCAATGTAACTATTCTTTCAGTTACATTCAACATATTCATTTAACATTTAATTTTTAAAGTGGAGTTGTTTAATCAATTTCCCAACATAACGCATCGTTAATGCCCTTGTTTTCCGTATAATTCTGAAACAAATATTCTGATTGACACACTACTATGCATGTCTATTAATGCTTTGTTTATTTAAGAAAATCAGTTAATCCTGACTGGGATGAAGAAAAGCAATTTAAAAATGAGAAATTGAGGCAAGCCAGAATAAGAGATAAAACGAAACAACGAGTATTTTTTTTGTTCTTCTCTTGTTTTGCAAATCTATTAAGTGAATGAGACAGCAGACTGGCCTCCAACCATCACGTCTGGAACGAAAAAAAGAAACAGACATGAAGAGATTGGAAGATGTAGATAGTTAAGAGGAACAGACACGCGAAAGGTAGATTTACTGCGGGAAAGACAATATGATCAATAAAAACACGACAGATTTAAAAAAACTTTCTGACGTTTGTTTAACAAAAAGCGCATTGTTGTCATGCACAACTTTTGCTGTAGATAGCTGAAATAGCCGGTCGGTTCATAAAATTAGATGGTCACATAGAATGCTACAAAAGCAAAGCTCTTATCCTTTAACAACTATGAGAAACCTTTTCACTTACCGATTGTTACGGTCGATAGCACCATTCTCGAGATTCTAACGTTTAAGCATCTCGGGGTTAGATCCTAACGCAGCATGACATCGGATAAATGCTTAGGGGATGACGTCTAGTCTACCGCAAAAAAATGGTAGGTATCAATTTTCGGAGGAGAAATCCTCTTACACTTCCCAGTAACCTATATGATATAGAATATCCCTGTAAATAGAGTAGTGTAGGATACTGCACAAACCACTAGCCTCTCTCTCTTTCTTTCTCTCTCTCCCTCTCTCTCTTTCTCTATCTGTCTCTATCTTTCTCTCTCTCTACCTATCTTCTCTCTCTCTCTTTCTCTCTCTCTCTCTCTCTTAGACAAGGTGCAAATAAGAATTCCGAACCTAACAAATCCTGCACAGTTGTTCAAGCTAAAGCCTCGGATAGATTACCGCCGTGTTTCATCCATTTGCTAGTTTTACAAGTACTTCACGAAATGTGTATCGAACATACTGCGCGTATACTCCATTCAACGGAAATATACCACAAATACCCCGACTATCAACAAAATGGGTGCCAGAGTATTTTATATTCTGATTCATTTAATTTATATACTTTTTATGTTAAAATAAAAAAAACACTAGAATAAATTAATGCGTCAGATTTTCCTTTTATGGATGCCAAGCGCGATAACACGCGATGTTGTCAATAATTAATTAAAATAAATTATACTTATACAAATACTTTGATTAATAAAGTCTCAGAATATATATCTAAAAAAAAAGTCATGTTAGTGAACAAACCAAAACAACAACAAAATACGGAAACTACAAGATCATTTGCATATAGACCCACGTAAGGTCCAACCATTCCTCACCCAGTTGAGGGTGGTAACAGGCTGGCCTCAGAGCTACCTAGCGTATACACCTCTATATAACATGCAAGACGAGTCGAAATGAAGATCTGTCATTCTTTGGTCTTATCTGCCTTTGCCTCTTGCAAGCAAGAAGGTCTGAAGCGTTGAATATACATAGATACAGTGGACGTTGCGATGCTTCATCTGTTCTGAGCCAAAGTTTTTTCGAGTTCGCATGCAACCGTTTCGACTTACTGCTTTCGTTTTTTTGGGGGGGGGGGTAAAATCATGCAAACATGCAGAATAACGAATAGTTGCAACGAACGAGGAATTCAATCAGACCAAACAATGACGAGGTACGCTCTGCATAAGCTCTCTACAAAAGCCCGAATCGCTTAACAGGTAAACAAGCAATATACATAGAGAGGCTATCTGCCCGTACGCTCTATGGAAACACTCTGCAATATATTTTATAGGTTAAATGACAACAAACAAACAGATACTACTCTCAAATGCAATGATACTTTTCCCAGGTCAAGTTATTAAATTAATCCTGTTGCAGCCATCGATTGCAAAATGTATTGGGTTGGCATAAATATCATGAAACATAAACAACAGAAACCAAATCTGTCTAGCGGTTTAAATACATAGTGCCTAGAGTCACTCCATAGGAAGATAAAAAAAAATCAATTTTTGTAAGTAGATGAAAATGTCAGAGCATTACTTAATATAAATTCGCAACAACAGATGTCTATGTCCGCTTTTTATAATGAACAAGTGGAACCCGTCCACTAGCGTTCCTGGAATAATCGAAAGACACAAGAAACTATGCTCCAATATCTGAAGTCAATATATATTGTTTTACTCGAATTTCTACATCGCTATAAACATTAATTGCAGTGTTCAGTGCGTATTATGAACCTTAATAAAATGTAAAAGCAATTATTATTTAATAACTACGAACGGCGATACTTTTATTGTGGTGTGTTAGCTATTGTGTCGGTACACATGCCTGATATCAATACAAGAGAGAAAAATACATGCCGTACAGTAATTCCATTACTAACCGTAAATCCGAGAGGAAATAAAAGAAAACAAAAAACAGTGCGCGCCACTTTTCGTGACAAAACTATTAAAAGTCAATGTATAATAGTTCGTATAATCTATAAATATCCTTGTCAGATCCGTCTACACTGCCTATCGAATGCGAGCCTCGCAGTCCAAAGGCGCGAACCCATTCTTTTCTAAAACACATGTGTAATTCGGATGGATTACTTTTAGTTTCCTCTGGACGCCGAGATGTATTCGGATTACGCAAAAGCGCTCTATTTCCGTGTTGTTCGGTAAAGTAATTGTGTGTATGCACTAACTCAATAAAGAAGGTAATATTTCATATGAAAAAAATTCCCCATCAATAACAATACATCGGGTGGAACTATAAAAGACGGTGCAGATAAATGCGTAGTATAAAGTACAATAAAATGTCAGATGTATACTTCGACCAAACTGCCACTTCCTTTTACTACAATGTACTATGATCCAAGGAACTTGTTAAGCATGTGCCCGGCAATGCAATTACCTGTAAATCAGGAAAATATCATGCGTTGGCAATAGCTATACTCAAATACTGGAAAGATTTATTCTCTAATAGTTACTTTCATCGAACTACTTACTTTTGGGATTCCCTCTTTGGCCCCTCTTTCCGCGACGGTACACACATGCAAAAATTAAAATGTAATGCGAAGAAATATATCGCTGCAAAACTCACCCATCTCAGTGACAATGTGCTTAGTAAAAAATGTATTGAAGCTTACGCATGTGCACATATCTTGTTCAAAGTGTATAACAAAATAGACCTCAACATTTGATATAGATCATTTTTATCTATTAAATTATTCATATCTTAATTATGTTTGATGTTTTTAGAGGCGCGTGCAGAATTTGATGAACGCACCCCTTAAATGGTTAAAGCTAAAAAAAATAAATGTGTTTGCTGAGAATATGCATTCTAAAATTGATAATGATCGGTTGAAAAAACATTTTGTAAAAATAATTATGTATTCGACATTACCCCATAAATATTAACATGTACAAAGAAAAACAGATCAATATTACTTGCCGTGTTGCCGAGAATATATATGTTCCAAAATGTATTTATACATATGTATATATTTGTTTCTCTAACTTTATATCCCTCCTTCTCTCTCTGTCTCTCTCTGTCTCTCTCTCTATATATATATATATCTATCTATATATATATATCTATATACATATATATATATATATATATATATATATATATATATATATAGAGAGAGAGAGAGAGAGAGAGAGAGAGAGGGAGAGAGAGAGAGAGACGTATTTTACTTTATATATAGAAATAAATTGTTTGTGAAAGAAACAGTCTACATGCATACTATTTGGGGATGTTGCATATTAGCTGACGTTACAGAACCGAAATGTAATTTAAACAGCGGCTTCTTTAAAAGCCATCAATATTCATTTTTTTAACTTTGATTTATTTAAAATGAAACGAAATCAGCGGAAAAGTTGTTTATGAATATATGAAAAAAAGTGTTTAAAACAAAAGACATATTACGTATGACTATACATTTAAAAGACGATATATATATATATATATATATATATATATATATATATATATATATATATATTTTTTTTTTTTTAAATATGATATATATATATATGATATATATATATTTTTATATATATATATATATATATATATATATATATATATATATATAATATGCGTTACTCTACTCGTTCGAGACGATCGATCATGGTTGCAAGCAACACAAATAGTTTTTTTTCTAGAATTGTTATTCGTTGTAGTAATCTAGCCTTCTTTCGTTTGAGATTGACGATTGAAATTTACTGACGACTGTCTAGACTAACAACATTTTGTAAGCAAAAACAAGATTATAGATGAAATATCATTTCATATAAAATGAAGAAATATTGCTTTTAGTGAATACAGTAACTGCTGGAAACAAGTACACTCGGTGTCAATCGACATGAAATGAGAACATATGTGTATCCCTATTCAACATCTGAATCTCATGGAATGACAACGTTTTTATATTACTTTTCGAATAAATTATTATTAAATACAAAAGTGGAAAAAAAACCATACAAATCAAGCAATTATTTTGAGAAATATAAAACAATATAAAAAACCATCTCGTAACCTTTTTTATAATGATATTTAATAATAATGCTGTTTTAAATCTGGTGCAGAGTGATAAACAGCGACATCACGAATATATATATATATATATATATATATATATATATATATATATATATATATAAGTATGTGTGTGTATCTCGGTTCTAAAATATATATATATATATATATATATTTAGATTTAGATTTTTCACTTAGAATATTGTTTATTCAGTGAAGACCTGGATTAGGCCAATAAAAATAAGCGCGATGATACTTGATTACAGGGTACAGAGCATTTATATTTTATTTTTTGAAGGCTTACAAAAGCATTCCGTTCAGGAGAGCATTCATCACCAGAAAATACTTTTTCTTTCATAGTGTATTTATTTATCATATATAATTTGGATATATATGATAAATAAATAAACTTTGAAAGAAAATATATTTTGTGGTGATGAATGATCTTCTGAACGGAATGCTTTGGTAAGCCTTCAAAAAATCATATATATATATATATATACATATATATATATATATATATATATATATTTATATATATATATCATATATATCATATATTTACTTGAGAAATATATATAATTACACAATGTGTAAGTTTTTATATTTAAATATACACAATTTATTAGCATCTACTGGAAATGAAAAACAAGATATGCACATTAAAGAAACTGGAATATTATGAAAATAGTTCCAGTCAGCCTGTGCCCCTTCTATTGTACATTAGTAACACTCATCCAGACGTTTGAACTGATATAAGTCAGCTACCCATAGACACACATCTACCTTTCGCGTGTCTGTTCCAAACCACAGCTAAGAAAAGATATAATGAGATGACCATCAAAACACATTAAGTCACAAATATTAGGAAATCGTGATTTCTGAAAAAATCTATAATAGTGTAGTCAACACTGAGTAATCAACCATTCCACCATCATTCCACCACTAAGCTGTCAGTTCCACAGTCTGAAACTGAACTGCTTGTCCAGTGTTGGGATGTAAACTTTTAATTCCACAAACCATTTCCCTACCTAATGTATAGCTATGGACAGAAACCACACTAAATGATCTTATCATTACCGAATCCTATGTATTAAATATCATAGAACACCGCTACACATCAAAATCTTGTTATCCCTGCTATTATATTAAAAAGTTCTACTAAAATACAGCGCCAAACTCTATAACAAATGATTTGACGAATGTTATATATATATATATTATCTGGAAAATTCCCCAGTGTACCAGTTTTCAAAAACTCTGCTTAAAGATCTGAGCAAAAAATGATTTCCTCATATGCCTGCTCCTAAAATTCGCTAAAATATTTAAATCATTAATCAAGGTAGCGATATTTTTCAATCTCGAGCATGCTACACTTCTTTCTGAACAATAGTATGGATTTAGACAATCTCATTCTATTGCGGATATCCTTATTGACATATTTAAACGCATACACCATAGACTGAATAAATCATGTGTAGCTAAAGCGTTTGTTACTAATATATGCAAGGCCTCTGCCAAAGAAAGTGGTATTTATAAAATCAATGTGTACGCTATTACTGGACGATTACTTAATGCTACCGATGATTTAGAGAGCGTGCACCATAATTTATATATATATATATATATATATATATATATATATATATATATATATATATATATATATATATATATATATATATATATATATATATATAGATATATATATATGATTGTAATTTAATGAAACAAAGTAATAAGCCCGCCGAGTATTATAAATATATAGGGTCATAATATGTAATTCCAGAGTAATTATAAAGTAATAGATTTATTGACAAAAACTCGGTCTGTATTAAAAGGGAAAAGCTTTTTCCTTATATCTATAGAATAAAATATTTAGAAAAATGATACCTGTGAGTATTGCGGAGTTTATCTAGGGACGATGCACTGTTTCTTGTAATGAATAATTCTGTAAAACGCACACAGTTTTTTTTCAATAAACAAGAAATTAAAATAACAATCTTCATTAATGAAGTTTATATATGCATGGATATACTACTTTATCCGCAAATATTCAAAGAAAACCGAACATAATTTGATGAAAGACTTATAAAATCCAGCTATTACGGCGTAATTAAATTCATTAAAATGCGTATAACCGTATTGTTGGTTGCAGTCTTTGAAAACTTTTATTCCCAAACCATGCAATATTTCATTATATTCCTTGCAATGTTCTGTAATAACTTTTATTCCCAAACCATTATATTCCTTGCAAATATCCAGTTATTATAGACAATTTGAAATATAAACATAATTAAAAGAGTAAACAGGAACAGTACTGAAGCAAACAACTAAATAACTTAGGTCCACTTCATTCTGAGTCAAACAACCAACCGTCAGACACATGTATTATTTTTATAACCTCGTAATTTAGGGTATAATTAATAATAACTTGTAAATAAATGGATGAACTATCAAGAGAAACGGTTAACAGATTTATTAAAACTGAACACAGAATGAATTAATGAGTTAATTGGCCGCTGGGCGCGATTGTTATACCGTGATCTTTGTTTATCTTTCTCCAGAGCAGCCGACAATTTCAAGGGCGATAACTCTTAACTCCCGAAATGGTTCAAGGGAGAGAATTCCGTTTTCGTTAGTTATCCTAACAATTATAAAAACATAACTAGAATAACTACGAACAAAGATGGAAGCACGAACAACAATAATAGACGCACGAATTCAGTTTGGGTTATCCACTATACTTTAAACATCTTCGAACCAACATTTAAATGAATTATATCAAAATGCCCGTTGTAATAAAATACTAGCTAAGAGCATTAATAACACAATTAGTAAACTTTACTTCCAAGAACTCAGTCTGAAATCTAATGACTTTAAACAATACACAAATAAATATTAATATAGCAGTTATAAAAAGTATAATCTTCAGTTGGAGGCGTTCGTTTTGTAAAATAAATGTGCTTTGGGGGAATTGTCTTACCGCGGAGATAGTTTATAAATGTGATGACTTTGAAAAGAATAGAATAAGTTTTCAATTAAAAAGTAGATATTATAAACAGTTAAACATTCAGAAAAGACCGACAAATAATAACGTTAAATGATTTGTTCTAAACACATAACTGAACTTTAAGATAACAACAAATATTTTGAAAACAAATGGTGTATTATAGGTGGAGCTAAGAAATACGCACCAGCAATATTTAAGAATGTAAATTATATATTCTCAAATAATTACATATCATATCATCTAATAATGACCACATTACTATTGAGACATAAGTATATGCATCTATCAATTCACCTTCTTGAACGTCTAAAGTCAATCATGAACATAGTTTGGCGCAAGTACTCAATATCGTTTGGGAAAACGTGATAGTTTACTGCAGAAGAGCCTAGCATACACTAATTTGAAATAGATTAGGGTAGTATATTACTTAGTTATAAATAACTAACTAATAAATGTAATGTATGATAGAGAATGCTACAATGTAAAAATAACGTTGAGCAGGCATATACTATAGGAACAAACAAAGTATTTTCAGTTTTTAGTATAACGAATATATGTAACGTAAAAGACAAATGTTAGGCCATTATCACCAAATGTTTTAATTAAAACTAATATTAGTAGGGGTGGGACGTAATGGGTCAACATTTAATATTTATTAATAAATATTATATATATATATATATACATATATATATATATATATATATATATATATATATATATATATATATATATATATATATATATTATTTTTAAATACGGATTTTAATCAGACATAGACCAGTGGTTTCTGACAAGAAAAGGGTTTAAATCCCCAATTCCGTCTGCGACAGCATAGTCTGAAAAAGTAAATGGTGGAATTTCTTCAAAAAACATTTATAACCGTTATAAAACACTATGCACAAAGAATAACTATATATATATATATATATATATATATATATATATATATATATATATATTACGTTTATCACAAGACACATACTTATGCTTCGCATGCAAATACACATAGAGCATCGGCGTATGGAAGAATTAAAGAAAAAACAATAAAATAAATTAATTCGTCGCTCGGTCTTTTATTGTTTGTCTTGGGTAGGCTCTGTTTCTTACTCGATGTTTATTCTAGTATAATTACCCCAAATAGCGTGATAATCCAATCGCTGAACTGCTGGTTATTGGTTACCTTATATAAGTCGTTTTTTTTTCAATTCACATCTGGATTGGTAGTGAAACACATAAAAAGTATGAGAACCATCGTAATCTTATATCTCGAGACTGTTAAGTAAACCACGTATTTTAAGACGAATTATAATTAGTTAAATGGGCATGTATAGCATGTTCTGTGTAATAAACTTGCACATAAAATATTCGGTAATATATCAGCCACACATCCGTTTAATTAGCCTGGAAATAATTCAGAATATTAGGAGTTCTGGTATGTGCTTTTTGCCTGATTAGTTAAAATGAGCATAATCAAGGGAGGCGCGAGAGCGCTCTATCTCTTAATAGACCACACGAATGGCCTATGCTTAAAATCTAATTTCTTTGATCAATCATAACTCAAAAACCAATAAACAAAATTAGTTAAAACTTTGCACAAAAATGTTATTTCATAGGTTCTATAAGTGTGTATAATTTCAGCATCATGAGTCAAGCCAACCCAGAGATCCAGAAAGTTAAATCATGAAATCATGTTATATGGTTGTACGTACGTACGTATGTGCCACCCTGTATCTCATCAACTATGTGATGGATTCAGCTTGTTTTTGACAAAGATAGAGGTTGTAGTGTCTAGTTGATGGCATTTTAATTTCAGTTTACCATATACATTGATTAGTCAAACTACCAACTATATCAGTTATGAGAAGGCATTGTATTGAGACATAGCTTTTACAAAAGTAGTGACATTCCATGAAAAATGCCAGTATACTGTAATAATATGCCCTTAATAGGGTTAAGATGAAAATTCATATACACTAAATGTACAAAAGCAAGAAAATTCCCAAATCTTTACACTTGTATTGTCATTATGGTATGCGAGCACAACAGGGCTATGTATTTTACTGGTAGGAATTTTTCTTCAGCGCACCTTACACACTTCATCCACTCATGCATAGAGATTGATACTGTAGTGATGTGATAATGAAATGGTTTGGTTGATATGTAGTCATACACTTAATGACAATAAAAGTGTAAAAATTTGGGAATTTCCTTGCTTTTGTACATTTAGTGTATATGAAGTTTCATCTTAACCCTATTTAGGGCATATGATTTCAGTATACTAGCATTTTTCATGGAATTCCTTTAGAAATAGAACACAAAGTTGCATAAAATAAAAGAACACATTTAAAGTGGGAGATTACTTGAAAGGTAAACCTGTCGGTAGCGACCGGTTACCTTCAATCCAGACGGAGGGTTAGGCTAAAGATTCTTCCGTTATAACAACACTGAATTAGATAAGATTCATCCTACCTGGAGTGAAGACACAGTTGGCGGGAGAAACGATATGATTAACAACGATATCACTGATCCCCTCTCAATCCAACAAGTAATATTTATACAAATACATGTTTTGCCGTTATATTTAAGTCTTTCACATTTAGGTCTTCGTTATATGGTTGAATGTTGTGCCCTTTATGTGTGCACCTATACGCTTGCTGATAATTTGAAACAGTATATCCGCCATTCTACCACAACAAGCAGATAAAAGTGTTACTCATTAAAATAAATGATGTTAATATATTCGAGATTTCGTATGTCAATCGCAAACATTTGTCCATCAAGTCACTGTTTTGTTAAACTATGTTGTGTTATAGATTAACATGACGGAAGAAACCTACTCATCGTGAGTCAATATTATTTAGCCAGTTTACTATGACATACTTACAAATAAAATAAGTAATTTATATACAGGGTGATTGAAAAGTACCTCCTTATTATAAAGTGATCGTAATTTATTACTGAAATATAATTTTTAAAGGAAATGAATATGAGCAGAAAGTGTATCGTATGGAGTTTTATTCAGATTTTCATATGGGTGCAACAATCGTCACCAGCTTCTAAAGATGCCTGGAAACCGCATCAACTGATTTCACAATGATTTTTATTTCTTTATTTCTTTTTTTAATAATATGTCAACACTTATCAAGGCTAAAAACACACTCGAAGGTTAGGGTCAACATGATCGACAGATCGACAGATAAATGGTGATGAATACTATGAGCGTATTGAAAACAGCTACCAACCCAGAACACATTATGTTTCCCCATTGTAAAAAAACATCGTTTGTGGGTTCTAAGGACTAAAAGAAAAAACAACGCATAATTCATAACCTTTTCTACCCCCTTTTATTTCCTGTGAGAATTATATGCAATAATAACTTTAAAGTATAACTTACGAGTATAGGGCGTTACTTTCCAATCACCCTGTAGATTCAGTTTATTAAGTAAGTAATAATCTTAGCTTAATCAAAAATGCGTTTTCAATATCCGACGTAACTACTAAGACTTCTATAACAGATTGAAAATAATCATCAGCAGTTGTGTTTCTCTGATAGTACTTTGCACCGGATGCATCAAAATGTTTTTTTTTCATGTAGGCTACACATGATGTTTATCCTCTTTGTACATGCGCAGTGCGACGTACAATAGAAAAAAAACACAATCAATATGTATGCCACCATTTTTTTTTCAGGACAAAGCTAGAACTGAATTTAAACTTCCAGGCTATTTGACGCTTGTATTATTGATTGTTTGAACCTGTAAACTGGGTGACTGGCGAATTATCACATTTGTGCGTTTCCCATTGTCCTCCGATGTCGCGCGGTTGTCTTCTGGAACAAAATGAATAAATACATAAGTAAATGTCTGAATAGCGTTAATAAAAGCAAATGCAACGTAGAGTGCCCAGCAGTAGGTTACCGGTCTTGTGCGATAACTTTTCTAATGACAACACAGTCTGCCAGATTTTACATATTCAGGGTGACGTGGTAAACTTCTGAGCAAGTGCAGCTAATGAAATAAAATACACCATATACCGATCCTATTAAAAGGACAATATATATATATATATATATATATATATATATATATATATATATATATATATATAGAGAGAGAGAGAGAGAGAGAGAGAGAGAAATTAACACTAGTTTATTACTGAGTACACCTTGCATTGAACAATTGAAATTTGAAATAAATTTAGACAATCGTCGCATATTTATCACTCTTTTTTCTTCTATCTCTACTATTGCTCTATCTCGTATATTGAGCTAATCCTTTTCACAATAGGTTCCATATACTATAAGTTATCACTTTGGTTTATTTTGATCCTATATATATATATATATATATATATATATATATATATATATATATATATATATATAATCTTGTCAGACATAGAATCATTTGTCTTATTAATTATTATTTTGTTTATCGTTGTAATTTTTTATCATCTCTTAGATAAAAATATAAAAAAATTATAAATAGTGCATATGTATCATGAGTACTTTAGTTCCTTCGTCGAATAATCTTCAGGTGACTAAACAGATAATCGAAAGTACTCCTGATACATGTGTAAAATGTATTAATGTTTTCATTCTAGAAACCAACAAGATAATTTGATGAATTGAATGAGTAAAGTAAGAGTATAATTAAGCAGATGATTCTTAGGGCATTAACAATATTTGCTTAAATAAACTCATGCTGCTTTAATAAATAAAAAATATATATATATATATATATATATATATATATATATATATATATATATATATATATATAGGTAAATGCTTTGTATCGCGAAAAATAAATAAATACATATAATGACATATCAGGTTTAAAAGAAAGTAATGTCGTATTTTTTACTTCATTACATTGCAGCCTCCTGAGTTGTACACAGTTCTAGATTTTTTGGTGAATTGATGCCTTTAAGATATAGTAATTAGATGGAAAATATTAAATGTAACAGGTTCAGCCGTCAAAAAATGGATATTAGTGAGGAGTATCTGAGACACTGCATGTTCTATAAATTCCAAAAATGAAACTCAGCTGCAGGGGCTACAAGGAATATTGGAACTGTCTATGGGATAAATGTTCTCAATGATCGAAAATGTCAATGATGGATGGAAACTATTTTCCTGGAGACTTTTACCTGTCAGATCGGCGACGTTCGGGAAGGCCAAACTCAATTGATAAAGACGGCATTAAATACGCTGTGGAAGTCAATCCAATGTTAAACAGCAGAGAATAAGCTCAGCAATTTAATACAACCACAATTTTGTCATGCCTTCACGAGTTAGGAAAATTTTCAAAATTTGGACTCTGGGTTCCCCACGATTTGGCCAACGCTCAACGATATCAAAGATTGACTGTTTGCACATCTTTGCTTTTATGAATCATCGAAAACCATTATTGCAAAAAAATTGTGACCAGAGATGATAAATGGTAAGACAGAAACTAAAGTCCAAAGCCTGTTCCAAAACAATGGCTACATCCAAAGAAGGTTATTATCTGTTTATGGGGGGGGGGGCATGAGAGGACTGATTCCTTATGAGTTACTAGAGCCTAATTAAACAATCACAGCAGTAAAATATTGTTAGCAGCTGGATGATCTAAGAATATCCTCATCCGCCTTATTTAGCTGACATTGCTCCATCCGACTACAATCTTATTCCGGTCGTTCAAGCACAACTTAAACAATACAATTACTGAAAATGACGACCAACTCAAAAATGACCTACATTTGTTTTTCTCTAAAAAATCAGAGATATATGTTACATTACATATCTTTGTTATGATGTTAATGTAATTTTTAAAAACTAATACTTTTTGTTTGACACTGTTCTTGGCCTTTTGGCTTAGATCAAAATGTAGTATCTGTTCCGATAGATACTGCACCCCATAGACTGGCATTGTCTTGGCCTTCGGGGCTTGATTTACGCCGGTGTATTGGTCTGTCCTGTGCAGTTCTAGGAGGTCCACCCTCCCAGGCGTTGCCTTCCCTCTTTGAGGAAGAGTTAGTTTATTGCTTACTGCCTGAGGCGCCCCTACCGGGAAATGCCGACGGGGCTTCCCAGGCAATTTTTAAACCCCACTTTCCCGACCCGACCTTGGGTCACATCTTATTTGTTGGAGATAGATAAAAATTGGCCTTGTGCCTAACTCCTGGAGAGGAGTAAATCAATACTCCCCTTTTATTTTAATGGAGATCTTATTTTAAGAAAGGTTTGTTTGGTAATTTATTATTTTTGTCATTAAATTATTGTTATACATTACTGTGAATATTGACAAAACTATTGCCTATATAATAGGACAATACAATTACAAATGTACAAGAGCAAATATAAATACGTTATAAACTGTTAAACAATTGATTATGCCAATGCGACATACAAATAGCTGAGTTTGACCCTTCGATCGCAACTATTTATACGTTATTTCAGAATTACGCTATTGTCGTATAATTGATTTAAATAATACTGAGCTATTTTGATTCAATTACATGTGTTATGAATGAAAAAGATGTTTAGATATACAAATATACAAACAAACCGCATTGTTCGTATTATTTAGTAGAGGATATAATACACTAGACCTATCGCAATATGTAAACATCATAAATCTAAATTGAAGCATTTTTTCTTATATGCTATATATATATATATATATATATATATATATATATATATATATATATATATATATATGAAATAGAAAACGAAATTATAAATAAGCGAAATAAGACTGCAATCTTTTAGATTAAAAACATTATTTACACAAGTGACAGAATACCATAGTTAAAAGTGTTATAATAGACTGGGCAATACGAGATGACCAAACAAATTTCGTAATTTGCGCAATAATGACAAATTGTTGGCCAGCATTTCAAATAGGTAGAACACAGGATGAATAAATACTCTTTTGGAAATCCTAACGTAATTGATTTACATTAAAATGTTATTTTATTCGACACAGCACCATAAACGAACATAAGAACGTGTGCCTACCTAATTTAAAATTTACCCACGCACTTGGTAAAGCAATTATCTCAGAAGTTGTTTATTTAATATATATTTTTAAGTGTAAATATATACTTACAGCCATCCTATGTTCAGTCAAATCTCTTTTCTCTTTGTTTGTATAAAAATTAACATGAAAAAAAAAGGTTAGGTAAAACTACTTACACTACGGCTCTTGTTTGTTTAGGTTTGGCGTTCACCCGTTTATGCATTAAAAAATGATGAAATGATCAAAAATAAAATAGGAAATACATCAAAATCCGCTACCCGATATACAGACCAGCAAACATATGTTTCTCCTGAAAAACAGGAAAGGTGGTTTAATTCATCCCAACGTATTTATTTATTTATTTGGTAGGTATTATACCCATCCAAGGGAAAACGTATTTAATAACCTTACGCTACGACGCTATAGAATAAAGTAAGTGCGTTTACGAAGAATAGCTGATTTACAAGATAATTAATGACGTAAATATTGAATGCTGGTTTGTTAGCTAGTGTGCTATAATTATACATTTCCTACGTATTAATTTCTAAAGATCAGTAATAAACGCTGACATAAAACTGTTTCAGGAGGGGTAGAAAGTTTTATTAGCTGAAAACAGGTAACGTTATTAGAGAATCTATGTTAGGTCATCGAGGGCGTTAGAAAAGAAATTATTGAATTTATAACTTACCTTGAAGCGAGTCGCATCTAACGTATGAGAATGGGTTTGCATTGATGAAAGCCCATACTTATGAAAACATGGTCGTCTCTTTTTCTTTTATATATTCGTTGTTTTAACGATCCTATGGAAAAATATAAACTAACTTTGAATTACTACGCTATTACACATGTTAGATGTATTAGCGCCATTGGAGTACGTTGAGAATAAATGGCTGATTCTTAGGTTGAGTACTACTGATGCATACTCATTATTGGGTAAGTCATATGCGATATAATTATTAATTTCTTACGAATGTGTTTAACACCTTCAAGTAAGCCGGTGTACAGATATGTATGACGGTGTTAGAATGTTAGATTTGTTAAATTAACGTATTAATGCAAGTGATAAGTGTGGATCACATATGCCATCCTGGAGAGATATTGAATGTTTGTGAAGCTGAACGTGTCTTAGAGTGAGAATGGTATCTTCAAATGAGAATGATCTATTAAAAAAGCGTTTTGTAATGAGGAGTACCTTCCTCAACCGAGCCGCATCCAACGTATGAAAATGGTATTTTTAGAAGATTTAGTGATAAGGAAAAACACAGTCACCCTCTTTGTCTACTCTTCCCGTTCTGTCTCTTATATTAGATATCTCGATTAAAGAAACACATGACTGCGCTAGGAATCACAGTGGATATTATTTTATCGATTTTGAATTAAAGGCTATGTTATGTGGAATAAAGAGCAAGACAGTGTATCATAACATTTCAGTTAACAACTTTCCAAGACTATGAAAACATAACTTCCAAAGGCTACATCGCTAATTTCACATACAGTACACGATCCTACTAACGACCGTAAGAATACTCACACCAGATACACCCCGTTACATCTCATGCATAATATATCAAACTGATGCTATTAATGTTAAAATATAATTAAGAGATGAATTGTAAATAATTATGCGTCTGGTGGAACGAAGATTCACACGGGTTTTTTTCTATGAAGATGTCAGGTAAAAAAACACCAGGATTCGAAAATAGAAAGAACATATCAATCAGTTAGGTCAGATTGTGTGCACATATTAACTTTAAAGATAGTCTGTGTCGTTGCTAGTATTTCTCTACTCTATCGTTAGTTTCATAGTAGGTGTTCGACCGAGCTCTGATATCTGGGTCACTCCTGTAAATCATTTACAAACACTGCGAACCATTTCATTTTCTTTGTTTGTAGCTAAAATTAAGCTAACGCACATTAACTTTTTTCGAAGAACTTCCTTCTCTTGTACACAACACCACAGGACTGATTTCCAACTGAATGCAACATTGTTGTTTTAAATTTCAACTTTACCAAATATATGTCTCCTTTAATAACTTATGCCTGCCCTATTTCACTCATCGTCTCTGAACCTTTTATTGGTGTTTCTCATAATCCACCTGACAAACTTATTGAACCTTATCTTCAAGTCGGTGCTGGAGTTGTTGACCGATTAGTATAAAATAAATCACTTTCCGTCCGTCGATCGAAATTGCTTTATTTGTAATATAGAGTGTGTTAGGCCAACTTGTCCCTCTATTTGTCTGCTGTGTTTTAATTTTAAATTGATATTCTTTGTTATGTCATGATTAATTTCACGATAGCTTTTCATCATTAAACTTCGTCCAGTATAAGATGTGTTACCGATTGTTAGGTACGTCGGTGTGTGCATAACACTTTAGTTGGAAGTGGCATTTATATTGGTCTTTCACGATGCTTTCTTATTCTCCACCTGATAAACTCGTGCACACTTATGCTCATAAATACAACACACATCTACGATATACTTTTTTTTTTAATAAATATTTGACCTTGCCGTGTGTTCCTAATAACGTAGTGTTACATTACCTCCTATTAGAGGGGAAGTCTAAATGTCTCATATATCAGAATCTATTAAAACGGGTTCATAAACATACCTTGTTATCGCCTGCAGATTACACCAATAACTACACAACTCCGTGGCCGAGGCACCTGCAAATTATATTTCAGAACACCATAACGTAACGAACAACTAATAAACTTGAAGAAAGAACCTTTTATTGACATGTTGGTGTAGCCATTTTTTTGGTCAGAAGCGGAAAAAGGGAACACCGAAAAAGGGTATTCGGCGCCATATAATCGTTGATCTTATGTCATCTCTTCCTGTGGATTTCTCTTCGAGACGACCAACCGACGCCTACCGCTCTCTTCAGTCTCCGCCATCTTTTAATCATGGGACAAATATCATAATTGCATCATATTTAACAGTAGGTATCTAACAAAACATCCATGGACACCTTAATGAGATTTGACACCACTTCGAACCAATCAACATAATATGGCTTCTTTAAATAGTATGTTTTACCAAAAATGCCCTCCATGTAAATAAAATTTACAATCTGTTCTACATGAACCAGTGTCAGTACATGTGACTCTAACATTATCCTTATATTCTTTTACTGATGAAAAGATTGTGCCGCAGAAAAGAAGAAATCGAAATCAAAATACTTTTTATTATATGACTTACTATTTTTTCAAGTATAATGATTGCTTAACTTTTAACACGCTCCGCTTTACCTATGAAGTCATCTCTCTGACCTCAAACTGTAGCAGCTAAATACAGAACGTTCATTCACTTCGATCGCCAAGTCACCTCTGCTATTTTTCTACATACTCTCGCAATCGGTTTAGTACGTCTGCAAGGGTTTTGATACATTTCTAAATATGTATACTTAAACATTTAATACATACAATGTTTTCAGTTCCAATGTTGTCTTAAACCTCAAATTATCAAAATAGTCGCAATTGCCTTCCAAACGACATTAATGATCTGACTTATATCCGTTATCTATTTAAGTTATAATTTTAATTTCCTATCCTGCGTTTTTGGATAATCTCTGTACATAACTTAAAATATAAAAATATATCTTTAAAATAAGATTTGGCTCATTTTATCAAATCTTTTTCAGATATTTATTTATTTTTCTTAAGTTTAATTATTATTGAAAAGTGTTATTCTTATTAATTCAAATAATTCATTAACGTTTGAATTTATTTTTTACGCCTTATATATTAACTTAATTTTATAATTAGAAATAAAGATGCAAATTTCAGTTACTCTCAGTAGCGTTTATGCTTTTCATATTCCTTTGTGGACATTTACTTCAGAGTAAGAAAGTATTAAGCTACACTGTTTATCAACAAGAAGATGATAATTAGTATTTTTTTTTGGGGGGGGGGGGTCGCTCCAAAAAATGCATGAACCGATTTCGGAACATTTACTCAATGTGAATTATATATATATATAAATATATATATATATATATATATATATATATTAATGAATAAAGACAAACTTTGTTTTAATTCATCCTAACTATATTCATATGAAAACAACTTTGCTATACCTACTTCAAATATGGACTAAAATAGTTTGTCATTCAGTTAATAAACTCACAGGAAACGTAACTATACACTCCGAAGGAAAACTAAAACTACATTTTGCTCCTACTAAACATGTCAAGGATTAACATGTCTGTAATTATGATGATCATCATCATGATCATGATCATCATCATTACTTAATAATTGGCATAGGAAATAAATACAATCATTCAATCTTACTAAATTACGAAAAGAAAATACATTTGTCTTCTTTTATATTCATTAAGTCTTTTTTCTGTATTTTATAATAAAAGCCAACAATACAAAGTAACCAGTTCGAATAACTCACTAATATGAAATTGGGTTATTTTACCAATCGATGTTCCACTTTTATGTTCATTTATTCCATTACATAACTAGTTTTAATTTGTAATTTATGTTGATTGTTATGCTGACAACAAATAAAATCCGTCGATTTTGAATATCTTAAAGACGTTATTTATTAACCTTGTTGTTGTTTTACTTAAACATGAATAAAAGTATACTATGTTTATACACTGTACATTCCCTCCACATTG
Organism: Sepiola atlantica; assembly: GCA_963556195.1. Taxonomy (NCBI): domain Eukaryota; kingdom Metazoa; phylum Mollusca; class Cephalopoda; order Sepiida; family Sepiolidae; genus Sepiola; species Sepiola atlantica. The sequence continues at coordinate 34,408,479 of OY744548.1, forward strand.
AGATATATCATATATTATAACACTACGGCAATCATAATTTTGTTATTTTCTTCCAGATTACTAAAGTGTGAATTGAAAAGTATATTTTTATCTCTGTAAAGTAGAAAACAACCTCAGTAATTGCAGCTAGGAAACCGGATTGTTTTTGCTAGTATATATATATATATATATATATATATATATATATATATATATATATATATATATATATATATATATATATATATATATATATGGTGTTAGAGTGTAAAAATTCCAGATGGAAATCCGAGTATGAGAGCTGATTATCGTAAACAGAGCAGGAATAACATAAAATGGGTGCTTGAAAAAGGCCGGAGGGCTGAAATAAATTACCGCAATGGTGATTATGTGATTCCGTGTTACTTTATTTTATTTTATTATATATGTAAATATATATATATATATATATATATATATATATATATATATATATATATATATACATAACGGTGTCTACCCGGCGTAATTTTGAAAATGAGGTCAGTTTAGATAGAGATGTAGAATTTTGAAGAAAAAGTAATTGACGAACAAGCGTAATTCTTTTTTTAGATCTTCAATCGGTCTTACCGTTAAAAACACGTGGTAATATTGCGAATCAAATTTAAATCGTTTGAAAAAATCGTTTGAGAAAGTTGATTCTTTGTACCGGGTTTCTTACAAAGAAAGCTGTAAAACGGTAAATGGCTTGAACAAATACTGTAAAATTTATATTTTATGATTATATATATATCCTTAAAAATACCAATTAAAATGTGTATTTCAACATTTAAATACTTTGTAAATACATCTTTCACTAGATATTATGTTTTTAATTCTAGTTTTGTTTGACCGAACGAAGGAAATCTATTTGTAAAATAAATGTCGTTTCACTACGTCTCATTATATTTCCGTTGGTGTACGAACCTAATAAATAATTGCTTTCTAGTTACACAATATTAAATTGAACGGAAATGAGAATGGGGCCATTACATTCTGTGAACATATTCATCCTTATTGGAACTCAATTCAACGTTCTGTTAACATATCGATGTTTATAACACACAAACAGATGCATATTGAATTTTATATAGAAACGATATATGATTTGAAACAATTTGTATTATAATTATTTGTTTTGATAATTACATGAGTTACTTTAACTTACATATGAAGGTGGGTTGCAAGAGGCTGAATGCAGTTAGATCTGTACAAGCATAACACATTAAAAATGGTTTTACGGAAACTTTATTTAATAATATATTGAACTATCTTTCCTTTCCAGCTCGCTACTTCTTCGCAGTGTTGCTTATTGAAATACTTGAACATTAAATCAAAATAATAAACATTTAATTCATAACTGTGTTGGTAAGCACCAAACAACTTTTTTTTACTTGTGTAATTTCGATAAAAAAATATTTATCTTTTAAATGTGGTCAACAAATTGAAAAGAAAGAAGGAATCAATTTTATTTTATCACTTTCAATTTGCAAATACAACGCAATTTGTCGAAAAGTTCGTCCGTCTCTCGAATAAAAATGTTAACACAAAACAATATTGTGTAGCAGAAGTGTTTTTATATTAAACTCAAAATAAACATTGAATTAAAATGCAACAACAATTAATAGTTAATAAATATTTATTTAAAAAACTTATATTTAATTTTAAAACCTTGAAACTGATATTGCATATAGATAAGCAGTATTTAAAACAGTGTGTCTATTGTACGAAATAGAATTCACTTGAAATGAAGCGTTTTGAATGTAGTTTTACGTTTTACATTTAGTCATTTACATTAATCGTCAGTGGAGGTTTATTTGATTAACGGGCATGAGTAGAAAATCACCCTTTGCGAGAAGTAGTCAGTTTAGATATTTGTCATCTGGCTGTAAGTACTTCCGTTTTTTGTATTATTTGGATTATTCGAACTACTGTTCTCATTCTCTTGTTATTTTCACATCTTTCCGTCTGAAATTAACACCCGATGTTTTTCAAGAACACATTGTCAAACTCGGGAATCTTCATGTCAGCCTCTGAAATCTGTATTAAATTCAGACATAACCTTTTATTTAATCCACACGAGCAGTTTGCTCTCATTCTACCAGTCATTAGCGAGTATAATTCTTAACTTATTTGTAATTGTATACCTAGTCTCGCCCGCACTTAGTACTGAACCTTCAACCTCCAGAACACTGCCACTTACAACTAATTATTTCTTTTCACTTATATCTATTACGCAACATAATTTTGATTTTCATACGTTTTGTCAGGTGATAACAGACATCAGTCTGGATTCGAAAGATGTTGAGATTTAGTTTAATTATGTTTAAGTTTAGATCTGAGATTATTTCAAAATCAAATTATAAACAGTTACACTCGAGTTTGTTTGGATATATTTTAGATTTAGATCAGCAAAACGGGTCCAGTTAACAATATCCTTAGCAGAATGAGAAGTAAAATCCCACGGGTTAAACCAGCTATTCGCATGCCTTTCTAATTTGAGATACTCTTCAACGAATAGTTCGAGTACACTTGCCTTTTTACTAGAGTTATGTTAGACATAAAGATGTTGTTAATTTGTGTAACATCTAGCACGCTAGATTTTAGCATAATGACATATTGACTCAGTCTAGAAGGAGTCCACCTATCTGACAGTGTGCAGAAAATACACTAGGATCGGAACCTTAGGTCAAAGATTGGATCTCTGTTTTAGCGATGGCAATAATATTTCAACGTTAACTGTATAAGAAGCAGCTGAAATGGTTAGAGTCACATAGGCCGAAACCTTGTTAGAATAGCATTTAAGGTGAGAACAATAATTTATATAATCCACATGATACAATAACCATGCGCACGACCGTGAAGATTCAAGAGCGAAAGAAATTCCGGTTCATATTTTCAAGAGATCAGCATGATCACTTGCATTGTGTGTTTCTTATTCTTTTTCTCTATCCTTAATTGTATGTTTCAAATTGCTGCATTCATACAGGCGTTCGGGATTTTATATTAATCATGTATTACTAGTTGTGGAAAACGTTTTCGCCGATTTGTCTAACCTAAAACATCACACATTTGTGTGTTTCTATATATTAATCCATCCACTATTTTCTCCCCTTTTATTGTGTACTGTAAACAGTTTAACAAACTTAGTCGTACCATTTTAAAAGTACACACCTTAGTACGGGTGATACTTATAATATAAGTAAAAAATAATTAAGGCATGTACACGGTCATGGATAAATGAGAACAATTTTTTCTGTGGATTAAAGTACGAGTTCAGTTCGAAAGTCCGTACTGATTCCCGAGTTACACAAGACGTCCCTTAATAAAGACGAATGTTAACTCAGGTGAAACGTTGTTATAATAACATCCAATACAAAAACAGATGTCTGAATAGTTCAAATAATGCTATGCTTAAAACTGAGAAAGAATCAGAATTGTTGAAAGTGCAACAACAGAATATTTTAAAATACACAATGGACAAAGTAAACACTGCCAAAAGTCAACACGAATAATATAAATTGTAACCTCAAAAAATAAGCATACGCTACAAGAGATAGGAAAAATGTTTTTTTCTTGAAGAGTTAATAATGGAATTCTGTTCTGTTACATGTTCGTGAGTTTCTAATAAAGCTGCATTTCGTGTGGCCCTTTTTTTGCAATATTAACAATGGCGACCTCTCCGCACAAATGTAAGATGCTCTCATGAACCAACAGTTTGTCTGTGAGTAAAAAAAATGTAGAGTCCAATGAATGGAAATATGATTACAAATCCAGGTCATCATATTTTGCAGGCCTTCCGTTTTAAGCTCGTAACCTCCGTTGTCTCCAGTTCTATCAATGCGAGGGATTAAAAAAATATACACACATAGTTTTTTTTGTTTTTATGTTTAGAAATTGGCGTCCTCCATTCTATGACTGGATCTCCGTGATTGGATTATCTCCCGTTATGTTCGTGAAACCAACGGTGTACTTTTTTTTTTGAATTCTCGGAATTCTTCCGCTTTGACGTAATTTACCATTCAATGCAATTTTTACAAATCTTCTGCGTTTCCTCATGCACGCACACAACCGGACGTGAGCATCGAAAGACAACCAAAAAATCTTTGCAAATGTATGTGCCTTAACTGTTCGTATTTATTGTAAAGAAAGTCGGTATCCTTCGTTCTCATCAACTATCAAGCTGCACAATTCGCACATGATATATATTATTCATGCTATTATATTTTCCTTGTTATTTTAAATAATCAAAATCATGCTATCAATAAATATCTGCCGCAACATGTCAAGATCTATCTATTTATCAATATGTATATCAACATCATTGTATTCTGCGTCTATTGCGTTGAGTTTCACCTTACAGCATACCAGGTCAAATGATTGGATAACATGACATATGTCCATGCTAATATATTGTATAGGGTTTCTATTCACATTTGTTCTGACCGTTTTTTAAGTCTTTCGTTATACGTCTCGTCCTTGGATCCCATTATCATGACGTTGTTGTCGGTTCCCTGCAGTACCTGTCCCTTCGATCGCAGACGTTTGCCCATTATTTCTTATCTAAAATAGGCGTAATATCGACATTTTGGATAGCCACGTCTGGTAAGGCATGTAGTTCTACGCAATATACCTGACTCTATTACCGATAGTATTCTTACTATTACCTTCTTCGACGGCAAACACTCGGTTCCATACAACGCAACGAGTCATACTATAACCCCTTAGATGTTAGACTTCACTCGACCAATGATCCACGAGTCGGATCAATGGTCAGTTATTTCAATCGATATACCTCTCATCTACCTATGTAAATTTGTATTTTTTTTAAATTTCACTAATTCTCTAAATCATATTTCAAAAAAATAACACACGCTATTGTGTACAGAGTATTTACATCAGTTTCCAAATAATTCTTATTTTCAGTTATACACTATATCACAAAATGTGTTTAAACTGTTTTAGAACTGGCTTCTAAGAGCATCTTCATTTGTACTCAGAAAATCAATAACACTTTCCGAGAAACAGGTATCTTAAACCTAAACAAAAGAACAACTACTGGTGTAGGTGTTAAGTTAAATACCTCGCTTATGTTTTTTCTTTGAGATAACGATCATCAAATGTCAACAGATAGAGGGTCCTGCGCCGGTAGTGAGTTGCCTGCCCACCAAAATTCCACACTTACATATATAAACACATATGAATTGAGCTCTCTTGAGAAATTGACAGTGTTTTTATTAACATTAAGAGTTGATTCCTCAGGTTTTATGGCTAATGGACAAATTGATAGGCGGCTCGACTACGGAGAAATCGGTTGAGTGTCAACCTCGTCTTGAGATATTTGAATTACTCGCAACATTGAATGCTGTGATACAGCGAAACACTCACTTAGTGAATGACTATATTCATCTATATATATATATATATATATATATATATATATATATGTATGCTATTATATTCATGATATGTATATATTTATTTGTAAATAGATATATTAAGAGGATACTATTACAACATCTTAGATAAATATTAATTAGAATTCCAAATATCCAAATAAAATTCCGGAATAAAATACTCAACACGTTCTCTCTATGTACGCATGTTTCTGAAATTAGTTTTATAAAATACATTTTAGTAAAGAAAATTGCAAGTTAACTTATTCTCTTCATTAACACGTAAACATATGTTAATCAAAATTCTGGCTATATGATACGAAGAATTATATATATACCAGAAATTAATACAAAATACTCGTGTCAGACAGTATCTGGTACAAATTGATAGTTTAATCAGATAATGATAGTGATAATAATATCAATAACACCCACAACTATAATAATAACAATAACAACGATATATCAACTAATAATTAAAAGCAAAACATATATTATCACAATACCTAAATGACCTTAATAATTATAATTTAATTAAATATTTATAACATAAGCACATATCGAATAATCTTCATATCTCTTAATTTATATGATTATAAAAACACAGACATTAAAAAGTAGAAAATCCCACATCATATCAAAATAGAATTGACATTAAGGCCAAAAATACATCTGTTCGATTATGCATGGAAGAATCGCTAGCTATAGTAATCACCAATGTAATATATTACAAAAAATACATGAAATACTCTCAAACTAAATGCATAAGAAATATTTCAAATATACTTTATGTATTATGATGTTTTTATTCCGGACTTCATAACACCATTAAGTAAAGAACGTAATAGAAATAAGAAGTTCAAACATATTTTACGACTTATTAGATACATTTGTTAGCAATTTTCAGAATTTTAATAAATAACAAATAAATAATATGTGTAAATTAGAATACACTTTAATTAAACAAGTCTTTAAAAAGGATGTGTAGAATATTTTTATAAATAGCACATACATAATACTTCCAGATATAATACTCAGTTATCAGCCTAACTAAGATGCATTATTTAAATGAACTATATAATTTACACATTACTCAATAAGTCCAAGGCCTGAAATATAGATGATGCTAATAATAAAAATCCATAAGAATTATATATTTAATAACCACCAAATAGCGCATGTAAAAATTTGAGACTAATCGGATAATTAGTTTACAAATTATATTCATATAAGTAAAGCTACTGTAGCAGATTTAAAAAATAATTGCAAAGCTGAATTTCATGTGTTGATAAAATGTTGCTTTCTGATATTTAAGTTACTCTTCAAGCTAAGTTGTTACCAGCTAAATTTTTTTGAAATCTACTCCGTCGAAAACAAAGATAACAGATAGTATGCTTAATTTGTACGCAGCTGAGCAGATAGACATTATGCTGAATTCTTACTTTGCCCAAATACGGCAATTGTCCGGAAAACATTATTTATGGATGCTCAATTTACTTTGATTACCGATTACATGAAGAAAGGCAAACCCATCAATTGTAAATAGAATGTAGCATTATCGGTGCGTTTCGTGGAATAAAATAAAACAGTTATTTTGTAGTGGACAAAGTGTACAAGTTCTACAGTTACAGTGTTTATCTTCATTATTAACGTTTTTAATTCTATTTTGAGGATTGCTTCTACAGTATGAGTGTTTACTATTTCTGATGATGATATGTTTGTTCTACTTAATGCTATTGTCATATGTATCAATGTTACCGCTCATTAATATTTTTGTTCACTCCTATGAGTTTTTACTATTTCTGATGATGATATGTTTGTTCTACTTAATGCTATTGTCATATGTATCAATGTTACCGCTCATTAATATTGTTTGTTCACTACTATGAGTTTTTACTATTTCTGATGATGATATGTTTGTTCTACTTAATGCTATTGTCATATGTATCAATGTTACCGCTCATTAATATTTTTGTTCACTCCTATGAGTTTTTACTATTTCTGATGATGATATGTTTGTTCTACTTAATGCTATTGTCATATGTATCAATGTTACCGCTCATTAATATTGTTTGTTCACTACTATGAGTTTTTACTATTTCTGATGATGATATGTTTGTTCTACTTAATGCTATTGTCATATGTATCAATGTTACCGCTCATTAATATTTTTGTTCACTCCTATGAGTTTTTACTATTTCTGATGATGATATGTTTGTTCTACTTAATGCTATTGTCATATGTATCAATGTTACCGCTCATTAATATTTTTGTTCACTCCTATGAGTTTTTACTATTTCTGATGATGATATGTTTGTTCTACTTAATGCTATTGTCATATGTATCAATGTTACCGCTCATTAATATTTTTGTTCACTCCTACTCTCGTTTACTATCGTGTTATAGTACGCGTTGATTATCATAGCCAATTTTTCACAGCAACTGTAAAACATTTGAAAAGTATTTTCATTGAATATTGCGAGCAAATAATCATTTACATAAAAGTATTTCTCAATAAGACTTTGCGACAATATTTCCCCCGGAAAACCTTTATAAAAACAAATCTACTTCGTTGTAAAACCTTCCTTATAATTCCGAAGTAGGTATGATAACCATGAAAGCACATTCAAAAACAAAAAGCACCGATTTCAAAAATCACTAGCTACCCATTATTGTGAGATAATGATTGAGTTGTTAATAAGAAGATTAGGTCATGAAATACAAATATTAATACCCACCGTTTAGTCTATATTTGAATGAATAGCTAGTAATGTAAAATGTTAAAAATTACAAATAACTACTAAATTATAGAAGCGGAATGCTAACAGTAAATATGTAATACATTTCAGTATAAGATAACTATATATTTATATATATATATGTATATATATATATATATATATATATATACATATATATATATGTATATATATATATATATCAAATAAAAAATAAAAAATTAATAAATTAAAGTCTAAACAAAATAAATATCTAAAGCGTCATTACGTACCAACATAAATAGAAAAATGTATAAATCTAACCTCACGTTCTTAAAAATATCACTTATTTATTGAGCACACCAAGAAACGTAGTGTATCTAAACCTTACCCACACAAAAACAATGTCAAACAGGTCAGCAATGTTTTTGTTTAAGAGGAATTCGGCAATTGGCCAATGAGATATTAAGTTAGTGAAGGTGTAGTGACAACGAATATGATTGGTTAGTTTACTAGAGTAAGCACTACTTCGATATAAATACAACCGATAACGAAAATAGGCATATTTAGAGTGAGAAGTTCCTGCGGGAAACATGCATGCACTGGAATAGCCTACAAACACAACGTATATATATATATATATATATATATATATATATATATATATATGCATGTATATATATATATATATGTATATATATATATATATATATGTTTTACATATATATGAATAGATATATTTATATGTATATATACCAATATTTTAATAAATACATATCATTATTTATTTTTATTTTTACCTTTTGTATTATTTTTTTGTTATTGTTTTTTTGCATAGATATATATACATGATATGCTTGTTTTCATGTCTATCTTGTGAAAATGCAAACGATATATTTGGTACATATATGTGGTTATAGAGAGTAATCGTGTGATATGTTTATGTATTTTTTATCCTTTCTTACACCATGGAAAGTACGACAGGCAACTGTGCCAACCACTGCATTTAGAAAACGCAGACAAATAGTACACACATAAACAAGAGACAGTACTGGAAAACGAAAATCACAAAACGCTCTGGGTCATAGAAGTACACACAGATAAATTTATACAAGCGAAGCGACAGGATGTCATAATAGTCAACAAGGAAGACAAATCTGGTCAAGTAGTAGATGTTGCCGTTTCAAAAGTGAAGATCAAATAGGCGGAAAAATGAAGCAAGTACACTGAACTTAACATAGAACTGAAATGGATACTGAACATGAATAAAGTCAATATCTATCAATAATCGACTATGCACTAACAAGAACGCCCAATACCTTGGAAATAAGACTGGGAGAAATTGGAATCGAAGGGATCAGTGAGACGATACAAAATATGTCAATGATAAGAACAGCTGTAATCTTAAAGAAAATACTCGAATGCGGAAACCAACACGCATAAGATATAGATAGTAACCAGTCACATTGATGTTACAACTGGAAGCAAACAAAGTCACAGGAAGAACATTGTCACGTCAACCAAGGAACAAAAGCTGCAACAACTTCATAAACTGCCACCCGCCCTCCAAAGTGATTGAACCAGCATCGGCTGATACCTCATAAAATAGTCACGAACGGTCAGGGAGGATGGGAAGATCTAGGAAGGTGAGCACTAACCAGATATTCACTGGAAGAGTGCGGAGAGTATCGGGACCATAAAGAGGCTTATTCACCTAAATCTCAGAGTAGACCAATGGTCGTTACCACCGAGAAAGCAAGTGTAAATGGCTGTTGCGATACCGCAATGTCATCTGCAATGAGTATCGAAAATACACGGGGATTACTTGAAATCTCGGGAGGCTTGTCGTCACTCAGGCTCAAAAGTAGACCACTGGTTATTATCAGTGAGTACAAATTATAATAATAATCATAATAATTAATGGGGATGATGATAATAACAATTAGAGATAAATAACAATTATCCCAGTTGCAGCGCAACTAGCATAGGGGTTGAAATTTTCCAGCAAGCCATAGCGAACACAACATCTCTAAAGATAGCAAACACCTGATAGAATGTACATGCAGTTGTAAATGAGAGGTTGACGTCTGACATGGTTTAACTGTTTTTCGTGCCCAGGATCAGGTCGTCAGCTTTGGATAGCAACTTACATCGAGATGGGATCTCAATGAAAATACTAGGGAAAGAAAACCTTTCACAAACTATTCCTCATATTATTTCACTATGAGAATTCAACATTGTCAAAGCAAAAACGAAACATGTGGTCGAGAAAGTCAAGTACAGGCCCCACGTTTATTAAAACTGCTGCCAAAACTTTATCCAATCTACTCGGAGTAGTAAAACAGAAATAGTAAGCAAAGAAAGAACCCTGATGGAAGAAACGTTTAAATTTAAAACAACTTAGAAAGTATTGAAGTAAAGTGCAAACAGTCGAAAATGGCGAACTCAAAAGTCAAAACATTTACATAGACCGAGAAGGTTTCAAGTGTGTAATTGAATAACTGAAACAGCGGGTTGTAGCTAAGCCTGCGAAAGTTACACGTTGCAGCGACATCATTGAGCAGTGTCGACAAAGCAGGCTGTGTTAGAACAACCAGAAACTTATTTTTTGAAGGAATTGAAATACAGAATGGCGTTATACTTGATGCTGAACAATCTCGTGCATTCTAGAAAGGCATTTTAGAATAATATTATGTAATACATCAAGATGATACAGAATGGATCATAGATATTGAAAAAGAGGTGTCCACTAACGTAGAATGACAAACGAATATAACAGTTATCGTTGAGATTATTAAAGAGATGGTTAAAAGCGTTCAAATGAGAAAATATGGAGTCCAGGGATATCAGCTAAAACACCTTCCGGCTTTTCACCCACGTCTTGCAGAAATGATAAATGGCTGGTTGACGACAGGTAGCTTCTCTAAATGAGAGCAACACAGATTTGATCATAAAATATGAAACAAAAGGGGATGAAGTTAACTACTGTAGATCAATCCCTTACCTCTCAGTTGTGTAGAAACTTTTCACGGGCATATTGTTTTAAAGTACTAATGATCATTTGGACTAAAACAATTTTCTTCCTGAGGAACAGAAAATCTACCGATGGAGATCACATGAAAGATCAGCTACTGATTGATAAAATACTCCTGAGAAACTGCAAACGAAGAGCTACTAACCAGTGCCATGGGTGGATGAACTATAAGAAAGCATTCGACATGCTCCCTCATTCATGGAAACACGGATGCTTGGATGTTTTTAGGAATAGCCCCCAACATCTAAACAGCTTTAAAAATAGCATGAATAATTGGGAACAAATTTTACTTCAGGAAGCGTTGCATTAGGTAAAGTGAACATCAGGAGAGAGATTTTCCATGGCGCTATTTTTTTTCCTTTATTTGTTGTCATTGGTGTGATCCCAAGGACACTTCTCTTTCGTAATGTGAAGGCAGGATATAGGCCTGGGAAAGAATTTTCTATAGGCAACCACTTACTATTCATGAATGACCATTAAGTTTTTTGGAAAGAATAACACCCAAATTAATACTCTCATGAACACGGTTAAATTATTTAGTGACGACATACGAATGGAATTTGTCATCACTAAATGTGTAATTCTTGTTATAAAAAAGGGTAAACATGTTCATTAAGATGGCCTTAAACTTCCAACTACAAATCTGATAAGAAGGAAGACGATGAGAAGAGGCCACACATACTTGTGAATTCTGGAAGCGGATACGGTTAAAAACAAACGAAATAAAAAAACAGGTCACACCTGAGTAAAACGGAAGAATAAAGGTTATTCGTAAATGACACCTCTACAGCCGAAATACAATATATGCTATCAATGTCTGAGCGGTAGCTACATTCAATAGATAGCCGGTATACTTGATTGGAATACAGATGAACTAAACTGTTTGGATACCAACACACGGAAAATGTTTTCAATTTATGGAGCTTTTGCAAAGAAAGGATATGTAGATCGATGGTATCTACCTAGAAAAGAAGTTGGTAGGGGTCTACTTAGCGTTGAAGATATTGTGAATATAGAAAGTAATTTTCTATATAAATATATTTCTGAAAGTAATGAGATTCTTCTTTGTGAAGTGAAAAAAGAGGAAATACTAAGAACTGGGGTAAAAAGGAAATAAAAGTTACAAGAGAGAGGGTTTAAATTATTTAGCCAAAAAACTACAAGATGTATTTTTTAAGAATACTGCATTTAGAGATAATTACAGCTGGAATTGGTTGGTCAGGAGTGATCTCAAAAGATCAACAGATAGCACCTCAGTGGAAGCCCAAGAACAAGCGACCCGCACTAGGTCCATCAAACATTACATTGGCAAAACTGCAGAATCGCCGATTGTGTAATTCAAGGGAAGAAACCATAGCGCATATTGTATCTGAATGCCGAACGCAAGCACAATGCAGTATCAAAAATTGAGAGTAGACAAAGTCGCTCAATTCCTACACTGGAATATATGCAAACTTTATGAATTGGACCACAATGTTAAGTTGTATGAGCATACGCCAGAAGTGGTACATGAGAACGACAATACCAAACTTCTTTGGTACATGCGCATACAGACTCATAATAGTCCACAAGAAGGAACAATTCTGTCAAATCGTATAGTTTAAAGTTCAAGCCGCCCACAGGATGAACACCAAGGAGACAGAAACACGAAGCAAATACACTAAATTCGGCAGAGAATTGAAAGGGATATGGAGTATGAGGAAAGTAAATAAAATACCAATAATCGTAGGAGCACTAGAAACATATCCGAATAACCTGGAAAAAAAACTGAGATAAATTGGAATTAAAGGGAAGACTGAGGCCATACACGATTGGCAATGATAAAAACAGCTGACATCTTAAAGTAAAACCTTGAATGCGGAAACCTTTCAGGATAATCTACGAAGATTAACCAATCACATGCAATGAACAATAGGAAGAAAACACACCTACATAAAAAAACACCACACTAATACAAGGGACAAAAACTGCAAGAAATTTAATAAACTACCTCCACTTAAAATATGATGCCACCATCCTGAGCTGATACCACACAAAACAGAAAGATCGAGGAGGGATAGCACTTACCAGATTTTCGATGGAAGAGTGCAGAAAGCATTGGGACATTGCAGAGGCTTATTGCCATCCAACTCCCAGAGAAGGTTAATGGTCATTGCCAACGAGAAATCGATAGTAGCGTCTGTTGTGATAACACACATCCATTTGCAGTAGTTATCGAAAGAGGTTGAGAACACTGGAAATATGGGGAGACTTGTTGTCACTCAGATTCCAGAGAACACCCCGGTCGATTATTAATGATTGCTCACCAATAACGGGGTGTTTCATTGTTCATTATTATGTTCTTTTTAATTATGTGTCCTCTCTTGTAAGGCATAGTGTTCTTTCAGAAAATGAACATATGAAATAGGCAAATAATACATGGCAATGGAGGTGGAAAGTTAACGAAAAGTCGATTAATGGGATCAAGACAAAATCTCTGGTTTATGTATTATGTTTCTCTAATAAAATTCAGCCTGAGACAATGCTGTTTAATCGAGATTCGCGATCACTTATTCAGAAAGAATATGAATGTCGACGGAGAAAGTAATGTGACCAAGGCTTCCCTGATGCTAAGCAAAACGCCAATCAGCCAGCAAAATTTAATGCTTCTTTAACTTTTCCTTCAGAGAATATTTTGAAAAAAACATCTTTATGCCATGTTAGATAATATGCCGATGAAATTTTTTTCTATAAGGAACTGAGAAAGAACTCTTTATCTCAGAAGATGAAAGCAAATACAAAACAGTATAGTTCTATATAAATGTGGATATGTGCATATGTCTCTATATATGTATCATTAATTCTTAGACAAATTCATTGATAATCATGAAATTTAGAACAGGGCTATACTGTGTAAATGTAAATTATATTTAGGCGATATAACTTTTATGCAAATAAAGTAAAGAGGGAGTGGATGTATTTTGATTAAAATTTAGATTCTTCTAATTTTGGGGAACATTTTAATAATTGTTATTTTATATCAATTAATATATATTTACCAAATTTTTGTTTATTGGGATATTTTAAAGCGGTTTTAGTTGACATAATATGTACATACAATTTTCTTTTAAAATTCAAACCTTTCAGATGTGTATTTAATTTTATCCATAGTCATTTAACCCTAATTAAGCAATTTATTTCAATTTATTTATAAGCCTTAAGTTGTAAGCCTTACAATTCAGACATTTTCTAAAGTTAGTATCATGTCATTAATGTTGATCCAAATTAGAATACGGAGTCTAGACATAACATTATATCTAGATTATAATCTTCTTAACGCGTCATAAAAGTGGTGCAAGTTTTTTTTTCGGACTGTAATATTATCTGTCCTTTGAATAGTATTATTCTACTGTTTTATAAAGCCGTGTCTATGCGTTCTTTATTACCGAATACATAACTATATAAGAGTAGTTGATGTAATAGTAGTAGTGTTTTTCAAGACTAGATGTATCTAATATTAGTTATTATCATTATATTTATAGTATTATTGTTATTATTATTATTATTATTAAAAATATTATTATTAATAATAATAATAATACTAATAATAATTACAAGAAAACTAATACTAATAATAATAACTACTACTACTACTACTACTCCTACTACTAATAATAATAATGATAATATTATTTACAACAAAAGAAGACATTTTCAACGTGTGGATCACGATCGCAAATTCATTTTTAAACTAGCGAAAAAGAAAGATAAAGCGAACATTACTATGTTAAGCCACGCCCATCGCAGCGGAGAAAGCTATCATTCCATTGTTGAGCGACACCGAGGCGCTTTTCTCGACTTTCAACAAAAGCGCAGTTGAACACCAGATAATAAATGACACCCCCTCAAAAGAATGTCAATGTTGTAAGCGACAATAACGAAAACAACAACGACAAAAGTTATTCATCTTTGTATAAAAGGTAAAGAAAAGCGAAATCAATGAATAAATACGAACGTATGTATTAAAGATGCGTCTGTTCAAGAAGAGCATTTTAATAATTGACAATTTTATGTAAAACTAAAACGTGACAGATAAACGAAATAGTATTTCCGTCAAAAAGGCCTATGAAATGCTATGTAAAATTAAGCGTGACAGACAAACGACAATACTATTTTAGTCTCATCTATGCAGACCAACACAACGATATGTCAAACTAAAACGTGACAACCAACGAAAGTAGTATGTTAGCCTTAACTTATAGATCAACGAAATGCTATGTTTAAATTGAGCGTGACAAACGAACGACAGTACTATTTAAGCTTACGTAGGCTGCCCAACAAGAAAGCTATATCAAAATATAATGTGACAGACCGACGAAAATAGTGTTTTAGTTTTAAGAAAAGTGACCAACGATATGCTATGTTAAAATTAAACATGACAGACAAACGTCAACGATATTTTAATCTCATCAAGACAGACGGACAAAATGCAATTATAACCTTAAGCGTGATAGACAGGAGAAAACTAATATTTTAGTCGTAACTAGACGGGGTGACCAAGTGCTATTTTTAACTGCATCCTGACAGACAAACTTAAGTAGTAGTTTAGTTTTAACGAGACATAGTTACACAATTCTATTACAAATGTGTGTGATAGACTAACGGCAACTTATCTTACTTTGAGAGACCTTCAATATGCTATTTTTAAGTGAAACGTGACATACAATAACAATACTATTTTAGTCTGAACCGATACAATGCTATTTCAACGTTAAGTGTGGCACACCAAAGAAAATACTAATTTATTCGTAAATAGACAGACCGAGAAAATGCTATTTCACACTCATGCGTGAGAATTAACATAAACACTAGTTTAGCCATAAGGTGACAGAGAAGACAAGCATATCTTAGTCTTAACTAAACAGACCGATAAAGGGTTATTTTAAACTGAAGGCTGACAAACAAACGTAAATATATTTACGACTTAACGAGATAGCACGACAAAATTCTATTTGAAACAAGCATGAAGTGCAAACATAAATGCTATTAAAACATAAAGGTGATAGAAGGACAACATATCGAGGAAATGTTTGAGTCACAAATAAGTGCGATGGACCGACTGGGAGACATAAGGTATGGGTATAGTCCATATATATGGTTATGAATAAAAATGCTATTTCAAACTTACACATGATGCACCAAATAAAATGCCACTCAAACTGAAGTGTGACAGACCGACAAGCGGAGTTCCGCCTTCCGCTTCAACAACCTGAGGTTAGGGAGTTAATCGGTAAAGTGGTGGGTGATAAAAGGTATTTTCACAATATAGTTACCATAAATTGTACGCTATTTAAAAAGACCTTCTATGTTTCTAAATCTTTGAGATGAGGATTGATAATTTGTTTATTTTGGGTTATTCTGACTCCTTTATCTTCTCGAGCTCGGGAATATTTTTGTCGAACTTTAGAAGGGCTCTGTTCAAATTTTTGTGCTAATTCCCGAGTTCGACAAGATACACTTGAAGAAGTTCGACGGTTACATCGGACTAAACGTAGTGAAAATAATACTCAAGATGAAAACTCAAGATGAGAACAGTAATTCGAATAATCCAAATAATACAAAACACTTTTTAATTATCAATTTCCTCACACCTGCTGAACCACTTTTCTAATATGTGGGCAAGTAAAAGAACATAGAACAATGCCACAGTAATTTGTAGACACTGTAGTAAAGGTACCACCGAATTGTTTATTTTATTACCTATGCTATCGCTAGAATTTTTGGCAGGTTATCTTGTAAAACACACTCTTTATTGTGGCCACATAGGGTTTTTTTTTTGAAATAATTTATGGTCCAAGTAAATATATATTTATTTGGTATATTTTATACTCATGAGTCACCGCTTAGCAATCCCTTAAGGCCAAACGGCGATAGGAGGAATGAGTTCAGAAAGTTGACGATAAGAAAACACTGTAATAGACAACAGAACATTTAACTGACAACTGAATGGTGACAAACAGAACGGCGTACCTATCGACCGAGAACGCATCTTATAATCGAAGGAGTTTACCGATAAAACCTCTATATTAAAATTAAGCGTGACAGGAAAACAGATTTTTATTCACATAAAAGGACGTCCAACAAATGTGTAGTCTTGTCAGTACCAGATGGGTGACGATTTGGGTAAATCAAACGCTGTATGTTGCAGGACATCAACACACCCAGTAGGAACGGGAAAAAACATAAGCCGTAATGTAAACTAACCAGGATATACATGCGACTGAGAAGAACTTCCGTATCTAATACTCCCATCAAACCTTCCTCATTCGAACGAAGCCAGTTAAACATGCCGTACCAAGTACAGGGGTATAGGCACGAGCGACCAACCGATTGGCAGGAAGATTGGCCACATCTTAAATAAGATGCGTATAATAAATCAGCATATTTGACTAACAAGATACTATTACAAATTAAAGCATAACCGAACGACGCACGGACAGAGGAATTTTTTTTTACTAATGAGTCAACACTTAACAAGGTAAAAACCACTGGAGAATCAGGTTGCATGAGATTGACAGTTAGATCATGAACAATACATTTAGAAGTTTGCAAACGTTGGGTGGAAAGCGCAACATTTAATTACTTAAGATGACGGCTCGACAAGTAGTTATTGACATTTGACTTGATAACGACCATGTTATAGCCAACAGGGAAGGAGCTCCGCGGTATTGTATGAAACATATGGGGAGTTCTTGTAAATAAAATTTGCTAATAGAAGTTGCGTTTGATTTTAGGTACACATAAGATGAATATGATGAAAGGAAACTTAATTGCAGTGGTGGTAACTAGACGAGTTATTTCTGTTAATGTTTTAAATGAGCTGCCACAGATTGAAACTCAGTCGAGCACGTACAATAACAATAACGATAGAGTATTGATTTACTCCTCTCCAGGAGTTAGGCACAAGGCCAGTTTTTATCTTACTCCCACAAGTAAGATGTGACCCAAGGTCGGGTCGGGAAAGTGGAGTTTAAAAATTGCTTGGGCAGCCCAATCTGCATTCCCCGGTAGGGGCGCCTCAGACAGTAAGCAATAAACTTACTCCTCCCCAAAGAGGGGAGCAAAGCCTGGACGAGTGGACCTTCTAGAACTGCACAGGACAGACCCATAGACCGGCGTAAATCAAGCCCCGAAAGCCAAGACAATACCAGTCTATGGGGTGCAGTATCCATCGGAACAGATACTACACTTTGATCTTAGCCAAAAGGCCAACGACTACCAACCTCTATTCTCTCAGAAATATAAAGCGTGACACACAAACACATTACTTTCTAAAACGTTCGTTTGGCTCTACGACGTAAATGCAATGTACTATTTAAGCGTGATTGAGTTATGAAAATGCTATTTCAAACTTAAGCTTGACAGACCAACAACAATGCTATTTCAGATATCAGCGTGGCATACTCAGATCAGTTAAACGTGACGTACGATCTGATTGACAACTCTTATCATATATATGTTTAGACGCATCCAAAATAAGATGGGTGAATTTAATATGCGTTTTGCAATGAAAAGTATATTTAAAACTTAAGAGTTACGAACAAATCGATGATACGTTTTATAGAGACACATTTGATAAAAAACAATATTCCGAAGACTTACTGGTTAAAAGCGTGCAAATGTGTAGAACATATTCATTTTTCGCGTATCCTCTCCATCGGGATATTGTTAAATGCCAAGGAGAGAGAAAGAGAGAGAGAGAGAGAGAGAGAGAGAGAGAGAGAGAGAGAGAGAGAGAGAAAGCTACACAATGACGTTTTTTGTTATTCTTTACTACGCCGAAGAAGTCTTTCATAGCAGGCCGTCGTTTGCGCATGCGTATTTCCCAAATCCGTTTCCGGTTTGCAGACGGAGACAAAGCCGACGTACTCCATAGCAAATAATCTGTTTGTCTTCGCGCTGCCCGTGGCTTTACACCATTACTGGCATTGCTGCCCATTGTTTGTTTCTCATTACTTTGCCCTTTCTTTACTGATTTCTGGCCAAAAAAATTGTTATTCCTTTTATTAATTATGATTTGTTTCATTATTTTAATTCTTATTCCCGTCGTCTTTATTATAATATGTTTACCCACCACTAATTAGCGAAGACTTCACCGACTGTGTGGAAGAATGCAACGTAAACAATGCTATATTTTATTAACCAGAACATACATACACATTAGGTGTGTAGAGAGAAAGCGGACATCATGAATATATCTGTATCTGTCTGTATATGTTCTCTTTTTACTCTTTCCTCCCCCCTCTCTCTCCCTCTCTCTTTCCCTCTCTCTCTCTCCCTCTCTCTCTGTTTTATGATTCTATTTAATCATGCTCATAACGATAGGATTACCGTACACTTTGGAAAATGCCTTTACGCACACACACTATATATATATATATATATATATATATATATATATATATATATATATATATATAAATATATATATATATATATATATATATATGTATATATATATATATATTTGTGTATATATATATACACATACATAGATAGATAGATAGATAGATAGATAGATAGATAGATAGATAGATAGATAGATAGATAGATAGATATATCCTCGATCGTATAAGCACTTAAGTGTATATGTAATTGTATATATTAATACATTTTGGAGTATGATTACACAATATTATTGTCATTATTTTCTAATTCTACTGTCAAGTGCAGCAGCACAAATCCATAAAGTGAAAATTGCAACTTTGTATTTGCGAAGTTTCTTTGTCAGTTCTGGGTCAACTCTATTCCAACTTCGCATGCAGCCGCTGATTTCTGTTGTTATTGATGTCGACGGCAATCCGCTGCGATAATAAAGGTTAACAAATAGTTGCAAGCAACGAGGAAAACTTCGTGCAGACCAGATAATACTGAGACACAAGCTTCGTCAGCTTAATGCAGGGATCAGATTCGCCTAACAAACAGCCGCACTAACACTGAGGTTACGTTTTTTTGTAATAGCACGCATTTTGGTGATACGTCATGAAAGTTAATATAGATTACCTTTCATTTATTGCAATCTACTACTACGTACTGTATGTTGAAGTTGAAACAATTGTATGTGTGAAGCAAATATACTTAATTACTAATAGGCATTTACTTTATTATAGAAATGCGGAAATATAGCATGCGTCATTTTTATGTAATGCGAACAAACATCTTGCTGTACAACTCCCAACTTAGGATGCCTCCTATAATTCATGCCCGTTATTAAAGTAACCCCTATGCTTCAGTAGCAACCTGTCTTGTTTGGGGTGAATAAGAGTTTTAAAAAATCTCGGAAAAAAAGAAATTGCTGACATTTAGAGAACTTATGGGATTTGTGTAATTATATTTTAACATATATTTCGTAATGGTTGAATTATGTATTCGTTATACTTTAATTTAAAAAAAAAATACGTGGAATCTCTATTCGGTAAAATAAATGCAAGGTAGTAATTATTAACAGTAAATATGTAAATTGTTGTTGAGATTATGTATAATATTATTTCTCATCGAAGGGAAATATGTGTGTTGTTTTTTAAATGTTGATAATATGAGCTACCATTGGACGTTTTTCTTTTAGTTTGTTCAATAGTAGACTGGTGTTTCTTTCTCTTATTTGATCCTTTTTCTTCTTTTTTATAACCACCATCTGCACTTCCACTTATAATGTTCACACTAAACGTGAGAGAAAAATACAAATACATTATTATAGTAGAAAGATATATCGCTCGCATATCATCACGCAACAGACCCGTTCCCGATTAGCTAATCGAAGTCAAGCGACGTTAATCCTGGACAGTACAAAAATCAATCAATCATTGGGAATAGTGCATTCTGTGTGGGATTTCCGCTTATTACGGCGGTGTTTCCGGTTGTTTTGCATTTTCCTTGACACTGGAATCAAGCAGTGCCGACGATGAGAATTGAAGACTTCGCAACCCTTGTTTTACAATTACACGCACAGCAACCTTTACAAGTGGCATTCACTGTCTCTAAAGATTAGACGAAAGTAATGACTGCTTGCATATCGCTCGCAATAGGCAAAATAGTATAACAACAGATACAAATAGAGGCAGGTGATTTGAGAAAGATATATAAGTTAAGACCTACTTTGAAGCTATGGTAATTGTATTATATTCTCTTTCAATGATTAGGTAGTGTTGAAGTTTTGATTATTTTATATACCATTACATTGGTTTGCTTATATTATTTTATAACATGTGTATGAAGCCTTCATCATTGTATACTTCGGTATTCGTACTCTGCAGCTTTCTACATATCGAGAGAGAGAGAGAGGGGTATGCAACTGCTGTGCAGGTGCCCGTGAAACAAGAAACTATAACACGTCAGTGCGTATCACATGAAGAAAATACTACTGTACACAACATACCTTTTTGGGAGGCATAACATACATGGTTTAGTACACAGTTTTTTTCTAAGTAGACTCCAAAATATAATATATACTGAATAAAACATACAAATGGCAAAAATGTACACAGCACTGAACGAGATATTTCGTATTCAACGCATCGACACATCCCTTTGTTCAATGTCACGCTGATTGTCGATTGAGAATCCTAAAGCAAGCGCGTGTTAGTTTTTTTCTCACAAGGTTATTTTATGTTGTTTTATAAGGCAAGCACCTGAAATAGTAATTCTAAAATACAAGGAGTATTTTCCTGTCACGAATAAATTTTGAGCACCCAAGAAGTAAAGAACAACAATGAAACGAATGAGAAAAAAATATATTGTATCCGTCAACGTTGTGCAAAGAAATTTAGAAAACTGGAATATTAATGTGATACAAAAAATAAAAATATATGAAATGAAGATAGAATTAATGTTAAAAAGGTCTCATTTATTCCATTATTAATTTTATTTATTTTATTATTTTGCATCTTTATTCGTGTATTTATTTCTGACGAAGACTTATTGTTCTTTTTTAAATCATGGTCCCTTTTACATATTTTAAAATAATATGCACGTATCATATCTTTTAATATTTCTAATCATTCATCATCGGCTATCGTTATTAATCAAACTATTCATAAAATAAAAGTATATAGTTTTACTGACTGTATTTGTTATTTTCGTCTGGTTATTTTACATTTTCTTTAGTTTTTTTTTAGTTATTATTTCCTTCTTTTATTTTGTTATCCTTTTTTTGCACTTGTGTCGGTAAATTTAGGTGACTTCCAATTTGCCCATATTACCGAAATAATGCGACTATTCTATTTTTTAGTCAATCAATATATAATATTCTTAATAATTAAAAATCTGCTATGATTATTACTCTAAATATTCCCGAATTAAGACATATTTTTCAATGATCACCTTTAATTATGTTCACTCTATTTCGTTGGGTTTTCAATTACATTATTTTTTATTTTTCCTTCCTTTTCTTATATTATACGATTTCATCGGTGAATTTAGGTGACTTCGGTTTTGCACGAATTGCCGCAAGTAAGTCGACTCGTAAATTTTGAAACCGATGAATATTTAATATTTTTAATCGTTTCCCATTTACTTTAATTATTAATCCAAAAGAATTCTTAAAATATTGACATATTTCCTGTAGCTTTATTTTTTGTTTCCACCTAGTTATTTTCTTTTTTCTGGGTTTTGTTCTTATCTTATTCTATCATGTGTTTTCACGTGTGAATTTTTAGTGACTTACATTTTGCCTGTATGACCGGAAGTATGCTGACTTTTCTATATTTTAACCGATACATATTCATTATTTTTAATCATTTCTCATCTAGTATAATTACCAATCTATAAATACCCGTATTAAAATATATATCCACTGGCCTTTTTATTTTCGTCCAGTTATATATATTTTTTTTTTATTTTTTCAATTATTAATGCATTTATTTACTAATTAATATTATATGTTTATATTGGTAAGTTTAGATTACTTTCATTTAGCTTTATCACCGGAAGTATATCCAGTTATCTATTTTATATCCGATTAGTAATGAAATACATCAACTATATATTGGGGATAATGTGTAGTGTAAAGAGTATTTTTATAAAATATATTTATATTAAACTATAAACGCTTTTTCTATAATTAATAACATCATGTATCATATTTTATACTTCCTCCCTTCACTACATTTATATTTTCGCCGTTGGTAAACAGTAACTTTGGTTTTCGTCGTATTATATATATATACATATATATATATATATATATATATATATATATATATATAAATATATTTATTATATATATATATATATTATATACGTATATGTGCATACATATATATACGATATATACCTATATATATATATAAACATATATATACAGTGTATATATACATATACACACATATATATATACATATATATACATATACATATATATATATATATATATATATATATATATATATATATATATATATAACATCAAATATAATAACACGAAATCACATAATTGTCGATGCAATAATTTATTTCAACCGTTCGGTTTTTTCAAGCATCACTCAGACAATTACATTTTTGAGACTGATAGAAAATTGAATTTCCCTACTACAGTTCCAATATAATCAGAGATGGTGGTGGTAGCAACCAATTTGATACATCTTTTATAGAGAGGGGGAAATTTTAAACTTATATTTAACTATGGCGGGCGAAGGGGAGGGATCTTTAAGTTAATCAACTAAAAACTGTCGTGTCAAAATTATGACACATACGACCTGGCGATATCATCCATATATGCAACTTTACTCACGCGCATACATAAAACTAAATACGCACACATCCTATGCGTACGCACATACATAATCTCACTTGCACATTATCATAACTAAACATAATCACATACGCAACTTTTATTCATTTCTAGCCAGAATGCGTCCGGCGAAACTCGTGTCTTCAAATTCGGTTGGAGAAAAGAAAGAAAGAAACAATTAACAGGCACCGAGAAGAAATAGACAGACCGCGTGTCATAAATTCCCAGTCCGTCTGGGTTCCAAGAAAGAGAATCTAACTGAAATAAAATTACACGCACATACATATATGTATACATACAAATCCATACGCACATACACACACATATATACACATACACACCCACACATATACATATCTATACACATATACACACACACATATATATATATCTATATATATATACATTAATACACATATATATATCTCTGAATCTATTTGAAATATTGACCAAATGCATATGCATGTAGTTGCTTACACATGTAAACACATACATACACATACATACACACACACATATATACATATACGCACATATACACATATATACATACGCACACATACATATATATCCACACACCTACACACAATATTTACATAACACTCTATATTCTTACTGATGTAATATGAGTTCTAAAAATTAGTCTTACCTTATTTATATTTTAGATTAATTTGATAATCTATTATTATAAATATCATGCGGGGGGGTACCGTAAAATAATGTTATTCAATTTGTTATCTTCACCGTTATCAGTCTAGAGGACCATCGTATTATTAATTCAAGTCTAATAATGTCTAGTGGTAATATTTGACATTTATACTTATATTAATTCAATAACTAGTGTATTACCTGCAGAAAAATTTTCATACCACTATCTTATTTTAAGTAAATAATCTGAATAAGTAAATATTTCAAAATACCATTATATACGTATACACACAAATACTATATATCACCAAGTCGGTAATTCTGTGTCTATAACAGATATTATTATGAATATTATGGGGGGGGGTACCGTACCTAATGTTATTCAATTTGGTATCTTCACCGTTGTAATTCTAGAGGCCCATCGGATTACTAATTCAAGTCTAATAATGTCTAGTGGTAATATTTGACATTTATACTTATATTAATTCAAAAACTAGTGTATTACCTGCAGAAAAAATTTCCATACCACTATCTTATTTTAAGTAAATAATAAATATCCGCGTACACACAAATACTATATATCACCAAGTCAGTAAATCTTTGTCTATCACAGATATTATTATAAATATTATGGGGGGGGGTTACCGTAAATAATGTTATTCAATTTGGTATCTTCACCGTTATAAGTCTAGAGGTCCATCGGATTACTAATTCAAGTCTAATAATGTCTAGTGGTAATATTTGGCATTTATACTTATATTAATTCAATAACTAGTGTATTACCTGCAGGAATTTTTTTTTTTTTTTTTTTTTTTTATTCCACTATATTATTTTAAGTAAATAATCTGAATAATACCATTATATACGCATACACACAAATACTATATATCACCAAGTCGGCAATTCTGTGTCTATAGCAGATATTATTATAACTATTATGTTGGTGGTGGTGGTGGGGGGGTTACATTAAATAGTGTTATTTAATTTGGTATCTTCACCGTTATAAGTCTAGAGGTCCATCGGATTACTAGTCGTTGGTTATCTTAAATTTATATTTATGTCTGCACTTAGCCATAAGTTCATCTCGTTTATTTAAGAGGTTATTTCGATCATATTTTAGGATTCTTATTTTTTCTTCTAGACATAGGTTGCATCTTTGTCTAAATCCATCTGGAATATTCGAAAAACATAAGATTGACCACGAAACCACCGGGGACCTGTTCTCATTTTTCAGATGCCACCATTGTTTAGCTAACTCTGTTTTGCTCTTGAGTTCTGGGTTATTGAAAGAGTGTTTGTGGTCATAAAAACGTTGTTTCCAGTTTCCCGCGGAGATGCCGATGTAAACCTTTTTATCCCTGTTGTTATCTTCCGGATGAATAGTGGCCTTATAAACCACACACTCAACTTTACAGTTACCGTCCCCCCCATAATATTCATAATAATATCTGTTATAGACACAGAATTACCGACTTGGTGATATATAGTATTTGTGTGTATACGTGTATAATGGTATTTTGAAATATTTACTTATTCAGATTATTTACTTAAAATAAGATAGTGGTATGAAAATTTTTCTGCAGGTAATACACTAGTTATTGAATTAATATAAGTATAAATGTCAAATATTACCACTAGACATTATTAGACTTGAATTAATAATACGATGGTCCTCTAGACTGATAACGGTGAAGATAACAAATTGAATAACATTATTTACGGTACCCCCCCGCATGATATTTATAATAATAGATTATCAAATTAATCTAAAATATAAATAAGGTAAGACTAATTTTTAGAACTCATATTACATCAGTAAGAATATAGAGTGTTATGTAAATATTGTGTGTAGGTGTGTGGATATATATGTATGTGTGCGTATGTATATATGTGTATATGTGCGTATATGTATATATGTGTGTGTGTATGTATGTGTATGTATGTGTTTACATGTGTAAGCAACTACATGCATATGCATTTGGTCAATATTTCAAATAGATTCAGAGATATATATATGTGTATTCATGTATATATATATAGATATATATATATATGTGTGTGTGTATATGTGTATAGATATGTATATGTGTGGGTGTGTATGTGTATATATGTGTGTGTATGTGCGTATGGATTTGTATGTATACATATATGTATGGGCGTGTAATTTTATTTCAGTTAGATTCTCTTTCTTGGAACCCAGACGGACTGGGAATTTATGACACGCGGTCTGTCTATTTCTTCTCTGTGCCTGTTAATTGTTTCTTTCTTTCTTTTCTCCAACCGAATTTGAAGACACGAGTTTCGCCGGACGCATTCTGGCTAGAGATGAATAAAAGTTGCGTATGTGATTATGTTTAGTTATGATAATGTGCAAGTGAGATTATGTATGTGCGTACGCATAGGATGTGTGCGTATTTAGTTTTATGTATGCGCGTGAGTAAAGTTGCATATATGGATGATATCGCCAGGTCGTATGTGTCATAATTTTGACACGGCAGTTTTTAGTTGATTAACTTAAAGATCCCTCCCCTTCGCCCGCCATAGTTAAATATAAGTTTAAAATTTCCCCCTCTCTATAAAAGATGTATCAAATTGGTTGCTACCACCACCATCTCTGATTATATTGGAACTGTAGTAGGGAAATTCAATTTTCTATCAGTCTCAAAAATGTAATTGTCTGAGTGATGCTTGAAAAAACCGAACGGTTGAAATAAATTATTGCATCGACAATTATGTGATTTCGTGTTATTATATTTTATGTTATTGTTGCTCTGTTTACTACATTGAGCTCTCATACCCGGATTTCCTCCTGGAATTATTCCATTATAACACAAATATATATATATATATATATATATATATATATATATATTTATAAATGCATATGCATATATACATATATATATCTATGTATGGGTATATATATATATATATATATATATATATATATTTACATATATATATGTATATATACATATATACACACCCATATATATGCATATATATACACACATATATATATATATATAAATATACATACCCATTGATATATATATATATGTATATATATATATATATATATATATGTATATATATATATATGTATATGCATATATACACTATATATACATGGACCAAGATGGAAACACTTGGAAATATTAAATTAATCAAGCCCTGTCAAGCTTACGACGAAGAGTTTTTGTTTAAACAGGATTATCCAGATCATTGTTTAACTCTTCTGTAATTTTAAGTGCCGTAGTTTTGATTTATGTCTTATCAATCCTTACAAGGGATCTACGATCTCTGTCAGAGAGATTCGTCGTTTTTTATAAGCTGTCATCACGTTTCAGACAACTCCTCTCGATAGGGCCACGATCACAGCTACAACCGTTAGTATTGATTTACTCCTCTCCAGGAGTTAGGCACAAGGCCAGTTTTATCATACTCCCACAAGTAAGATATGACCCATGGTCGGGTCGGGAAAGTGGGGTTTAAAAATTGCCTGGGCAGCCTCATCGGCATTCCCCAGTAGGGGCGCCTCAGCCAGTAAGCAATAAACTTACTCCTCCCAAAGAGGTGAGGCAAAGCCTGGGAGGGTGGACGTCCTAGAACTGCACAGGACAGACCCATACACCGGCGTAAATCAAGCCCCGAAGGCCAAGACAATACCAGTCTATAGGGTGCAGTATCCATCGGAACAGATACTACACTTTGATCTTAGCCAAAAGGCCAAGCTTCTATGCGAGCACTAACACTCTGCCCTGTTTGGGAATCTTATAGATCTGCCATTATGTTCTTGCTGATATATACTATCTGAAATTAAAAAAATAAATTAATTATTTCAGGAAAACAATAACCACATCTGGGCTGGTGCATCATCTACTAGTCTCTCCCTCCTTGACAAGGTCCAAAAAAGAGTCGCCAACCTAATAGGTCCATCACTATCAACCAAGCTCCAGTCCCTGTCCCATCGCCGCAATGAAGCATCCTTATGTTTCTTTTACAAATACTTCAATGGATTATGCTCCGATGAATTGGCTACTCTGGTGCCCCCTCGACGTAAATTCAGTAGACCAACTCGACAATCAACTAAATCTTATTCATTCACTGTGGAGGTCCCCAGATGCCGGAGAGCCTTCTACTCAAATAGCTTCTTTTCTCGTGCTGCTGGCCTCTGGAACTGCCTTCCTTCCTCCTGTTTCCCCGACAGTACTGACAACAAAATTTAAAATTTAAAACTAATGTGAACATACATCTCGCTGCGCAGATCCCAATTTAGGCTGACCCCCCAACCTTCTCCCCTTTTCTTTTTTCTCAGTAGCCCCTTACTTCTACAGTGGCGGCCCGCCTTGTTTGGGGAGAACCATGTTAAAAAAATTTTTTTTTTTTAAAAACATTATTTAAAAAAATGTAACCAACATTTCGGTATTTACATGCAATTGTCATAACTGTTTTTAAATTAATGCAAAATTCACAAGGCGTTACAATCATTTTGTCTAACACTTGCACATATATATTTAATCGTAATTGCGATGGAATATTTTGCTGATTTTGTCAGACTTCTCAGCCAATGAATGGAATGAGAACCAATGTAAACTCTTTTCACCCCTGATTTTTTCTCACTTGGTATATATTAATTCCAGTTTATACGCGTGCGTTAAATTTACATGTTTTTTTCTTCAAAACGTATTCATTTTTGTAAACCGTATTTAAGTAGTTCGATTGTTTAACGTATGTAAATCTTCTTAAGTTAAGCGCTTAAAAATGTGTAATTATAAAGTAGTCTTATGTTTGAAATAAGGACATTAGTGGGTTTGTACAAATCGTTTATGGATTTCATTTTAGGTTTTTCTGATTCATTTTGTGGAACTAAAGACTGTATTTAATAGAATGCATTTATAAAATATATACAGTAGTCTTGTAAATAGTGGGCGTACAGTTAGTGAAAAGGTCACCCAGTTGCACATAAGATGTCACAATCATAAACAACGGATCAGTTACAATGTGTTGTAACTGATCTCTTGTCTATGATTATGATATCTTATGCGCAACTGGGTGACTATTTTCTCCCCTTATCTTTACTTTATTCAGCCGCCCAAAGACATATTCTCACCGATAGATACACTGGGGTCAAGGGCCAGCTTTTCATGGATCATCCAATGTAGGGAGTCGTGCAGAAAGACATTCGTTTGCGATACATTTAAATTTCAGTGTGTTTGTACAGTCGGATAAATTGAGCGGAGGGATAATATTCCAAAAGTAATCGGTCCGAGAGAAAGAAGGTATTACAGTAAAAAAGTATTCTTCTATTTGGGGACGTCTACAGTAAAGATGTAGTGTGTTACTACTCATCGGAACTATTTATCCTCTCTTATTGTACTTCATGCACAATGTAAAATATCCCGTTATTGCTATTACCAATAAAGTTGGGAGTTTGACCTTTAATTGAGAATTGTTTAGAGTGATTGTGGAATCGGTTACAAGATGTGTTCATACGAGGCTGCCATATATGTTGCATACATGATTATCCGGTGTATATCGAATGTTGTTTTAATGCTGGCTTATGTGTGAAGTTATTTAGTGCTTACCTTCTAGCGCTAAGGAGCGATGTTGTTAATAGAGAACTGATTTCTGAGTCTATTTTAAAGGGGTTTGACTTCTTTCAGTAGTGAGTTAAAGGGTGTGTGTGGTGTTAGTTGTTTAATGCTATTGTTTGCGCGAGAAAATAATATATTTTTTAGTAATATTATATGCGCACATAGCAGTTTAATAACTTAATACATATACTCCACACCCGCCGAACCCCTGTATATATATATATATATATATATATATATATATATATATATATATATATATATATATATATATATATATAAGAGGTTTATGTAGTTTGCTTGAAGCATTGTTTATTGGTATATAGAAATGTGATATTTAGAAGGCAATACAATGCAGAGGTGTGACGGATAGACATAAGTTGGAGCAAATAAAACATATAATGGTGGAGAAAATGAATTAGTTTCAACCTTAATACAATGTGTACATACACACACATATATATATATATATATATATATATATATATATATTTGTTATTATTTTTGTTGTCGTTTTTTTTCCCTTTCACAACACATACATATCTGTCTATCTACAAAATGTTACAATGTTATGTAATACCTGTATAAAGATGGTCTGGTGGAAATTCCGTATGATATAATATATTTTTTTTAATTTTCGGGAAATCTTTTCTTCTTCAGAACCGTGTTCAACTCAAGTTCAAGCATGCATATGAAGGTGGGTGTAAGATTTGGTCTCGCAGAAAATACCGGTTTTATTTTAAATATAAAACCAGATTAAAAAATAAAATAAACTTTTTTTTTAATTATTATTAATTTATTTTATTATTTTATTTTTTCATCAATATTTTATTTATCTACTTTTTATCTAATGTATTTATTCATCTATTTACTTTATTAAACTTTTTTTTGTTGGTTTGTTTTTACTTTTTATAATCTTTCCTTTTTGTCGTTAAATTTTAAATTCTAATCTAAATTTTTTTTTAACCAAGTCTATTCGTTTAAATTAATATATCGGTTAATACTGTCATTAAACATTGCATTCTCTGTTCGTTTTAAATTAGTGTGTATATTAATATTTAGTTTATTTATTTATTTAATTCTATTTTTAAATATGTATATTTCATTAATTAATTCAATATTATCTGTTCATTAATGATTCGTGTAACGCTAACACAACAATGAAAGGGAGGTAATTCAGTTAATTTGTTGTTTACGTCGCTTATAAATTAGTTATGTCTAATTGTTAGGCTAAAATATTGTTATAATGAATGTTTCATTCCTTTTTTTAAATTATTATTATTAATGTTATCTAGGGTGGTTCCGGTATTTCATCCATTATTATTATTGTTGTTGTTATTGTTGTTGTTGTCGTTCTTGATATTGTTATTATTGTTACTATTATTATATTATTATAGTTAATCTTTTTGTTAGGTTAAGTTATTACTATTATTAGTTTATAGACTTTAATATTTTTCAATTTATTTTTTTTTCCTATTTTTCTATTAATTTTTAATTTATTTTTTTATTATTTATCTATTTATTTATTGTACTTAATCATTTATTCATCTTTTTTAAAAATTAGTATTATTTATTTATTCATTTATCTTCATCTATTTATTTATTTATGTTATTATTTATTTATTTAATGTTTTTTCCCCAGTTTGTTTATTTATTTATTTATTATTTATTTTTTTGTTAAGTGAGTATTTGACCTATGTTGTTATATTATTTGTTATTATTATAAGGTGATGTTTTTGTTAGATTATTAGTTTTTAGTATTCATTTAAGGGTAACATTAAGATAAAATCAATACAACAAGAGTGAGATGTAAAACTATATCAGACTAGAAATGAAGATCATAATTCGAGTCGGTGATTTATTTGCGGAGATAGTTGTGCTAGCCTAGAAATAAGGGATCCTTTTACATTGTATTCATATGCGAAACTTATGTACACAGTCGGGGTAGTTTACACCCTAACAAATTTCAGATTCTTCCTTTTTCGGGTGATTACATTTAAACTACCTGAAAAGATATGCGCAAAGAATGAATCAATAAAAAAAATAGTTTTAATTTAACGTATTATGAGCACCCACTTCCTGAGCTGTTAACGACGGTAAATCGACACATCTAATCGATTGGAGTTGCAATTTTTTGGCGCGGAATAATTTAGGAAATCTTTTGTTTTACTCATCTACTTTGCCTTTTGGCTAATTTCAAAGTGTAGTATCTATCTATCTATCTATCTATCTAGCTATCTCTCTCTCTCTCTCTCTCTCTCTCTCTCTCTCTCTATATATATATATATATATATATATATATATATATATATATATATATATATATATATATAGGCAAACATTATTAAATAACACAGAGTGGTTTTGTTTGATGCGACTATTTTTTATTTTTTCAATTTTCCGAATTGCCCATCTAATTGTTTCGGTCAAATTGATGTAAATATGATCCATGGGTTTCTTGTTCCATTTTTTTTAACTTTTTTGCAAGTTCTTTCGATTTGAATCGTCAAATCATCTTCAGGCGGTATTAGTTTTAGTGTATTTACAAATTATGACTTTACTGTAAAGACACTAAAACTAATACACACAATATGTTCAAACCACAAATCTGCATTTGCATGAACAATTATGTATGCGGATGACTATATTTGTTCACCACTGGTGCTTCTTACAGATACCACATTTGATATTCCATTAAGAAACCCGCGGTTGCACGAAAAGACTAGACACTTAGCCCCTGGGTCAAACACTGTGTTCACTGAACTTAACTAAACCACAGGCATATCTGTTGTATATTGCCGGAATCACTGAGTTTACGTGTTTCGTGAAAACGCGTTAATGGATAAAAGGTCATATTTATGTACAGTGTTGTTTGAATTACAAATAAATGTTCTTACATGCATAATTTAACAATTCTGTTTGTTATTCTATATAAATGCACACCATTGCACTCTTACACTTACGCTCTTTTTCACTCTCTCTCTCTTTCTCTCTCTCTCTTTCTCTCTCTCTCTCTCTCTCTCTCTCTATATATATATATATATATATATATATATATATTAATATAATTATGTCATTATAAATATTTAATTGGTATCTACATATGTATACGTTTAATCCTTGCGGAATCATCAGTGTAGAAATAACCATTCAAGCTGATCACACGATTACCACCCTGACGCTTTAACCGATGAGGCCGACATTATTACTCATTCGAAATCATACGAAATAAATGTATTGATGTCAGTAAGGTGGCATTTTTATAAGCAGCAATCAGAGAGTGTTATACATAAAAGAAAATGGTCAAGGTTTACAACTGTCTTATCTCGCATTAAAGGGACTAGCCAAATGTGGGCTCCCCCCCCCACACACACATATATATATATATATATATATATATATATATATATATATATATATATTTATATAATCACATATGAAACCTAAAGTAAACTTTTAGTAGATAGAACCTATAGTGAAATGGTTTAAGCTCAATATACGAGATAGAGTAGTTATAAATATATATCTTTTTTACACGAACTTGTTTTCATTCTCTATTTGTTAATAGTATTTTTTCAAATGTTTGAAGTTTGCCTTTTCCACTGCCAACTTATCTATCTGTATAATGCTCCTGATGATTTGATTTCGATCTCTCAAATGCCTTTACTTAAGGAAAGAATAATAAACATAATTTTATTACAGAATATTCCTTGCATTGAACAATCGAAGTTTGAAATAAATCTGGACATTCCTACATGTGTATCACTCTTTTTTCTTCTATCTTTATATATATATATATATATATATATATATATATATATATATATATATGTGTGTGTGTGTGGATGTGTAGGATAAATAATAACCACCACATCCAATTATATATATATATATATATATATATATATATATATATATATATATGATAATGATACTACTACTAATAATAAGTCCCACGTCTAATACAGACGACCGATGATACAATTTTAATATAAAAACGGTGAATGTCTTTCATCGTTGAAACGAGATATTGTATCGCTTGAATAAGTTGACATTTTCCGAAATATCGAAATATCAGAAAAGGGGGCAAGTCTTTATTCCGGCGTTGCCAGTAGAAACACGCGAGGAAGAGAAGAAAAAAACGTATTAGATATCGTACAGTGACCTGTTCTATATGTGAATCCTTTTGTCGATGGGGTCATTCGCTGTGACTTCTCATTAACTCTCTTTCAAGCGGTTTAGATAAAGAAATTCACTTTACGGCTGGATATGTTCAAGGGGAATACGGGTAAACCCATTGACAGAGAAATGCGAACCAACTATGTGTGTATTTTAGTGTAAGGCTCATATTTCTCTCTATATGTGTATGTTCTTAACCCTATGAAGGTATTGTTATTATTCGCAGCTTGGAGATAGGTAAGCGAGAGCACACACTTACAGAGTAAAGAAGAAACATATTTCAGCGAAAAATGTGTCGGGGACGATGTTTTACATTTAAACCATATAAGAAATACAAGACGAAGTCTCGAAAAATATAACTATACGTTTAAGAATTTTAGAGATGATGATTGATAATAGCTATTATTTTTATTATATCGACTACTATTTTCATCTTGTTTGTAATTTTCATAACGTTGCAGCTGATATACACTTAACAAGGTTCAAAGTGTTAATAAGGATGATGCTTGATAGATGAATGTTCAAATATTGACCTTGGCACACAAACGGAAATTAGCGTAATCATCTGACGTCCGTGGAGAGAGGAGCCTGTTTCTTTCCTGGCGACACTTAAAGCGGAGTAGACACAAAAGTCGCTTCTCATTACCTATATCCCCAATGCGAAGTTGGGGCGATCGCAAAACTGTTGATATGTCATTTCTCGACCTTTATTGTATCGCCCGAAAGTAAACCGTTACGCAAAGTGTTAATCGCCGCCGCTGGTTATTTGGTTATTGTTTTTTTTTCTGTTAACATACATTAGATACATTCAATTTAATCAAGACCTTTGTTTTAATTGTTTTGGATGTTAAGACGAATCTGAGTTCAAGACAAAAGGCATTATAACAGAAGTTCGGAAGCTCTTTGTTGAACTCGCGAACGAATACGTAATTTCCAAGTCGACCCTTTATTTAATCCACGGGTTTTCCTTAACAATAACCGCATTGAAATGTGTATGAATTATTAAAGTACACTTAGTTACTATCCGATATAGTAATAATTCAAACTGCGACCTCTAAAAGAGAGCCCCTAATAAAGTATTTTAATCAACGCCTTTATCTGTTGCGAGTTCTAGATAACTTCTAATTCCAAAAGATGCACACAGATAATTGCAAAGGTGACATTAATCGAAGAGTTTTGAAACTAATAAGCAAGATGAGAATCGTCATGCGAATAATACTGTTTTAGTTTAGTTAAATTTATTTAGCCGTTGTTAAGAGATGTTTCTAGGTGAACTAACATTTAGATATAGCACCTGCGTCGACTGTCACTTCCAATGATATAAAATTGCTCCTCTGTTGAGGTCAGCAAGGCAGTCATTGCGTATATTTGAGTGGTTCTGCAAAGTTTTTTGAATTCCTTAAACAGTCTTCACGCATGTGTATTGCATTTTAACGTCAAAATAATCATTAGTTTTTGTGAAACATTGAGAAATAACCAAGCTATACATGTAAATGTTCGAATACCAGTTCGCAGCAAATTCATCATCATCATCATCATCATCATCATCATCATCATCATCATCATCATCATCATCATCATCATCATCATCATCATCGTAATCATCATCATCATCATCATCATCATCATCATCATCATCATCGTAATCATCATCATCATCATCATCATCATCATCAGCAGCAGCAGCAGCAGCAGCAGCAGCAGCAGAAACAGCAGCAGGAGAAACAGGAGCAGCAGAAACAGCAGCAGCACAAAACAGCAGCAGCATTATCAGCAGCATCAGTATCATCATCATCAGCATCACCATCATCATCATCGTCATCATCATGTGTGTATGTATGTATGTATGTATGTATGTATGTATGTATGTGTAATCTTGTATAAGTTCTCCGTTTGTACTTCCGCATTTGAAAACATCTATGTGTCTATGTGTTTCTATCTGTATAATCCTTAGTGGGTGAGTATGCGTGCGTATGTCCGTGTGCTTCTGCGCCTCGTGCGTGATTTCGTGTATGCTTCCATTGCCGATGGTTGCGTATGCGTTTGTAGGTGCTTGTGAGAACATGCGTGTGTCAATTAGCTGTTTCTTCGTTAGATACGAGGTGAGTCCCCGGTGTATCTTTCTTCTTTTTATCCTTAAAGTATTTTTTTTCTTTCCATTTTCTTAATGGAAGTCATTTTTTATTTACTTTTCTCTTTTTTCCGTTACAAAATGTCAAATCAAAATAAATTGTAATAAAGAAGAAAAAAACCTTCTTTCTCGAAAGTCAAGTGCATTTAGACTTGTTTGGCTTCGAAAAGATGCTACGCTTTGATAAGAGAGAGAACCCTGCTTCTGATGGAAAAATGAGACGAAATTCGTCAATTCACTCCTAGTTATGGCAGTCCGTATCCTTTTTATCCTCTCCATTTTCTGGAAGTTCAGCATCTTTTTTTTCTGTTAGCTGTTTTTTCGGTGTTTTATTTTTGCAACTTTTGATTTGATTTTCTGTATTTATTTCCCTTTGACAGCACTGCTTACTTTATCTGATTTCAACTACTCGGTGTCATTACTTTTAATTTTCTGGATAGTTACTTCACTATTGTCAGACACGTCCTTGCGTCTCTACAGAAACACTCCGTTAGCTGGTCGGTCGGTTGGTCGCTATTTTCAAAATTAGCATTTTCTTTAAAAAACTAGCGTTTCAAATGGGCGTATCTCATATTAAATGCGCCGAAATCTCTCTATATATAAAGTTAGTGTGTGTCTATCTGAATAGATATGATTTTCAACATGTGTTATGTTTATATATTTCTATGTACATGTTTAACTCATAATGTAATGCACCGATCATTATTAATTAAAAAAACATATACTCTCGGCAAGATGACGTGAGAACATTATTTATTGGTAAATTTCAAAATTTATGGTGTTTGCAACTCCAACTCTCTCTCTCTCTATCTCTCTGCCTGTCTCTCTGTCTCTGTCTCTGTCTCTCTCTCTCTCTCTCTCTCTGTCTCTCTCTCTCTCTCTCTCTCTCTCTCTCTCTCTATATATATATATATATATATATATATATATATATATATATATATATATATATATATATATATATCTAATAGTTGATGCATATATATTCAATTATTTTTACGTACAGACGATAGCATTTCCAGCTTATAACGCTCATCAGTACAGGAAAAGTAACAATTTCAGACGGTGAGAGGCCTCAAAAATATTTCGGTGTTATTTCGTGCTTTTTAAACTTACAAATGTATTCCAATAAACACGACGTTCTTAACTGTGGAAAAAACACCGCCATTCATATTAACGCGCGCTAACGCGTATCATCGCCTCTATTGATCCTATCATCATGAGTTATGGGATTCGTATTTTTGACAACACTGGGAGTAATGTGAGTCTATTATTTTCTTATTTGTAAACATAACCATTGACGAGGTGTGTCTTAGAAAACGCATGGTTACCCCTCTCCCAAAGTAACAATTCAAATGTAAAAAAAAAATAATGGTGTACATATTGCTTATACGCGCACTAGGACGGGTGTTCCTCTACACTTTCTATTCGATTATATCTCTGCTGAGCAATATGTGACGCTAAATGTAGACATGGCAATGTACTCATTAAGTCACAGATAGAATAGATGATTTCTGATTTTATATATGTTTATACGATGCTTCGTCAGTATTTCTCTATTTACAATATCATTTCCGACCGTATGCAACGTATAGCTAGAGATATGTTTTTCATTATTAAGCGCGCAAATTTTATTTAAAGTGTGTGTGTGTATAATAGGATGTGTCCGTCGATCAGTTTGTCACGCTTAAGTATGAAACAAAATACTTGTACTGGTCTATTAAACTTAAATTATTGAAATAGTTTAAGTGAAAAGACCACTTTTACGTTTGACGTTACAAGTTCGCCGGTAAAACCGCGTGTTTAATGGACGCTTCTTCCTTTAGACCCGTTCAATCATCTCCATAAACGACTCAGTATGCCAATCAGTTTGTCACAATCTCTAATATTTCCAGTATATTTAATAGTCTTCTCTTCTACATTTTCATCCGTTATACTTTTTTCTCCTCTTTCATTCACTTGTGTCATCATGTTTCCATGATATTCGCTTTTTCTTTTAATAAAGGTTCTTTTATCATTTATTCTCTTTGATTTTCGATATTCACGTGAACAGTTTCTTCCCCCTTTTACTTATTATCGATATAGGGAGTCGATTTCTCTCAAGAAATGCTGATTTATTGAATAGTTGCTGCCGATATGTACATACATGTATACACATACTAGCTAACCTGATATATAACCCGTTATATAACGCGAATATATAGAAATATTTATATTTGAAACAAAATACTATTATTTGTAAATATAGCGAATATCTACCGTGTTACCATTGCAAAAATTAACCACAATAAATGATAAATAACCAACGAACAGCTTCGTAATAATACCACTGGTCATGGCGTCGAATATGTTAGTGTCTAAAAAATAATGGGATCATACAGGCCTTATCGCAGTGTGAACACGCCAATAAAAGTGACTAATCTGAATTCATTATTATACTATATTACTTCTTTTTCTGTTCTCGTGTTTTAGTGTTTAATATTATTTGGTATATTCTGACTACTATTCTTACATTTTTGAACTTCATTAGTACTGATTATAATGCCAAAAAATATTAATTAGCATCTAAAATAAACGTAGATTTCTAAGATTACGACCCACGCGATAATCGAATTAGCGTCGGTACTTTATGGATGATTACGTAAACAACCGAAAAGTACTGACGCCAAGTCGGTTGACCTACCTGCGCCTTATACCTTAAAAAACGAATTAGGATTTACAAGTGGGGAAAACCGAATATTAACCAACATTTAAAGCAAAATATAAAAGCAAACTAAAACCAAAATAAATATTTGGTCAAATTGTATGAAATAAATATTCATTTTGTTGACGAAGAAATAAAAATAAACAGGTGATGAATTAGATGTTTAAGTTGTTGTTTTTTTACTGAAAATTATTTTTGGTTCGTAATCAGGTACACATGGTATCGTTAGGTGTTATGTTTTTTTTTTACCGGGCATAATTTTTGGTTTCATCAGGTTTAGAGTTTAGGGTTAGGGTTACGTATTAACGTGTTTTGTATTTTGTTTTTTTTGCCTGCGCTATTTTTCTTTTTCGATCAGTTTTTTCTTCTTGATAAAAATGGATTCCTCCTTCGGGAGACCCAACAGCCAGTGATAGCTTGTTAAAATTCGTTACTATAGTTTTGCGTTACAATCAGTTACTATCGCGTTTCAATCAGTTTAAATCTTAAAAGGTCGTCTGCTTATTCGTTTCAATCAATTGAAATGTAAACATGACGTCTGCTTATTTTCTCACAATTTAATTGCCTAAGCGATTCGATAGTTTCCGGCGCTTTACGTAAAGTCGATGTTAGCGTGAGTCCTAATCTAAGAAAGTACGTAATACACTAATGAAAGTCGTGTTGTTATTGTGTGTGTTCTGCAACTAAACAGATAGAATCGAAGACATGGGTTTGTATTGATGTACTACGTGATCTTCTATTCTTGTTACATGTTGTAAATATAATATAACTGGTATTGATTAAACTACAACAAAACTTATTGGTTGTTTACATTATCACATTGATAATGTTTCATTTGAATGTTCATTGTTTTTTAATTCTGTAATTTTTAATTACGTTTATTCATTTTCACACTCAAACATTTTTCAATTGCTGCAATTGTATTTTGTTTTCGTATGAAATATTATTACTGACTTATTATTAACATTTCTACCGTCTACACTTTTTAAAATTTTGTATTTGCTTTTATATTTTGTTCCGCTCTTATTGTTATTTAAAAAAATAAATATTTTAGTTCTTTCATTTCCGAAGAATTCAACGTATTAACTAGCAATTCATTGAAAGATATATGGGTATCGATACCCTATGTCCGAGTTTCAGAACTGGGTAGTATCGGCGAATAGAAAGCACCATGCTATTGGAAGAGAGTGAGTTGAATTAAGGTTATTTTCTGTAGGTTAAACAAATATATATGTGCCCCAATGCTCCACGAATAACTTGAAGACCGTGAGATATGAGCTGATTAATTAATAAGATGTTAAAGCAGTTACAAGCAGGATGAAACGGAGAAGATATGCTATGTCCACCCAACGAAATTGTTTGAGAAGCTGCAAAAACATATATGGCAAGATACAAGAAAAGGCTATCCGTATTTTGCGAAGAGAGATAGTCGTCGGAGTGGCAACTATGAGGAAAGTTTTAAACCATGATATTCATTACTCCTGAGACAATACTTGAAAGAGCCAACCACTTACAACTTACAGATCTCATATACAAAACTTTACACTCAGTCGAAATAGTGATAATCTGGTTTCCCTAAACATACAAGTATATCGTTCACACGACGTTCGTCGGTTGGAAAGAGAGAGTTTCCTCAAACAGTGCCGACAGTTTGATATGTTTCCAGCGCGTGGAACACTATATCGCCCCACATCTTTCGAGATGTCTGAACTACAATTTCATGGCAATATTAAGTTGCCGCTAATTGTTGTCATGCGCTAATTAGAGCGAATTCATGTAGACAGGCCATACGTGTGGAAACAGGATCGAACTCCGTGTCGCACCTCAGGAAAACCCCAGAAGTAGGCGTCTGCTAAATGTACCGATTTCACCAATTCACATATCTGACACCTTAACTCATCTGATTACAAACTCATGGATTACATGTCGGCTGGGCCAGGGATTTGCCGACGGTAACCCTATGCTTAGAGGTACCCTCCCCCCGAAAACAGGACTACCTCTAGGCCATGAGTGTCGACCCGTGATGCTTTGGGGCGGGATCCCTGTTGCTGAACAATATGTGGCATGATGACTTGCCAAACCCACTTCGCCCTTTACTTAGGCTAGACAGAAGATCGCAGAGGCTCGATTCAGTCAATCGTCTGGTCGCGTTATGGCTTAGTATCTAGATGTTTTTACCCAATCGATGAGATTCTTCTAAAAATCAAAACTTTTTTCTCTCCTTGAGTATCTTCCCAAATATATACTAGAAGACGGTGGCTGAAGGCAAACATTGTAAACAACGGCAAATGCTTCAAGAATTAATGTTTTCTAATTGTAATATTTTCTAACTATAATGTTTTCGAAGATCAATATATTATAGGATACGTGTTAATGATCGGGTGCTTCTTTAGGGTGTTCATTTTTCCAGATTTTGAGTAATGATGGTCGCCTCTGTGAAATTCCTTTCTAAGAGTAATATTTCCAAGGACAAACTTTTCCAAGAGCAATATATTTCAAGAGCAATATATTCCAAGGGCAATATATTCCAAGAGATATGTATTCTAAACGCAATTTATACGACGAATATAAATAATTATGTTACTTATAGAATTATATTTGACAATATTATTGAACATAAAATAAGGCATAGATGGGTGATATGCCGTAAACCAAACACACCAAAAATAAACATGTCAGGCGCAATTAATAAAAGCTGATTGTTATTATCAAGCTGATGTTCATGTGTCTCTTGAAATGAACCATGAAAGTCGCATATTGTATTTTTAGGTTCCGCCTGGAGGGCGTGATGGATGCTCATGATTCTTCTCCGAATAAACTGTATTCGGCAAACGGTTCTCTAGCAGATGCCCTTTGGATTTTTAGCATAAATCATTATTGACCAAAATATAGCATTTTTCTTTCTTTTAGGAAATGTGTCAAATATTACCTTCGAAACTGAGGCAAATAAGCTAGTTTTATTTTCCATGAAAGTATTTGTTACCGTGCCATAATTACACACACACACACCCACACACACAGACACACAAACACACACACATATATATATATATATATATATATATATATATATATATATATGTATATATATGTATAGTATTTGTCTTTACTGGCGATAGAAACAGAGTTGTTTTCTTAGTATTTTCTACTTCGTAAGCAGTAAAACATATCGCATTAGGTCGCCCTTTTTACTAGAACGAGTAATTGTGTTAGTGTAAAACAACAACAAAGACACCGTACAATAATGACGATAGATAAGTGTACATATCTCGAAAAATGTATCTGTGGACTTGTGGTAAGAGTTTAGGCTGCACACAGTAATAACGTAGCCAATTCTTGCCCAAGTTTGCTATACTGATGACGATAATAGCCAGAAACACGTGTGCATAGATTTCTTTTATGTGTACATAAATATATATATATATATATATATATATATATATATATATATATATATATATATATGTGTGTGTGTGTGTGTGTAGTTTTATAATTTACTCATTGTTTCAACATATAATACACATTTATCAGTATTACAGCGACTTGTTTTATTTTTTATTTTCATCATTTATTTTACTATATTATCTTCGAAATATATATATATACACATACATATAAATATATATATATATATATATATATATATATATATATATATATATATATTAACTTATACCTCGTTGTTGTTTTGCTTATTTTTCTTCTCAATTCTATTAATATAATTTTCATTTAACATTAAAAAAATGTTAAACATTACAAGTAGAACGTACACATGTTTCTACATTCCAATTTAAGTTCTTCAGAGAATTGTTGATATCAAGCTATTGATATTTTACTTCTAGCAACAACTTGCATCACTAGGGGGTTCTTAATTTTCCACATACGTTTTAATAGTGTAGTGACATCTTTAAATATGTGTTTTAAGAGGCTATATTTGTAGTTGTAACACCTATTTCACTCCGCGCAATGTTCATCAAAATACACCTTCGTTAAGCTCGATCGTTCGTAACGAGCACCGCACAAGGAGAGTCAGTTAAATAACAATTACACTTATTTTTGTCCACATATTCATAATTAACACTTTATTTTGTTCCTTTCATTGTTTTTCTCTTTTCATTTAGATGTGTGTTATCAGGTCGCGAAGTGTAGATTCGGTTATACCGACCTTTAATTCTTACGGATATATCTTCAGTTGCAAAAGCTGGTGTGTACGCAGCAACATAAAAAATAGCAACAAGTGCTCGATTACTGGTGTATTATAGGTACTACATTTCGACATTAAATAACGCTAAAAATGGGTGATATACCGGAAATAAACCAAAGTCCATATCTTTCCTTCGTCATGTTATTTATACTCATTTTTACATTTTCTCACCGTTTTTGTTCGTGTATTTAGCAGTCAGATTTCCTCTTGTTTTCTGCATAAACTTTATGACTGCATATTCTTCCGTTTCCTACTTGTGCAATTTTATATATTTTTTATAGAAAAATGCTCACCAGACGACTAGATTTTATTTCGTCCAGATAAAAAAAATGACAAAGTTGTGCGTATGCTGCATAAACACTGACTGTCGATGTCAGCGTCTTCTACAACGGAATCTGAAACGATTTCAATCTGTCAATGCATCGTTTACAGAAAAAAAAATTATATTAGCGGGACCCCTGAAAATTCATCAGATGTGTTCTTCATTTATTGTATATATAGTATGTGCATTATCTGGCCGTGTAACCCGATCGCAGACCCCATGATATTAGTATACCGCTTATGTTTAAACATAAACATACTTATCTAAGGACTCTTGTTCATGGACATTCGGAATAAATATCCATGTTGTGATTCTATCTCTAAAATCCTTATATGAATATGTGTGTCATATTCTAATTCTCTAAACATCTGTCGTGAACGAAGACCTCAGGATAGTATTGCACCTTCTTTAGACAGAAACTACACAGAACTTTCATCTTAGTCGGACGGCCAAGAAAGTTTGTTTTAGTTCGAGTATCAAGTTCGACAAAATATCGACAAAAATAAAATTTTAAAAAAATGTTAATACGTGTTCGGCGATCATGCGATCACATCATTTCAAATAATAGTGGTGATGATAACGTGCAGACGAACATAACATCAACTTACCGTATTATATACGTAGATTAATTACAAAACAGAATAGCCATTGCTAATAGTTAATTGTATAAGAA
Organism: Sepiola atlantica; assembly: GCA_963556195.1. Lineage (NCBI taxonomy): Eukaryota > Metazoa > Mollusca > Cephalopoda > Sepiida > Sepiolidae > Sepiola > Sepiola atlantica. Next base: position 34,452,847 of record OY744548.1, read on the forward strand.
TAATTGAAGATAATACGGATGTATACAGTATGTTTGCTTCCAAAATATCTTCTCTGTATTAATATGAGACGCCCAATGTTTTTTATAGCTGTTTATGATTACCATTGCTGGTCTTATAGATTTGATTCAAACCTGAAGTTAAGGAACGTTAAGCCTGGTCAGTACTAGATAGGTGAACTACTAGGCGCTGTATGTGTACACCTAGCTATGGGCAAGTAGCATCGCCAATGAGCAGTGACTAGCGCGGCGATTATGGCAAACAACCCTGACTGACACTCACAAATAAGATGGACGGTTATCAGAGATGGAGTTCCCTCTCTAGGAGTGATCAGCACGCTGATGGTGATGGTGATGCTGAAAGATGTATTCCATTATATGTAACCGTACTTTTTTTTTTGCGTGAGAAAATGTCATCAATGTGAGTTGTTTTTTGTGTGTAGTTTTTATTCGCTGCCTTATAATATATTTTATTTTTGAAAGGTGAACTTAATGTTCTCAAAAGATCTTGTTAATCTTATCTTTATGTTGTTATACTAATCTTATTGTTCAGTGTGTCTGTTTTTCTTTAGAAGTGTTCATTTCCCAGCTCTGCATGTTTTATCATTTGCGATCTATTTGGTCTTCCGATTTTAGTTTACTCTCTTCTTTGTTACACGTGTTATTGTTCTTAGTATCTTTTTACTTACTGCTATTGTCGGTGGTCGGAATCAGTTTCTCCATATTTAAATTGATATCTGGTACTTAAACCACCTGGTCTACGAAGCCCTATATTCGTACGAGTCTTTTTGATGCATTCTGTTCTTTTTAAGTACAGAGCCATGAGTTTGCAGTTATGAACAGTTTATTAAGGGGCCTAGATCGTATATAATCAGCACTGACCAAGCACTTTTTCTCCTTATTAGCTATATTATATATAATGTAGCTATATTGTACTTTAGAACTATACTGTTTCATTATCTCGTTCATTTCTGATTTTTAGATAGCGGTAACTAGTCGAATAACAATGTATTTGTTGTCATCTCTGCGAAATATTATTATTATTATTAGTAGTAGTAGTAGTAGTAGTAGTAGTAGTAGTAGTATTTATTATTCGTTTTCGTTCTCACACATATCAGTACCATTGATGAATTGTTTATGACAACCGGTTGCTTTCCATGGCATCTGGTGGACAGAAAGTCTATTCATTACCCCAATAATCTTTGTCCTGTTTCACAGCCATCAATAGTTTGTTATGCTCGCGCAAACTGTAGTCTGGTTTGTATGACAAAAGATGAAGCTAATTCCCTGGAATCTTAAGGACACTAACTCTGCTCAATATTTTATAACTCTCTGTCTATTTCCTGTGGAGTTTCTGAAACTGCATATCCCTCTTTGCTCTAAGGCAGCCTTTCATGGTGTAATTTGATTGATGTATCTATTGTTTTAATCGAAGTGTATAGGATCTTTTCCGTTGTTACTAGCTATCTTCGTCCTTATTTCTCTTTTACATTTTCGTTTGAACAGTTTCTGGAGGATTTTTCTTTCTACTAGTGGTTTCGATGGGTACGATCCCTCTTTAATCTTACCCTGAATTTATGTGTTAATGTGTGTTTGGAGTAAATACCTTTTTCAGTAATCATCATTGTTTTATCTTCCGTGAAATGTTTGTTTAGTTTTTATAGTAGTTAACTTATACGTTTAAATTCTATTAGTACTGCTTGTAATAATTAGTGGTTGAATAAAAAAAAACAATGGTCCCGTATGATAATCGTATTAGTTAATTAATTGAAATTAACAACAACTGGGTGTCTCCAGCACAGCAACCCTGATTTGGTTATTTTAAGAAGACCCTGTATTTGTTTATCTTAATGAAACAACAACCAAGCGATCATAATCAGCGTAAAAATATACTTCACTCGAAGAGGACCCGAAAGGAAAGGCTAGAGAGCAGTATTTGTAGTGGCGGTTGTAAGAGTAGTTTACCAATATTATTATTTTGATTATTAGCATTATTATTATTATTATTATTATTATTATTATTAGTAGTAGTAGTAGTAGTAGTAGTAGTAGTAGTAGAATAAGTAGTACTAGTAGTAGTCTATAATGCTATAGTAAAATTAGTTTTCTTCCAGATCCCCCAAAATTAGCTGGCGAATAACCTGAAGCTGCAGGGAACTGTGGCAAAGCGACTGATTAAGGCAAAAATATGGCTACTACGGTGGTGATTGATTGATGACACAATCTTACGGTCGACAACTCACCAAAAAAGGACATTACGTTTGTTCGAAACGACTAGAAAACGGAAAGAGTGGAAGACGAAGATAGACATTGCGTTGTTTTGAGAAGTATCCATAAAAAATACATGAAAAGGCTGATTGGTTCTCCGAATCTGCTCAAAGTAAAATCACAAGTCTTGATGATTTTTGTCAGTTAGATGATGATCAATATCATTAAATGATTGAAAACGATGAACAGAATAAACTAATGAGTATTTATGAAAGCGACGCAACAAGTTTTTGTTTTCATTGGTCTTAAAAACCATGTTGCAGCATACAAGAACGCAGTTCAGTTGTAATATGATCCACAGGTGAACAGATTTGGGTAATAACCTCTGTTCATGTAAATGCTGTTTTGTTTTTGATACACAGACAAAGAAAAGAATGTTCATTGAACTGGTGATAAAGAGATTTGTTTTACTGAGTATGTATCACAGGGATCAACCAGAGCAGGTTCCATAAATATAACTATTAAGTAGAGAAAGACTGGTAACGTATATTCTATGAGAACATAGCTGCAGGAAAAATAGTGGTTCTTTCCACTAGATTCCGACGTTAGTGGTGAACTCTATCACGGAACGAAGAAGTGCTCTAAGCGGTAGCTTCCGAGATGTGACAGGTGTACTTCATCATAGGACGTATCTTTCTCTGATATAGGTGGAAAATTGCACCAGACAGATTTCTGAACGGTAGAATGATCTAAATAATGTTTCCAGTGACCTTAGAAACTGATTAGATGTTAGTCTTCTTTTTTTAGATCGCGGTTGTTGAGTAGTTGTAGTAATTATAGTAGTAGTATTAATAGACTATCACTTAATTAGTTTGTTTGGTTTTCCGTTACTAGGGGTATACGCTCACAGAGTGATATATTATAATGGTATGCGCCATTATAATTGCTTTATCCTCTCGCAGTATATCAAGAGCATTTCGTACTCTCCCCAAAAGGAAATATAAATAAGTAAAATCAGAAACTGCTTAAACCGTCTATTGTGCGCTCCGTGATCTGTGAGTATGACATTCCACGCGTACGTCCCCGCCCTTTTAACAGACAGTGCAAGTTTGTTTCTTCACGTCGTCGGGCTAATGATGCAGATTCACGAGAATACCTTTCACCTTTCTGTCCGAAATGCAAAAGCCGTAAAAAGGATTGAAAACCAGGGAAAATCATAAAAGAGTTTAATGAGCTCGCGTCAAAAGAAAAGAAAAAAGAATGGTATAATTCAGACACGGGATTACTCGTTAGGGTGAGTCAAAATGTGTTCCTTTCATTTACTAATTACCGCCGTAAAGTATGTGAGTGTAGCAAATATCGTAAATATGTCTCGTAATTAGATGAATGTCATAATCGTGGAAATGACGCATGAACAATAAGAGTAAACTAGAAACGACAAAGTGCGATCTTCTTCTGTCGCAATGAAACAGGACGTGTTTAAACTCTAAAGAAGACGAGCACATCTTAGTTAAATAAGGGAAACAGTACAAATCACATAGTCAAAAATGCGTGGTAATACCTACTAAAACTATTCTAACTTAACACTATAAATTTTCGCGGTGTCGTAGTTAACGGCACGACATTTGGCGTTGAACTGCCGAATTCCAGTTCTAACGGGACACTGCATGGCTTTTACTATTCTCCTTGTGAAGGAAAAATCAACCCATCAATTCATCCTTCGGCAAGCTGTGGATAAGATAGTCATGTAAAACAATATTCCGAAGCTTACGTTGCGCAACTAGTCTACGAGAAGAAAAACTACTTATATCATTGTCTTTAGTCGTTATGCATTTCTTGACTTTAGACTCAATCAATGTTGAATAAGAAAATGAGGCCCGAGAGAGGTTGCGCAATAAACGCTAACAGGTCCTCATTACAAGAGGGGATCGTCTTTGAAGCATGAAAAGGGGGGGGTATGCATACATATATGCTTATGTATATATATATCGTACGAATAATATAGATTGATATATATATAACTCAATCTTTGTATGTATTATGGGTCTGCTTTCCCTATAGACATACAAATTCCACATAAAATCTAAAAGTGCATCTTCATGTGAAATGTACCAGGTAAGACCATCAAGTATTTCCGAATCCCTTAGTGCACCACTATGATTGCTATGATAGCATTACTTTTTTAAACTTCGAATATATCCTATTTTTATCAGATTTATATCCATAAGTATCAAATTATTTGGGAAATACCATGTAATTGGTACCGAAGTTATACTTTAACCTCTATTTCTCTGCAGAATATATACGTGCACTCACTTGAAATTGACCCATGAGGACAGCCTTCGTAAAACCTCAAATACGTACATCTGATTGTTCTTTTGAGCGTTACTTAAAAAGTCGACTTAAAAGTCAGCATCTTTTCGTAACGAAAGTATCGACATTTCGGTATCGATTCTAAGTCTCCCACTTATTTTTTAATATAATTGTATGAAATGGAAGTAAGTAATTTTTGTGTTTTAAATATAATAAAGTCTATGTTAACAACTTTGGTATATTTAGTACTTAAATCTTCTTAGTCTGTCTGATTCTTTGCATTATTATTTCTCCTTCTTGCTCTCTGTCGCTCTCTATTTATCGTTCTTTATATACTTATGTATCTCTCTCTCTCTCTCTCTATATATATATATATATATGCAATGAAAGAGACTACCTATCTGTCTGAATGCATGATTTTCCTTTAAAACGAAGGTACACTAAAGAGTGTAACTTGAATATAAGTGTATTCCTATCTACAATTTTCATGTTAACATAATGAAATTAGTTCTGCGTCTCTGGTTGCCCCTGTAAATAGCTAATACCACCTTTATAATATGTGGAACCAGGAAAATAATATATGCATAAGCGTGAGTTTAATTGTATGAACATATATCTTAAGAGCTCAGTTGGAAAAGTAGGTAGTTGACAAAATCAATGTTGCTGGTAAGATTGACTCTTCGTTATATTATGTGGTATATGATGTTATCCTGTACATCAACCCGGACAATGCCGGGTAAACACACAAGTTTATATATATATATATATCTATATATATATATATATATATATATATATATATATATAAATATATATATATATATATATATATATATACATTCATTTATTTATTTATTTGAAGATTTTTCCATATCAACTCCTGATAATCTATACACCAAACAACATATTGACATATGTTTCCAGTAAATTTGTATATTAAAAATGCTCATCTTTGCAGTTTACTTAAAAAACGGTTACCGTCTAATCGGTGTCTTTTTATTAAGACAGTAATCATTGCGAAATATATAATTTAAAAAAAATCTGATGGAAATATTCTCACAGAGAGAAACTGGTGCCCGAACATTAAGATATAATTATACTCAGCGATTAAATAAATGTATAAGATGGTGGACAATATTCAAATAATAAAAAGTGCCACATTTTGTTATTTGTAACTCGAAGAACAAATAAAGAACAGCGTTTTTACATATACATGCACTTATTCCATGAACATTCCCCCCTTAAGGAAAAGGGGAAAATAGTTCAGCACCTTTGTTAGGTAGAACGCAGCTTTAAGAACAAATGCGAAACATTTTTAAGAGAACAAGAACAAAAGAACAACAAGACAATGCCACCAGTCATACGACTACATTTTTGATATTTCCACGAGCATGTCTCTTCTAAACGAGCATGTCTCTTCTAAACGAGACTGACGACTAAATCTAGAGTTTTAAGGCCCGTGACTTTTCTCACAAGTCCAGGATGATCAGACGAACACAACCTGAGTATGGTCAGCAAACGCACTAATGCATAGTATTTAAAAAATAATAAATATACATATATGTATATAGTAATCCACAAACATATGTTGGGGTGCCTACGACTCGTAAGTGTGACTAGACGTGACAGGTGTATCCAAGTCAAGATGCAAATGTGGCAAGAAATGAAACACTAAGAACAACTGCATCAACAATACTACGACTTACAATATAATACATTCTAGTCTTATATGTATTGAATGTATTTTAATATAGTTTCATCATGCTATTCAGCAACTGAAAGGGATCTACTATTTACAATATATAAATATATATATATATGTATATATAAATGTATATATATATATATATATATATATATATATATATATATAAAGTTAATCCAACAAAAGATATAAGAGGCAACTAATATCTGTTAATTAGTGAAACATCCGGATAAAAAGTGAAACACAATATACTGGATAGAGCATTAATAGCATACTATAAAATGAAATAATAAATATATTAGAATTCAAAATGTAGGCAAATTATCTTAAAGTCCTTAACTCATGAGTTTTGAAAGATAATTCTTCTCCTCAAAGGGCCGTTACCGCAGTGACACCACTGCAGATGATATAATTACACTTTGAAAATATATAAAAATATATGCAAAAATGCATAGAAGTATATAACACATAAAATATATAAGCCCACGACATACTTTTGTTAAAGCTTATTATCTTTGAAAACTCATGAGTTAAGGACTTTAAGATACTTTGCCTGAACTTTGAATTCTAATAAAATTAGATTCGCACCTTATTTTATTATTTCATTTTATATCAGGCTATGTATATATATATATATATATATATATATATATATATATATATATATATATATATAATATGCACACATCTATGAACGCAAGATACTTCATGTAAATATTGAAGCTCTTAAGTTTTTATCAATATCAATGATACATTCCTGTACATGTTTCCATAAGCAAAAATACTTATTGGTTCTGAATATATGTATGTTCCTGATGACGTCATATTTTCGAACAGGAATATTCTTAAAAAAATCTTCCAAATGGAAGTTGACCAAAAACAAGATGGAATATAAAAATGTAACTGATCATGTGAAAAATACATACATATGTTTTTTTTAATGCACAGCGCAAAGTCTTCAGAAGTCGCCAAATGGAACATTATTAAACATATCTTGAAAAGAGTGTCACGCAGACAGAATGGCGTGTGGGAGAAGTTCGCTTACACAGCTATTTAAAAAAATAAATGGTGTTTTGTAAAAAGTAAAAAAATATACAAATATTTTCTTTTTAGATGGTTGACTATTTCACATTAAGCAGACAAGGTCACACATTTGCAGACCTAAATACATCTGTGATTTTTTTATACGTTTTACTGCTAAATGACATGAAATACCTGCTATTTAATACAGCCCTAATGTCGGCAGTGCATAGAAAAAAGTGTTGAAAACTCGACAAAATACGTAAATACAATAAAAAAAATAAAAATGAATAAACACATCTCGAAAGTTATATGATCTAGAGAGGTAGAGTATTGATATTATTAGTTCATCAAAATTTATATTTAGACTTGTCACCCAGTGAACTGTTTCGATAGCATTTCTTAGATGTATTTGTAAAGCTTCTCTTTCTCACTCTCTTTCTCTCTCACACTCTCTCTCACTCTCTCTAGATATATAACTATATATATATATATATATATATTGATACGTGTATTTCCTTTTTTCTCTCTCTCATATATATAAATATATATATATAAATACACACACACACACACACACATATATATATACATACATATATATATATATATATATATATATATATATATATATTGAAAGGGGGTGTAATTAAGTGTTATATGAGAATAAAACAAAAGTGCTCAGTCAGTTACATGTCGAAAAGCAAAGGTAAAGTTACCGAATGTGACCGATAAATCAACCGACGTTATTAGAGGCATTATCACAACTTATTTCGGGTTTATTCAATATGTCTAGTTTAGTTTTCGTGTATTCGCAAAAAAAAAACACGGATTGCAAATGAAACAAAATAATAGTTATATATATATATATATATATATATATATATATATATATATATATATATATAAAATTATAGATATAAGGTAAATAAAAAAATTACATATTCATGTTCATAGGTTCCAAGAATTTAACCTAAACACCAATTTAGTGAACGATCTTCATATCATCAGCACAGGGAATAGACACCAAGTTCGAAGTTTAAACATAGCATGACGATTAAAGTTAAGACATTAATCCGTTTTCAGTAATTCGAGAAGTGAGAAAAAGGTTAAGACATGATAATTACAATTCAGTTCACACAAGGAACAAAGCAATTATATCAAACATATGAAGGGGTGCACTTAGGTAATTAAAGACTTTTGAAAGCATGACAAAAAAATTCAATTAAGAAAATGTTTTTTTAAACAATGTCAAATTTTTTCGGATGAAAACACTTTTTTAATATATCAAGGAGATAATTAAGATACATCTAATATGTCTTAGCCAGCGAGAATCATATACTGATGAGGCATAACATTTCACAGAGAGGGGTGGGGGCGACTGCTCTCGCTCTAGCCCTCTGGATTTACTAACAAAAATTGGCATCGTCATCACTCTCCTTCGCTTTCTCTAGCGATGATAGATGCTCTTTTGTTATTGTCTTTGAAAGGCATGATTTATTTACGAAAAAAATAGCAAAATATATATAAATATACAGTCTTAAATAAAAACGTATTTTACTTAAAATACAAACTAATACCATTGGATGTTTTGTTTAAATTGTAAGGTGTTTTATAATTTACAGTTTTCTTTCAATTCTTTATAAATGTCTTTATTCATTTGTTTCGCCCCTCTGGTATTAATTTTAATAATAAACATGCATGCTGGCTTTTATAATTAACTCCTACTCTTTAGAAAGCGGGCTATTTTATTTTCATTTCGCGTTAATCCGTATTTGAGTCACGTAAATTATTTATAGTGAAATAAGTTTCGGCATTATTAATAATGAATTTATATTGTTTGTTACTTACACAATATTTTAGTAAAAAACAATACAATAAACGATTTAAAAATTATGTCAAGTTCAATCGTACACGCGAAAGGCAAAAATAAAAAAAAATTAGGTCGGAAAAATATAGTCGCCATCTAAACATGTCGAGTAAAAGATTCGCTAAGGAAGAAGGATAACTTAAGGTTATAAACATGTTTTTTTAATATGAAAAAATATGAAAAAAAATTATCATTCTTCCTTGGCTAGCATACTTATTTTTGTTCATAAATATTGCGACTACAGTTTTAACACATTTTTCATTTCGGAATTTTATGTGTACAATATAACTTACCAAATCATACTCGTAAGCATCAGTTTCTCATTTTATGGGGTGATGCTCACAGGTATTACCTCCTCTATTTTCAAAGGGGGTATTATAGTATCAATTCTGTTCTGAAGATACACCGACCAGACATACTCACCTGTTCTTTTGTGGTAGCGGGAGGCTTTACCTCCTCCTTTGGAAGGCGTTAGTGTAGAATAGTTCATTCCTCATGATACATTCCTCCGAAGAATTACCTCCTCTTTGGAGGAGGTTGTATGTTATATGTTCGTTCCTTACGCTATTATCCTCCCAGGATTAGTTCTACTTTTTTAGAGGGTCGGGGTAGTGTACTATCAGTGCTGTTGTCATGACATCCTGCTCTCAGGCAGAAACTCCCCTTTATTAATTTTTTTTGGGGGGTAGTGTTTGTTCGCCATATAATCCTCTCAGTTATTCCCTCTTCCTGCTAAGGGGCTCAATGTTAGTAGTTCGTTCATCATAATATCAGGCTCCTCCCTTAACAAAAAATATGCGATCGGAGGGAGCATATATATATATATATATATATATATATATATATATATATATATATATATATATATATATATATATATATACATATATATACATATATATATATATAGAGAGAGAGAGAGAGAGAGAGAGAGTGAAAGAGAGCAGGCGAGGCATGTATTTATTGATTATGATCATTTGTTTTACACTTGATCACCCCTATCTGACTGAACCCATAACTTTACTCTCTGTACCCCTAATACCTTTCCTTCTCGTCTATCGACTTTCTCTTTGTTTAATTTTGTAACTTTTAATAAATTACATCATTTTTTTACTCCTATCAATCGTCTTTCACTTACTTTGTGATATCTTTCACATTGAATGGTGACAAACAAGTACGGTAAAAATATCCACAGAGTGCTATCAGTTTACTCGATCCCCGAAGGTCTGGACATCACTGTTTTTCTTACCTGTGGTGTGGTGTGGTGTGTTCTTCTTACCTAACCCGTCGTCTCGATAAAACATTGTTCCTCATTTCTCTTGTATTTCATGAAAGAATCCTGCATGCCGTCAATATTTATGACGTCATCATTTATATTATCGGCCTTCGTGAAGTCATCCGTGTGGACACACCAGATAATAAAAAAACGAGATAACAAGATCCACAGAGTAGTATATAGATACATATTTTATTTCACGAAAATACAAAAATACAAATGGAGTTTCTGCTCGCTATACCCCCTCTGTTCATATGTCTTTGCTTTTGCAGCTACAGAAGGAATAGTGGTACTAGTGTGGTAATGTGCTATTTTGTTTATAATTGACTACACCAATAATGCCATGTTTGTATCTTTGTACCATCGACTGTTCATAAATAGCGAGAAACTTTGACGGAATCGAGAGTGATGAATACCCTATAAGAAAAGAGCGGCAGGTCAGTTAACATATAGCGAGAGAAAGTTAGATTTTCGATATCACTTGGTTGGAGATATATCTCTTGGTGAATATATTTAAAAGTGTTGCTAATTGAAACCATGGAAGTTATTTGAACATATTTCAGTATTAATACAAAGAATATTTAAACAGGTATTTTGTGTGATTAAAATACGTCGGAAGGACACAAACGTTGATTAACTCAGCTTTGAGGGTTATACAAGATAAACATATATAATAATAATAATAATAATAATAATAATAATAATAATAATAATAATAATAATAATAATAATAATAATAATAATAACAATAATAATAATAATAAATATAATAATAATAGTAATATCTCGAAAATCGGTTGCAAAATAACAAACGTTACGCATTAGATAATAAGAATAAGTCAGTAATAGAATGTAACTAAACAAAAGGATATATTATAGATTTGCGATGAACAATTAGAGTGTAACATCTCTAAATTTGAATAAATTGTTAATTTTTGAATGACATCAATACCCTTGTGAAACTTGGGTACGTATCAGTATAATAATATTTAATTGTTGGTGTGTAAAGTAAGGCTTATCATAGTAAATTTCCAGATAATGTTAGCATTTAATTTAGTGCAATTTTCTAATTAAAACTCTAGTAAGTCTTATTTGTGCCGGCAGTGACGTCATAAACACATTTCTCACATAGTCTCAAATTTGCAGACAAAGTATTTCTTTTTTGCCTGTATTTCCAGAGACAACAGTTTAATTAAGATGGATGTTTCTACCTCTCCATGTGTTGTGTTATGCATATGCAGTTGTGCAATAATAAAAAGGAATATATTTAAAAGCGAAATTTATTTACTATGTTATGTCATTTAAATAAATTAAAGCGTCTATTTATAATGAAGTAAAAACAATTACAACGAGAGAGAGAGAGAAAGAAGAAGAGATATAACCTCACTAACCTCAGTACGAAAATACGACTCGTGCTTCCCGTCTACGAAGTAGATAAAATGTAGAAATTGAAGAACAACTGAACAATGTTACAGAATATCCTTAACATAGAAATAAAGAACAGGCGACATGAGTAAATGATACAAAATATAACTTTTACATTATTACATAAATCATTTTCCCAGAAAAGATTGAAACGAATATTCAACTCAAAATGATGTTCTTGTTCTTGTACACGATAATCATGTTTACTCTAAAAATAACTACGCAAAAGAACATTATAAAATGTCGAACCATGCTCCATCAATGTTGTATGTTTCTCTATAGCTGTATCTGTACTTGTCTATTACAAAAACAATATAAGTGTAAGACGTATATTATATTCTCACTATTACCATGTATTCTTAAGATGGAAGTGAATTAGAAATTAAGGAAAAATATTCAAAAATTAAATAGACAAATAAAAAATGAAAGCTTTTTTCTTCTAGTAACAAAAAAAAGATCCTTTATTTTGTTAGTTCAACACACAGTTTTAAAGACATACATTTATACGAAGTTTTAAAATACCGTTTACCGCTAGAATATATAGCATTGCTATTAGAACGGTGGAGCCAACATGTAATATTTAAGCTAGAAAAGGGCTTCAGCTGCGAGGTATAAGACTTACAATTCACAAAATCAAGAGAAATAGATCTTATAGCCATACCTCTATATAATATGTATTTCCATCAATTATCGAAACATTGGTATTGAAAATTATTGCATAACATTTTTTTAGAGGAAACGTAATACGTAATAAACCATTGAATCATCTTAGACGTTAAATATTGATCCAGAGTGAAATGCTTTAAAATCTTCAGTTATCCTCGATCAAAATATTCTATGAAGATATGTGTATATGTTTCACTTTCCTATATATATATATATATATATATATATATATATATATTTAGACAAGCCAAAGAATCGACCGAAAATGTTGTTTCTGAAGAAACACATATTTTTTAAATTACATTTGTATTCCCTTACGGAAACAAGTAAGTAAATAAAAAAATATATAAAGATTTCTGGATGTTCCATATAAAATGTTCTACACACACACACAGACACACCCACATATATATATACACACACATATATATATATATATATATATATATATATTTACACACACACACACACATATATATATATATATATATATATGTGTGTGTGTGTGTATTGATACAGATTGATCATATTTATTTTCATAATATGCAATATATTTGTTTATCTTTACTCCCATTTAACCAGAATAATACTCCATTCCGAATACTTAGCGTATATTATCATATTAGTATTTTTTCATGACTCTCTTGAAAATATATTCATGAAAAGATTATGTTATAATATCCTCTAGTTATACATTTATATATATATATATATATATATATATATATATATGTGTGTGTGTGTGTATATATATGGTAGCTATCAAATCCTTATTTAATATCCAATAATGTAAAAATATGAATAAATATTGAACGTCATATTTCAGAAAAAAGATACGTAGTTTGAACATTGCACATGCTATGCATATATAATTATTTAGATACGCATTGTATGATATCCTGTATCCATATATATATATATATATATATGAAGCAATCCAACAAAAGATATAAGCGTCAACTAATATCTTATAATTAGTGAAACATCCGGATAAAAACTGAGGCTCAATATACTGGATAGAGCATTAATATTATAATATAAAATGAAGTAATAAAATAAGGTGTCAATCAAATTTTATTAGAATTCAAAGTCCATATACGTGAAATTGAAGCTTCAATTTTACGTATATGGACTGCTGTTTATAACTTGGAGTAATGTTTTTCCTGATTATGCTTCTAAATGTGTATGACCTGGATGGACTGTATGGATTCAACAAAAAGTATGTTTTTGGGTTGATATGTTTGATGTTATGTATTTTTATGTATTTGTGTATATAATTTTATATATTTTCAAAGCGTAATTTTATTACCTGTAGTAGTATAACTGCGGTAATGGTCATCTGAAGAGAAGAATTATCTTTGAAAACTCATGAGCTAAAGACTTTAGGATACTTTGCTTGAACTTTGAATTCTAATAAAATTTGATTGACACCTTATTTTATTACTTCATTTTATATTAAATATATATATATATATTTAATATATACAAAAAAGTAATCCATGCACACGTGTTTCTGGCTCACAACGCTGTCAGCATTGCTAACTTAGCCAACCTTCGATATTGATGTCTATAGTCCAGCGTCTTTAGAACTTGACCATGACGCTTGTCTAGAAATATGTACGATTTTTATCACCTAAATATTTAATGATTAATGTATTTTTCATGTAAAAATACATTAATATATATATATATATATATATATATATATATATATATATATATATATATGAATAAAATTAAAAAGGAAAATAAAAATAAAAATTATATATTCCTCAAAGATCCGTCTTTATTGTCAGAATTCCTAAAATGATTTGTTTGAAGAAAAATCATGCAGGTTCAAATATTTTTTTGCAAGCGGGCTCACATATTAGCAACAAAATCAAAGTATGAGAAACAATTAGATAGTTGCAGCGATAGCAATAAGGGTGTACCACTGTCACCATCTAATTGTTTCTCATGTTGGTGGCACGTAGATATTCTGCGCAATGATGTTATACTGAGGTTCGAGAACAATCCCATTATCTTTACCGGAGAATTTCATGCATATGTTCTAAAGTTCATTAAAATAGTATATATTTGAAGTTTTACAGGAAGTTCGGCCTCTATCGCTCCCTTAGGTTAGGAAGACACTTTATATTCGTGGCCGCCTCCATTGTCTTCCCCATATAATTCTACACATTTAATTTAAATTTCAGGAAATCTCATATATCGGCAGATGTAAGGGATATATGCCCACATATCCGCCTTAAGTTTGCCCTTATACTTCCGGGAACACTTCTATTTTCTTCCCCGGTACAGTTTACATTAGAATACACTTTTATATTTTATGTAAATTCTCTCACCCTTTATTTTCTATAGATAAAGACAAACATCACACCAACACACACATTCGTTGACTTTTACATACAACTGTATATATATATATATATATATATATATATATATATATATATATATATATATATATATATATAGTGTTTCAGGTTGTATATGAAAAGAAATCAAATAAAGTGCTCAATCATATAAG
>OY744548.1:34472853-34495353 GCA_963556195.1 Sepiola atlantica
GTATTTCATTTTTTTCATATAAAGTAAAGTAAGTAATCTCACATTTTTAAATATTCTAGATTTTTTAAAATTTATTGATTATTATATATTCAAAAAAGTATTATTAATTGTGAGTTTCATCAAATTAGTTCATCGAAGTAATGTAATATGTTACTTATTATAGTATTATAATTTACATTTTGGCTTAAATGATTCTAGTAAATGTGGATGTTTAAGACAGTGTAAGAGGAATTACTCTGCCTGTTATTACCGGGGGCTTTAATGTGAATTAATTTATGGATTCAGTCGGTAGAAGTCTGTGTATTAGGTTATTATTCATATATATATATATATATATATATATATATATATATATATATATATGTATATATATTATTGTTTATTTATTAATATATTCTTTATTTTTCTTCTTTTTTTATTTCTTTATTTAATTTTTGTTGTGTTGTTTTTATTATCATTTATTTTTTTTATTTATTTATATATTTTTTATTAATTTTTTATTTATTTTTATATCATTTTTTATTTTATATTTGTATGTTATTTGTATACATTTTACATGTATTTATATTAATTAATTACTAATACAAGGTTATGAGGTGAATTATTTTGGGTAGTAGGAGTAGGTTGATTTTGGTTTTAGTTGTTAGTGGTTGTTGTTCTCATATGGGGAGGGGCATACTTGATTGTTTGGGTGTGTGATAGCTTAATATAGAAGGTAAGTGATGTGTGAAATGGTGGAAATGGAATATAATGAGTGTTAGATATGAGGGTTGGTCAGTGGGTGAAAGGGTAGAGTTGATATAATGAACAGTGAGTGGAGCTCGTTACGTTGATTGAGTGAGGGGGTTAATCTGGAAATGAGGATCGATTCTGTGATTTTAGGCCCCCAATGTTTCTGACAGACGCAAGGATGGAGACGTGAATATCACGTTGAGTATTGAGGCATATTGATGTGTGCTTGTGGAAAGAGGTTATACGGACGTTCATATGCTCTTTGATGCGCGGTTGTAGTGGACTTGTTGTGTTTTCTTATGTAGAACTTGTTGCATTTGGTGCACAGTAGTTTATATACACAGTTTGTGCGATGGTATGGATTAGTGTTGGGGATAGGGCAATAGCTCAGGGAGCAGGGTTCGGGTGTGTTGTTAGTATGTTTTTTAGACAGGTGTTAGCGTAAGGAAGTGGCAGTGTGGGTTAATTGGATGTCAATGTTTTTTTGTGTATATGATTTCGGAATGAGGTGGTGATTTTATCAGTAAAGTAAGGGAGTTTTAAGAAACACTGTTCTAAACACCCAAATTTACTAGAATAGTTTAAACATGAACTGAATTTATAATCCTATAATAAGTAACATGCTACATTAATTCGATAAACTAATTTGATTAAACTCACAATTAATAATACTTTTTGAATATATGATAATCAATGAATTAAATGTAATCTAGAATATTTAAAAATGAGAGATTAATTACTTTACTTTATATTAAAAAAAAATAAAATTGGAAAAACAAAAAAATTCGAAAATGAAACAACAACACACAGAAACAAATAAAAAACTAAATAAAAATAAAAAAATAAAAATATGCGTAATCAAAACTAACAGGTAATCGATCACCATACAATACCTACCATTTATCCAATATTACACACATATTTTTTGACACTGCATTTATATACATAACATAACTTTAAAACTGATTAATTTATATTCTCTGTGGGACTGGTTTGCTCCTACGCTGTTTTCTAGCATCCATGTTGGTAGATTCTCTGCACAGATGGAGTTTTCCTCTGGTGCCTATTATTTTTAACGGAGGTAATTTCTTTTTCCCGAAATATTAAATAAATGATGTTTAATAATCATCCGGACAAACCATAAAACAGCTAACTCCACACTTGCTGTTATGTTAGATTTCAAGAAAAAATAAATAGTAAGTCCCATTTTGATTTCGATTCATTATTTTTGTTCCTTCCAGCTAACATCCTACCCGGGACTTTGCATTGCCGTCAGCCTGTCTAAAACATATTTATATACATATATATATATATATATATATATATATATATATATATATATAGTTGGAATTACGTACTAAATAGATTCAATTACTACCTAGACACCGTCCTCGAGTTTATTCGGTATTTCTGTGCAACGGTGTGTCATGACCACCTGATCTGAGGATACTTTACCTTACAAGTAAACTTGGACCCAATATTAAAAATAACCTAGTATTCTAAAACCGAAAATAAGATCCAATCTAACCGTTTTTCACTTTATCATACGAGGAATGGTGCACCTACTTCAAGTAATCTTACTTCATGTAAAAGCACTGAGTGTAATACTCCACCTGATTATGTGAATTATTGTCCTGGAATCCGGTAAGACAAATATATTGAGAGAAATATGCACTTTAACATAGTAAACTGGTCAATTTTTGAGAGAAAAGATAATATTCATTACTTCTTATCTAATGCAACGTTTAATAGGTGAAGGGTAAGTTTAATGTAATATTCGAATATATATGCATCTCATAAAGAAATCAAGATTTAGCCTCAGGAAGGGTTCCTTGATTTCTGAGAACTTCGACGGAAGTAGAAAGACAAAAATACAATATATATATATATATATATATATATATATATATATATATATATATATATATATATATATATATATATATATTAATGAATACAACATATGTATTAGCGTATACTATCAGTGCATTTTAATGCGAAACTAAGAGGAGAGTGTATCCCTTTCGAAGGCAAACCATCTAGAGCAACACAGGCATGATCGAATCTCCGAAAAGAACAATTCTAGATTTATTAGTTTTCATTAAAGTATGCTAATTACCTATTTACAAAGTATTAGGAGGGTTCAAAAGTACTTTTAAGGAAATGTATACCTAAAGTTAATTGTGATTACATCTTATACTTTACTCGTATTGTGAGGGAAATAACATTAAGCACCAAGGGAAATATTACCTCCTTACGTATGTATATATCTATATTGGAGTTAATTCGTTTTATTATTATTATTATTATTATTATTATTATTATTATTATGATTATTATTACTATTACTAGCGAATATATGCTCCCTCCGGTTGCATATGTTCTCTAGTTGTTGTAAAAAAAAAAACACATTTTACTGAGCAATTAAATAAAACAACTAATGTAATTCTGAATGATTGAAAAACCTCTTGCTATTGCAGTCGTTATTTCCAGGATGCCGTTACCCAAGTTATCTTCAGCTTTGGGAGAAAGCAGAAAATAACTTTCCACCCAATTATGTTGCCCAAATCCACGTAAGAATTTAAAATCAAATCCAAACTAACTGTAGGTCGTAAAAAGATAATAGTATTTGAATGTTTTCACAGCGAAAAAATTGTATACCTTTAATAAACTCAACAATAAATAATAAAAAAATACAGTGAACACGATTCTGGGTACTTTGTTACATTAAGACCCGCGCTAACTTTACAATGACCCTAACCCAAACTCTAACCCTAAACGCTAACCCAACTCTAAACCCTAACCCTCAGTTAGACCCTGGCCCTAACTCTAACGGCGTGGTCAAACACCTAAAATAAAAGCAACAATTACAAAAATACAGTTAACACTATTAGTGTTTAAATTAAACAATTTCATTCAATAAACTTTAAAACAATTTTTAATAAGATAACAAAAACGTGTTTATAAAAAATTTGTACGATAAATCTCAGAGAGTGTGGTGTTTACATCTTATTATAATGTGTTCCGGTCTCGTGCACATCTCTCTCTCCCTCTTATTTCTCTGTGTCTCTCTCTTTCTCTTTTTTTAATTAAACAATTTGATTCAATAAATTTGTGCTTTAAAACATCATTTCTTATAAGTTAAACAAAAGTTTTACTAATGAAATATACGATACATCTACGACATTGTGTTTTATGGGCCCCTCAATTGCACAACCCTCTATGTGTGTGGGTGGGGGGTAGTGGTGGGGGTTGGATGTGCGTGCGTTCGCAATAGAACGTTATAACTAGAGGGTGGTAACTCAATGTTTGATTGGGCGTCGGCTGTTCCATTACATTCTATTACCATCTAATATAATTACATAACTCGATTATATAAGAGATAAAAAACAACAACAATGTATTTAAGTTATTCTATTCATAACCTTTCATTAAGATTATCGGTGGAAATATTTTAAATGGACTGGAAATCCTAAAAAGCAGTCATGAGTGTATATTTTCGAATATTAATTTATTAGAAGCCTTAAAACAAATTAATCATGTAAATTAGAAAGACGCTTAATGTCTGGGGAAGGTTTAAAATGGGTATATATATGAGCTGATGAGTACATCTACAATGAGAGCGATCAAAACTAATAATTAAGTTTCGGCTTCAGACAGACAGAGAGACAAACAAACAGTAGGACACATCATCTCAATTATTAATAGATTTTAAAACTTATATGTATATTTAGTTTTTATTTGGCATCATCTTTTGAATGTAAACTATTTTATTAGTTCTTAACTCCTTCCCTAAATTATCTTAGTGTGTGACTCACCATTACTTCACTAATTATTACATTTGAAATCTAAAAAAATGGTTTCTGATGTTCTCATGATCTGGTTATCTTACCATTTCCTTAGCTATAGGATAGGTATATTTTGGTTAGTTTTGCTGTATGTGATCTGCTACAGTTCCATCATCTATAATAAGGTTTTCAGTTTATATTGGCTTCATAATCTTATAATATTCCTATACCTAAGATATATTTGATATTTACCTTGATGAAGCTATCTATATGGGGTTGTAACGGGATAGGTCATATTACAAACATTTATAACATAATTTACTGGATACTTCATCATACTAGATCAATCCTTGTCTTGGAATACTGCAGATCAAAGAAAATACTACATTATAGATGAAATATTACATAGTTAAGTAGTTAACTGGGTAGAGGAAAATGAGTGTTCTTCACTGCCTTTTTGCTAAGACGACAGTATAGTATCTGTTCCGATGGATACTTCACCCTATAGACCGGTGTCGTCCTGGCCTTCGGGGCTTGATTCTGCCTGTTTGTGGAGTTGTCCTGTGCAGTTCTAGGAGATCCATTCTCCCAGGCTTTGCCTCCTCACACTTTGAGAAGGGGTTTGTTGATTGCTAATCGTTTGAGGCGCCCCTACCGGGGAATGCCGACGGGACTGCCCCTACATTTTCTGTAGGCCAGAGTGCTCTCCCTTCTCGAGGGCGCTAGCTTTTAAAATCTTACTTTCCCGACCTTGTGTAACATCTTACCGCTGTGGGAGGAAGATAAATACCATATAGGTATATTATATAGAATGTAAGTGTTACCACTACCAAAAGCGAGCTTTATTTCTGATAACTTACAATGAAGTAAAATAAAAAGAAGAGAAATATAAACTTATTATTCACAAATCTCCATGAATTAAATATGATTTATACCTTCCTTACATATGTAAAAACAAATCGAAACTTATATTTATGCATATATATATATATATATATATATATATATATATATATATATATATATATATATATATATATATATAATTAACTTGTTACAAATATCCAGGGGGTATGAATCCGAAGGAAGTTGACACCGGGTTTATGAGAGTGCTCAATGAAAATTCAGAGCAAAATATATATTTTTTTGATTTTATTCCATTAGTTGCGACAAAACAAGTTTTGTTTCATTGGTCCTAATAGCGACCAACTCATCGGGCCGGCGAAAGGAATTCAAATGGCATAAAATTTTAACTTCACTTTAACGGGAGATTGAAAATTGAAAATACATTGGAGGGGGAGGGGGACAGAGTTGGGGCTTTGTCTATAACGGCGACATGGGACATGAGAGGGGAGGGGGGAGGACCCCAACAAGTCGTGTTTCAAATTATTACGTGGGAGGTTTTTCAAAATATATATATATATATATATATATATATATATATATATATATATATATATATATATATATATATATTGAATTATTAATGATTTAGAGAAAGCAAGTTCTTGACAGGTGCATGTTTCATTTTGTGTTCAATTTTGTTCACGCGTTTAATAAATCACGTGTGATTCTTGCCCAAAGATTATGCACCGTCACAGCAGGATTTAATGTTATTTTTCTTTTTGCTTGGATCAGAAATTAGCTTTCGAAAAAGATAACATAATCACCTGAAGCCTTCTGGCTACAGAATATACAGATGTCTATCAACATGGAATATTAGTAATCGCTGTTAAATTGTGAGAGTAGAACTATTTATAGATGATCGAGAGACAGCTGCGACACACAGCGATAGATACTAGCAAAGTAGCTGTTGTACTACTGTTGTCACCACGTTTCTCTCGTGTGCAATCGTCACAACGTAGCATCTGTCAGAACCTGTCTATAAGAAAACGGCTAAACGAAAGCTTAGGATCAATTAAACAAAGTAAGAAACGTAATGATAACTTCATATGAACTTAAAAAATGGAAGATTAAGAAATATTATACTGCAGCCCATCTCAATTTAGGAGCAAATAAAACTTACACGTATTTCTTTTAAAAAATTATAGCATACTTTAACAAATAAAAGTTCTGGAAGTAATGTTCTGTCATCACCTAAAATTGCTAAATTATCTGTCATTTTATATATTTATATGTCGATTGCAATTTAAAAAATAATTATCAACAATATTGACTATTGGGCTTTATTTTGGTTCAGAAATTTATTTTCATAAGAATCAGTCTGCAATATTTTAAACAGTTTTTGCTACTATACATATATATATATATATATATATATATATATATATATATATATATATATATATATATACATATATATATATATATATATATATATATATATATATATGTATGTGTGTGTGTGTGGGTGTGTGTGTGGGTGTGTGTGTGTGTGTGCGTGTGTGTTACATCATGAGGGCCTCTGTATTCTGAAAACGTATAAAGTTAGCTAGTATAAATTATGAACTGGGTGAAAGAAATAGGATGAAGTGCGAAATAGGTGCATATGCAATTTGGGACAAACAAAATGTTTCCACGGTGATTCATTCTGAGAATCATAACACACTGGATGTGAGCTGCCCGAGATGAAATACTCGGATCAAAAAGGTTAGCCAAAAAGCGATATTGAGTTCTGTTATGCCATTGGTGAAGGATCAAAGGGTTCTGACGTCACAGACCCTTTGTGAGAAGTTAGTACTCTAGACAGTTCACCACGGAGGCGCGAGATTAATAGACGTCCCTAAACTGAGCTCTGCAATGCGTAGAGTCCGGGCGACATCGCCAGATATGGGCTAAGACGCAGAGCAAGATCCCAAGGACGGGACAAGAATATAGCCGATTGCATCCGTCACATTCAACAATGTAAAAGAAAAAGAGAATTGAAAGTGAATGAAAGAAGGAACGAGTTGAAATCTCTCCGATTGAAGTGTGTAATAAAAGAATATAATATCTCTCAAAAGTATTGCCTTCAGGCGTTTTTGTCTCCCGTGCATAAAGACAGAATTTGGTCACAAGACAGTACACCACTACGATCACGAGCCAGCAACGGAGATCGGTGTGCAAGCAAACCCACGACCAACAGTGAGGCAGTAATCTGTAAGGTAACTTTTAATATTAATTTAAAACGTAAGAACAATTTGAAACATGTTAAGAACATTATAAGTTTAATACCAGTTTAAAGGCTTAAGAACTATTGTTAAAATGTCAATTATTCTGCATGTAAATGAACACTAAATTTACTAAGAGGCCCGGCCGACGTTTCTAACTTTCGCAGTGAGTTTCGTGTTGTTTCGATAATTGGTGGTGCTTCGAGAAACGTTGACCCCGGGCCTGCGCTATTAGGAGCCATGAAAAGATATCGAATAAGATGTGTAAAGATCGTTTAAAATATGATATAGAAAAAACAACTATAATGGCACATATGCATATTAGCATGACTTATTTAGGAATACTAGTTAAACATTCAATATTGCAGTTGTAAATATATATGAACTCATTATTTTTAAGGAAGACATATGTTAACCAGGTAGGTAAGTTTATTTCGGAAACTTAGTATTCTAAATAATTCAAAATTAAATTTTAATTTTTAGCGTTTTGAGCGTTTATTTTCCCCCGATGTTACATTAAATCATCATCATATTTTTATTTTCTGATCGATTATATGTCGGGTGTCATAGTGATCATCAGGTGACTGAAAAATGTATTTTCTTGTCATTTAGCAACTTAAATAATAATCGTTCTATAAACGACATTTGGCAAAGAAGGTTTTTATTTCATTTTTACATATAATTTCAGCCACTGTATTTCGGTATTGAAATTATTTGTTTCTTCCATTTTTCTCTTTTTGGTAATCTAAAACGTACCCTGCCTCATTGTCTACATCCTTCTTATAGCTGGAGTTTTAAAACCGGGTTATATTAATGTAGACTATTTTTCTTTACTCTTCTCGTCGACGTCGCACCAGACAATGTGCAAAGTCGTTTAACACTTGAAATAAAGAGCTGAAAGGAACACATATGTTAGTAAGTTGCATAATAACAAATGAAAAGTAAAAACATATAAGAACAATGTAGTTTCATAACTAAGTCTGATAAATGCCGAAGCAACATAATCGAACATACAGCCAAAACATACTCATCCACACCAGGAATACATAAGAGCCCCCAGTTATCCGGAACATGACACTTGATAATACCCTGACATATGAGGAGTGCTGATGGAGAAGCCTCTCATGGAGATACCCATGAGTTCGATCTTCTGTATCATCACCCGATAAAGTTTCAACAAGAAAAGCACTATGACCTCACTCTCTACACAGCATTATAAAATTAATAATCTGGCATATTACTCTAATTATCGGTGAGTCATTAGACAAACATATTTTAAATATATCTCACCATCGGTGGTTTATTCTCTGGACTAAAAACAGGCTAGTCAAAAGGTTAACCCTTCGCGAACAGATTAGGGAAGGGGGGACTTACAAGGGTCGCTGAAAAAAGTACATTCCTAATAAATTATTGTGGCAGAAAATAATACTTCAATGTCTTTGCAAAATGATCATCCTGCCAGAGATGTATAAACGCGTTTAATGTTGTAAAAGGTCGCGGAGCAATATACCTCTTTAGGTATTATACACCAAAGTGCAAACCTTAGCAAGTGTCACAATAAATTGCAAAACCACAGCTGTTGCAAAATGTTCAAGGCTCGGCGATCCGGCCTAGCACTTATGATGAACACGTTTCATGTTTTTTTTTATATTAGTTGATTGTCTCTATAATGTGTCGTTATATGCTATTGCTTTTGAAGAATGTATTTAGTAATATTGCATCCTCTTATACATATTTGATGCAACACATGATTTAATGAGTTAATGAGTCTATTTAACTATTGCTAGCTATGACAGTTATTTGTTGGAAGAGAATTTGATGACAGAACCTGTTACGCGTCCACTTTGCTTGAAGTGTTGCCACAAAGAGGCTGAATTATCTCTCCCTCCCGGAAGTCACGTAATTTCATAAACTTCCGTTTACTAACGGTAAAATTCTTACATCCCATCGGTCAATTAGTTCAGTCAGTAAGCTTTCGGAATCTGTCTCTCTTCATTTCCTTATTTTTCATTACTTTGTATTATCTTAAACCAATTCAAAGGGAGAAGGGGAGAGGGGGCGAGCGAAAATATTAAATAGGCATAGAAGTGGGGCGAGGGGTAATGTTTTCAATAAATGGTTTCACTCGCACTTCTTAAAATAGTTTTATTAGTTTGTATAATTGGATTATTCAGACTACAATACGCATTTGGGATATTCTTTTCACAGCTTTTCGTTCGATGTAATTCCAACCTTATTTACCTGCGTCTTATCCAACTCGGTTTCTTTGTCTATAAGCACTAATGTGACAACAGATAAACATGCTAAGTAATAATCAGTTCAAAGTGACTATCTTCTGGAGGTAAAAGGTATGATTCACAGTGCAGGAGATACTAATAATACAATTACAAACTACTTAAACTTCTGCTCGGTAATGGCAAACGGTTCAAGAGAAATATAGACATTTTTATTTCCGCACAGATTCCCAAGTTCGACATGACGATTCCCAAGTCTAACAAGACAGAGTTGAAAAAGGTCAGAGGTTAAATTGGCCGAAATATTCTGAGAATAACATCCAATAAAAGAACTAGAGTTCGAATAATACAAATACTAACATTTATCAATCATCATCTGTAAAGTTACGAAACAAAATATGGTTTTATCGATAACCCCAGGTTACGTTGGATAGTTCTCGCAAGAATTGAATAAAATAAGACAATAAAAAAATGAACGAACGACGTGAAAAAGACAGTACATGAATTTATAAGCGAAATAACAATTGGTGGAATGCAATAAATAATCCTATTTACATGTTTAATTGAATCGAGAAGACAATGTAAAAAAAGAAAAAGGAATGAAATAAATCTGTAAATAGAAATGATTCTGCATTCAACTTTTCAAAACCGATTGTGCTTCCTAATCAGTTTCATGGTTCAAATGTATTTTCGATGAAGCGTTGCTGAGCGCTGACTTTTCAGACATAACATGACCTCTGTATCTTTTGTTTTCATATGCATCAACGTCTATCCACTCCAAATAATAGGGGTTGACCACAGCAACTCATTAACACGCTTTTATTTCTCGACCATTCAAACTTTAAGTTCGAGAATTGTTCGTGCGAATTGATTTAGATCTATTCAAGTCTATAGTTTTCTTTGCGTTAATTCCATTTATTTCTGAGATAAATTTATTTAATTAAGAACGCGTTTTTTTCTATCTGTCTATTATGTTCATATACCATTAATAAAATGTGCGCAGTCAATGCAGAATAGTGTCCCAAATGTTGTATTAAAATTCGAATGTTATTCTGCTATCGTCTCAATACAATAATAATATGCATAGCAACTATATCATTACTTGAGATTACAATAGGTTCTAAATACAATAGTTTCAGATTCTTTTCGTAGCCAATACAATGTTCTATCGACACTGGTCCATACATAAACATGTATTGCGACATTCCAAGTAAGTCATTCTCATTTAAAAGAGATCAGTTACCCAAAACGGTGTAAATAAGAACATTACTTATCAGTTTAAGTTATATAACACTAAACCATAATCTAAGAACACACACACAAGCACAAACATAGTTAAACTCAAGCAGCAACAAAAATATATATGATTAGCAATAGTTAAATGCGAAACAAGCAACTCAAGAAAAAATTACAGATCAAGCTAGAGTGTAATAACATCACATTGTTCTACTCCTAAATACTGATTGTTTAAAGATATAATAAACATGTTTCGTTTATAATAACAAGAAGGTCTGGCGTAGGTTAGGATTGGATAAGGTACACTATGCATTTTTAGTCTTAGTTTTATAAATTCATGATAAAAAAATTGGAGATGTGATCGAAAGTTGCACCGATGATCTGAATGGAAGAAAAGAAATGCAAATTGACATTTATTTTAATAATGTATAGTCCTAAACGTATCGATGCAAATTATTGTATTTAGGCTTGATAGATGCCCGACCCAAACGCAGACGACATATGTAACTGTTTTTCTTTAAGCAAGATGAAATTTATTTATCGAAGAATCTTCACTAATGTTATGCATAAATATATATGTATATATTTTGTAAAAGGTAAATACTAATTATGTTTACCTACAGACATCAATGTCTCATGCTAACGCAATCTTCAGTGTAGTGATGTAAATTCACGTCGATCGGAGGGGTTGAACCCTATATATATATATATATATATATATATATATATATATATATATATATATATATATATTGTTTGTTTCTTTCTTTTTCTTTTTCTTTTTCTTTCTTTCTTATGATTGTGTGGGAGCGGATATCATTTTAATTCACTAGTAACATCCCTGAGGAGGAGCCAACAAGGTTCTGAAACAATTGTCGGATACTCCAACTATGTTTATTTTAATATATATATATATATATATATATATATATATATATATATATATATATTTATATATATATATATGTACATTATATATATATATATATATATATGCATATATATATATGAATACATACATATACATATATATATATAATATATATATATATATATATATATATATATATATATATATATATATATATATATATATATATATAGTTTGGGCGGTTTATCTCGTTTGTTTTAAGTACAAACATTACAATAATATAATGTTACCCGGCTTGACCACATACTATACGATATAAGTGTACCGGCTTCGATTAACATGAAATATATATATATATATATATATATATATATATATATATATATATATATATATATATATATATATATATATTGTAAAATGTAAATACTAATTATGTTTACTTACAGACATCACCTGTATATATATATATATATATATATATATATACATATATATATATATATATATATATTGGAATATTAAATTAAAGATAAGCGATGTATCGTTTAAAGATCATTTATCGTGATAATATAAAGCTCAATATATTGAATAGAGAAATCAATCAAAGAATTAAAAGATGAGACAAAAAGAAATCGTAAAAATACAATATTTATTAAAACATGAGAAGTTCAAGGCAAGGAGTTTAATGTCCTTAATCGATAGTGTAATTGTAAACATTATCGGCAACATTTAACTTTGAAAAATTATACAAAAAAAAACAAAAAAACAGAAGGTAAATAACTTTTTGTTGAGACTAAAACATAGAGTTAGGGTAGTCACAGCCAAAACCACGTCAAAAACAAAACAGCTGTTGTATTGGGAATAAATGTTTGAACAAGAATACTCAAAGTAATTAGGAGTCCAAAAAGTGCTGTTAAAAAAAACTGATTATTCGAAGGTGGCCAGTAGTGTTCATTAGTCCTGTGTGCGTAGTATGAGGTAGAATAATCCAATTCAAAAAAACTAGAATGAGGTTTATTAGTCAGAGTTCTTATTATAGCAAAGTGTGTATTACTAAAATCTCTAGCTCCCTGGTTGATCAGTGTTTCGATAGATTTAAAATTGGATTCGGAAACCAATAGTTTACAGTTAGTGTCGGGTGAGTGTGCTTCTTATAGGCCATGGTGAAAATGGCTATGTTTGTCTTCCGGGAGAATTAAATTAGTTGTTGGTGGTTGTAGGGTGTATGCGACAGGAGTGTATGTATGGAATCAAAAGAAAGGTTTCTGGTATGTATACACACATACACATATACACACATACACATACATACACATATCAACATAACATATATATATATATATATATATATATATATATACACGCACATACCCAAGTGTATGAACATATCTTCGTACATTTTCTTTTACAGTAGCTAAGGGAGGGAGTTGAGAAGGTATAGGTAGTCAGTGTAAAGCTGTCAGGTGTTAATGGGTGGGAAAAGGAGTTGTTTATATTTTGCGAGGTGAATATGTTTAGATAGGGGTTGGAGAGTAGATTTGAATGATAAGACGGGAATTTGTAAGCTTGACTTGCGGTCAGCGTAGTTAAGAGCAAGGCCTATTATTATTATTTTAAAGTTATTAAAAAATTAATTAGTATATGGAGTCTGTTAATTCTGGTGTATTATTTAGGTAGGTTTTAAAATTGTATTTTCGGTGTAGTAATAACGTCAGATTATGGTCGCATTAATAGTGGATTTATATATATATATATATATATATATATATATATATATATATATATATATATATATATATATATATATACATATATGCATATATATATATATATATATTCACCTCTACCGGGCATATACCCAAGTAAAGGTTTTAAGGTGATAGCAACGTATAGGCAGACGGGCGATCCGAATTACTATGAATCAGAAGAGGGGGAAGTTTAATAAGATTCTGTTATTGTTTCAGATAAGGTAAGAGTACAGTTAAGGGTAACATTACTTGGAATAATGGATTGTACAAATCTCAATGGTTACAATATTTACAATTACATTATCAGTTTTTTTATCGTCTTATGAAAAGAGTTTGTCTTTGAAAATCATAGGATTAAATATATGAAACTCCTTGCTTTTACTTTTGATATTTTAATATATATTGAATATTAACAATTTGTTATTCTCATTTATCATCTTTTGAATATATATATATATATATATATATATATATATATATACATACACACATATATATATATATATATATATATATATATATATATATATATAAAATAAAATGAAATGTAGTACCACGAAATTACATAATCATCGATGCAATAATTTATTTCAACCATGTGGTATTTTCAAGCATCCAATTTAGATGATTACATTTTTGAAACTGAAAAAATAAAAAATATAAAAGGGAAAATTCACAATTCAAATATAATTAGAGAGAGAGGGAGTAACAACCTATTTAATACATATTTAGACAGAGGGCGAAATTTGAAGCATATTTCATCAATAATTATTTAGTGCGAGGGGAATTTCATAATTTATTACAGAAGGAGAAGACGAGGCCATATATATAAATAGAAATTGTAAAAGTGTGCATGGAGGAGGGGGGCAATGTTTCTCAAGAAATCAGGTCGTGTCAAAAATCACCAGTAATCACACTCTCGCTGCTATTTGGAAACTGACACTTACAGTCTGGCGACTAAAGTGTATTGGGGGTGGGAAGAACCTAAGAAAAGATTTGAAAATAGACACTAGACACCCAAGGTCAGAGACCAAATCACGCACATACACATACACAGGCATGCATGAAAACGTACACACCATATGTACATACATACACACCCATACACACACATATATATATATATATACATATATATACATATATGTACATATACACACATATACATGTATATATATATATATGTATATATATATATATATATATATATATATGTATACACGCACTCTCACACACACACATATATACACACATATACACACATCCATATAAATATACATATACCATGAATGGCTTAAACAGATAGACGAGACAATTTATTTTACAATTCTGTAAAAGGCTTGTCTCTTAGAAACAGCTAAAGTGTGATGGTATAGCTTGAATGTCTATGGTTAAGGGAATTCCCTTGATGTTCAAAAAAGAAAATTCCAACAAAAACATCAAAAAGTTGAGACTAGTATAACAAAAAAATAAAATTAAAATATAATAATAATAATAATAATAATAATAATAATAATAATAATAATAATAATAATAATAATAATAATAATAATAATAATAATAATCCAAGAAGAAGACGGGAAAAACATGAACAGAGCAACTGAAGAATCGCCTTCTTCAGTTTCGAAACTATAGAACTATCTGAGGAAGAAGGAAGAGAAGTGGAAAACTTCAAACGATTAATGTCCGAAAACAAAACAAAACTTCCATCACTAAGGAACGAATACTGGAAGAAGTTAAAAGTTGAAACAGAGAAAGTAAACAGAGTACTCACGTACATCCCAACATATACTATCACAGATCTAAACAACTTGATATATGCGGGGGCAAAATACATAAGTATGAAACTAAAAAGGGAAAAGGAGACTGACCAAAAGAATCGACAGACAAAATCTGGATTGGAAATCAGACTTGAATCCTAGATCACCAACTTCAAAAAAAAGCTAAAACTGTAAATAGGATGAAGGAGAACAGTAAACGATGGAAGAGCAGAAATCTGAATCGCAAGGAAAGACTAAATAAGAAACACGAAGAACTAAAACAAAAGATAGCAACAAAAGAAGGAAGATTGAGACGATACAGATACAGATCGGAACAGTACAAACAGAACAGGACCTTTAAAAACAATGAAAAACAGTTTGACATACACGTAAACGGAGAAAGACTAATAACAGAACAACCGGACCCGACACAAACAAAATATTTCTGGTGCAAGATATAGGAAAATGCTGAAGATCATAACAAAAATGCTAAATGGCTGAAAGACATGAAAGATAAACTTCTAGAAATTGAAGAAGGAACGGAAGCAGAAATTAATGAATAAACTATTAAGACAACACTAAAGAAAATGGCAAATTGGAAAGCACCAGGTCACGATGGAATACATGCGTACTGGTTCAAAAAATGCACGAACCTACATGAAATGCTAGCGCAGAAACTGAGAGTATGTATCCTTAAAACAGACGTACCAGAGTGGATGACCAAAGGAAGAGCAACGCTCATACAAAAAAACGCCAAGAAGGGAACGACCCTAAGCAATTACAGACCAATAACCTGTTTACTGACAATGTGGAAAATCCTAACGGCACGACTTAGTGAGCAAATTTGCCATTCCCTGAACAATCGTGGACTACTTCCCGAGGAACAAAAAGGATACCAGAAAGGGAAAAGAGGGACGCATGATCTGTTATACATAGATCAAAAGATCCTGAAAGAAGTTAAAAGCAAGTAAAAAAAAAACATATCTATGGCATGGATTGACTACAAGAAAGCGTGCGACAGAATCC
Source organism: Sepiola atlantica (assembly GCA_963556195.1). Classification (NCBI taxonomy): domain Eukaryota; kingdom Metazoa; phylum Mollusca; class Cephalopoda; order Sepiida; family Sepiolidae; genus Sepiola; species Sepiola atlantica. The sequence continues at coordinate 34,489,362 of OY744548.1, forward strand.
CTCAAGCATGGATAATTGAATGTTTAAAAATGCACAAGATACCCAACATGATTATTAATTTCATCAAGAAAGCAATGGAAAAATGGAGATTAGAACTGACAGCTGGAGGACAAAACTTGACGGAGATAAAAATACAGAGAGACATTTTCCAAGGAGACTCCTTATCACCACTACTGTTTATCATAGCCATGATTCCACTCAACTACATACACAGGAAATGTGATGCCGGATACAAGTTCACAGCCAGAGAACAACGAATAAACCATCTCGTGTATATGGACGACCTGAAACTATTTGTAAAAAGCAAAAAGGAACTGGAAAAGCTGATAAATACGACCATAATCTTCAGTCAGGACATTCAAATGGAATTCGGAATGGAAAAGTGTGCATTACTAGAGATTAAAAAGGGAAAGTTGGAGACGACTAACGGCATGGAACTACCCAACCAAGAGCAGATGAGGGTGCTAGATGAACAAGAGAGCTATACATATTTGGGAGTTTTGGAAGCAGACACAATCAAAGCATCAGAAATGAAAGAGAAGATTGGAAAAGAATACCTGAGAAGAACAAGAAAGCTCTTAGAAACAAAATTATATAGCAGAAACCTAATCAAAGGAATAAATACCTGCTCAGTATCACTAATAAGATATTCTGGACCATTCATAAACTGGACTAAAGAAGAACTCAGGCACCTTGATCAGAGGACTAGAAAATTAATGACTATGCACAATGCACTACATCCAAAAGACGATACAGACATACTCTACGTGAAGAGAAACGAAAGGGGGAAGAGGATTGGTAAGTATAGAAGACTGTGTGGACGACACTAAAAAAGAGCTGGAGAAATACATAAACCAGAACACAGAAAGGCTGATCACTGCAGCAAGAGATACCGTCCCAACGAACAACGCAGGAAGCATCGAAACTGGACACAAACAGACAAGAAAAGAAAAATGGGAATAAAAACAACTACATGGGCGCTTCATAAGACTCACAAGAGAAGAAACCAACGCAAATAGCTGGACATGGCTACGAAAAGGAAACTTGAACAGAGAAACGGAATATTTACTGATGGCTACACAGAACAATGCGATTAGGACAAACTACATTAAAGCGAAAATAGATAAAACCCAGGAAAACAATAAATGCAGACTGTGTGGACAAAGAGACGAAACAGTAAACTATATAATAAGTGAATGTAGCAAACTTTCTCAAAAAGAATACAAGATCAGACATAAGTGTGTTGGGAAAGTAATACACAGGGAACTGTGCAAACAATTGAATTTCGAATATGCAGACAAATGGTACAAACATAAACCAGTAACAGTACTGGAAAACGAAAAACACAAAATCCTCTGGGATATGAATATACAAACAGATAAACTCATACACGCAAGGAGACCTGATGTTATGGTAAAAGACAAGAAGGAAAAATCTTGTAAAATCGTTGACTTCGCCGTTCCAGCAGCCCACAGAGTGAAGAAGAAAGACACGGAAAAACGAAGTAAATACACAGAACTAGCCAGAGAACTGAAAGGAATATGGAGCATGAAGAAAGTTAGTTTAATACCAATAATCGTAGGAGCACTAGGAACAATCCCAAAAAACCTGTAGAAAAGACTGGGAGAAATTGGAATCAAAGGGACTATTGAAACCATACAAAGGACGGCAATGATCAAAACAGCTGCAATCTTAAGGAAAATCCTCGAATGTGGACACTCACACACATAAGCTACAAAGGCTAACCAGTCACAAGGAATTTACAACGGAGAAAACAAGACCACACGAAGAACACCACAACAAGAGCCAAGGAACAGAAACTGCAAGAAACAGCACTTCATAATCCCCCCCCTCCAATAAATTACACCGGCCTCAGCTATCACTACACAAAAATGAACCAAGAAACAGAAATTACAAGAAACACTATAAGCTCCTCCCTCTCACCCACCCACTCCAAAAAAAATTAAAAAGAATTTAAAAAATTATTTTTTTCTTAAATAAGGGAAGAGAAAAGGAAAATAACAAAAAGAAAAAGAAAAGGAATTGAAAGGTAAAAATTTTAAAATTAAAAAGAAAATTTTTTTTTTTTTTTAACTGGTTCCGGCCTAGGCTGACACCAGACAACATATTTGTAGAGGGTCGAGGAGGATGAGAAGACCGAGGAGGGACAGCACAAACCAGACCTCCACTGGAAAAGTGCAGAGAGTGTTGAGACCTTGGGGAGGCTTGTTGCCACCCAAATCCCAGAGCAATTGCCTTACCAGCGAGAAATCAATGGTAAGAGACTGTTGCGATACCGCATCGTTATGGAAAAGAGGTGAAGAACACTGGAAGTCTGGGGAGACTTGTTGTCACTCAGACTCCAGGAAATACCACTGTTTGTTGTCGGTGAGCAATCACTGACGATTATCTGTGTCAGAACTCCTAGTGAGTACAAATAATAATAATAATAATAATAATAATAATAATAATAATAATAATAATAATAATAATAATAATAATAATAATAATAATAATAATAATAATAATAATAATAATGATGAGTGTTACAATACTGAATTGCAAAAATTCTGAGGGGGTGTATTCTCAATACGATTGTAGGTAACACCAGGTGCTGTTACCAGTTGGCAAATACTTATAATGATTCGTCTGACAACTCATAATGAGTAAATAATAATAATTTCATAAATCGAAGAAACTGAAACTTACTAAAATCATACCCCTCCCCAAAAAGAATCAGTGATAATAACCAGGTTCGGTACCACACCAACTAGTCTGGAATATGTCAAGGAAAATAGAAACTCTACAAAGGGAGGGCATCATATGATTGGAAAGGTACGGAGTGTACTGGAAGCTTGAGGAGGCTTGCTGCCACTTAAATTCTTGTGAAAGCCAACGCTAGAATGGGTGTCATAGTTAATTGAAATGAGAATGCCCTCTCTAGTTTAGAATCACCGAACAAACATGAGAGAAACATAATTCCATAGATAAAATCAATTTGAGGAGAAATACGAAAAGATAAAAACAAGAAGTAAATAGTGTAATATTACGTACGTAAAATTGTGTACCAATTGCGAGTATATGACTGATGACACATCCTAACAAAATGCCTATTTTATATAATATTCAACGAAAATGTGTCAAACTGCAACGTGTTCCACAGTTGCAACGAACGTATTGGAAATTGCATCACTACACCAGCTAAATTATTTTTTTTCAAACCAATACTAGAAATACTACATTAATAGGTTAAGGGTGTAGATTTAAATAGTGGTAAGCATATGTTTACATAATATAGCCATATTATAATATGAAGTAATTTTTGAAAGTCAACAAAGAACACTTTGCACAAAAACAAGACCATACATTTCTAGATACTAATCATTATATGAAATCAAACGTGCGTGTGTCCAGTCTGATTCAATAATCACATATGCTTATTTACTTTTATGAGCAAATAAATGAATGCTTAATCTTAACTTTAATAATAGCTGAGTATAATAAAGAAGGAAGAGAATATTCAGGTATGCAAAAAGAATTGGTTGTTTAGTAGTAATAATTGATAATAAAAAGTAATGTTATTCCATTTTCAATAGACAACCATATCTACTTGTTCTTACAATGTTTGCAATTGTAAGGGATGAAACTAAGTCTGATAGACTTTTAATAAAAAAAATAGATATCATTAGATATCCAGTACACATTTTAATACTGAAGTGAAGAATAAGCTCAATAATTGATACGTCATATAAGTGAGAAGTTTGATATATTAATAGCGTAGATTCTAAAAATTAAAAATATATTATCCTGTCAAATATTCGAATCCAGTTCAGATTATGAATATTTAAAACGTCTGGTTTATGTACGCGCGTTTCTGAAAATTATTTTAATCCGAAAAAAAATATGTTAAAAGAAATATAGGATATTTCTTTCATCAGCATATTAAAATTGATTAATTACAATATCAGATAATATTATCTTAAGTACATATATCAAAATCCTTTCTAAATCAAAGTATAAAAAGTAGATTATTTTTCCAAATATTCTTTCTAATAAATATATATTAGCACAGGAGTTTGAAACGAAATCTATTAGCACTATACTTAATACATATATTTGGATATTTTTCTCTGTAATAAATCTGCAGGATTGAGAATGCCAATTTCATGTCAAATCGGATTGACAAACAAAGAATGTACTATGTAAATGTTAATACTAACATGTTATTTTCAAATAAGGTGTAAATAAACAAATAAATGTATGTCTAACTTAAGCCTGAAGAAAATGTTACTATTGATAATTAAGCGTGGAAGTTTAATGGAATGCTTTATGAAATAAGCGTGGAAGAATATGCAAAATACGGTGAAATTTAAACGTGAAAAGGTTATTTCTAACTTACAAAGACGGATGAAAATGTAAAATAAAAATGTGGGAATCCATGTTACACAGCTACATTGTTAGACAATTTATGATAAATCAGAAAGAAACGTAGGATACTGGATTCACATGTATTTATTACCCTCAGTCCCAAGTAACTCTCGGCGATGATAAGTGTTGACCACAATAATAGAAAACAAAATCCTGAAAAACTAACAATTATATTATTATAAATTAATTGTGACAGACCGAAGAACATACTATTAAAAACTATGCGTTACAGCCAGTATTTATAATTGACGTACTAACCTATGGACGGATCTTTTTTATAACTACGCAAGGGGACATACTAAATAATACGCGAGCATTTAATACGAGATTCAGCGATTAAAATTCTATTTCAATTTGAATCATGACAAAACGATCTGTGGGTTCCGTCGGGTTAGGGGCATAGGCTTATAGTGAATGCCAGGACGCAACCTATTACTGATACTTGTTTTCTATCTACCGACTAAGAAACTAATAAGGTTTCAGTTGGCTAATGTAAACGCATTGCTGTAAAGTTACCTGATACAATAATATACAATGGGTCTTAAAATAGGAAGAATCCCACTCAAAGTTAGCTGTAAGTGGGTTATTGTACTAAGATTTCAGAGGAATGAGGTCGTACGTGACCTATGTAAAGAAGTTTTAGTTGACTTTTTTCCAACGTAACTAAATGCGCCAGACACCTGCACACACCATCAGATGTAGCCAAATGAACACGAAAGATTACAAAACCAAATCGGAATTAATCAATACGTAATAGTACTCATGACAAAACTTGTTATATATATATATATATATATATATATATATATATATATATATATATATATATATATATATATATATATTATTATTATTATATTAGGGTTCGAACAGGGTCACCGGCAGGGATTGCCCCCTCCCATACTGATGAGGACAGGTTTGGAATTAAACAGACATGTATATTGGTTAATTTCAAAAAGTTATTAATAAATAATTATTTAAATTCTAGCTTGATTGACGACTTTAAGTAAGTTGACAACAGCCCGTCATTTACAGTGCAATGAAACACTCTATAATCCGCCTATTAAGTGCCTCTGACGGCTTTCTTATAGCTACCGAATTCACCATTAAGACGTTAATGTACTCTCCCATTTAAGACAATGCGTGCTGTGCCCATCGATACGCGCTTCGAGTAGTGAAATTAATATGAGTTTCGCATTAGCGTTCGCACCGTGTGACCTGTATGTATTGCCTCCTCCCATACTGACGATTGCAGGTTTAGCATGAAATACATGTGTATAGTGGTCAATTTAGAAAATAGTTTTTTTTAATAAATAATTATATATATATATATATATATGTATATATCAATATATATATATATATGTATAAATATATTTTTATATGATATATTTTTTAATTATAAATATATATATTTTTTTAATTAAATATATATTTAAACCATATATATATATAAATATATATATATATATATATATCTTTATAAATATATATATATATATACATATATATATATATATATACTTATATATATATATATATATATATCTTCATATATCTTTAT
>OY744548.1:34500353-34530353 GCA_963556195.1 Sepiola atlantica
GAGGGATACAACGTCGAGGCTGAACGCATATCTGTTGCGTTGTAGTTCCTGGGGTTGCAGTGAGTGCAGTCTGTGTATTACCTCATCAGAGCTGCTGACGTGTCCTGGGTAGGTGGGAAGTAGGGGCTTTAGTAGTTGGGAGAGAAGCCAGGAGATCTTGTAGAGGGGTCCCTCTATGCTTGAGACTATGGGCCTTATTTGTGTTATGGGGCTGTTTTTGTGTGTTTTTATTAGGTGGTAGAATGTAGGGAGTCTGCTATTTCTTGTGGTGAGGTTTCGTTTGTATCTGTTGGGGAGGTTTCTTTTCTTACATATTAGTGTCCAAGCTGTGTTTATCTGATTTTCTATCTCAGTGGGGGAGGCGTCTGTGGTGGGTGTGTAGAGTGTGTCGTTGTTGAGGTGTCTGAGTGCTAGGTCGTCGTACGTTTCTTGAGAGATAACGCAGAATTCTTTGCCTTTGTCAGAAGGCAGGAATATTAGGTTTTTGTCCTTTAAGTTTTTGAGGGTGAGTCGTTGCGTTCTTGTGAGATTGGGTGTGATGTTTGGTTGTTCTCTTTGTATGATGGATGATATGTTGTGCCAAAGTCTTGTGAGTTTGCGGTCTAAATCGTGGTTGTCTGGAGGGGGGTGGAGGGGGCGGTCTAGCTGGTATGTAGGGAATGTGGCGGCGTTTTCAATGGCGGAGGAACTGTTGGTGGTGTTATGTGTGTTCTGTAGGTCTTGGTTGAAGGCAGACAGCCATTTTAGGTGATATGCCGTTCTGCAGAACTGTGCCTCGATGTTGAGTTTGGCCCTGTCATCTAACTTTTGTGTAGTTATAAACTTGGGGCCTAGGCTGAGGAGTTCTGTTTCGTTTGGCATTAGTGAGTTAGTCAGGTCTGTGACGAGGGATCTAGCTGTGGGTTGCGTGTTATTGTTGTCGGTTGGGTCGTTATTGTTGGGGCTGATTATATGGGTGGGGGTGTTTTTATGAAGGAGCCAGTTGAACTTACTTTTTAACCTTTCCTTTGATGTGCAGACGCTGTTGTAGTAGCACTGGTTGATCGCTGCAGATATTTCTGGGGTTACGGTCAGTCCTGCTAGGTTGCTATTCAGTTTCTCAATATGGAGGTGGAGGAGGTAGTGTAAGTGTCGGATGGATTCCTTGACACAAAATTTGTGTAAAAATTCCCGTGATGTCTTGCGTTTTGGGTGGCTGAAGCATGCGGGGAGGTGCATGTTTTTAACTGTGTTAGGGATTATGTTGTTTTTAATGCAGCGTTTTAGGAAGTTGATCTGGCAGCCGGCTTTTGCTCGTTTCTCCGAGAGTTGAAGTATCTTTTTAATTGTTGCAAACTCTGTCTGGCTCAGACTAAGTGTGAGAAGAATGTTGTAGTTCGCTTGGAGCATTGTGTATAGAGTAAGAATATTTTTTTTTTTGAAGGCGATAACAATGCGTTGTTAGAGTGACACATACGACACGTGGAATCGTAAAAACAAAACAAAGTGACAATATTGAAAAGTCAATAATTTTCAAATTTTTTAATTTTTTATTTACCAGTGTATCGTGACCGTGGTGTTGGGTTGGAGTGTGTCCTTTTCATTTAATTCTCGAGGGTATCTTTCATCCTCAGAATAAAATAAATACTACCACTCGTTGGAGTGTGTTTTTTTTTTTTTTTGCCGAAAGCCGGGGCCGGAAATGTTGGTTTGTTTTTAGTAGTAGGTCCGGGGAAGATTCTTATTTATTTTATTATTTGCTATTTTGACCGTTGCTGTTTATTTTGTTAGTAATTATACTGAGTAATTTATTTTTATTTATTTATTTATTTATTTATTTATTTTTTTATATAACGTTGTTTGTTTTGTTAATAATATACTGAATAATCGTATTTCGGTGGCAGGGGCTGATAACTCGTGGTAGTGAAGCTTTGTTTGTGGGAGTTATGTCCCTTTAGTAATTTTGTTCTATAAATTTGTTTACCGTGTGTGTGTAGTAGCATATCTGATTGGGTGGCTGAGGAATCCTGAGTATGGAGGTGGGGCGTCGGTAATAGAGCCTTTGGTATATATATGTGTGTGTGTGCGTGTGTTGGTGTATGTATATATGTGTATATATATACGTATATTCTGAGGATGATGGATACCCTCGAAAATTAAATGAAAAGGACACACTCCAACCCAACACCACGGTCACGATACACTGGTAAATAAAAAATTAAAAAATTTGAAAATTATTGACTTTTCAATATTGTCACTTTGTTTTGTTTTTACGATTCCACGTGTCGTATGTGTCACTCTAACAACGCATTGTTATCGCCTTCAAAAATAATAATATTCTTACTCTATACACAATGCTCCAAGCGAACTACAACATTCTTCTCACACTTAGTCTGAGCCAGACAGAGTTTGCAACAATTAAAAAGATACTTCAACTCTCGGAGAAACGAGCAAAAGCCGGCTGCCAGATCAACTTCCTAAAACGCTGCATTAAAAACAACATAATCCCTAACACAGTTAAAAACATGCACCTCCTCGCATGCTTCAGCCACCCAAAACGCAAGACATCACGGGAATTTTTACACAAATTTTGTGTCAAGGAATCCATCCGACACTTACACTACCTCCTCCACCTCCATATTGAGGAACTGAATAGCAACCTAGCAGGACTGACCGTAACCCCAGAAATATCTGCAGCGATCAACCAGTGCTACTACAACAGCGTCCGCACATCAAAAGAAAGGTTAAAAAGTAAGTTCAACTGGCTCCTTCATAAAAACACCCCCACCCATATAATCAGCCCCAACAATAACGACCCAACCGACAACAATAACACGCAACCCACAGCTAGACCCCTCGTCACAGACCTGACTAACTCACTAATGCCAAACGAAACAGAACTCCTCAGCCTAGGCCCCAAGTTTATAACTACACAAAAGTTAGATGACAGGGCCAAACTCAACATCGAGGCACAGTTCTGCAGAACGGCATATCACCTAAAATGGCTGTCTGCCTTCAACCAAGACCTACAGAACACACATAACACCACCAACAGTTCCTCCGCCATTGAAAACGCCGCCACATTCCCTACATACCAGCTAGACCGCCCCCTCCACCCCCCTCCAGACAACCACGATTTAGACCGCAAACTCACAAGACTTTGGCACAACCTATCATCCATCATACAAAGAGAACAACCAAACATCACACCCAATCTCACAAGAACGCAACGACTCACCCTCAAAAACTTAAAGGACAAAAACCTAATATTCCTGCCTTCTGACAAAGGCAAAGAATTCTGCGTTATCTCTCAAGAAACGTACGACGACCTAACACTCAGACACCTCAACAACGACACACTCTACACACCCACCACAGACGCCTCCCCCACTGAGATAGAAAATCAGAAAAACACAGCATGGACACTAATATGTAAGAAAAGAAACCTCCCCAACAGATACAAACGAAACCTCACCACAAGAAATAGCAGACTCTCTACATTCTACCACCTAATAAAAACACACAAAAACAGCCCCATAACACAAATAAGGCCCATAGTCTCAAGTATAGAGGGACCCCTCTACAAGATCTCCTGGCTTCTCTCCCAACTACTAAAGCCCCTACTTCCCACCTACCCAGGACACGTCAGCAGCTCTGATGAGGTAATACACAGACTGCACTCACTGCAACCCCAGGAACTACAACGCAACAGATATGCGTTCAGCCTCGACGTTGTATCCCTCTATACATCCGTACCAGCTCACCCAGCTGTGGACCTAATCACCGACTACATCTCATCCAACGACCTCTACTGCTTCGGGCTCACTGCCACTGACATACACAAGCTACTTTACATAATAGTCGACAACACTTACTTCACATACAAAGGACAGACCTACAAACAAATAACAGGCCTACCTATGGGATCCAGCGTATCAGGACTACTGGCCATCACATACATGAATAGGTTAGAACAACGCGCATTAGACACCTGCCACTCTAGCATCTTTTTCACGAGATATGTGGACGATATTCTCATCCTCACATCATTCCGCGAAGAAGCCAACAAAATCTTCATTAGCTTTAAGAACACAGACCACAAAATACAATTCACAATCGAACACCCTAAGACATCTGGATCCCTCTCACTACTAGACTTCACGCTCTGCATCACCGACGAAGGGCTCATTCACACCAAATTCTACAAGAAAGCTGCCTGCAGAGATATCTTCGTAAACTATAAATCGGCCCTCCCTACCAAAGCCAAAATAGGATATGCTGTGAACGAAGTAAACCACATCCGTAACAAATGTACTACGGAAACCGACAAGACATCCTCTGTTAGACACTTCCAACAGATACTCGAGCGGAATGGATACCCTAAAAACATCAGACACTACAATAAGACATCTAGTAAACACCCAAAACAAACTCCCTCTAACACATGCTTCCTAAAAATACCACACTTTAGCGATAGAATAACCTCGGCCATCCGCAAAGCCATCCACAAAGAACACTTAGACATTCAACTCACACACTCCGGACCTACACTAAGACAACACCTATCTAAACCTAGAACACCTTTCAACACGAACCCTTGCACCCTAGCAAACTGCCCCATCAACAACACGGGTTTATGCAACCGCACATATGCTATATACCAGATACAATGTGCGGTCTGCAATGAATTCTACATCGGCAGTACAGTGAGACCTTTGCATATACGGATTAAAGAACACGTAACCACCAAGGCATCATCCTTCCAAAAACATATAACACATGGCCACAACCACACCAAAGACATACGAGTCAAGATACTAGCTAGCGAAAGAGACCAGGGCAATCTCAGACTCAAAGAATCTATATTAATTAGAAAGCTATCCCCTAAATTGAATAACAGAGCCGAGCTAAACTCCAACTTCTTAATATAACCACACACGACAAGCACCATCATCACATTTTACTAACAAACATCTATGATACTATGCAGACATACTATTAACAATAACAACACTAAATGAAGTTAGTTAGGCCCATATTATTAGCCCAATTACTGACACTGGTACACACACAGCCACTTGCACCTGCTGCTAACTCGGACACGTGGTTGCACTTGTTGCCCGCCTTACTTATTAACTTGAAATCCCGACCATTATATACCACGACTGCACATAAAAAAATCTAATAATCTAGATAAATAATAATATAGAATCGAACAAAAAAAAAAATAAAATAAAATAAATAAATAAATAAAAAATAAAAATAAAGGAAAAAAAATAAAAAAATAAAGAAATAAAGAAATAAAATAAAGAAATTAATAAATAAATAAAATAATATGTATGCATGTATGTATTTTACATATACGTATATATATACACATATATACATACACCAACACACGCACACACACACACATATATATACCAAAGGCTCTATTAATTACGCCCCACCTCCATACCAAGGATTCCTCACCCACCCAATCACATCTGCTACTACACACACACGGTAAACAAATTTATAGAACGAAATTACTAAAGGGACATAACTCCCACAAACAAAGCTTCACTACCACGAGTTATCAGCCCCTGCCACCGAAATACGATTATTCAGTATATTATTAACAAAACAAACAACGTTATATAAAAAAATAAATAAATAAATAAATAAATAAATAAAAATAAATTACTCAGTATAATTACTAACAAAATAAACAGCAACGGTTAAAATAGCAAATAATAAAATAAATAAGAAACTTCCCCGGACCTACTACTAAAAACAAACCAACATTTCCGGCCCCGGCTTTCGGCAAAAAAAAAAAAAAAACACACTCCAACGAGTGGTAGTATTTATTTTATTCTGAGGATGAGGGATACCCTCGAAAAATAAATGAAAAGGACACACTCCAACCCAACACCACGGTCACGATACACTGGTAAATAAAAAATTAAAAAATTTGAAAATTATTGACTTTTCAATATTGTCACTTTGTTTTGTTTTTACGATTCCACGTGTCGTATGTGTCACTCTGACAACGCATTGTTATCGCCTTCAAAAATAATAATATTCTTACTCTATACACAATGCTCCAAGCGAACTACAACATTCTTCTCACACTTAGTCTGAGCCAGACAGAGTTTGCAACAATTAAAAAGATACTTCAACTCTCGGAGAAACGAGCAAAAGCCGGCTGCCAGATCAACTTCCTAAAACGCTGCATTAAAAACAACATAATCCCTAACACAGTTAAAAACATGCACCTCCCCGCATGCTCAGCCACCCAAAACGCAAGACATCACGGGAATTTTTACACAAATTTTGTGTCAAGGAATCCATCCGACACTTACACTACCTCCTCCACCTCCATATTGAGAAACTGAATAGCAACCTAGCAGGACTGACCGTAACCCCAAAAATATCTGCAGCGATCAACCAGTGCTACTACAACAGCGTCCGCACATCAAAAGAAAGGTTAAAAAGTAAGTTCAACTGGCTCCTTCATAAAAACACCCCCACCCATATAATCAGCCCCAACAATAACGACCCAACCGACAACAATAACACGCAACCCACAGCTAGATCCCTCGTCACAGACCTGACTAACTCACTAATGCCAAACGAAACAGAACTCCTCAGCCTAGGCCCCAAGTTTATAACTACAAAAAAGTTAGATGACAGGGCCAAACTCAACATCGAGGCACAGTTCTGCAGAACGGCATATCACCTAAAATGGCTGTCTGCCTTCAACCAAGACCTACAGAACACACATAACACCACCAACAGTTCCTCCGCCATTGAAAACGCCGCCACATTCCCTACATACCAGCTAGACCGCCCCCTCCACCCCCCTCCAGACAACCACGATTTAGACCGCAAACTCACAAGACTTTGGCACAACATATCATCCATCATACAAAGAGAACAACCAAACATCACACCCAATCTCACAAGAACGCAACGACTCACCCTCAAAAACTTAAAGGACAAAAACCTAATATTTCTGCCTTCTGACAAAGGCAAAGAATTCTGCGTTATCTCTCAAGAAACGTACGACGACCTAGCACTCAGACACCTCAACAACGACACACTCTACACACCCACCACAGACGCCTCCCCCACTGAGATAGAAAATCAGAAAAACACAGCATGGACACTAATATGTAAGAAAAGTAACCTCCCCAACAGATACAAACGAAACCTCACCACAAGAAATAGCAGACTCCCTACATTCTACCACCTAATAAAAACACACAAAAACAGCCCCATAACACAAATCAAGCCCATAGTCTCAAGCATAGAGGGACCCCTCTACAAGATCTCCTGGCTTCTCTCCCAACTACTAAAGCCCCTACTTCCCACCTACCCAGGACACGTCAGCAGCTCTGATGAGGTAATACACAGACTGCACTCACTGCAACCCCAGGAACTACAACGCAACAGATATGCGTTCAGCCTCGACGTTGTATCCCTCTATACATCCGTACCAGCTCACCCAGCTGTGGACCTAATCACCGACTACATCTCATCCAACGACCTCTACTGCTTCGGTCTCACTGCCACTGACATACACAAGCTACTTTACATAATAGTCGACAACACTTACTTCACATACAAAAGAACAGACCTACAAACAAATAACAGGCCTACCTATGGGATCCAGCGTATCAGGACTACTGGCCATCACATACATGAATAGATTAGAACAACGCGCATTAGACACCTGCCACTCTAGTATCTTTTTCACGAGATATGTGGACGATATTCTCATCCTCACATCATCCCGCGAAGAAGCCAACAAAATCTTCATTAGCTTTAAGAACACAGACCACAAAATGCAATTCACAATCGAACAGCCTAAGACATTTGGATCCCTCTCACTACTAGACTTCACGCTCTGCATCACCGACGAAGGGCTCATTCACACCAAATTCTACAAGAAAGCTGCCTGCAGAGATATCTTCGTAAACTATAAATCGGCCCTCCCTACCAAAGCCAAAATAGGATATGCTGTGAACGAAGTAAACCGCATCCGTAACAAATGTACTACGGAAACCGACAAGACATCCTCTGTTAGACACTTCCAACAGATACTCGAGCGGAATAGATACCCTAAAAACATCAGACACTACAATAAGACATCTAGAAAACACCCAAAACAAACTCTCTCTAACACATGCTTCCTAAAAATACCACACTTTAGCGATAGAATAACCTCGGCCATCCGCAAAGCCATCCACAAAGAACACTTAGACATTCAACTCACACACTCCGGACCTACACTAAGACAACACCTATCTAAACCTAGAACACCTTTCAACACGTACCCTTGCACCCTAGCAAACTGCCCCATCAACAACACGGGTTTATGCAACCGCACATATGCTATATACCAGATACAATGTGCGGTCTGCAATGAATTCTACATCGACAGTACAGTGAGACCTTTGCATATACGGATTAAAGAACACGTAACCACCAAGGCATCATCCTTCCAAAAACATATAACACATGGCCACAACCCCACCAAAGACATACGAGTCAAGATACTAGCTAGCGAAAGAGACCAGGGCAATCTCAGACTCAAAGAATCTATATTAATTAGAAAGCTATCCCCTAAATTGAACAACAGAGCCGAGCTAAACTCCAACTTCTTAATATAACCACACACGACAAGCACCATCATCACATTTTACTAACAAACATCTATGATACTATGCAGACATACTATTAACAATAACAACACTAAATGAAGTTAGTTAGGCCCATATTATTAGCCCAATTACTGACACTGGTACACACACAACCACTTGCACCTGCTGCTAACTCGGACACGTGGTTGCACTTGTTGCCCGCCTTACTTATTAACTTGAAATCCCGACCATTATATACCACGACTGCACATAAAAAAAATCTAATAATATAGATAAATAATAATATAGAATCGAACAAAAAAAAAAAAAAAATAAATAAATAAATAAAAAATAAAAATAAAGGAAAAAAAATAAAAAAATAAAGAAATAAAGAAATAAAATAAAGAAATTAATAAATAAATAAAATAATATGTATGCATGTATGTATTTTACATATACATATATATACACATATATACATACACCAACACACGCACACACACACACACATATATATACCAAAGGCTCTATTAACGACGCCCCACCTCCATACCCAGGATTCCTCACCCACCCAATCACATCTGCTACTACACACACACGGTAAACAAATTTATAGAACGAAATTACTAAAGGGACATAACTCCCACAAACAAAGCTTGACTACCACGAGTTATCAGCCCCTGCCACCGAAATACGATTATTCAGTATATTATTAACAAAACAAACAACGTTATATAAAAAAATAATAATAAATAAATAAATAAATAAATAAAAATAAATTACTCAGTATAATTACTAACAAAATAAACAGCAACGGTTAAAATAGCAAATAATAAAATAAATAAGAAACTTCCCCGGACGTACTACTAAAAACAAACCAACATTTCCGGCCCCGGCTTTCGGCAAAAAAAAAAAACACACTCCAACGAATGGTAGTATTTATTTTATTCTGAGGATGAAGGATACCCTCGAAAATAAATGAAAAGGACACACTCCAACCCAACACCACGGTCACGATACACTGGTAAATAAAAAATAAAAAAATTTGAAAATTATTGACTTTTCAATATTGTCACTTTGTTTTGTTTTTACGATTCCACGTGTCGTATATGTCACTCTAACAACGCATTGTTATCGCCTTCAAAAAAAATAATATTCTTATATATATATATATATATATATATATATATATATATATATATATAGTTATTATGGTATAACGAGGCGTTCCCGCCGAAAATCATCTGCCAATCGACGCCTGTGTTTTGATTAATTGCCATATATATATATATATATATATATATATATATATATATATATATATATATATATATATTACAATACAGGTCGACTCACGCATTGAAGTAAATACTGCAAATGTATAGACACAATATGTTATTTCATCTTATAACACCATATGTGTATATTGTGTATAGAGATATTGTCCGTCTGCCGTCCCTTTGACAGTCACATTTGTTTAAACGTAATAAATGCATTGCGGAATTCGCCTCATTTTGAAATATAATACATCTGAGTACTTGTGCAAATATATAATGTTGCAGGATATATAAATAATAAATTAATAACAAATAGGGCAGATGTTATGACCGGAAATCGAAATCGAAACGTTGAAATCTTCAGTTTCAGGTTCTACTGACTGACTTATTTTGAATTTCTTATAAATATACACTAAAAAATAAGTTTAACAAAATAAATATTACGTTGGCGTTACGTCATACTTTTACGATTTACGTCATGTTTAAAACCATGACTTAACACACAACGTTTAATGAAAATCGATAGATGGCTGTGTAAACGTGATCAATAACGTTCAAACTTATTTTAACAGTCAAAAATAATTAATTCTTGTAACTAGTATTGAATAAATAAAAAAACAAGTTTATATGTAATATATATTAATAAATATAAATAACTGATCTTTGAGACAAAATATATGATGGTTTTCAACATAGTGATCATGTGTTTATGCATAATAACAGGGCTTTTGAATATGCTATAACTTGCACCCGTAACACATGAAATAATGATAATGTAATATATATATACATATGAATATATATATATATATATATATATATATATTTTTATATTCATATGTATATATTTCTAGATGTATACATATATTTACACACACACACTTACATATATATATATATATATATATATATATATGTATATATATATATATATATATATATAGGTATGCGTAAATATGTATAATTCGTTACATATATATCTTTATGATTTACAGGAGTATACGTCTTTATACTTGTATATATTTCTGTATATATATATATATACATATATATATATATCCATATATATATATTCATGAATGTGTATACGTTACTCTACTTCCATAATAATCTTACGAAATGTCTTTACCAACAAAGTTAGTTTTGTATTTGTTATTTTATGTTTTTTATACGTATACACAGCAAATATTTGAAGAAATCTCTTTATATATAACTTTGTATGAAATTCACAAAGACTAAATCCTTATTGTCTATCGTCTCAATCTTCTAAAACATTAATATTGGTTTTAACTTGTCGTAGGAAAATTAATCGGAATCCAAATCAGGACTCGTAAAATTCGGAATGTTTTAGGGTATCGGAATCGGAAAAAATTGAGTCTAATTTCCGATGTTAAATACGATTCCTTTTATTTATTTATTGTTGAAAACTTCATTACCCATTGCCGGTACTAATGTATAAAATGATAAATAGTTATTTATTGTAAACATATTCTTAAACTAAAATGTATACATCATTATAACGAATTTTCACAGAAATAACAGAGGAAAAACTGGTCCAGTAAAAATAACACAGTAACAACTGATCCGGTAAATTGAACGAAACGAGTAGATTAATAGGAAAGAAGGCACAAGTGAAAAATATAAATGAACATTTCACGATGAGTTTATCAAAATCTTGGATACAATACATAAATGGAAATCAGTAATAAGTTTGTCAAATGGAAAGCAACATTATATCTATATTGAATATAATGAGCACTCTCTACAAATCCCTAACCCCTCTAAAGATTATTTTACTCTTATGTGTTTTTTACTAGAATTGCAATTGATAATTTTAACGGAATCGAGAATTTAGAACAGAATCAGAAATTGTATGGGAATCGGGAACATATTTGAATATTTGAAAATATTTGAATCGTTAAGAATAAACATTCATTTTCTGTTCATGGTAATAATATTTTTCTAAGTATCTTTAATCCTATCACATACTCATCTCTGGAAGAATATGGTAACAATATCTACATAAGGAAAGGGGTTATTTTACTCATCATAATTAGGTTTGTTGATCAATACACAAAAAGAAATTACCAATTGCAATGCCTATTTTACTGGATTTGTTTGAATTCTGAGCGAAACGGTATTCAAGTTCATCGATCAGATATAGCCCGGGAGGTAAAACTGCAGACTTGGGCCACGTACATAGCGCACTACGTTGCCTGCAGATAAGCTGGAGGGCAAGTTCAGCGGTAATCCATAAATATTGGTGAGAAGTGTTCTAGTCTTCTTCAATAATTCTCACATCTAATTACATAGACACCTTTCTAAAATACAATTCTAAACAAAACACATTACTTATTTGAATTGGTGTGATTTTATATACAGAAGTGTAGACTAGTGTGTTACAGAAAATCTGCATCATATATTGTATGGAAACAGGCGAGTCACAACTACAACAGCTATATAATAAGGTATCTGAAAAGAGATAATGTTAATAGTAAGATATTTCTTAAAACCATCAAACTAAGCATCCCAGTATATACGAAATTCAATCTAAAAGAACTCGGGAAGCTATGACTGCCCCGACACTTAGTTGTAACTATATTCATTATCTCTGAAAAATCTATGTAAACCCGAAATTTGGTAGATAAAAATAATACTATAAAATTAATATAGTAGATCTTTAAATAGTTTTCTTTCAAACTCAAGTTTGTTCTCTCCCGGGCTCATAAGAGATACAATGTTTATCTTGTTCTAGGGTCACAACACGCCAACCTTAACATATATCATACAATTTTACATATACACTCTGTTCTATCAACAAATTTAAAAGCTGAACATCCACACCCTGTGTATATCTAATCAATGTTATAATGTACGATACACGAGAGTATTGGCTGTTCGACACTAAAATGCTATATTGAAGCATTTAAAATTATATTTGAAATTAATGTGAGGCTAGAATGCATTTCCTATTACAACGTTGTGTATCATAGTGTATGTGCCCTCCTTAATCGAAAAATAGTATTTCTTAGAAATAACGCAATCTAGTACTCTCCTGTGAAATTTGAGGTGTCATTCTTCTTTGATAAAAATCTACCGGACTAGAACACTAGTCACACCTTTTAGTAGCTTATATCTTTATACTGCCACAACTCGCCTATACATGGATTAAAACATCTGGGCTGGTGCCCCCACAGCTCGTCCTTTCTCTTGGACTGGGTGTAAAAAAAGATGTTAACCTAATATGTATGCATTATCTACTAAGCTTCATACCATATGTTATCGCCGCAATGTTGCACCCTTTTTCGTCTTTTACCTGTGTGTCCATGCACTATGACACGACACACTAAGTGAACCTGTACCCCCTCAACTTAAATATCCGCTACGAAAGTGACTAGCAGAAAAGTCACACATTTTCACTGTAGAAGTCTCTAGATGTCTGGAAATGTTATATTCAAATAGCGTGTGTATCGAACCGTTTGCCGTTTCAATGTTCGTCAATCTCCGGTATACCCAAATGTACCAACATCCAGAAATTGAAATGTAATGTGATAAACTATATTGCTACACAACTTACTTCTTAAGATGCCCCCTATTAATGTGAATAACTTTTTACGTCTAAATAACATATATATATATATATATATATATATATATATATATATATATATATATATATATATATATATATATGTCTATATATATATATATATATATATATGTTTACATACATATATATATAGGTTTACATATATATATATATATATATATATATATATATATATATATATATATACATTGCACTCATATTACTTCAGTATATACCCTACATATAATTATTCTCTTATAAAAGACTGAAATTGTATATAGGATCTAATAAATTTAAATTATTCCGAAACTTGGGGTATTGTTGTGTCTATCCAAATAAAACACTTGCCCGTATGGAAACAGGCAAGTCACACATACAACAGCTATATAATTAGGCATCTGAAAAGAAATAATGTTAATAGTGAGATATTTCCTAAAACAAAGTAATTAACCATCCCAGCATATACGGAATTCAACTTAAAAGAACTCGGGAAGCCACATCGACATGTTACAAAATTAGAAATTATGAAAGTATTTATATTAAATACTTCAAAGTTAAAAGGAATCTTGTGAAATAGGCAAACCCAATTTGATACGAAATACCCTTCAGGTTGGTATCTGGTAGAACCGCAGCAGATTGAGAAGCACATATGGATGGACGATTAAGCGAAAGTGGTCATCGTGTATGATTTTAGGCAAATGAAATTTTAAATATATATTATTTTAACTCTCCATGAAAGTTTCTAAAACTTTTACTTCTCTATCTTCGAACAGTCTGACACAATTTTCTCGGCAAATTTGTATTTGTAGAATTTAAATACTAGAATCAATTTGTTTTATTGGATGTCGTATATATCTGAGATCTGGAACAATCAATTCAGACTAAACAAGGCGATTTTATATGTTTCCTTCTAAGATATGAACATTCACTTTACTAGCTAATGTATGCTCTCTCCGGTCGCATATTTGTGCTAGTGGGAATCAGAACAGATACTACACTACCTCCACACGTCTAAAAAAGGTAATGCCAAGGAAGATGATGTCATGACGAGAGATCAGATTCTACACTACCTCGATACCATCAGAAAATGAGGAAGTAATGCGTTGGGGTATGGTATAATGACCACGGAACATATACTACACTACTTCTACACATCTCTAAAAAAGAGGATGTCATTCTTTGGAGGTTGGTATAATGACAGCTGAACAGATGCTACACTACCTCCACGCCTCTCAAAAAAGGAGGAGGAAATACCTGGGAGGATGGTATCATGACAACAGAACACACAATACACCACATCCTCACCTCACAAAAAGGATGAGGTAATACCTGGGAAGAAGGTATCATGACAACAAAACAGATACTGCACTAATTCCACCCCTCTAAAAAAAGGAGGCGGTCAAGCCTATGAAGACGGTTTCATGACAAAATGACATATACTTCACTACCTGCACACCTCTAAACAATGAGAATATAATGCCTGGGAGGATGGTACTATGACCACAGAACAGATACTACACTACCTCCACACGTCTAAAAAAGGTAATGCCAAGGAAGATGATGTCATGACGAGAGATCAGATTCTACACTACCTCGATACCATCAGAAAATGAGGAAGTAATGCGTTGGGGTATGATATAATGACCACGGAACATATACTACACTACTTCTACACATCTCTAAAAAAGAGGATGTCATTCTTTGGAGGTTGGTATAATGTACAGCTGAACAGATGCTACACTACCTCCACGCCTCTCAAAAAAGGAGGAGGAAATACCTGGGAGGATGGTATCATGACAACAGAACACACAATACACCACATCCTCACCTCACAAAAAGGATGAGGTAATACCTGGGAAGAAGGTATCATGACAACAAAACAGATACTACACTAATTCCACACCTCTAAAAAAAGGAGGCGGTCAAGCCTGTGAAGACGGTTTCATGACAAAATGACATATACTTCACTACCTGCACACCTCTAAACAATGAGAATATAATGCCTGGGAGGATGGTATCATGACCACAGAACAGATACTACACTACCTCCAGACCTCTCAAAAAAGGAGGAGTAAGGAAGACGGTATCATGGCAACATACCATATATTACACTACCTACACACCTTTCAAAAGAGGAGGGGATAATGCCTGGGAGGATGGTAACATGACAACCGAAAAAATACTACACTACCACCACATAACTCGAAAAAGAAAGAGGTAATGTCTTGGAGAATTGTATAATGACAACAGAACAGACACCATACTTCCTCGAGGCCTCTCAATAAAGGAGGACGTAATACCTAGGAAGATGATATTATGAAAACACTAGATACTTCACTACCTCGACACCTCTCAAAAAAGGAAGAAGTAATAACTGAGAGGATAGTATCATTATAAAAAAGCAGATACTACACTACACTATGACCCTGAATTGAGCATTTAAAGATAATACGTTAGTCTTAAATAGTATATACAATACTAATTAATAATAAGTACAATAGTTTTAGATAGTAACATTTTAGCTTCAGACAGACATACAGACAGATACATAATCTCCATTATTAATACTAGCAAATATATGCTCCCTCCGGTCGCATATTTTTGCTAGGCTGCCGCATCAGAAATGAAGGCTCACGCGTAAGCCAATGGAGCCCCAGTCATATTTCTGTGGTGGTTAGACATTGATTTTCTGTGTTTATGACCAAGATTATTTTTAGTTGAAAATAAAGGAAAAAAAATTCGATCCTACCCCGATGTTTGTTGTACCCTCGCCCATAAATAGAAAGATTTGTAGTTTAAAAAGAAAGAAAAACAATTTTTTGTACCCCCCTCAATTTTTTTATATTACCAGTCATAGAAATATTTTTTAGTTAAGAAAAAAAAAAAATTTTTTTGACCGCCTTCCCCCAATTTTTTTATCCTCCCCCCCATATACATGTAAATATTTGTAATTGTAAAGGAAAAAAAAACCTAACCCTAACTGTAACGATGGGGTCAAAGTTAGCGTGGGTCCTAAAATGAAAAAGCACCAAAAAATCAAATAAAGGTAACACAGTGTGTGTGTGTGGGGGGGTGTTTGTTTAATGACCTTTTTTTAATTAAACAATTTGATCCTACAATCAGTTGTATAGTTTTCCAGTACAATGTGTTAGTTTATTTTGTTGACATTAAAGAAAAAAAAATCACATCTTTTTCTTTAATAAATAAAACATGGAATCATAAATTTTGTTGAGGTCGTGAAAAAATGATAATATTGGATATGAAAGTATTATGAAATCAAATACAGTAAACACGAAAAGTTTTTTAATTCTCGGAAAGAAAATGTTTACCTGGACTGTGTGGGTGTGTGTGTGTGTGTGTGCGTGTGCGTGTGTGCGTGCGCGCACGCGCGTTTTTATATAGTAATTTTTAAATCAATTATTATTTTAATTAAACAATTTGATTTAATAAATGTGTGTTTTAAAACATAATGGCTAAGAATAAACAAACTTAGGACGGTTTTAAAAATGGAAAACTGAGCACGGTGTTTGCGAGCGTTGTTGTTTACATATTTAACGTCCCGCATTAACGTCGGCTGCTTAATCAGATCGCCATATTTAATTACCGGAGGGAGGGAGGACACCACTGATTAAACAGCCAATTGGCTGCTTAATCAGATCGCCATATTTAATTACCGGAGGGAGGGATGACACCACTGATTAAACAGCTAATCGGCTGCTTAATCAGATCGCCATATTTAATTACCGGAGGGAGGGAGGACACCACTTATTAAACAGCTAATGACTTTGCAATTTTAACAGTACTCGCGTTGAAATGGTTTAGAAAACACGCCGGTTATGATGAAAATGGCTTTAATTAATTGTATGAATAATGTTTATTAATATAACCTTATCGGAAAATATTGTAAATACATATGTAAATTGGATAATAGCAGTTATACGTGTATATTTGTAAATATGAATTTAATTGAAGGTTTAAAGGAATGACTTATGTTAATGGCAACACCCATCTGGTGTCTGAACGACTTTTGATGACAGTATATAAAGAATTTCAAAAAGATTAGTTTCAGTAAAATTGTCATACTGGAGTTTCGGCTTCAGACAGACATACATACAGATACATAAACTCCATTATTAATAGATATATTGGATGTCATACGCTCTCTCATTGCTTTACCTATCATTCGCATTTTTAACAAATGAGTTTACACACGATTGTCATATCGGCTAAAACTTTAGCTATTTCACATTCATCTCAAGCTGCAGAGTAATGTGTTTAGTATTGATCGAAAAACAAGACAGAATAATAAGCTGTTCATTTATTAATTGTAGAGATCAGGTATGAGTATATTTAATATAAAATAACAAATTCAGGTTGAATTTATCTTTTACATCTGAATAAAACGTGAACTTCGCATATTTTATTATCCATATTAGAAATAACGGGTCATTTTCCATAACGGTGTGTCTGTTCGCTAATGGGCTATGAAGTCGGGGTTAAATTCTCGGTAGAATCATATCAAAGATTAACACATGTTACTTGATGTCATCTTGCTAAAAACTCTACATTATAATGTGACGATCTCGGGTAATCGGATGAATTCTTGTAAATAACTGACGCCCTCCCATACACCTCGGTGTTGTAGCTTATGAAAAAGGGAGCTTTAGTGTCACCATCGACTATAGTCGAAAACTTTTATTTGTGTGCGAATGAAACTGAGTATTCAATGAGTTGTAAATGTAAAAATGTTCATCTTTTTCACAAGTTATCTTTTTATACGCAGTCAGTCTTTATATATCCGAAATTACTCGACCTAAATATATAAAAAGCAATTGGCATCACCTCCTCAGATAATATATCGTTCGTATTCTAAATATTGTCTAAGCCTTGTATCATACTAGTTTTGATGTTTATTTCCAAATCCATCAATTATGTTGGATTTTTACACCGTATTGTCTATTTCATTTTAAAGAGAAGCGTTGCAATTTTACAAGGTACTAGATACCCCGCGATCCCTCTGAACAACTTTAATGCATCGTACATTAATGTATATGTTTAGTGTTCTGGACACATTATAAACGAAAATAGATATTTCAAAAGAATATTTATTTCTTGACAATTCATAGAACATATATTAGATGCGTAGATTGTGTACAAGCATTTCAAACACAATATTATTACAATAATAACATAACATTATATTATTACAAACAAAATTAACATTTTTTCTGCTTTTAGCCTCAACTAAATTTCTATCGCTCTTATTTCACTCGTTCCACATGTTCTACATACACTTCTACACATTATTTTACATCATTAGCGTTCTACATCTTCATCTACATAGTATTCTTCTTCTATATAATCTTCTAACTTTACATCTACTTATTCTTCTTCCTCTTCTTCATCTACAACTTCTTTTACATCTTTCAGATCTTCCTCAACTACATCTTTTTATAAATGTTCTACATATGTGTATATATATTTCCTATATTGTTTCTTCATCCTCTATTACAACTATATATTACTACTTCAATATTTTCGCTCCTTCTTCTTTTTATCATTATTATCATTATTATTATTATTATTACTATTATTATTATTTTTATTATTATTATTATTATTATTATTCTCCTCCTCTTTATTATTCTATCCTAGCAGCCATAAGTTACGGCTTAGAGGTGTGTTACGTTGCTGTCTATTTAAACAAACGAATGCCTACATATGTTTAGTATTATAATGATATACGTACAAAAATATGCCAGTGATGTTTAATATAAGAGACCTAATATCTATTTATAACTACAAATGCAAGGATGCACATTCGAAAATGACCAAGAGAGTAAAGTTTATTATGAACTTCCGGAATTTTAAAATAACCGATTTTCATAAATGAACGTTGCCAAAGTATGTTCGGTTTCATCTCTTTTTTCAGAGAACTGTTTTACAAAATCACTGTTTGATTGTACAATGTTGGAAACCGACCAAGACATTACAATCTACTTGTTTACACATATTTTATTAATCATTTTCTTTATCAGTCTATATCATGCATTAACTGACATGTATTCTTACTAAATATGTGTATTTTTACCGATTACATGGGTGTATACGATTTAATTTTGATCACACTATAGAGATAATTTTACTTCGATGAGTGTGTCAGTTTCAAAGCTGTACAAGGTTTTCGCCTACAACTCAATTATCCTGCAGAAACGTTATGAAAATGACGATGACAAAAACATATACAGCATTTTCCTCCAGATATGCACGAAAACAGAAACAATCTAAGTGCATACTAAAACAAACCTGAACTACGATATGCGTGTTATTAATATAGGGAGGGCGCTAAAAAGCTGGATATTAAAAGTTTGAAATTGAATTGTTTAACTTTTAATGTGTTTACATTTTATTGTGTAAAGCTTATAAACTGCTTCAATTTGATAAAACGACATTTGAGCATCTGTGTGGGTATGATAATATTAGTCTTTGAAGAAATGTATTGATGTTATTATTTGAAAAAAATGAATTACCGTTTGACTGTGACACAATGCGTGCCCTTTGAGGGAGCTAAGTGCTCTCCGTTATATTCGTAATCCTTATGTCATACTTATTAAAAAACAACAATAATTATATGCGTTTTTAGATCACTGAGTGCAGTCATATTTTGGAAGACTGAAGGTGGGTGTCAAACCAATTCAATGACAGGTGCATGTGATGGGTTAGGAGATCAGACTTTCGTCGTTTGAGAAAATCAGTTATCAAACTCAAAACAAAATAGTTTACAAGGCGCACAACGATGACGACTGTATTCCCTCTCTCTGTCTTTGTCTCTCTCTTTTTCTCTCTCCTTTCTCTCGTTCACCCCCCTCTCTCTCTCTCTCTATCTCTCTGGTGAAGAGATTGGCAATTCATAGACTGGTTTGAATTCTGAAAGAGACGCATGTGTCATGTCGCGCTCTCTGCAAAGATTTAAATATGTTCTTCGGAAAAAATAAATTATATTTTATTACAATAAGTAAAATGGTTTGTTCCATTATTACATAATGTTGTATTTCTAGCATATGACCCCGACCAAACAGTCAGTCAGTCGGCCAGCCAGTCCCAGAAGCAGACGACAGTGACTATCGTCAAACGATGATTGCTCAGTGGCGATAAGAAGACATACGTGCACCTGTTGTCACACATCGTCTCGCTGTCGACAAAAGTCCGGCAAAGCTCGTCCAGCTGTCTAAACAATGTTGCCACATGGAAAATGTTCTTCTATTTTAGAGTATGTATTTATATATGGTTTTATGGACTAATAAAACTCTAACTTTGACGAACTCGCTTGTGAATTGAACACACTACTTATGTTAGACGGTATGAAAAACACGCATACGTTTACGAGGCGAGGGGGATAATATTGTTTGAATGACTGCACGGCGAGTGTTGGTTTTCAACGGTCAATCTATTCTTCACTGTACACTAGTATGTAAGGTATTTGTATTCAGAACGCGCTTAAGAAGCATATCTCAACATGGGGGAGAAGAGAAGTGCTCTAAAAAACAAAACTGGTCGTTTGGAACTTCAGCCCACGTAAAAAGATTGCCTGGTCAGTGTTTGAACAAATATCCGAACTCCAAATGTGTGTTGAATTGCAATTTAAAACGACGCCGGTCTGTGGCAACAGGCGGTGATACAATGTATATGCTGGCGCCAGCACATGGAAAGAAACAGAAACAACAATTGGTTTGAAACATGAAAAACTGAAGTAAGCTAAATTGTTATGTAAAATCTCTTCGCGCCAAACTTTCTCTCCTTCTGACTTATATTAGAACACACTAAATAGCTATCCAGACTCTCAGCTACTTACTCAACGATTACTGTGGCAGAACGTTGTCTTGCATCTACTCAAACGTCAAATAATGTTCGGCAGGACGTACACGCGCCATCGATTACGGTACCGGTGAAAGTGTCTTCGTGAAAGAAAATCGCG
This sequence comes from Sepiola atlantica, assembly GCA_963556195.1. Lineage (NCBI taxonomy): Eukaryota > Metazoa > Mollusca > Cephalopoda > Sepiida > Sepiolidae > Sepiola > Sepiola atlantica. Next base: position 34,521,801 of record OY744548.1, read on the forward strand.
AAGGGTCACAAGTGGGATGATCTTCTTTCCAAAGAAATTAAAGTGTCTGTCGTCAAAAGAGGAACAGGCCAATTTCACGCTTTTGCTCTGTCATCGTCTGGCCTGTCCACTCGAGAATACCTTGTCTCTTTTTTCTGCGCCATTTTTGGCTGGCTATGCTTGATAAAAAATCACTGTCGAATGATGGCGGTATTTTAAAGGAGGGGATAATTGCGTATCGATTTGTTACTTATTGCCCCTTCTTTCTTTTGTTATCGTTTCTTTTATTCCCTTTCTTTGTCTTACATATTATATATGTTTTGATTTATTTATTGAGTTCAATAATATACTTTTTAACGTTTCTTTCTTTTTGATTTGTTTATTTTCCAATATTTTAATTTTTATTTTTTTTCATTCTCTTAATTTCTCTTTGATGATTGCGTTGGTAATTACTTCAATTATTTCTTTTTTCATTATTTTCCCTCTTTAATTATTTTACGCTTATTTTTATCTAATTATTGCTTTCAATTTTTCTATATTTTCATGTCATACATATGGTCGTTCTTTCTTTATTATGAACTTCCAAAAAATGGGATCACAGCATTAAACATAACACAAAAGTACATAACACGATTTCATCAATTACAAAATTCCTGAAGAGTTAATGGCAATTAGTAATGCCTGTTTTAATATCACACTGATTTAATGTCTGCGTTTAATGGCCAACTCATTTAATGCATGCTGAAATAATATCGGAAAACTGACAGTGACTAAAAAGAATGAGCAGAATACGCAGAGGTGTATAAGAGTCAGAAACAAGAAGGTCAATCTTACCTTATTCCAAATATCCTACACGCAATAAACCAACAATACTTGCTTAAAAGTAAATAGACTTTATTCTTTGTTTGGTGTCGTGCTCCATTTATATTTGAACATATATTGGCAAGATTAATTGATTTAAATGAAATCCGATATATTTCACAATGGGAAAGCATAACTGCCACAGTTAGTTGAGTACTATTTCCGGGTGTCGCCTTCAACATATGAAATGTCTTAAGTGAAAGAAAAAACATTTTGAAACTTTTGTTATTTTACTTTATTCCTATGTGTTTTAGTCTTGTTTCTATTTTATGGAGTACGTTTACGTTTCGCTAAAGTTGCTTCGTTTCTTGCCCCATTGTATACCGTGCATTCTTACTCGTATACCTGAACACCATATTGTTGAATACCCGTCATTGGGATGAAGTTAATGACTAGACAGAGAGTGATATAAACAGTGTATGTCATCCAAATGGCTATATTAAGAAACATATATCACCTATGTATCGAAAACTTAATAATCAGCAGTGTAAACGTAACATGGCGGTCACATTGATAACACGGATGGGTTCTTATGCTGATTAGCGGCCATATAAAACATTATTTTTATATAAAAACAATAATATATATTTATTAAGCATTATATTCTTACTCAATGTACGAACAAGTAGAAAAGAATATGCATTAGAACTTTAATTACAAGTATTTTTCTCATTCTGCGTATCATAACAGCGACTCGTTCAGTAAGCCCCCATCTTGTTTTTTAAGAAGATTTCAAGTGCAGATTACTGAAATCTTCTTTAAAAACAAGATGGAGGCTTACTGAACGAGTCGCTGTTATGATACGCAGAATGGAAAAATACGTGTAATTAAAGTTCTAGTGGATATTTTTTCCTAATTTATCGTACAGTAAGTAAGAATATAATGCTTAATAAGTATATATTATTGTTTTTATATAAAAATAGTGTTGTATATGGCCGCTAATCAGCATAAGCACCACCGGATGTTTGTGAGCATATGCATGAAACGAAAACGAATACAAGTGTTTGATTAATAAACAATACCCTGATGGTTAGAGACATATGTACATTAAATTGCGTAATCGGCATGTCAGACAAACCGGGCTGCATTGAATTGAATAGCAGTTTACGCATGCGTGGGTACGCAACCCGTTTATAATAACCGATTCTAGTTCAGATCTTACACAATCGACTGGCAAGAGGATTCAAGAGTTCGATTTCGCTCATTTCCTTTCATAGCACACAACAATTAAAAATATTCTTATCTGTCACAATTCGAACAGTAATTATGGACAATTACATTTTATACATTTAATGATTGTCGTCTTTCGTTTCAGCTGCAAAGCAATATAGTATAATATTAAGGTTTCTATTTTATTAGTGTAATATCTAATTTATTTAATTTTCAGGAATTTTCAGGGAAAAAAACAACACAACGACATGTTTACTCTTTGTTGATTAACCTATATACTTTTTTTAAACCACCCCAATAATAAAGTATACCATCAGTTTGCTATTTGTAAAATGAACCTGAAGAAAAAAGTTGAAAGTTGCATTCGTTCATAGTATAGGGCTTTTTTTTCCAATTCAATCCACGGCACATAGACAGACGGAGATGATGCATAAAAATTGGTTGGTGTATATTCTTTAACAAGTTACACACGGGATACCATTTTACTTTACATTTCCTTTCGCAAATCCTTACTCTGCCGTTTATTTACGTAACAAAACTATTATTTATCATCAAATACAATTTTGAAAGTTTGATTAATAACTTACACTACTGTTTGGTTATAGCATTATTGAGTGAAACAACATTCATAACATTATGCTATTATTCTGTTTAGTAAACATTGTTTACATCACCATTTATACAATCATTCGATGTAGATAGCTGCTAAAACTATGAATATTTTAAATCAGAACCCTTTGCTAATACTATTTATTCAACAGTTTAAGTGCTTCCAGATTCCTTATACACTCGGAGGAACAAGTAATATTTAGTTTCTAACTCTTTTTTTTTTCATTTTTAGTTTTATTTTAGTCTTCGATAATTTTGGCTTTAAATGTTGTTATATCGTCATGTTCTTGGAACGAATAACACTTTTTAAAGCAGTTTTTTAACACTAATAGACTAATACTTGCCTCCCGACAGGTAAAATTAATTCCCCGTTCAGCAGTTTTGCACCAATGTTATGTCACTTTACAAATATTAAACAGAAAGTAAAATCCTAGTAAATCTTATGTCTAGAATACTTATTCGAATTTTTATCATAATTTTCTGCATACTCAAGAAGATGTCTGCAATTTAAGTGAATCTTTCTTATTAAATTTAATGTAAATCTGAAATATGATAGTTAAAACGTGAGAGTGTTCGTTTATTACAAACTATTTAGAATACGCAAATGACACTAAAATGTACGTATTGAGTCATATTACTTTGTGTTGAATTTAAAAATAATCGGAAGTATCTTAATTTCCACGAAAGAATTCAAGTACATGTGTTCCTCTTACTGCACAAAACTAAATAAACCTAAATATATTCCATATTATACACCCTTACGCTTAGCAACGGTATTAGAAAAATAATAATGATCGGTTAATTATATAAAAAGTAAAGCTTACACATACAAATATATAAACATATATAACTATCTAACTGTCTATACTTCGATATATAACCGCAAAAAGATATTTCTCATTTTGTTATGTTTATTTTCTTTTGACACAATATCAGTAATCGTTTTCTTCTTTCTTTAAAAAAAGATATATCAACATAATATCTCACAAGATGGGGAGAGTTTGCTGTCACTTTCGCGGAATATGTTTTTTCATGCCGTTTTCAGTTTGAACTTAGTAATCGTGAATGTTAAGCAAGCTGCCTTTGTTCGCTGAACTTTACCCCATCTGCATACTACCTTTGTGATAGAGCTTTTGTCGCTCATAGAACTTCTTAACCTCCAACTTCCTACCGACCTTTTTCTTTGACTTGAATTTCTTTTGAATAAAATCTAATAAGGTTTGATTTGTTTTACGGCATATCAACTGTTTATGTGTGACTTAATGCCGAATAAATTCGTCAAATAAAATCCTATCGGTAGGATAATTGATTTATTTTCTTAGAAAACATTACACGTACAAAAATACACTCAGTAGTAAGTTTTACAGAATAATAAAAGACATTACTCTCAGAAAACACTACTCATTAAAAACATAACTCCTAGAAAACATTACTATTTTGCAGTGGTAATGTTGTTCTCAACTCGATTTGACCCTCAGTCACCATCTTCTAGTATCTATTTGGGAAGAAAACAATAAAGAAAAATACAGTTTATATTTTTAGAAGAATTAGATTGAATACTATGGTAGGATGAACTTACAGATACTAGTGCATGACGTACACAGCCGATTGATCTGATTGGGCCTCTCCGACCTCCTGTCCAAACGAAATATACGTCGAAGTAGAGTATTGCAAGTCACACGACCAGAGTTGCTACGCTACCACGATATCACGGATCGCCACCCTAAGACTACTCGTAAACCCGTTTCAGGAGGTGGGGGCTATGCATGGGGTTGCAGTCGGCGAATTCGTAGCCCTGCCGACAGGGCAGACCTAATATGGAATAAAGGACAATTTAAAACTAGTTGAACTATCTGATATTCAATATATGAGAATATGAGTCTCATCCGAACAGAAACATATTTAACATATTTTTGTCTTTTTTATAACTTTTTTCTTTTCGATTTTCTTTTAAGATTTATTTTGTTTACTTAAACGTCTTTTTACCTTTTTGCATTCAGTGATCATTTATTTGTTTACATCCAGTTTCTTAATCTGGTCCATTAATTTTAATTGCTTCAATATCTATATAATAACACACAAACACATTTATTTGTTCTTACGTACTTACTTACTTATTAGATATGTTTAAAAAGAATTAGATTATCCGTAAAGGAAATATGTTTCTTTGTGATTAATCTCATCACTTTAACTATTTTTAAATTAATTGCTCAAAATTAAATCATATAACCGTGGTTAGTATAGTAGTACAATGCGAAACACACTTAGTTCAGAAAAGGACATTTGTGTTATTGATTTGAAGAATATTTAGCTGATATATATTTTTTTACGGTAATAAGACTGATAATATTTATTGTTTTAAAAAGAAGTAAATTGCTAATATTTTATGAGACATATTCGTTTTATTTATCTACGGAATAAAAAGCTAAAATGATAATTATTTTAACGGAAAATAAGTGTCATGTTTTTAAGTATTCATATTAAACACATTATTCTTTCAAACGGAATATAATTATTATTTACTGTAAATTATAAACATTGGTGTAGAAACACCGTGGAATATCTATAGTGCCCAATAGTTCATTTAATTTCTCCTCTTTTTATTGCTTTGCTCATTATTATTTCTTACCGTCATCGAAACATTTTCTTTCTTTCCTTCTGGATAATTTTAATTTATTTTTTCTGTTGTTCTTTTCCTTTTTTATCAATTTTTGTTATTCATTCTTTCTTCTATTTGTTCGTTTTTTATTTGTTTCAAAGTTATTTTCAGTTATTCTAAGCATCACAAAAACTGCCTTTCTTTTCTGTTTTTTTTTTCTTTCCTCTTTCTTTTCTTTCTGTTGTTATCTATTTTTATTTCTGTATACTTTTCATACCTTCTTCTTTTATTTCTTTTGTTCGGCGTTCCTTCTTCATTTCGTTTTCTTTTCATTCAAGCCTTTATTCGGTATTTTATTTACTTCCATTCTAGTACTACCCGGGAAGTCACTTATAAATCATTTTATTCTTTTTCTTATGTTTCTTCACCACTTATTTTAGATAATCTATGCCTGATAAAATTCGCTGTGAAATGATAATAGTCCTGCAAGCGAACGATAATTGCATATCGACTCAGTTTTCTCTCCTATATCGATCTGATCCTTGCTATATATTAAAGCCGTTGTCATCTAACGAAAAGAACAAGAAAATATATTACCCTCGTTGTAAGTATTGTATTCGCAGGAAAAAAATCGCGTTCATATTCATATATTCTTATTCTATATTGTTCCCGGGTTATCTGACATGTATATTCCTTACAATGTTCCCGCCTTATTTCTGTCAACCTTTGGCCCCTTTTTCACGTATTCAACATAATTCAAATAATAATGTCTTACGTTTCCAAAACTTTAGCACAAAATAATATTCATGGGGTACAATGAAACGGATGTCTGTATATTTTTATATATGTACTAGAAGGAAGATACACCATTTCTCGGAATTCAATGAGGTAACCTTATTTAGCAGACGATACCATGCTCAGGATTTACATTGAATAACATACAATTTGTAGAGTGGAGCGCACATATTTAATCAGCATTGAGTAAAGCAGAATAATTATAGTTAAAGTGACACTGATTTGAAACGATTTTGCTTAATATATAGTGGTATGCTTATATTGTACACCCGGCGTTTCTCTGAAATGAATATGGACACTTCTGCCACACTCGCTGAAGCTTTTATTAGCATTGATGTAATACTTACCGCATTTGCAAGAAATACGCAAAACATTAATTAGAAATAATAAACATTTAATTCATAACTTTACAAACACAAAATCACGCCTTTCTAATGTATTCCCATAGATAGAAAGACATCAAGTTTTGATAATTTACATACACAATTATTTATCGTGTACAAAAAGAATACATCAATTTTCTTTTTCACTTTCATTTCAGAATTTATAAATTGCAAGTGGACAGTTTTTTATTTTCCTTTACAACCTAAGGTTAGCCTCTCTAAAGAAAGGGGCATTTTAACACAAATGTTTAATATTTGTCAAGGAAAAAATCATATTGCGAAAGCGAACTATTTCTTATGCGAAAATATAAGCAATCATTGAATAAAAATCAAACGCAAATAATACTTAAATAATAAAATGTCCTTATTCAAATCTAATATGCAAGTTAGTTAAATTTGTGACTGACATCACATATGCATAAACAGTATATACAAACGATGGCGCGTGTATTGTGTATGGTTAAATTTACTTGCAATAAAGGATATTGACTTTACCGTTTGTGCAGGAAATGGGCCAAACATTCCCAGTTATTCATGTAGGTTATTCCTGAACCATCTCGGCTTCAATATACGTAAATAAACAGTGAATCCGTATACATATTCAGCTACTTTATTTTACTTATGTAAACATACCCCTTTTTATTTTTTAATGTCGACACGTACTCCCTATTTAAGCAGAGTGTTGTGTATACGATTAAACAAATAGAAATGGCTATATAGCCTCTAATTATAGAGGCTCTCCACATATGTGAGGCATTTACTGCGGCAGCCATTATTGTTGAGGTGGGGCGTGACAATTTTTTGCTTTTTTATGCTTATTCTAATACTTTCATTTCCTTTGGGTAAGTGAATGTGTTTTGGGTACGTCTATGTTTTTAATTGTGTTTACGCAATCAAATTCTGCTTCAGTTTATTAATGTTTAATCAACGTAATACGGTTATTGGAGTTAGTTTCTGCACACGAAGATTTTTCTTAATTCTTCAACTGTGTTCGTGTTTATATGATATTAATTTTTCCTTCGATTTAAAATTCTCCAATTTTTGTCCTACTTTTTTATTAAATGTTCCTTCCCAGTATTATTTTTTTTTACTAACAAGAAGTTTTCACATGTGATTATCAGTAATTTCTCACTGGTAACGAAGAGTGGTGTTCTCTGGAGTCTGAATAATATGTCTACACAATTTTCCATCATTCCCCGCCTTTTTCGATAACTGATTCCAATTTGTTTGCATTATCGTAGCAGATGTGTATCATCAATGTATGATATTTCACGACCACTTCATGTTAATCATAGGATGCATGTGTATTTGCGTGTGTGTTAATTTCAGATTATGGGATTTCTAGGAGTTTAATTAACATTTTACTCACTAGGTTTTGTTTTTACACAAGTCATTATGAGTGATTGCTCACTGACAATAACCAGTGGTGTTCCCCTAGATTCCGAGTGGCAAGTCTTCTCAGATTTCCAGGACTCTCCATTTCTTTGTGATATCGCAAGAGCCGTTTATCATTAATTAATCGTTAGCAACGCCCGTTGATCTTTCTGGAATGTGAATGACGATTAGCCTCCCGAGGGTTTCAGGGCTCACGCACCGTTCAAGTGGAGGTCTGACCGGTGCTCTCACTTATCGCTCCGCCTTGACCCTTCACAACAATGTTGTGTGATATGAGCCAAAATGTTGCTACCACAATTTTTATATTATTTTATTATAATTTAATTTCCACATTTTTATGTATATGTTGTTAGTAAGCGTATACATGTTACGTGAGTTTGTTTCTGTATTCAAGGACTTTCCTTAATGTTTCGGCCGCTGGCATTATTAGCATACGTTATATAATCGTTGATTTTTATTTTTCCTAGTCTTTTGTCAGTAATGTCTGGAACTGGTTTAAGTGGGCATACTATTATTGGTATCATCGCGATATGCTTCCTGTTTTTAGTGTGTATACTATTTTTTGTATTATCGCGATATGCTTCATGTTCTTAGTGGGTATACTATTATTGGTATTATCGCGATATGCTTCATGTTCTTAATGTGTATACTATTTTTGGTATTATCGCGATATGCTTCATGTTCTTAGTGGGTATACTATTATTGGTATCATCGCGATATGTTCATGTTCTTAGTGGGTATACTATTATTGGTATCATCGCG
>OY744548.1:34535353-34562853 GCA_963556195.1 Sepiola atlantica
TCTTTCTTTTCTTCTTCTTCCTTATTTTTATGTTATTAAATTGCACCACTACGTGCTTTTCTGTCTCTATTGAGATTCAACTCCTCAAAGAAGAAAAGAAAGAAGAAGTAGAATGAAAAACTCTCGCCTGACATAGTTGTTTTACAACGAAAGATTGCAAAAATAATACAATAAATGATTTTTTTTTTATTTAAATGGCAGCATGTGTCGATTTAAAAAAATATTTCACTTAAATACGTTTTCATGCGGGCTTAAAAGATTTTGGTAATTTTCATTATATATATATATACACGGCATAACGTTCATATAAATTTCCCATTAGATAAGCGCAGTTAAGGTAAGGTTATCGTGGTCAGTTGCAGATGGTTATTATTTGGGTGTTCCATGTGCTGAATATGGGAATGTATCTGCTTATCCTGGCATTGTTTCTAGTCGCCTTGGACTTCTGTGTTTTACTGGACTAAAACAATACCGGTATCAGAGGAGGTGTGGTTACGTATTGCGCAATCCATGCATCACCGTAGAATCCCGCGGGGGCACATTAACAAGATATATCAATTTTCTGTCGGGACTAAGCAGAGGCCTCTCTACGAGGGCTATACTTATTCAAATAATGTAAGAGACTTAAATCTTAGCTGCATAAATTATGACTTATTTCCCTTTCATTGTATAATTCATTAAGGGGATTTTTTCCATGTTTTTTTTCACGACTCTAATTATAAAAAAAATGTTTCAACCAATGACCCGTTACAGTTAGCATAGATATTTTTCCTTTGCTACATGTTTTCCTTTTTAACTTAGTGCATGCCACTATAGACGTAAGGGGCTACTGAGAATTATGGCGACAGCTGGGGGGGGATCCTTAATTAAGAACTATGCAGTGAGATGATTGCTCAAATTAGTTTTTAAATGTCTGCATGTCGGTAGAAAAAGGGAGCACGGAGGGAGTTCCAGAGACAGGCAGCACGAGAAAATAAGCTGATTGAGTAGAAGGCATATAGGTACTTCCACAATGAATAGATGGGATTTAGCTGATTGTCGGGTGTGTCGAGTGAATTTAAGTCGATGGGGCATCAGAGCAGCAAGTTCATTGGAGCACATTCCATTAAAATATTTGTAAAACAAGAACAAGGATGCAACATTGTTGCGATAAGACAGGGAATGGGGCTTGCTAGGAAATTGAGGGACCTATTAGATTAACAACTGTTGTGTGTGACGTTCTCTAAGAGGGAGAGACTGGTTGATAGTGCATCAGCCAAGATGTGACAATCAACACTCAATGCATGGGCAGATGGTGGCGTTATAGAGATATAACATACTGCCAGGTGTGGAAAGCGTTCTAGCACGGAAAACTGAACCCACTTCCCCTTTCCTTTTTCCTTATTAACGGGTTTTCCGGGAGTGCCGTGTATTTTAAAAAAATAGTAGGACACGTACCAAAAACATCCAGTTTCGCGTCTTTTCTTGTGACGGTTTTTTTCAATAAATTTTGAATTCAATTCCACGTTTTACATTTTATTTCTTCCTGTGTTTAATTGTGTGTTTGTTTTCTGTCTTTTATACATGGTGTCTTTACGATATTATATTTCATGTTATATTATGTATTTTGTCTCTTTCTATGTATATAAATATAGGAATTATTTTAGATATCTATCTATATATATATATATATATATATATATATATATATATGATAAGACAATGACAAATAATTAGACCTGCAAATGGAAGCAAATAAAGATCTTCAGTTGTTCAGAACAAGGAGCATTTAGTGAATAAACATATTTATTTTTCTTCTCTTTCATTCCTTAAGCCAGGCTTTTCAAAGATTAAAATCTTATCATCAGAGGAGGTTTATGATTGATAAGTTGACTGTCCTCATCTGTCAACTTATCAATTATAAACCTCCTCTGATGATAAGATTTTAATCTTTGAAAAGCCTGGCTTAAGGAATGAAAGAGAAGAAAAATAAATAGTTTATTCACTAAATGCTCCTTGTTCTGAATAACTGGAGATATTGATTTGCTTCCATTTGCAGGTCTAATAATTTTCCATTGACTTATCAGATTTTGCTCTATCCAGTATATTGAGCTTTCCTCACATCACAATAGGTCCAATTCTCTAAAAGTTTACCTTTTAGTTATTATTTTTCATATATATATATATATATATATATATATATATATATATATATATATGTCATGTTCATAAACAATCATCAGTATTTATGATGTAACTCTTCTGCCAGTCGAACGACTTAAATCGCAACTATGGTTCATCCCGCTTTTATATGTTTGAAACGAAATATAAGCCAAGGGGCGAGGAAGGCGATTAATATTCACATTTTTTTCTACAAAAATCTGTGTTTGGTACAAACTCTTCTCTGTGGTCTGTTACCACGCTTTATCTCGTATTGCATCATTATCATCATTAACAGCAGCAAAAGCAGAGGCATGCGAGTGTAACATCATAACCCCTATCCCTTATCACGCCAAACATGTATTCATAAATGCATTTATTGTCATCTGTTTAATGATATTTATGGTTGTAGTTTGGTTTCCAGATATTTAAGAAATTCTTTTCTGAAGGGATTTGATGTTATGAAATAAAATTATGTTAAATTATATGAGTAAAACAACATTGCTTTGAAACAGTTCTAAGGAAATTGTATACCCTTTATTTGGCACAAGATGTCATCATTAATTGAACGGTTTAGATCACACCCCCCCACACACACATATATATATATATATATATATATATATATATATATATATATATATATATATATATATATATATACATAGATATATAATAAAATAAGCAAAAATAACATCTAAAATTCAAGAATGTATTTAAAATGTTGACATAACTGCCTAGTAAGGAGTCGAACAAGTGTCAAACGAGACGAAATCATGTCACACTTCTGCCACTTTTTCACTTTTAAATATATAATTACCCATTATATCCAGCCTGCCAGATTTAAAACACGGTTTTAATTTGTCGTATATATATATATATATATATATATATATATATATATATATATATATATATATATATATATATATATATCGGTATATATGTATATATACAATGATACATATATATATATATATATATATATATATATATATATATATATATATATATATATATATATATCAATTGAAATAGGAGTAGCATGGCGGTTCAATGATCCGACGTAATGGAAAATTAAACACGAAAGCCAAAAACTCTATTATTTATGTATTCATCAACGTTTATTCTTTATTGTACACTTCTTCAGGATCAAGAAAAATGCAGACAAGTCAATTCTTTTCAATCTCCCCTTCACACTTATATATACATATTGCATACTCATACACTTTTTATGACCATAATAATGTTAATGATATTTGGTTAATTAATAATGCACTAATAAATAAATGAATGGGAATAAATAAATGCATTCACACATAAATGAAGAAACTAATAAATATTATATATTTTCTGTTTTTTGACATTTATTAACATATTGCACATACATACACTTATGTAATCATAAATATTTTGATAATTATTGATCACTAATACTACACAAATAATGAACGTAATAAGTATAAATAAATACATTCACACATAAATAAATACACGAGCTCTATTATTTCAAACTCTCCTTCACACATATTTCCACATATTGCAAACGAATATTGATTGATAAATGAGACACAAATAAAAAAGTAAATGAATAGGAATAAATAATACATTCACACTTGAATAAAAAAAACCCTAATATGTATTACTTTTTCATTCTCTCCTTTTGTCACAATTCATGTTTTTAAAGAGAATTTGCGTTTTAAAAATAGAAACACTCACCACACGTTTACATTTATAAACACATATAATTATTTTTCTTTTTCTTTCCATTTTCAATTCGAAACATGACCATAAGTTGAAATTGCTGCCCCCTCCCCTATCCACTATCAGCCACGCTCGTGGTTGGCACATTTGACACATACGCTATCTCTTTCCCTAAGCTAAAAATAGAAATCAAAATTAATAACTCCCAGCTGTCACCCCATTTTCTCTTTTCCTTGAATAGTGTAAACTGCTGCTGATAACGAGTTGACCAAAATCACCTTTTTGAAAAGTTTGCTTTTTTCATCGACAGCCATGCCGAAACTCGAACGTTTTCAGGCTAATACAAAATGATTAACTGTTTAGTGTTTCTGTATTGTTCTACATCCTGAGGAAGTCTACAATAAAGGCGATACGTTGATGAATACACGAAAAATATAGTTTTCGGCTTTCTTTTTAATCTTGCATATATAAATATATACATATATATATATATATATATATATATATATATATATATATATATATATATATATATATATATATATATATTGCGAGTACAAAATAATGATAGGATAGATATCCGAGGAAACATTATTTTAATGAATGAAACTGGCGGGTCGGAAAAAAAAACATTGCTAAAATTTTCCGTAAGGCCTTATCGCCTGATTCTCTAAGAAGAAAGGTCTGAATGATTAATTAATAGCTAAGAAAACAGAATTATTTTTTTTAAATGACCGTACCGGTTTTTTACACACGTAACCCTGATGACACTCTTGCTTGCTTTCTTTCACCGAGTGATGCTGAACAGTGTATTCGTCTTCTTTGTGACTTACATCCATCATTGCAATTTACTATGGAGGTCGAAAATGGTAGTCCCAGTTTTACTTGATGTTTAATGTCTAAAGTTTGTTTAACGTTTGAAAATCTGTGTATAGAAAACTAACCTTTACAGTTTTTATACTAAACTGATTTTCCTTCGCCCCTCAAATCAAGAAAAATAAATGTTATTGGTGGTCTTACTCATCGATCACTTATGAGTTATTCTCTAACCCGACTTTATTCGGAACTTGGTGAAATAACAATGCTTTGTTTGCGAATGGATATCCCATGAATATCATAAGAAAATCACAATTGCACGGAAATGTGCTATATTTTATGGAGTAACATTTATTAGCCTGGAAAGATGCCCTATATATTTAAAACTTTGATGCTTAGGTTGTGCCGGCCTTGACATTTAGATAAGGATTTCGTCTTCAACTTAACTTTTTTCTCTTCTTTTTGTAAGGATATTGCACTAACTATTCAAAAGAATTCTGATTTATAAATTGTGTGTCAGTGTGTAGCTGACTAAGTTTGCAACAGATCCAAACGATTAGAAATAAGAATATCCCAACATGTACAACGTACACAAGGTTTCGAGATCGCCCAGGAACTTTCAAGCACGATGTATCTTCCATCAGTAATCACCTGATTGGTAAAAATAGTTGTTTTGACCAGTGTTCCGATGAGTAGTTTTCTGTTTTACACAATGCTACGTCGAACTATAATCTCAATATTATTCAGGCGTTAGTTATGTACCTTTCTCGACTTAGCTTGTGTAGACAAACTACTTGGAAACATTAGTTGGAGATCTTCAATGATTCAAATCTACTATAACGTTGAAAGATTTACCGTTATTTTTTATTATTATTCTGACGTTTCCTCTTAAAGGGTGAGACGATAAGTTTTTCAAGAAAATTTAAGTAATTTCCTTTTTGCTCACCAACCCGTAGCATTGATTTAAATGATGTTTCCTCTGTTTCTCTCTCTCTCTCTCTCTCTCTCTCTCTCTCTCTATATATATATATATATATATATATATATATATATATATATATATATATATATATATATGACAACAACAGAAGCTGAAGAGAGAATGATGGCTAAGTCTTTCCGTCCTTGAAACCGACGGGACGAATGTTGTACTAATTTTTATGCACCAAAATAAATATATATATATATATATATATATATATATATATATATATATATATATATATATATATAATAAAGAATAGGTAAAATAAATACCTTTTGAAGCATTAAAGATGCGATATCAACTTTTTTTTTTAAAGAAAAATAAATCGAAACCGATTTTATTTTCTTATTTTTATTATAAACTAGCATATTTTTTTATTAGTTTAAAGTGATACAGATATTTGGCCAAAAACTTGGCATCATCGGTGTGTAATATATCCTGATGTCATCGGATTGTATTTTTTTCTTGCCGGCTTTTGTTGTTGCAGCAGGGCCAAAGGGGTTAGCTGTTCTTTCCCACTTTCAAATATGAGAACGTGAATGCGCACGTGATTTGTATAAAGTGTTTGAAGGTTCATATTTTTTTAAGAAGCATCTATTGTTAAATTTAATAAGGAATTGGTAAAATAAATACCTTTTGAAGCATTAAAGATGCGATATCAATTTTTTTTTTTTTAAAGAAAAATAAATCGAAACTGATTTAAAAAAAAAATTTTTTATTATAAACTACCATTTTTTTGTTAGTTTAAAGTGATACAGATATTTCGCTAAAAACATGGCATCATCGGTGTGTTATATATCTTGATGTCATCGGATTTGTATTTTTTTCTTGCCGGCTTTTGCTGTTGAAGCCGGGCCAAAGGGGTTAGCTGTTGTTTCCTACTTTCAAATATGAGAACGTGAATGCGCACGTGATTTGTATAAAGTGTTTCGATTTATTTTTTATTTTTTTAAATTGATATCACATCTTTAATGCTTCAAAAGGTATTTATTTTACCCATTCCTTATAAAAAATTAACAATAGATGCTTCTTAAAAAAAATATAAACCTTAAAACACACACACATATATATATACATATATATATATATATATATATATATATATATATATATATATATATATATATATATATATATATATATATATATATATATATATATATATTCTCTTTTAAGTTTATATTCGTTCCATTATTTACACATGTTGGTATAATATGTTTAATAATATATAACAGTTAAAACTGTAATGTTTATTATTTTGTATTAGTGCACTGCGAAACGTAAGTAGGGTTGTGTGTTTGTACGCAGACTAAAACAAACTTTCGAGGTAATGAATTATTATGTTGCACAAAGGGTTTCCAAGGGCGTTTCACTTTTCTGTTCCTCAATTGTGTGTCTGGTATGTGTCACAATGTTTATAACATCTTGCAATCATGGCAATTGTTTATATGGAGGCATTAAAAGACCCGCCACTTATCTACAGTATCAAGAAAGTTAATTGCCTAACATCTGTTAGTTCACATTGATCTGGGAAATTCTTACGTGCATTGCAACCGACGATTCTTGGTGTGAGAATTGGTTCAAATTAATTTAAACTCCGCACGATTGCAAGACATGAGACTGCCATACATGTTGATAATTTTTGTGCGGAATCAGGTCGTCATTTCTGCAAACAGTTTACTGCTACTAAAGTAAAGTAATAATATGACTACAAACTATATAAAAATATACATGTGTTTTATATCCGTAAAAAAAGTTGTTTATTATTTGAAGAATTAATTATTTTAATTTAGAAATAATTTTTACCACGTCTGGTGTCTATTTAATGAACAATTAGGAGACTTTGATCTCCATATTCGTGCTATATCATATATAATGTGATTCGATAATATATATAATCAATTCCTCTTGATGTTCCTTCTGAGATACACATTTAAATTGATAACTGCTTACGTAATATGCATGCCCCATCCGAAAGAAGGGCTGTCTAAAGGAACGTTGATACTTCTACTACAATATAGAGACAACAGTCCATATAATTTTCCGGTATATATATATATATATATATATATATATATATATATATATATATATATATATATATATATATATATATATATATATGTGTGTGTGTGTGTGTGTAGTATGTGTTTATCTCTTTTTTATAAAGGTATACACACGGTCAGGTGTGAGATTTGATGTAAGTGTTTCTGTGGAACGAACTTGATTTGAACCCGACACACCCAGGTCCTCGTTAACCACTAAGCTACTGTGCCAACCTCGGTATATATATATATATATATATATATATATATATATATATATATATATATATATATATATATATGTGTGTGTGTGTGTGGGTGTGTGTGTGCGTGTGTGTGTGTGTGTGTGTGCGTGTGTGTGGGTGTGTGTGTGTGTGCATAAATATATTTTTATAGTGATTATTTAAATTCCGGCAACCAAAAAATCTAGTCTTTATTCATATCATTTTTTTTTGCGATTCCAAAATTGATGATCGTCTTACATTTGTTTCGCAACCAGCCAACGACTGCCATTAAACGCAATAACTCGTTGTTCATCAGAAATCAACAACCGAAGGCATTTGCAAGATTTAATATTGAACATAAAGTTCCTTGAGAAATAACAACAACATAATGCAGACATGTAATCTCAGCCCGTCACTAGGATGACAGAATTTGTAATCAGAGCGCCATTTTTAGATCATCACATATACGTATTTAAATAGCTATGGCAAACAACAATAATCATAGAAAAAATACCAGTTAAAGTAGCTAATGGTTGATTATGAATTGAAATTAAGGTAAATAATACTTATTGTTATAAGTAAAAGCATTGCGTAAGACAAACTCCGAAAATACGGTTGATGCTAGTGAATTCTACCTTTCTCTTATATAAGCAAGGACTTTTTTTAAAATCTCAATCCCCCCGTGGGCTAATTTTGGTGCTAATATGTTTGCATATACTTTTGAATGTGTTACCTCCAATTAGATAATCTTAGTTCTTAATAATTTACAGTTTAGTTTTATTTACAGTGTTTTTTAAATAAAGTAAAATTAATTACTACTAATTAAGTCAGATTGAATGCTTATTAAAAGTTAGAAGAAATACGTGTGCAAATGAACATAGTCAACAATTTTACAGCCCAATGGTTCAAAAAAGTGAAGTCGGCAATTAGTAAGTCTAAGACAGTTTGCTCCACTGTGTACCTACAAACCAACAGTTCTTTTAAATCTTTAGATCGATACACCTCAAAGAAGCTCTTCCAAACCCGAAAATAACCCATGAAGTACCATGGCGCAGACTTATCAAAGAGGGATACTATACACACTTTTTTTACTAAGGTGTAACCGTAATTTATTGGTATATATCGGTACTAAACGGGTTCATATTGAGTGAATACCGTTTATTTACTCATACTCAGCGTAAATAATTATGGCGCTGAGAAAATATTGGTTCTATTACTTTATTAATATTTACATTTTAATATATAATTGTATAGTTATTTATTTTCGAAATTCCAGTTTATTTCTGTAGATTACTCAAAGGTTTAATTTCTAGATTACTATTTAGCCCAATTTGAGTTGACTCATATAGGTACATTTATACATTTAATTGATGTATTTCCTTAGAAAAAAATTACAATTCATATTATTTATCCCATACCATACTTAAAATAAGAAAATAGTTTACAAATTTAAGTGGACATCAGAGACCCCAGCAGAAGGCATGCAGGTGTTTAACCACTCTCACACAAAATTAGGTAGATTGACATATTAAATTACAAACTAGATGAAAACCTATCAGTTAATTACTCGCACACACACACACACACACACACACACACACACACACACACATATATATATATATATATATATATATATATATATATATATATATATATATATATATGTACGTATGTATGTATATATATATATATATATTTTTTATATATATATATATATATACATATGGAGCATTTTTTAAAAAGCGGCCCATCCCCCAAACTATATATATATGTATATATATATACATATATATATATATATATATATATATATATATATATATATATATATATGTGTGTGTGTGTGTGTGTGTGTGTGTGTGTGTGTGTGCGTGTGTGTGTGTGCGTTTCGGTATTGTTCGTGGCGGAGTATTTTTCTATGCGTGTCGTTTTCTTGGCAGACATATATATATATATATATATATATATATATATATATATATATATATATATATATATAGTATGCAAAGTAAACGGAGCTTGCATCTAACCAGGAAGTTATGGTTTGCACAACTCCTATCAACTCATAAGAACCCTGAATTCGGAAATTATAATATTTAGCACCAAGTGAATTTTTTCCTTAACTTTTTATAGGATTTGGGTTTTTTTCTATCGTTTTATTAATTTGCATACACCTTGGATACACTTTTCACTGTCATATACTGCATCGATAGCTAACAAATTTCCCGCCTGGATAACATTTTCGTTTTTGGAATACTATTCACCACCTGGATTGTGTTTTAATCAACCTCTTTGATATCTTTCTTTAAGCTGTTTTAAACTTTATGACTTGGCTCAACTGTATAAGTTTAGCTAAAAAGTATGTTTTGGGCCGATATAGTTGATATTTTATATACTTTCATGTATTTTTATGTAAATTCTGTTTAAATATACTTTCAAAGTTTACTTGTATTACCTGCAGTAATGTCATTGAGGTAATGGTCCTCTGAGGAGAATATTTTCTTTGAAAACTCATAAGTAAATGACTTTAAAGTTCTTTGCTTGAACATTGAATGCTAGTAAAATTTTATTCGCACCTTATTTTATTCTTTTACTTCGTCTAGTGTTATATATATATATATATATATATATATATATATATATATATATATATATACAAATATGATAAAAGAAAGATGAGGGTACTCCGACGTAATGGGAAATGAAAAAGGAAAAAAAAAATTTGAGGGAGACAGGCCACTGCTGATTACCCTATAAACTAAATCATGATTTTCACTCACTGCTTGTTCACGTAACAACCATGTCGAAGTTTGGACACTTTCTGACAAATCAAAATTAATATTCTGTATGATTTTTTTACATTGTTTTCTTCATCCTGAGGAAGTCTTTCAATAAAGACGAAACATTGATGAATACATAAAAAACATATTTTGGTTTTTCCGTTTTCATTTCCCATATATATATATATATATATATATACATATATATATATATATATATATATATATATATATATATATATATATATATATATATATATATATATATATAGTTATTCTTTAGTTATATTTTTTTTAGTATTTTTATTATCATTTTTTTTATTATCATTCATTTATTATTTTAATTATTTTACCTCAATTATTAGCGGTATCTATTATTATTATTATTTTTATTATTATTATTATTATTATTATTATTATTATTATTATTATTATTATTATTATTATTATTCCTGTTATATTTAACGAATATATTTATTTATGCATAGTAAGCAAATTAACTCCAGACAAATTATAAAGAGAATTTAAAACTAGAATCGCGACACATTTGATCACCGCCCCACCACCATAACAATCAGACACATCTGACCAGTTTGCCCGCACGCATACACACATATACACAATATTACAGTTCACTTGAAAAAAATACATTTATAAACTACACTGTTTTTTTGACACTTGATTCGTGCATGTCTACCCCCCTCCTTCCCTCTCGATCTGAATCAACAGACGCCCTCTCTTTCTCCTTCTTTTCCTCTATGTGTCTACCTTCCCACCACCTCTCCCCTCATCATTATTTGTTCCTTTTTCCACCTTATATTTTTATTTATTTATTTATTTATTTATTTATTTATTTGCCCTGTTTGTTTCAGATTCTAGATTTTAGATTTTTTGTTTTCTGTTTTTGTTTTTTAGATTTTTTAATTTTTAATTTTTATTTTTTTAATTTTTTAACGGCCTTAATTTTTGAAATGTTAAATTTCTTTCCTTCTTCTTCTCTTTCTCTATCCCTCCACTTCATTCTCTCCAAATAGGATCTGAGGTTAAGATCGGATTCTAACTCTGCCTGATGAGATCTCAGTTTATAGTAACTGTTGATCGATAACATCGACATGCCAATGTCGCAGATTTTGTACATGTCTGTGTAAATAAAATTATCATATATATATATATATATATATATATATATATATATATATATATATATATAAAGAGCTGTTATACAGCGACACCGTCTGTATGTGGATGACTATATGAAGCTCCCTCCTTGGGTAGAACTTATTTGTAAGGATATCGGCAACTGCCATTAGCTTTAAGGCATAAGTCAGTAGGTGTAAACGAATTCGAACTCTGAAACGTGACAATGTTTACATTGGGATATTACTTACATTTAGTGGGTATTGTATGATAGCGCAGGGGTAGGAGCGTCAAATGTCAGCTCGACGGTTTAGTTTCAATCATGGCTTGAGACACTAACTGATCTAGTCGCACTGAATAGCTGTGGTGCAGCGAAACAGTCTGTATGTGGATGTGCACATCGTCAGCTCATGATTTTATTTTGGTACCGGAAAATTAGTAGAACATTCGTACCGTCGGTTTCAAGCACAGCAGAGCGATTCATTAATGTTGTTCCTTTTAACCTCTTTAATCTTTAAACCCATCTTCTCTCCCTACTTACTTTAGAAGACACATCATTACACCCCAAAACAGTAACGGCCAAATATACGATACTCATAATATTGACTCACGGGATTTATATAGAAATATTGTTCTTATTTTTTAAATTTTATTCATTTATATCTCTTTAAATTATCTCCAATTTAAATCTCAACTGTTACTTTTCACCCTTCCCATTTTTTCAAACTTTATTAAACCTTCCTTACACAAAATTAAAACAAACATAAATAACACTCGAAGCAAATGACGCTTCCAAACGAGAGTGACACGTGACTTTACATTTCCGAAACAGATGACAACAGGAGCTGAAGAGAGCCGGATGGCTAATCTCTTCTGTTCTTGAAACCGACGGTAGGAATGTGTACTAATTTTTCTGTACCAAAATAAATAAATATTTTTCTTTTAATTTTAAATTTTAACTTTAATTCTTAATTAATCGAGCACTCTGCTGGTATTTTCCTGCTATAGTACAAAGCAGATATATATATATATATATATATATATATATATATATATATATATATATATATATATATATATATATATATATATATATATATATCTTCTTTGTACTATAGCAGGAAAATCCCAGCAGAGTGCTCGATTCATTAAGAATTAAAGTTAAAATTACAAATTAAGGGCGAAATAATTATTTATT
The DNA here is from genome assembly GCA_963556195.1 of Sepiola atlantica. Taxonomy (NCBI): domain Eukaryota; kingdom Metazoa; phylum Mollusca; class Cephalopoda; order Sepiida; family Sepiolidae; genus Sepiola; species Sepiola atlantica. The sequence goes on from OY744548.1 coordinate 34,548,385, forward strand.
TATATATATTTATTTATATATATATATATATATATATATATTTATATATATATATATATATATATATATATATATATATATATATATATATATATATATATATATACATATATAGTATAAGATAATACTTTAAAGATATAAATACTATCTTTAACCAATAAACTATCAAGAAAAACGAAGCTCAATATAGTGTATAGAGCAATAATATTAATTGAATGACTTAATAAAATCAGAAATTAATCAGATGTTATTAAAGTTCAAAAACAAGGAGTGATACTGCGTCCTTGACTTATGAGTTTTCAAAGAAAAGCGTATCTTCAGCATTACAGCAATGGCATTACTGCAGGTAATAAAAATAAAGCTTTCAAAACATATAAAACCATGTAAACATACATAAAAATATATAAAACATCAAATATGTTGGCCAAAAATACACTTTTTTGTTAAACTAATCCAGTTAATCTATGTCATAAAGTTTAACACAATTTCAAGTAAAATGTCAAAGAAGTCGATTAGAAAACAATCGAGGTGGTGAATAGTAGTCTAAAAACGAAAATGTTATCTAGGCGGGGAATTTGCTTGCTGCGTATGCAGTAGATGACAGTAAAGAGTGAGTCAGGGTGTTTGCAAATTAATAATAAAACCATAGAAAAAGCAAAATCATGCAAAAAGGTAAGAAAACTCACTCGGTGTTGAATATTATAATGCCCAATAAGGAGTGTGCAAACCATGACTTCCTGGTCTGACGTATATGTATATATAGAGAGAAAATAATGTGATGTAGTAGAAATACACAGTAAGATCCTATCAAAATACAATGGTTCATAAAATAGAGATTTGAAAATGAAAAATATAACATGTAATGTTCAGCTTTAATTTAAAATCAGAAGGAGCCAACTTAAACGAACACTGAAATGTATTTAAGGTAAAGGAGGTCTGGGATGATGGCAAAACGCGACGAGAAAGTAGGGGAGGATATAAAATATAAGAGAGAGAGTCAAAACAGAATTGAGAGAAAAGAAGAAAAAGACAAAAATACGTTGAAGGTAGCGGGCAGGAATGATTATAGAAGTAGAGTGGGTGTGACTAGTGTCATGATATGTGGCATCGGCCACACAGGAAAATTAAGCCACTACGGCGAGAGATCTTTAAAGTTAAACGGGGTGAAGTATCAGGTCCTAGATACATCCATAGATTCGCAGGCGTACCTAGATACATATGTGCACACCTACTCACTGACGAATAAAAAAAGACATACATACATCCAGTCATATACATGCGTACATGAAAGCATATATACACATATGCAGACCATATGTACACACATGTACATTTATACATACACTTTTATACATATATATATATATATGTATACATACATATACATATATACATATATATAGAAAGAGACTGACATACATACATATACAGCGCCTGATCATGATTATATCAACAAAAGTAGCCATATAGGAATTAAATCATGGTTGGAAGATACAGTGCAAAGCAGTATTTAATTGATATATCTTTGAGAGTGAGGGGGGTCCAATCGGGATGGTTAGCGGTAATTAGGGGGTAAGGCAAAATGAGTCAAAATGCCCCATAGGTTAAGTTAGGGTATGTGTTTGTTACTTTACTATTTAATGTGTACGCCCTGAGAAACTCGAATCCAAATCACTTTTAATCGCCTCAACTAATAAAAGAGTCTTTATAAAATATGTGTATTTACATAGGCACACCATTACGATTCTTAACGCCTAGTCGTTGTGTGCTAAGCTTTATAAGAATCATGTTATTTGTTTAGAACTAAAGCCTGTACATACACATATAGGGACCTTATTAAATATACGTAATTTATATACATAAAGTGTATGTAAATAGCTTCTAAGAGAATCAACTTTTGAAACATGAGGATTTTCTAATAATTTTTAAGCAAGTAAACAAATATTTCTATTAAGTAGTTCCAAATATGCTATGAAATATTTTTCAAATTTACAAAGTAATTCATATCTTTTTTAATAATTCATCAATAATTTTACGGATGAATTAAGCGCATTATATAATAGACTGTTTACAATTTCGTTATATTTGACTTTAGTGCATCTTGGATTAACATAAATGTTTGATTAATAGTAAATACATAAAAACAGATTAATTATATTCTTACCATCGTGAGAAAATAAATGAATTTATCTTATTAAGTGTTATTGTGAGCTGAAAGTATAACATTAGATAAACGCTGGTCGGATGTTTTTCTCAGTATATATAATGAAAGTATTGAGTTGTCTAAAGTATAGCTGATTGTATCTATTTGCTCGATATTACGCTACCCCCTTTACAAGAGAAAATAATGCTTTGAAAGATGATATTATGTCAACAGAACATGTTACCTAAAAAGAAGAGGTTATGCCTGGGATAATTGTGTCATTACAACAGAAGATAGTCTACACTAGGCTCCCCCGACAGCCAAGTAAGTGGTAGTGTATAGAAGTAGTGTATAAGGACAAACGAACATATAAAACACTACCCACAGAAGATCATCATTGACAGATTGAATGATGAGAAACGAACATATGTTATACTGCTCTCCAATTAAAGAAGGTAATACTTGGGAGGATCGCCCCATAAAAGCAGAAGGTAATGCATGTGAGTATGGTATCATGGAAACAGAACAAAATATTAATTCATTAGAAGCTGTTTATAAAATAAATATGCAAATTAAGAAGACCTAAATGTGTTTGAGAGTATTTGCAGTTTCCTATATATACGGTATTTCAAAACTATTTTGTATCATAGAATTAAATAAACACAATCTTTGTCGACTTTAATATAGTTAGGAGTGAAAAATATTTCATATTTATGACACGTTAGAATTGTCTCATTCGAAGAGAACATTCATACGCCTTCCTTCCCCCTAAAACACATAATACATTAGAACATGTTCTAATAACAGCTAAGTGTATACTACCATAACCCCTAAAATAGAGCACTAAATATAGTGCAATAGTAATTAAGAAAAGCTATCGTATAGTTGCTCTATATTAGATAGGAAATCTCAAATAGGAATAAATGAAGGACTAAAGATAAAAAATACTATCATATCTATTGCCTGAAGTATGAATACAGAAGCATCTGCATTACTAATTACCAGGCAACGCCAAGGACGTTCCCCAGTAAAAGGATGTATGAATGTATCTTAACATTATACGTTGTTACTTCTATCCTAAGTGCGTAACTGATATTTACAATAAAATAGGATTTTCTATGATTGTTAAGTCGTATGCTTGTCATTCGTCTGTATAATCAATTCATTTTTTCATATAGTTTCGAGTCGCTACGTTCATGCCACCTGGCAGGGTCAAGCATTGTTCCTGTTTTTCTTGCGCTGAATATTTGTGTATTTGGTTTCACATTTTTTTAACAATGCTTTTTCGAAATTTTCGTATTAGGAAAGAAACAAAAAATCAATTGATATATATATATATATATATATATATATATATATATATATATATATATATATACAAAAACGAGTGTGCATTCCCCGTCGAAGAAGGATGCATTGTCAACCCTTTTGCTCGCTTAAAAAGACACCTGTTTCACCCGCTAATTTTTGCGAAGTGTAATGGAAGTACAGACACACACAAATATATATATATATTTTTCAAATTTACTTATATACTCACGTGTTACATTCCAAACCTAAACTAATCAGTATGGGATGAGAAAATTCCTTCCCATCACACGGTTTCAACCCCACTACGAAAGTCTTATTTAACTCAGTAGTCGGAGCGCATACCGATGGAAATTTTCTGGAAATGGGAGAGTACATTTTAATGGCAAATTCGCCGTTCATGAGCAAGCTGTCGAAAGCACTCAACTGGCGGAGCATAAAGTGTTGCATTACGCTGTTAATGAGCGCCTGTTGTCGACTTACTTAAACTTATCTATCTAGCGAAAGGTTTAAAGAATTATTCATTAATAATAGTTTTCCAATTAACTCATATACACATGAATACAGTTCAAATATTTTGAACACAAAACCAATGCTTTTTCAAAAGTTCCCAGCACAGAGTAGAGCTTCAATTAAATACACATTGTGACAGTCGACGCTAAATAATTCGCATTTAAACACATTCACGTGTTTCAAGACTGTCTTATATATATATATATATATATATATATATATATATATATATATATATATATATATATATATATGATTATTTAAAATTGAAATGACAGAAATTCTGTTTTTACTCATGTCATTTATTTTGCAATCGCACAATTGACTTACAATTGTTTCGTAACGTGCAAAGTTCTACAATTACCCGCACTTACACGCTGCTCTTAGGAAATCGAAATCAAAATTTTGTAGAAATATGTTATATCGTGCAGAAAGTTCATGAAAAATAGAAATAAAACAACACTCACGCGAGATCCTCTACGATAATAGAATTACCATTCCAAGCTATCGTACGATGCGACGGCTTAAGAGAGTAATGAGAAAACAATAACAGATGAAATACCAAGCGATTGCTAACCGTTTTAAATTTAGGTTGATACTTATTAATATTATTATTATTATTATTATTATTATTATTATTATTATTATTATTATTATTATTATTATTATTATTATTATTATTATTATTATTATTATCATTATTATTATTATTATTATTATTATTATTATCATCATCATCATAATTATTATTATCATAATTATTATTATCATTATTATTGTAAATAAGATCATTGCGAAAGTAAAAAATAGAAAATACGTTCGTTTTATGTAAGTAAGGTTTTCTTATCAAAGTTTCCATATCGGCACATCTCGATGCTAACTTGTTTACAATTATTTGTTTTTAAATTAACACTAAGTCTAATGGAATAATCTAAATTAATGAGGATTTTTAGTTTCGCTTAATTAAAAATTAATTAAAATAAATTAAAATAGATTACTCTTATCTAAATGAGAGTAAATAAATATCAAGAGTATACCAGTTCATAAATAATACCGTAGACGACATTACAGGCGAAATTATCTCAATGTTAATACGGCTAAGACAGTTATTTTCCTTGTCTGCCCTCAGGAATACAGGCTTCAAAAATATAAATATGAGGCTGTGAAGAATAATAATCGCGATGATTTCCTAGTTTAAAAAAAAACAACAAACAAATCTACTCTCTCGGATCTATCAAAGTTAAAATGGATAAATATAAGATTCCACACTAATTTGGCAGGTATATAACGCATTATTTACTGATTACTATCAAAAATCTTAATTTAATTATTAATGTATTTACTAAAGCTAAAGGTTAAGAATTATTTCCCTGTGAAAATCTGTGTACGTGTTCCAAATTATGGTGTACATTATAATATATGTGTATGGTTATGTGTTTTCGAAGTTCCCAGATTTTTTTGTATAGCATATCCAACAATTTAATTTTGTGTTACTTCTAGTTCCCAATTTAGCGGACTCATATGAATACATTTTACATTTAATTGTTATGTTTTTTTTAAAGGTTTACGACTCATTTCAACCATCACATTTCATAATTTTAATCAATAATTTTAGTTTAAAATTTGGGTTGATAATAAAGAACAATACCAACCCCAGCAGAAGAAATGTAGGTAATTGCCCGCCTACAAACTCTGATAAGTTGACATATTAGAATATTTAACTAAGTAAATGGACCTCGTTTAGTCGTAATCCTTGGACAGTGCAAATTATTATTTCTTAGTATTACACAAATAAAAATGTAGTATCTATACCCAGTATTAGTTTATCAATTATTTGGAAATGAAGGATAATCCATTAATTTCTCTACATTTAAAATGCCTAAAAGTCTTTTGATACGCGATTTTCGGAAGAAATGTAACTGTATTACCCAGCAAGTGATAATAGTTATCATGAACAGTAATTATGGACAATTTATACAAAGGACTGACTGATATGTAATTCTGTATTGAATATATATATATATATATATATATATATATATATATATATATATATATTGTATTGTATTCTTTCTGAAAGTAATTATCGTTATTGAATCTAAATGTTAATTCAATAAGTATTTACTATCTTTTAGTCCCGTTTAGTCTGGCTTAACGTAGGAGAGTGTATACATATTTCGATGCACACAAGTTTGTAGAATCTACTGCTTTTTATTGATTTGAGTATCTATATATGGTACTACGTGATACGATTCAAGAATACATAACTTGCATGTTTTTGTATAATTAGAGTGTATTTATTAGGTCTACCTTACATTGACCATTTAAATTTGTAATCAGTATCTCAGATCATCAGTTCCTTAATATACATAGAGAAGTTGGGAGTTCTTTGTTTGTAAGTATGTCAAGCCTAGTATGAATATATATGATGTCTATATCTATCCTTAAAGATGCCAACCGTTGACCCGTTATAAGATACAGGATTATTTCCTATTACTACGTTACATTTGCACACTATATTTGTAAGCATGATGTCCCTGTCCAATCGACAGTTGTTTGACTTTCTACAGTTAGATTGGGCTTTATTTCTGTGATTTGTGTAAGTAAGATTCTGGGTATTGTTATTTTTACTGATTTGTTGAATTTTAGCATTATTTGAACCTGTAATGAAAGCCGCGAGATTTTGTAGGTGTTGTACCTGATATCTTAACTGTATTCTTGTGATGATTTTACCTGTTCTGAACGGTCTGTAATTTTTATTCTGTAATCCTGTAAAATGTTTTGGGAATATTGGTAAGAATATGCTTGCTGTGAACCGATTTGCGTTTTCTATTATTATTCTTCATACTATTTGTAACACGTGAATTTTGTTAGTGGCTGGTATTTGGTTTAAGTTGCTAGACAACTTATCGTCACTGTCGTTTTCAACTACTTTATATTACACCAAAAAGGCATTGCTTTCTACCGTAGGTTCTACTATCTAATCTTTGTTCTGAGGTCGATTAAGTTATGCTTATTTTTTCCGATACCGAAACCTAGTAAATGCACCATTGTAGTATTGTTGTTATTGAATATTATTTTTTTTGCAGATAACCTATCTATACTATTAGATATGATATATATATAAATATATATATATATATATATATATATATATATACAGGGTTGCGCAAAAGTCACGCATTAGTTTCAATCTGTAACAACTTTCATATTTAATAAAATGTTCTCTTTATTTTTCAGAATATTACAGATATAAACATTGATTATTTATCATGGAAAAATATAGCACTGAACAACTAACTAAAATTATTGAACTTTACTTCGGAAACCATCATTCAATAACCTTTACCCAAAGAGCCTATCTTCGGCATTATAATGTCAGACAATTTCCCAGTAAGACCACAATTGATCGTCTTGTGGCCCGATTTCGACAGCAGGGTTCAGTCAGTGATCTTCCACGATCTGGCAGACCACGTTCAGTACGGACAGCGGAAAATGTAGCACTCGTTGAGGATAGCATTGCTGAAAATCCAGACACCTTAACTCGAAGACGAACCACTCAGATTGGGATGTCCAGAAGGTCACTTCAAAGAGTTTTACGTGAATTGCATCTGTTTCCATACACAATTCATTTGTTACAGGCATTACAACCCACAATTGGCAATCACGCGTAGCTTATGCTGTTCACACTCAGCAATTAGCCTGAGAACAAAATGAGTTCATCCATAAGCTGATAATGAGCGACGAAACCCATTTTCATCTGAACGGGTTCGTAAATAAGCACAACTGCAGAATATGGGCCATGGAAAATCCAGGAACCGTTCATCAGCGTGAATTACATCCACTAAAATGTACCGTATGGTGTGGTGTTACCTCGGAAAGAGTGATCGGTCCATATTTCTTTGAAGACGAAGAAGGTGTCGCGGTGACGATAACTGCACAGCGATATCAACAAATGATTGCAATTTTTTGAAGGCCAGCTGTTCAGAACAACCCAGAAATGTGATTCCAACAAGATGGAGCTACTGCCCACACTGTCCGAAAAAGTATGGCGCTCTTAAGGGGATTGTTTGGCGAACGCTTAATTAGCAGATTTTCTGATTTTAACTGGCCTTCACGTTAACCGGATTTAACAGCCCCTGACTTTTTCCTTTGTGGTTATATTAAGGAAAGGGTATATATGCACACGCCTACAACGATTCAAGAGCTTAAAAACCATATCAGACATGAAATCCAAGAACTAGAGCAAGTAATTCTAAGGACTGTAATGGAAAATGCCCTAACTAGAGCCCGTCTTTGTGAGGTCGAAAATGGTGGCCATTTTAAAGAAAATTATTTTAAAAACCTACTGCAAAAAAAGTACCATGTAAATGTATTATTTATCAGAAAAGCCTAGTCAATTATTTGAAATGCTGTAGTTTCTATCACCTAAAGAAACCAATGCGCATCTTTTGCACCACATTGTATATATATGGAAGATTCATTAAAATACCTATACGTTGCTGTATATATCTATCTCCTCCTCCTCTCTCTCTCCCTCTCCCTCTCTCTCTCTCTCTCTCTCTCTCTCTCTCTCTCTCTCTCTATATATATATATATATATATATATATACACACATATATATATATATATATATATACATATATATATATATATATATATATATATATATATATATATATATATATATATATATATATATATATATATATTCCGACGGACACATGTCATAAACTAGTCGAATCAATGCCTAGGAAGTGGTCTACTGTTATTGATAACAATGAAGGCCATACAAAGTATTAAAAATAAGATTATTTGTTTAAAATGTTCATGTGTACTCACTTTTTGTTACTTGTTCCAAATGTGTTTGTTCAATTTTTTTGCATTGAAAATATATTTGTTTCTCCATAGTTTATAAAGCAATTAAACCACTACATGGCTATGTTCACATCGAGTTTCATTTAAATCCTAAGAAAAGTTAGATTTCTATGAAGTAAAAAGTAAAAAATTCGTTGGGTGTAGTCACTAATTATATATATATATATATATATATATATATATATATATATATATATATATATATATATATATATATATATATATATATATACATTTATATATATATATATACATATATATATATATATATATATACATATATATATATATATATATATATATATATGAGAAAGGAAAGATTAGAGTAATCCGACGTAATGGGAAATGAAAGAGGAAAAACCACTGACTGACTTCTCGCAGCCCGGACCCTCGTTCATCGCTTTTAGTAGCCACACCTACTACTTTTTCTTATCCACCGATCATGTCAACCCGATATTTCGATGTACTAGCATGACGTTTTTCTTAAAATTAGCACCTGAGGAAGTCTTTCAATCAAGACGAAACGTTGATGAATATATAAAAAATATCTCTTGGTTCTTCCCCATTCATTTCCCATATATATATATATATATATATATATATATACAGGGTGGGCAAAAATAAGGGTCCTATTTTAAAAAATTCATAACTTTTTTATTTATTGATTTTTTTTTTTTTTTAGAATAAGTAAAGGACCCCTTCCGAAGCAAGCATGAGCCGTATTAGCCCTAAGGAACGTACCCTCATTTAGAAAACATTATTTTTGCTTAAAAAACTCAAAACAGTGTAAAAAACAATACTTTAGTTTTTGTAAGTTTTAAGAAGTGTTTTTCGGCTAAAATTTGTTTTGTTTATTTCAAAAAATCTCGGAAGGGTCAGTCTACACACACATAAAGTTTGGTGAGTTTAACTTTTATTTTGTGGAAGTTATTCAAATTCAAGTTATTCAAATTTAAAGATAGGACCCTTATTTTGGCCAACCCTGTATATATATATATATATATATATATATATATATATATATATATATATAGCTTGTTTTGTTTTACTTTAGTCGATGTGAGTACAAAGTGAGAGTTAGTAAGAAAGGATATAAAAAAGAAAATAAGAGACAATTAAATGGTTGATATGTGGGTAGAATATGTGCTGAATGTTAACAGGCACACACTTAAGAAAGAAGCGTAACAATAAAATGAAGACTGGCGCTAATGATGCAGACAAATTAATTATTGTTCTTAAAAGAACAACGAAAGGCGCATGATGTGAAGAACACATGAAACAGATACAAGAAATAATGTAAGGAAAAGAGAAAAGAATCAAAATAGGGATGAAGAGAAAGGGAAAAAGTTAGTGTAAAAAAAAGAAAAAGAAACAGAAGGAAAAGAACAAGGAAGCAGAGGAAATATAATTGTGACAAATGACAATTATAAGAAAACGAAAACTAGAGTAACCAAAAAAAAAAGAAGAAAAATATATAAAACAAAGAAAACAAAAATAAAAATGAGAAGGAAAAGAAGATAAAAACGTAGGCATATATGAAACAAGAAGAAAAAAAGTGAAAATAATAATAAATGCTATTGATAACCAGAATACAACCGAATGGTTTGCACTATATTAAACACAACTCTGATAAAAGAACGGCTTAAATATTAATAAAATCTTAGAATGCGGAAGCCAACGAATATAATGCGCTACTTATACTAAGTTAAAATATAACAATGTTGCGTAAACCAAACCAAAAGAATTACATGAATCCAATACAACTGCATATGACTAAGTAGATATATGATATATTTAAATTTGCCAATTTAAGAATTTAGCCATATAATTTTACCTAGAAACCGTTTAACATACTCCGATAAAACTGCAAGTTGGGGAATATTTATGAAGTGATATATATGTCTATTACTTATGACAAACATTCTTAAAAATCGAAAGCATCTGAATGTTGACGGAGGGCTTGAATCTATTTTTTCACATTTATATCAAACTAAATCTATACAATATATCCCACATTAAGACACACACTCCCTAGAATATCTGGTCTAAATTTCCTTATCATCGATAGTTATTGAAGAGTGAATTTTGCACATATTAATATATAAACATATAAATATACCAAACATTAAATATATATATATATATATATTCAATTGAAACAAACATAATTATGGTATAGTGTTTATATCAGCTGTAGGAAGTAAAACAATGATATTTTAAGCGTACGATCGTTTCTATGACGAACATTTTTTTAATTATTTATTAAAATCACATTTTCTGTTTCTTACTATTTAAATCTGTACATTTAGCTGATATATATATATATATATATATATATATATATATATATATATATATATATATATATATATATATATATATATGTATATGTATATTTAACATCACATGATTAGATGATTTACGCAATATATACAACAATATTTTTCGGTGGTGAATCATCAGACAACTGAACATAGAGACTGTAAATGAAAATTACCGAGTGTGTTTTTTGAGTCAATACAAACATTTATATTAACAATAAAAACATTTTAAAGTTGATTCACACGTTGTATAAAATAGAAAATTGGATAGGATACACGAGACAATTGACGACAAAAATAACGTAAAATGTTTGAAACTTAAAAATCGTCAGAAGCATGGAAAAGAAAAGTGATGAATGATAGAAAAACACACGTGCAGTAGAAAGAAGGATAACAACAAGGGTGGAATGTTTAAAAAGCTCGAATAAAAAATGGAATTATTAAAGGCACATGTAAAAAATACATATCATATATATAAATATATATATATATATATATATATATATATATATATATGTATATTTATAGTTTTATTTATACGAACATGAACATAAGCATCACATTTATGAAGATTATTCAATCATTAGCTCTGGAAAGCTACGATCACACCAGGCAAAACAATACATGTATGTGGTTTATATATATATATATATATATATATATATATATATATATATATATATATATATATATATATATACATATATATATATTAATAATTATAGGTTTTCATCAAGAGTATATACTTTTGGGCATATACTCCCTATAGTATTTGATTTCCAATTAAAAGCTAAATTTAGTTGTGTTACAAAATTCAAAGAATATATGCTTTATTGTTGCATTTGAATGACCATAAACTATACTTTCTCATTGTTCTTTCAATTTTTATATTTCTGTATTTCGAGGAATATTAGTTATTATTCTTACAACCGAAAATACTTTTTTACAATTTTTTTCATTTTTCTGACACGTGGTTCATGACAGGTGAGGAAAATATATACTTATTTGTGCAACTGTGTCAATCATCAGATAATAGTAAATATAATGGATTTCTGTAAAAGATATCAGATCTAATCCAAGGAATGGCAAATTTATCGGACGAGAAATATTGAACAATAGGAGAAAAAAAAGATGGACTTCTATGTGTAGAATGGACACAAAACGTGTGATAGGGGTTCTTCAATTTGTTTGTCTTGTCGTAGATCGTATGCTTTTCACATGGCCGAATTCAAACAGCGTATGAGTGACATATTTTGAGCCAGTTTGAATACTCTCTTCAATTAGTGCAATGGGTATTGATTTACTCCTCTCCAGGCGTTAGGCACAAGGACAGTTTTTATCTTACTCCCGCAAGTAAGATGTGACCCAAGGTCGGGTCGGGAAAGTGGGGTTTAAAAATTGCCTGGGCAGCCCCGTCGGCATTCCCTGGTAGGGGCGCCTCAGGCAGTAAGTGATAAACTTACTCCTCCTCAAAGAGGGGAGGCGAGGCCTGGGAGGGTGGACCTCCTAGAACTGCACAGGACAGACCCATAGACCGGCGTAAATCAAGCCCCGAAGGCCAAGACAATACAAGTTTATGGGGTGCAGTATCCATCGGAACAGATACTACACTTTGATCTTAGCCATAAGGCAAAGAACAAACCAAAATAAATTTTTGGAATAAAACGGTGAAGTTAATGTTTATTTATTTATATATTTAACAGTGAAATCAATTTACGTCGACGGAAGGTGGGCGGGCGGAGTTGGAGGACCGGGCAAGACAGAGATTGTGATTTTAATGACATAAATATGTAACGCATTTTCCCAGGGCAACGGGGGGGGGGGGGGGACGAAAAGGAGGAGGTGAAGGTAGCGGGTTGTAAAGAGCGACCGAGGAAGACTGAGATAGTATTTTTAATAAAAATATGTTACACTTTCTGCTCGGACAACAGGGAGGAGAGCGGGCGTGATCGTGACGTTGTCAGGTGTGAGGAGCGGTGGAAAAGGGAGCGAATGTAGCAAGAGGGGAGATGATTTAAGGGGCGGGGATGAGAGGGCGACCGTAAAAGAGACAGATTTCATTCTGAGCAACCGTGAAAGAGAGATACTGTTATATGTTTACCTTCAGAGTGGGAGGGAAGAGCCCCGGGCAACGCCGGGTTCGCCTTCTAGTAGTAAAATAAAGGCGGCTTTATCTTAACTTTTTTAAACAATTATACGAAAAAAAGCTGGAAATAAAATAAATATGACAATTTAATTTTTGTGGGCAAAACACAGTGTGGTAATTTTAACAAGTGATAATACAAATAGCAACCAAAAAAAAAATACCTTGTTATAATTTTAGTGACTAAAATAAGAATCACTCCATGTGGACGCATATGCTTTATTTACAGATTCAAGACAGAGAATGGGTGAAGAATTTGTTTGTATAAATCTGATCTTGCGTATTTTATTTGTGCTGACATCTTTTTTTCTCAGAAACTTTGTCTCTAAGTAAAATTAATGCGCGTATTTGTTGGTATTTTTTCTCCAATTTTTGTAAGTTTTATTTCGGTCCTTAAAATAAGATGTTTATCGCGTGTAACAATCGTAAGAAAAATATATAATTTACTACTTTCACGGGCAACGCTCAATAAGCCTGCTAGTTTAAAATAATAGACAGTTTATTCATGAACATAAAATCACATACTTTCCAAACCGATTCATTTATCTTTTGTGTAACTGTAAAGGAAGGGAAAGAACGAAGACATACATTTATGTTTTCCTTTTCACTTTAAACAAATAAAGTAAGTATTTCAAAATAAAGAAACATTTGTACACACGTTCTAATAGGTGCCCAGGAAGATTGCAAACAAAAATTAAAAACAACAACTAACAAATAAGAGTGAATAAAAAAATCTTCTCTTTACAAAAAAAAAGATATGCGAATAAGTTAACGATCCGATTAATATCACAAATGCATGAACTCTATATGAAAAATAGTTAGTCTATAAAATAAGTTGAATTAACTTATGCCCTTTGTACCAGCCGGAGACTAGTCCTCGACAATCGGTTTGACAGTGGCTTATATCTATCCCGCTGAAGTATTGTACTGTTCAGTCACAGCAGGGCATCCCTCACAGACTTTGCTTTCAATTTAAGAAAAGGCTAATTTATTACCAATCGCCTGACGGTACCCCAATCAGGAAATGCCGACGGGGCTGCTCAGGCTTTTTTGAAGGAGGGTGGGTAGTAAAGGAGGGGGGCTGTGATTTTGGTGGATGGGCGCTCTCTAAGACCATAACTTTCGCCCATCCACCAAAATCACAGTCCCCCCTACTTCTCTA
>OY744548.1:34567853-34687853 GCA_963556195.1 Sepiola atlantica
TTGGCTGCACTTATTTGCCCTTATATGCCGATATATCAGTAAACTGGAGTTTTTCTTTGCCGCTCACAAATGTTAACCCTTATGTTATATACTCCGATTCTGTACTTATTTTATTAGATGCATCCTAAGTAATTTGGTACGTATGTATTTCGATATTTTAGTTTTGTATTTATATGCGCATATTGATGTACTAGTGTAGATATTAGTATATTTATGGGGTGGGTGTAATAGGTCTGCACTTGTGTATGAAGATCGGGTGCATTAACAGGTATGTGCTAATATGGCTGTACTTAGAAAGGTCTGAATATAATTAGTGATGTGTGTGTCTTATACTGCATACAGATATATTTAGATCTATTGACTTACGTGTATGTGTGTAGTGGTCACCTATATTATTCAATAAGGTTTTCTTAACATTGTCCACATTGAAATTGGCACACTCACAATATCCTATCTTTTTAAGATGTGTAATTATATACGTGTTAATAGACTATTATTTTACTAAAGCTTTTTCTAAAGTATTTAGTTATATGTGTAACGATACACGCCTACATTGGAAACGGCATCTCAAGCCTTTTTCAATTACGGCCTCTGTTCATTTATACGTATCTTAAAGTCTCTAAAAAGTTCTAAAATAAATCTCAAGGTTTACCTTATCTTCTGTTCTCTTCTTTGGCCTGTGATTCGTCTAGTCTTCGCTGGCTGTGTCGTCTTGATCGAAGGAAGAGGTCTGTCTCAGACAGAATGAATACACGAGACACGAATTTTTTGAAGGGATATTTCACACAAGTTTCTTTATTCTCACACAATTCTTATTTCTCGGTTCGTTTGCTGTCAGGGGGATTCCGGCTTCGACTCTCTCATGCCCCGGCTATTTTCCGGTTCCTTTTGGGATATCTTCTGCCCTCCCAGAACGGGGCCTTACCAGTTTACCGGCTACATGCTCGCACCCGGTCTGAACGGTATCGCCTCTAAGCTCAGACTGATTCTAAAAAGCTAAGTTATTGTTCTCTGTGGTGACGTAATCATCATTCCCACGCACGATATGGGGACAAAAACGACTCACTCTGATCTCTGACTCAAAGGTCACGTCAGGTCTAAATTTATTATGACTATTCTTGGATCAAACTCTTCTCTGACTCACTTCTGAGTCCCGAAACAAAACCTATTTTTCAATAGCAAAATTAGCTATTTGATACTAGCTAACCTACTGTGCCTTGCATAATAGGGGCCCTACAGTATTGTAACATATGCATAATTTTATAATATAAAGGGAGTGTTATTATTATTATTATCATTATATTTTTTATTTATTATTATTATTAAACGCATTATGTTTTGATATTGGTGGATTTGTGTCGATTAGCGAGTGAATCTGCAAGTATGAATTTTGGCAAGCGTAGAGATTAGATGGGTCTCAGTGGTACACCTTTATTTGTGTATTTTAGAAGACCATAAAATGTAGGCCGTAAAGGACCCAGAAAGTCTAATCCTGGCATAGGCTTCTATAGATATCAAACTTTTTATTTCATAGAGTAAGTAAATGTTTCTGAATGTGTATCTTGTTCTTACAAGTATTATCTGCTGACTCAATGGGACCAAGTGTGTATACTTTAAATATATCGTTGAGAATAAATAACTTTTTTTTCGAATGTAATGTGCATGATTGTTTACGACGACTTCTGCAGCTATATCTGATTTGCAAATAGAAATATCAGTATTAAAATGTACCGTTTGTACCGTTTACATTGCTTTTTATTGCAGATAAAGTTAATGCGGTGAATGGAAGCGGTACTGGGTCGATGTAGCAAGTCAACCAACAGAGGTTTATTGTCGTAATTTCAGTGGGCGGGAAATCGTCATAAGTTAGTGGCTACGAAACATGGGAGAGAAATATGTATTGTATCTAATGTTAACATGAGTACTGAGATTCTAGAGAGAGTTATGATCTCCTAAGGTAAAGAACCCTGCAACATTACTAATTCTTGAATCTAAAATTTTCAATAACTCTTGAAGCGGCTCAACGTATCAGAGCTTATAATTGTAATTAACGAATATATATCTTTTAGGATCCATATATATATACATACACACGTTTCCTGTTTTCTACACTCATCAGTAGGAAATTACAGAACTCTACAGTCGGTCTGACAATTAAGCTTAATAGAGCCGTTTATGTTTCTTACTAGCAAGGATTCATAAAGCAAAGTGCACGGATTATTGTATATTGATTGTCTTTATATCTCTAACTCAAGCAAAATCAATTGTGTGTGCGTTTTGTAGACTTTTGGATCCATAGTTTCTTTTTTATGTTCTTTTTTATCATGTGGGTTAAGGAAGAATTGTGCTCGCCAGGGAATTCAGCTTATTAGTCAGTCTTGTTTCCTAATTAATTAAATAATGTATCTCTGTTTTCTAGGTGTGGGGATGGGTTTAAGTGATTTTTCTAGGTTCACTTTTATCATGCTTATATATATATATATATATATATATATATATATATATATATATATATATATGGTAGACACATACTAAAACAACACCAACAACACCACAGAAAAATGTCGCTGATGTTACTTTCAAAATCCAAGTAATTAACTTAAATATATTGTGTATATTTGAATCCGTTAAAATACTGGGTTACTCTATTCCCAGTGTTCGTATGATAATTATACTTCACAGGCCTCTTATAACAGGTGCTTATTTTTAGGAAATTCTTTTAATTGTAAGTTATGTTTACATCCATTAGTTTTAAAATGCCTTACAATTACCGTGATCACTTAACTCATGTCTGATCTGTAATTCATCTGGTTTTTTTTACAGATCAACTGAGCATTTGCTGGGTATATATTGTTTTTACTTTCCTACTTAAAATTCTTGAAATAGTTCGTGATATCTTTGTTTGTATTTGTTGATATTTGTTGATCTTTGAAATTGTTTCTACGTAGTACCGAACACCGCTAGTATCAGCCACAATACGTACATTCTAGTGTTGCCCGCCAGTACATTGTGTTATTTTATTTTCTCTTTATTAAAAATTTTATGAGATTAGTGTGTCTATAAGTGTTTTAAAAATAAATGCTATTATTATGGTATTGTTTGATCATTATTTTTTATCATTAATATTTACATTTTTGTAAACTAAACACTTGTTTTACTGATATACCGTAAGTGTTTTACATATTTATCAGCCAGAAGATTGCTTTCATTGCCTAAGCAATTATTACAATCTAATGTGTCATCATTTATCAAAAGCAAACACACTACTTGATGAGAATTGATAATGAGTGTGTAAGAAAAACGATTACACCAGAACTTGAATGGATTGGAAACGAAGGTCAAAGTAGGCATACTTTGAATATTTCATTGGGCATCTCAGCAAGAATCTGTTTACATTAGGGCTTCAAAACGACAACTTTGTAGTCAGCTAGAAAGAAGACTAATGTTATTGTGTTACACATATGAGAATATCTTAGAAATAAGCTTTTTTAAATAGAATTACCGTTTTGTTTAACCCAGACAGAGGGGGGAAAGAAAAACAAATACAGTGGTTGTAATAAGACGAGTTTTGAAATGTTATATCTAAGAAATGTTATATAGAATAGCGTGAGGGCTTCACATTTATAACAGAAGCTGCAATTCTATTTATATAGAATCAAGTGAAGGGGGTGCATTTATAAAAAAGCGCAATTTTGTTCATATAAAATAAAGTTAAGCGTGTACATTTATAAAAAGGTACACCTTTGGTTATATAGAATCAGGTGAAGGGAGTAAATTCATAAAAAAATATGCAATGTTGGTTAAATAGAACTAAGTGAAGCGTATAGATCTATAAGAATGTGCAATTTTGTTTATATAGAATAAAGTGAACGGTATAGATCTATACAAATAAAGGATTTTGGTTATAGAGAATTAAGTGAAGAGCGTAACTTTATGAAAGAAGATGCATTTTTGGTCACGTATAATCAAAGAAAACGTGTGCATTCATAAATATGTTGCAATTTTGGTTACATAGAATCAAATGAAGTGTGTGCATTCATGAAAAGGTGCGATGTTGGCCCATTTGGGTAGTATTTTAGGTCAGAAAAGTTTAAACATTGAGGTTAGCAGTACATTCCAACATAAAAAGAGGGATTTTATAGCTTCATTAAAAATTATAATATACTAAATGTTAATGTAATTTGATCCATAGTCATGAGGCACAAATAAATCCAAATTCCATGATTTTAAGTTTCATCTTAAGACCTTTTTAGCTTAAGCTTTTAGATTTCTACATTTTTTAGAATAAAACGGATTTTAATTACAATTCGAAAAATGATTTTTTAAAAACATCATTTGATTTTAATTTTCGCAAGGGGAAGTAGATGTACCCATTTTCGCAAGAGAATTAGATTTACCCATCCTTGAGTGTGTATTAATATAGTGTTCTAATGCACGGAATTTAATATTTTTTCAGAAAAATCCCACTTAATAAGATGTTCAGTAGCTTAGTACAAATTATGAGTTAATGGCGTATGGATGTGTATACATACACAAATGTGGAAAACAGATTTTGTACTAGCATTAATAAGTCATACTGTTGTTCGAGTCATGATTGACTAGGGCATTTTGATATTGATTATTTCCATCGAAACCATGAGAATTAGTTTTCCCTGGCTGGTGTTGTACTTAACTGGTGTATTTGATGGACAGATATATGTAAACAAATAGTATTAAAAATACACTTTTATTTAAAATTGTTCTTGTTGTCTTGGAAGGCTCCGCGTTCCAGCTGTCTGCGAAGGAAGCATACACTTTAAACATGTATGAACTACGTGCATATTTTTATATGTGTATATAATGATACACACTTGGACACCAAGGGGTAGCATTTTTCTCAGAACAGACAAATGTGTATCTGTTTTTGTTACGTTTACTTATGAAGATTTAAAAATTATGATATAATGATTGAAACCTCATTTCTAGAATCCTTTTTCCAATTTGTAACTAAATGCATGATATGCGTTTTAAACATATCTAAACTGCAATGCTGAGAAGTCCCCAAAAATGCAAATTCCAGGCAAAACGCTACTTTATTCATGTCTAATTACTACGGATAATATTTACTGAAAATCTGAAATATTTGACTTATCAACTGAGATATTTTGCGTATATTACCTCCCATAAAAAACCTTGAAAATACACGAGACAAACTTAAACTACGCGAATATATATTAATTGGTGTATGATACCTCTTATTCAAATTTCAGAAAAAAACGAAGGTATTTATTATTAAAGAACAAGTTGTCCACTCCGTCTCTGGTTCCTGTTATTTAATTAAAATGACACCTAAATATAGCGAGAATTAAACACCGTTAGGGGAAGTAGTCGTATTAAAAATTATAATGACCCATTAGTTACCGAATGAATCCTGAACTTCGATATATACAAACATGTACCCATACTTAACTTTACATGAATAGAGAGTATTCATGTACAGAATTCACTCCTAAACCAATTAACAGATCATTATGAATTATGGAATGTATATTCTAGGAAACCCAATACATATATATATATATATATATATATATATATATATATATATATATATATATATATTAGATTTCTGTGGAAATAATATATATTAGATTTCATTGTGGAAATAATTATTGTGGAAATAATTATATATATATATATATATATATATATATATATATATAAGTGTTTTAAGGTTCATATTTTTTTTTGTAAAAAGCATCTATTCTTAAATTTAAGAAGGAATAGGTAAAATAAATACCTTTTGAAGCATAAAGATGCGATATCAATTTTTTTTTATAAAAAAAAATAATAAATCGAAACCGATTTTTTTTTCTTTTTTTATTATAAACTAGCATTTTTTTTTGTTAGTTTAAAGTGATACAGATATTTCGCCAAAATCTTGGCATCATCGGTGTGTAATATATCCTTATGTCATCGGATTTGTATTTTTTCCTACCGGCTTTTGTTGTTACAGCCGGGCCAAATGGGTTAGCTGTTGTTTCCCACTATCAAATATGAAAACGTGAATGCAGCACGTGATTTGTATAAGTGTTTTAAGGTTCATATTTGTTTTTAAAAGCATCTATTGTTAAATTTAAGAAGGAATAGGTAAAATAAATACCTTTTGAAGCATAAAGATGCGATATCAATTTTTTTTTTTTTAAAGAAAAATAATAAATCGAAACCGATTTTTTTTTATTATAAACTAGCATTTTTTTGTTAGTTTAAAGTGATACAGATATTTCGACAAAATCTTGGCATCATCGGTGTGTAATATATCCTGATGTCATCGGATTTGTATTTTTTTTTCTACCGGCTTTTGATGTTACAGCCGGGCCAAATGGGTTAGCTGATGTTTCCCACTATCAAATATGAGAACGTGAATGCAGCGCGTGACCGGCATAAGTGTTTCAGTGTTCATATATTTTTTTTTAATTTTTAAATTAAACAATAGATGCTTTAAAAAAAAATATGAACCCCAAAACACCCACACAAACACGCGCCGCATTCACGCTCTTACACCTGATAGTGGGAAACAACAGCTACCCCCCCAAAAAAAATGCTTGTTTATAATAAAAAAAAATCGGTTTCGATTTATTATTTTTCTTTTTTATAAAAAAAAAATTGATATCGCATCTTTATGCTTCAAAAGGTATTTATTTTACCTATTCCTTTTTAAATTTAACAATAGATGCTTTTTTAAAAAAAATATCAACCTTAAACACTTATACAAATCACGTTCTGCATTCACGTTCTCATATTTGATAGTGGGAAACAACAGCTAACGTATTTGGCCCGGCTGTAACAACAAAAGCCGGTAGGGAAAAAATACAAATCCGATGACATCAGGATATATTACACACCGATGATGCCAAGTTTTTGGCGAAATATATGTATCACTTTAAACTAACAAAAAAAAATGCTAGTTTATAATAAAAAAAATTAAAAAAAATCGGTTTCGATTTATTATTTTTCTTTTATAAAAAAAAATTGATATCGCATCTTTATGCTTCAGAAGGTATTTATTTTACCTATTCCTTCTTTAAATATATATATATATATATATATATATATATATATATATATATATATATATATATATATATATATATATGTACAAAACCTATTTCAGAGACGTACCTCGGTTTCATCGAGATGGACTGACTTTTTATCCTTTAAACGGCTGTTATGGTCTATTCTAGTCATCAGTGACTCAGGAAATTATAACCACAATAGGGAGGGAGTTCAAAAATCACCGTTAATCCGGTGAATTCGCTTTTGGAGAAAGTAGCGACTAAATAGGTGCAAGATTACGCTTAATCGTAATTAAATTTTATTTAGATTAATTTAATTATTGATAACGGATGTTGTATATTTCACTGTTAAAATGGGCTATTTATATTTGGGGGTAACTGTGTAATATTGTGTATTGGTCGGTGAATTGTTTAGATTCTGTGGGGATTTAGGTGGTATGAGGGGGTTAAGTGCAAGATTTATATTAATACTTTATTTTATATTAATTTTATTTTTTAATTACTTATTTATTAATTTATTTTATTGTTTTATATATTTATGGGAGCTAATATTTGAATGTAAAGCTGGTGGTATTATCGTAGATGATTAACTATGTGGTTGTTGGGTGTTGAAGGAAGGGGATCTTCATTAGTGATAGGGTTTTCTAAGAAATATAAAAATGTGTAATTCGCTAAATTCGCGGATATATTGTTAGCAATTGCTGTTCTATCTAAGTAGGGTGTACTCTAGCAAAATAAAACTTATGGATGGGTTGTTAGTACATTTTCTCAGGCTATCATTTTCATTGGTGAATGGCCGAATCCCACTTCAACAAAGTTTTGCTGACTTGTTTGTACCACCATTTTTAGGGTGCACTTTATGTTGAAGCGGCCAAATTTATTGACACTATTATCTAATTTCTTGCCCACTAAAACCATTGCTCTTTTACATCTATTTTCTTTAGTTTTTATGTATCAATTGTTCGTGTTATATACTTCTTTATTTTTTACACTTATCCTAGAGTAAAGTTTATTCAATGTCTATTATTTGTTGCTGTTTGCTCCGACATTTTAGTAATCTTTTGAGTTTCTTTTATTTTTTGTATTTTTTTTTAGCTTTTCATTCAAACACCAGTTATCTAAATATCTACTGGTAATATTTTCAACTCAATTATCGTCAAGTTTCTACCTTTTTCAAGCTCCAAGTAATAGTTCGCTACCGATATTTTGATTTTGTTATTGAATGTTTCTTTTTTGGTATTATATCTGGTTTTAAATTCTAGAGGCGTTTCTAGTACATATCACTTTTTTAATCTTGGGTGAAATGTGCAAATATTTCGGATTGATGAACAATGCACTTTGTTAAGCAGTTATTTTCTAATGAACAAAGTTCACGAGTTATACAGTTAAAGTTTTCTCTCTATTATCATGTGTTATCATTTGTATTCATATGCTTTCTATTTTTGTTTAAATTATTACTTTTCCTTGTAATTATATTAGTGTTCTTCTTAATGTTATTGTCATTGGTAATAGATTCATCACTTTTTCTACAATTATTGTTTTTTTTTCTTTTTCTCTACAACATGTGTCTAGTATTTAGTTATTGTCAGCGTTGATTAACATTTCTACGTTTTAACTGCAATTGCATGGTTAAACATTATCGTTTAGAAAGCCACAATATTTGCATACAAACACCTGAATACCAAGGGTACTAATTAGGAAATACCGTCGTTGAATTTTTAGCAATGTATAATAACCAGAAAAGCAGATTAAATATAAAAAAAAACATCGATTCAAAACACCAGAAGCGATCTATTACTGAGAAATCAAAGACGGCTAACACTCGAAAATAATCGACTGCCAAAAATAAAACCGAATCAGTACATGCAGATATTTAGACGACCCTATGTTTTAATGATCATACAGACTGGTTTACTTTAAAGATCCCCAGCATTACCAAATTGTAGAAGCCAAATAGCGATTAACTGTAAAAATAGAATAAACTCCCTTTATGTTTTCTAACCGTAACAAAACACTAAATTATGAATAAAAACCTTAAATAAATACATTTTCGAAGTATCAACAGGCCATTTATAATTTGACCCACTTAAAAATAATGTGTGCCACACCAACTCCCTAAACAAAATAAAAGGGTGTCAAACAAAGTTTAGCCAAAGCTTAGTAAAAGAAGTCGTGGGTCACTGGGGAATGACTATAATAACCTTAGATTGAGTAATACAAACGAAACTGATTGGTGTGTTAGCAAGGGTGGCACCACGTAGATATGCAAGCAATCTCTCATAATAGATTCTTGAATTTTGCCCGAACGTTTTATACGAGTATGAACCATGGGTGCCTCTGTGTAGCTTGATGTTCATAGATACAGGTCAATGCTATTGCCAGTACTAAGCTCCACACACATATTGTGCACTGTTGACTTAAATAGCGAAAATATATGCACAATAATGATGTAACTTTAAAATAGTATATGTTATTTACATGAAACAGTAATACTATGTATCTCTCTCTGTCTCTCTCTTTCTATATATATATATATATATATATATATATATATATATAGTATAACCCAGAAGAATACAATGTTTATGACATTATTATTATTATTATGTAATTATGCTCCAAAAAGTTCAAGCTAACACATATCTGTGTGTACGTATGTTTCAAAATTGTTATCATTATATATTTTGCCTCGTGATATGATTTGATTCCAAAGTCAAATGTGTTTTTAATACAACACAGTGGATGAGCTATTTATATTACTTTATAGTTCTAGTTTATATTTCAAGTTAGTAATACGTTATAAGAAATAGTATGCTTTAATAAATAATGCATTTCTTTTTCAGAAAATAATTTATCATCTTAACAGTAAAGAAAATGTCACACTTTAAAATAAAAATGCGTCAAAAATGTTTATCAAATAAAATATGACCTTATGTTCTAGGAAAATTCCGAATCATCAGATGAGTTCCCTGAAAAATGAGCACCTATGATTGTAGAATCAAAAAGGACAATCATAGTGGGGCTCTCCTAAATGTGGGGGAGTAAATACTCTATAACAAACTCATAATTGGCAGTCTGATTCTATTTGCTTTGAAATAGAATCTTACATATGAGTGCAGATAACTGTAATTAAACTCAAAATTCTATGTTTCAGTAATTAAAATCAGTTCCTAACTAAAACACGCTTTACAAATACAATATAAACCACGTTTTGAGAATCAATATATTCATGTGATAGGAGACATATATATGTATTATAGTATATAATTTCAAGGGGTTTGGCGTCACCATTCCCGTTTAAATTAGTATGAAAGGTTCGAATCCCAATAACGAAACGACGATACAAAGATTATTATTCGTACGTCTATATCTCTTATCTCCTTAGTAAAAATTATATTCTTACCATTTTCCATTCACATTCATGCTTTATTATAACACTTTCAGCGAAAATATCTTCTTGTTCTTTTGTGACAAACGTTTCCAATTAACATCGCAGGTACTACTAGTATAACATTACGTCAATTATATAGATATTATACTTACACATTATATATATATATATATATATATATATATATATATATATATATATATAATGTGTCTATGTGTTTGTGTATCTTGTGACTATATCTAACGGAACATCGTCCACAGCACAAGTATGTCAACAAAGTGGCAATAATAGTTATTTTTCTACGTTTGTATATCTCCTGAAGCAATCTTTATCTGCATGAGAATCAAATTCGTCCTAAGATGTTGTACAGTAGACGCTCTGGCGGGATTCCGCTCAGAGTACTGTTTTGTATTTTGACAGAGTACAACACCGACTAGACAATCAAGTGTAAGAACTCTTCTCTTGACTGCCACATTTTTTAGAGATGAGATGGTGCTAGTCTTTCTCTACTCTATCGCCATTTTGTATGGCTCATTCTATGGCACATTCAGAACATAAACACGTTAAACTACAACCACTGTACATACATTTTCTTTAGTATTCTGGATATCTCAAACTAAACGGAACTTCCATGATCAAAGTGTATTTCCAATAAAAACCCATTTGTCGAACACAATACCACATGGATGCTTCTTAGCTGACTAAAACAATGGCCGTGTTCAAGTGCAATGTTACCAAGTTCTTGTTAAGACATACTCTCAAATAATCAGATTCTGCCTAGTTTCAACCACTTTTTCGAATCTTCACAAACTCACAAAGTTGTTTACCCTGATCCTCGAGTGGCTTTTGTTCCCTGATAATTGTCGACTCGTTAGTACATTGACATATCTCTTGTCTTCTTTTTAAAACATATACTCGTACCATTTTTCTTCAGCAAAATACTACCTATATTATTTTGCCAAAACGACATGGGAAATCCTACTTATGTAAGGTTAGCTCAATTTTATTTGTTTATTTTATATCATACCTGTCTTACAAATAGTGTCGTCAAGCCTTATACACTTATTTTACCCTACAAAACCCCATAAAATAAATGGCATGTCTCCCGAAACTTTTGATAAAAACAAAATCATATGCAATGTTTGTTAATTGGATGTTTATCATAGTTAACGTGATACATATCACAGTATATATTGTGAATACCTAGTTTAAGGAAAACCTACTAATTTAGTGTCAGATGTCACTATGTGTATTCCTAATAAGTGTTATATAATTTAATAACATATGTTAAGCACTATGATATTGATAAAAGAATATTACAATAATTAAGAATATATTGTGTGGGCTTATTATTATATTATTAATATAATATGAAAATGAATAAAACAAAAATGTGCACCAGCTTATCTTACTTGTTGGTACGAAACTATTAGGAACTCTTTACGGTCCCTTAAGGTTCCGGGGAACTCCGGTTAGGAAACGATTATCTTTTGGGTGCGGATGTATTTGTCTCTGCACACATCGTTAATGTGTGTGAGGTTACTTATTCTGTAACTGTTGACGATACGTCGGAGGTTAAATTGTAATCGATAATTTTAACTATATCGTCGGCAATTGAATAATTTTGACGGAACTTTAACTCGATATATCAGATTAACCCATTTTACCAGTAATCGATACGTCACTCTCAGTTCAAAAGCTTATAGGTCACTACTGATCAAGGCCCAATATAACTCGAGGATAAGGATTAATGAGATTGTCAATTGGATGTCGAACTATACTATGATAGGATTGAAAACAACAGGTAAAAAAGGTAAGATATGTTTAGTTAAGAAAACGGTTATATACATATTTGTGTAAATTAACACCTGAAGATGACAATATTATAGTCAGTAATGAAGAAACGCGTGGCATAGTGTTTCACAGATTTGAAGTTCTTGGAAATAATCTCCGTTCATGGATGTACCGTGTGGTTCTAGGTGCATATATGAAGATTGGAAATATTGTTATTGTGCTGGTAACTAGACCAGTACTTGCTGTGACGGACGGAACCATAAGTAGATCAGGTACCCTTAACATAACGATAGAGTAGAGAAAGACTAGCAGCATCTCGTCTGTGTGAGTTGCTTTATTTTCGTAAGTATGGACATATTTGCAAAGGCCTAAAATCTTATGAATAAACCCGTTCGGCCTCGATTAAGATGGCCGTTTTTATTTGACCACGACACAGCTAATCTATCACTGACAAATGAAGTCATTCCTTTCAAGGGAAATATATATATCTGCCTTTTATTATTATTTTCTTTTTTTGGTCTCTGTTCACAGGGCGTCATGTTTCTTATGATAGGTTCTTTCAGATGACCAATTTAACCCAGGAAAACAATTTTCCTACTTTTTTTGCTTTTTTCACGCGAACTAAAACTTTTTTCCCAATCTGTTCTCTACTAGTGACCCTAACCGGCATCGATTATTGCTGTTTTGAAAATATCGCTGACATATGCGCCTAATCAGTCCGCCTTAGCCCCCGGAGGCAAGGAAAAGAAACAAAACAAAGAAGATAGATATCAACGTATCAATCATAATCAATTATAAGTAACAAAAAAGTTTTTTTTAAAAACAGCACAAAGGATATTATGCATACATAAATAAAAAAGTCGCCAAAGATGACTATTATTGAGATGCGTTTATTTAACTTGCGCGGTTAGTGATGCATCTTATATAAAAGTTAAGCGTGACAACAGGACAGGGTCAATGTTATTTAAAATGTCAGAGTTACAACACAGCAACACGAATTGGATTAAAACATTGTCAAACTAAAACACATTTTCTTACAATGTAACCTTTACAGATCAACGCATCTATTTTAAAACGTAACCGCGACAGAACAGCATACAGGTATTTTAAAAGTTATACCTCATAGGCCAAAGCCCATCATTAAAATACAAACAATCATGTATTTTCAAACTTGACAGCCGAACAGAAATACTATTTCAAACTTAATTGTGACAGATCAACAACATGTATTTTAAACTTAGCCCGTAAAACAAAAGAAAATTTTTTTTTTTTTAAAGTTCAGTGTGACAGATAGACGCAATCTATTAAACAAATTAAAGCGATACGGATCAAATAAACTGACATAGCCATCTTAAGCAAGAACTGCGCACAGATGAAAATGCTATTTAAAACTAAACTTTGACAAATCAATTAAGATGTGATTTGAAATTTAATCGTGACAGACCAATGAGAATGCTATTTTAAACTAACAGGACTACTTAAGTAGTTAAGAATGACACACCAATAAACACCGATCCATCGATTGATTGATCGACAGACGAAGCGTCTCTTAGAGATACAAGCTCGCATTCCCAAAAATGAAAAGACGCGAACACAGGGAATACATTGCATAAAAGTAGAATAATCTAACGAAATAAAGAAGAGAAATGCATTCATGGAAGATTACCGAACTCTTCGCCATTATTCGGGGGACGAGGGCCTTTATTATGGAAATTCTGGTGTGATGTTTTAATCAAGCGGGCAAGCGGAGGAAATACTCTACCAAAAAAAGAAAAGAAAATTTGCCGTTGTCTTCTTTTAAAATGTTGATCCATCTCCTTGCCTGACTTGTATTAGCTATAATGATTATTGCCATAAGCACTTGTTCTCTCTTCTTTGAGTGTCGTCCTCGTATTCTTATTAGATACTCTGTCCGTCGTTTCTATCTCGCGTTAAACTTTTAAACATGTTTAAAAACATGTGTATCGCTTAATGCGCATCTAGGATTTACGAATCTAATTTAGGAACGTCTAAATATATCTATAAGAGTCTAGGTGTCTTTCATTAAAGTTTAAGTTTAATAGATATCTAGAAATTGGCTGACCCGCTGAATCATCCACTGAGTTTGCATTACATTACTTAAATCAGGAAAAAGTTTGTGTGCCAAGCCACTTAAATTTAAAACAATGATACGAACAAATCCAAAATTAGTATCTCCGTGCCATATCTCATCTCCCTTTCTCTTTATCTCGCTCTCACTTTTTTATCTTTGTTTTTCGTTCTTGTTATGGGTTAAATAGTATAAATACTAGTAGTCATGTTGCCTTGTTTTTGTGAACTGTTCTGATTTTCTATTCTTATGTTAGTGTTCTTACATTGACTGATAAGAGACACACCACATAGAGTAGGATGGTAGCGAGAGATATACGATGTATACAACGAGAATACGTGGATAAAGTAAATATATATCAAGAAAGTAATAGACAGAAAATAAGAAACAGTGAGTAAATGAGTTAATTGCCAATTATGGTTATTAGAACAATGCGATCCTGAATGCAAGGACTATTTCAAGACGTTGTTGTGCCATTACAAAGATATAGGAAAAAGGCCTTATGGTAACTGTTGTGGTGACAACCACTCATTTGCATATACGAATAACGTTACACTATAAATGGCAAGCCTAGGTTGGCCTTAGTGTGTGTTACCTAAATGCCACCGGAAGTGACGCCGAAGAGCGTACATGTCCTCCCACCAAGACACTCTGACTCGACACCTTCATTTGTACATACTGTAACTATACCTTTTCTTTAATACACTTATTATTGCATTCTCCTTGTTGTTTGCGTCTTCATTGTATTCCTAACTAATTATTGTTCAACCTTGCAACCACAACAGTAACTAACGTTGCTTAACTCAGCGTTAGTATAACAATAGATGTTTATCGCTAAACGCGCAGTTTGCATTAACGAATATCATTCTCACACGATAATGTATCTCTCTAATAGCATATTTGTTTGTCTTTCATCCACGATTAAGTGTGAAATATTATTTTCGCCAGAGGTTTACGTTGGAAATATTTTTCTGTTGATTTCATGCTTAGCTTGTTTTTTAAATTCTATTCACCCCAAATAAAGCACACTTCCACTATGACGTACGACAGTTCTGTGAATTAGGGGTTAGCTCCATAGTTCCATCCGAAGTGGGGAGCTGTGCAGCGAGATGCTCGTTCACATAACATTTGAAATACTTAATGTTTATACAGTCGGTGAAACAGGGCGGACAGAGGAAATTTCAAAAGAAAGGCGATTTGACGAAAAGAAGCTCCTAGATTAGAAATCATGCTGAAATCTGGGTACGTCTACTATGAAGGATGTTATTTTTATGAAAGGTTTGTCGGGCATATTTACGTTTAGGGGAACAAGTCAGCAGGTTCGTCGGAGCACACTCTGTTGAAGTACTTGTAAAGCAAGAACATGGATGCAATATTGCAGCGGTGGGGCAGACGATGGATCTTAGTAGATACTGTTGGACTTATTAGCTAAGAGACTGTTCTTGGACCCTGTCCAAGAAGGTGAGACTAGTAGTCAGTGCACTAAACCAGATGCTGCAACCGGACTCTATGCATAGGCGAATGTATGCTTTGTAGAGATATAGGATACTGGCGGATGCCAGAAGTTTTCTAGATCTGTCTTTTTTGCATCAGACTTGGCGGTATCGTCTATGTATTTATTCAAATTCATTTTACCTGTGAATGTTAGCCCGCACAGTTTCAATGTTGCACTCTAGGAAAAGGTACTATCAGTCATGCCAATATGTGGCTGGCTTAGAGATACCAGTTTCATTCCAAAAGTTTATTGTTATTTTACATGCGTTTTAGCATTTGTTTCCTAATTACCCGGCAGTCTTTCACGTCCATTTCTGGCATATCATTTTCTTCTTCTGTAACGTGCAACGTGTAAATACCACTTTTGTCGGTTTCTTCCGCTGAAGGTTTAAATAGCATTTTATTTGTCGAGAAGGCTAATAGCGTGGAACAACTGCATTGTTTTAAGGTCTGTCACGCAGAATTTTTAATAGCATTCCAGATTCTCAAGAACGTTAATATTGAAATTGCATTTCCTATTTTTATGTTGGGCTAAAGTTTTTAATACTATTTCCACTTATCTTGATCGCTAAATTTCTGATAGCATTTATATTGTTCTTAGATTTTCATGGTAACATTTTAAATAAATTGTCGTTTTTCTCCAACGCTAAGATTCAAATACCGTTTCCATTGTTGTTGGCCTGTTTTGTTAACGTTTAGAATAGCATGTTCGACTGTCTGGAACGTTAAGATTGAAATAAGATTGTCACGCTAAAGCTATAAATAGTATTTTTACTTCTATAGAACTTTAACATTGAAATAACATTTTCATGATTTTTGCACGATAGGCAAAAGTTTAGAAATATTATTTTCACTTTTTTAGAAGGCTAAGTGTAAATTAACACCAACTGAATAAACAACATGTTCGCTTGTCTACACCGTTAAGATTAAAGTAAGGTTTTCATAGTTATAAGTGTGTCACGCTTAAGTTCAAACTTTCATTGTGTCGGTCTCTAATTCATGAATTGAATTACCATTTCTTCATGTCTCCGTTTGCACGTCGGTCAGTCTATTCCACTCGAGTAATTTTTAAAAATATTTTCGCGGATGTATACACACTTGAGTTAAAATTATAGCATTTTAGATGATCTACCATCGATCACTGGGTCCGTCGCGTTGTCCCGCTATAGTTTGAAAAATAGTTTCCTATCAGCAAACCCGCCCTAAAAAAGACGTATTTGAGGAAAATCGGTTTTTTCTCCTTCTTTGGTTGTTTTTCATTCTTTTCAATACAGTAGTTTTTTTTCATGGAACATTCTTTTTCCATTCTGAGTTCTGTCTTGTTATTTATGCATTGTGCTCTTTAAAAACGACAGTGCGCAACGTGGATAGAGGCGACAGATCAGCAAGCTGTATTGTCACCTCTCTCTCGCTCAATCCTACAGCCACTCCGAATCTAATTAGGCCCGTAGGGTTCTAATTATTAGTTAGGATTGTTGCTGAGGCGAAGGACTATATGTCGACAGATTGATGAGGCCAGTGGGGTTACACGTCCAGTCAAACAAATATGGCCCGAAGCAAATCTCGTGGTTTCTTTTTGTTCTTTTTGCGTCTCTTCGTACAATATAATAGCAAGCATTTCTAATTGATCAAATTATATCAGAAATGATCTGTTTCGTTTATAGACTTTTGCATATATATATATATATATATATATATATATATATATATATATGTAATTATTATTATTATTATTATTATTATTATTATTATTATTATTATTATTTCATGTATATACATATACAATATTATACGGTGATGTAATATATTGTGTATCTTGCGTAGGTTTTTGTTAATGACTGGTTTTCTTTATATCAACGTACTTTTTAGTTTTGTTAAATAAGCAAACAAATCATTATTATTTAACTCGCACAGGTTAATATTTGCATTAGCCAGGGTTGTATTTTTCTAAAACAAAGGCCTATGTGAACTTTGCTTGACTCATTGTCTTTTTTGTGTTTGACTGTAGAGAATTTCTTTTATACGTGTTGAAAGGTAACTCCTAACTTTATTTTTATTCTATATATGAACACACGCATATATATATATATATATATATATATATATATATATATATATATATATATATATATATATATATATATATATATAACTAAATAAACATTAGTAGTTACAGTCCCCATCAAAGTTTATTTAAGTAAGTTTATTTAATTTTATAAAGTAACTATACTTTGTATTGAGCATAATCAGACTCTTTAGAGAATACAAACGAACACATTTACACAAGAGTGAACCGACTTATCAACTCTATAAAAAAACATCGTCTAATTTTAATCATATTTATATACCGTACATTCGCGGCCTTATTTAAATCTTTTCTTCATATTTTTTTCTCGAGGAAGAACATAAAGCGTTTCGAATATAAAATTATGATAATGAGAAATTATGAAAACCTTAATATAAACTTATAATAATGAAAAATAATGAAAACTTAATATTAAATCATGATAATGAAAAATTATGTAAAACTTAAGATTTAATTATGATAATTAAAAATAATAAACACTTTATATTAATCAATAATAATGAAAAATAATCAAAACTTACTATTAAATTATAATAATAAAAATATGAAAAACTTAATATTAAAGTACAATAAGGAAACATAATAAACACTTAATATTAAATTATAATAATGAAAATTTGTTAAAAACTTTATATCAAATT
Organism: Sepiola atlantica; assembly: GCA_963556195.1. Lineage (NCBI taxonomy): Eukaryota > Metazoa > Mollusca > Cephalopoda > Sepiida > Sepiolidae > Sepiola > Sepiola atlantica. The sequence goes on from OY744548.1 coordinate 34,586,404, forward strand.
ATAATAATGAAAAATAATAAAACCTTAATATTAAGTTATAATCATTAAAAATAATAAAAACTTGATATTAAATTATGATAATCAAAAAGTATTAAAAAAAACATTAAATTATAATAATGAAACATAATAATAACTTAATATTAAATTATCATGAAGAAAAATTATGAAAAACTTAATATTAAATTATGATAATGAAAATAATAAAAACTTCATAGTGAATTATAATAATCACACACACGAGCACACACAAATATATATATATATATATATATATATATATATATAGAGAGAGAGAGAGAGAGAGAGAGAGAAAGAGAGAGAGAGAGAGGGAGAGAGAGAGAGAGTGTGTGTGTGTCAGGTTATATTAAAACGAAATAATGAAGGGGTCGATCGTAGAGGAGTGAAAGCTAATATAATTTATTTTAAAACTATATGTTACATATTTCAGACAAGGTACTGCGGTTTCATCGAGATGGGCTGACTTTTTACATTTGTATAATGTTATTCGCATACATAATGTATGTTGTCAATAAGTGTTTCTTTTTTATTATGTATGAATTAATTAGTTTTAGCCGTGACACATTGAATACAGATTTAAAGAATAGTGATGTATCGTTAAATAATCATTTATTGTAATAATAGACAGCACAATATATTAGAAAGATCTATACACTCAGAAAATAATTCATGAAAACAAAAGTTCTACAATTTCTATATTTATAAACTCATCAGAAGTTAAAAAGGAGGGATCTTATTATATTTTATCCAAGGATATTTTAACCGGGGTTATAGAAAGTGCTCATTATCCAATAGAGCTTTTATATATAATTATTTTCATTTGCACAGACATGTACAAAATCTGCGACACTGGCATGTCGAGGTTATCGATCAACAGCTATTACAAATTGAGATCTCATCAGGCAGAGTTAGAATCCGATCTTAACCCTAGATCATATCTGACTTTCATCACGAGAAATTAAATTATATGGCTACAAGTATTATTCTGAAACTTTCTTTCACCCAGACTAATTCCGAAGCGAATTTCTGAGATTATAGTTTACTTGGCATGTATGATTTCTTTATCAACGACTTCGTTAATTTATTTAATAACGCAGCATCTGGTACAGTGGAGCTTAGTTATTGTGGCGGAGTAGATTTAATTTCATAATTTACCTTATTTTAAAGGGTTTTCTTTTCTATCGCTTTGACAGAACTTAGTCTCGGCATGGAAGGCCACTTTCTACACCTGTTACATATCTTGTGGTGATTAATAAATGACAACAGTTTGTCAATTTTATGGGGCAGAGTTGCATGATTAGCGTAAAAGATACACTCCCGGATGATACAATAATGTATGACACGTTTTAAACTTCGCAGACCTATTGTAGCCATTTACAAATCAATACGGTTAGCAAGTATATAAACCCGCAATGAATACGCTATGTATAGTAGGTAAGACATGTTTGCTTACTTGTATACAATGAATCGTTTCAAATTAGCGGAATGGATACATCTGCTGTGAAAGTGTCAGCTACGTCCTAAGATAGAGATCTGCTGTTACATATGGAGATGTGCTACTCAAAACACTCTCTATTCCTCTGCAGATGCTAAATGTCAGTTTTGCAGTGTTATGGGGGATGATCTCTTCTGTTTGCTGAAAGAAAGAAATGTTGAAAGTTTTTCCTTACTATATTGGTGTATCCATGGGAGGTTGTCGACTCCGCTTAAATCTACGTTTTTTTTCCTGTAAGGCATTTAGAGAGATACATCTCGCTGCCCAAACTGCAAATACTTTAGTTTATTTTTCCGTATGCTTAACATCAAGCGGAATTTCCTTGTCCACAGTTTCTTTCATGGAGGAATCTATATATTGAACACCTACCTCGAGATTGCTTCACTATGGGATACCGAAGTGTCGTCATCAAATCTACTGTCAACAAATGTTGTCATCATAAGTCCTCCATTGTTTTTATTACATTCATCATATTAAATAATATTCTTATTCTAATAACATTTTTATCATACAACGGACAATCTATTAATCCCCTAAAATGTTATGTTTGAGTATTGTTTACACTTGAAAACTAGTAACTCATTAATAGAAAAACATAAATTATATGTAAATGCCGAAGCTACTAAGCTGCTGTGCATCGGCAAAAACATTTACAATCACCTATGAGTGAACAAATTGCGTTTAAGTATACGGACACGATGTACGTGTTATGCCTTAATCATCAGCACAAAAGTGGCGTATAATGCGTTGAGAGATGTTAAATAGACACTAAATATTTTGTACCCGTAAATACTAAACCGTGTTACAGATACAAAAGGGAAAGAATTAAAAAAAAAAAGATGCGGTGAAACGAAATAGCAAGAGCAACTTGTTACGTGTCGACAGAAGTGGACTTCGGAGAGAACGCTAATCAGATATGTAGGTTATTTAATAAACAAATCAACTTCATACAACGGATTGACAAAACTACACGATAACACATGACGTTCATAGGCATTCAATGACGTAAAGATGAATCATATTTCGTAAACAGACAGACAAAAGTACATGATAATAGATATTGATCGTCATCATTAAATAAATAAAATACGGTTGATATATCGTGAAACAGATAAACAAAACGGCACGATAATATATATATATATATATATATATATATATGACCTGAGGTTAAGATCTGATTCTAACTCTGCCTGATGAGATCTCAGTTTATAGTAACTGTTGATCGATAACATCGACATGCCAGTGTCGCAGATTTTGTACATGTCTGTGTAAATAAAATTATCATATATAAAGCTCTATTTTGATATTGAGCACTTTTTATAAACCCGGTTAAAATTCTCTGGATTACCACCCTGTGGATATTTTTCACCTGGATTATTCCCATTATTATATATATATGTATATATATATATATATATATATATATATATATATATATATATATATATATATATATATATATATATATATATATATGGTAAAATGAAAAAGGAAAACCAAAAACTGGATGTTTTTTTATGTGTACATCAACGTTTCGTCTTTATTTATAAGACTTCATCAGGATGATGATATAGGGAAAAGATATCATGCAAGCACGGATACATGTAGGGTAGACATGTTGGGAAGAAAAATAAAATAAAATGAAAAATAATGGCAGCGTCTAGCTGGACGTCCGTACTTGTTAGAGAATGAAAAATGAGTGGGAGAAAAAAAAGGGGAAGGGAGGAGGGAGCAAGGACTACTGTGGCTGGCGATGAGAGAAAGAGGTGGGGGATGAGCAGGGGTAAAATGGATGGCAGAGAGAGATTGGAGGAAGAGGGGGAGGGGGTGTATGACCAGATGGCTGTGGTCGAGATTGAAGGGGAAGAGTGAGTTGGAATGTTTGTGTGTGTGGGGTGTATGCAGGGAAATGGGGATGGGTAGAGAAGGAGGGGGGCTGTGATTTTGGTGGATGGGCGAAAGTTATGGTCTTAGAGAGCGTTTGAAGAAAAATGAGGGAATTTAAGAAGAGGTATGGGAGAAAATGGATGAGAGGGGGAAGAGGGAGGATTTGTCGTGATAGGGTGTGAAATATTTGAAATATTTGGAAAATGATAGCAATGAGTGAGGGATTGGAGTGGGTGGGGGAGGGGGGTGATTGAAAGGGTGGGTGAGGAATATATTTGAAATATTTGGAACATGAGAAAGTTTATTTGGACTGTAGTATTAAAAATGTGAGGGAAAAAAATGAGGAAAAATAAGAGAAGATTCAGGGAGAAAAGGGAAGGGTGTGGGTGAATGGAAGAGTGTCATAAGGTTAGAGATGAAAATAAAAGTTAGCCATGATCAGGCAAAAGACTTTGTTCTGTGAGGATGATCTTGCTTATTAAGGGTGATAGGTTAAAGAAACCATTTCGCTGCTTGATAGTAGTGGAGGATGTGATGAGTGCAGTTTCCAATAATCTTCGCCGAGATTTGTTGTGGATGTGTTTAGTGATTTTGGCTTGTTCAAATTTGAATGCATGACCATATTCTAGAGCATGGGAGAAAAGTGCACTAAGAGGGTTGTTGTTTTTTATATCCCTTTTATGTTCATTTAATCGTTTCTTTAATTCACGTTGTGTTTCTCCCACGTAGAATTGATGGCAATCATTGCAAGGGACAGTGTATAAGCCGGCATGGGATGTGGGTGTTTTTTGGAAATGTCTGGATGTGTTTAAAGTTTGTTTTATGGATTGAGAAGTGGTTTGTACTATTGGAATGCCTAGTTTGTTGAGCGTGTTGCATATGGATGTGTTATTGGAATGCGTGGGTAGGAGAAGGGGTCTGTCTATGAGAGAGGTGTTAGGGGTTTGATTTTTTTGTGTGGTGTTTCTGGAGAATATTTGGAAGGCTTTTTTCTTGGCATTTAATATGAAATGTGTGGGGTATTGCAATGTTTTTAGGGAATTAAAAATGTATTTTATTTCTTCATCTATGTGTGGGGGGCTACATATTCTAAGGGCGCGTAGGAAGAAGCCTATAATTATACCTGTTTTGATCTTGCTATGATGGTGGGAGTAGAAATGTATGTAGTCATTTTTGTGAGTGTTTTTGCGGTGTACCTTAAATTCTAGTTTATTGTTGGACTTAATTATAAGAGTATCAAGGAAGGGAATAGAGCCGTTTATTTCAGTCTCATGGGTGAATTTTATGGAGGGTTCTACTGTGTTGAGTTTATCCTTAACATGAATGATTTGTGTGTCTGTGGGGAGGAAAATTAAAATATCATCTATGTATCTAAAGTATTCGATGTTAGGAGGTAGTCTATATTTGAAAGGACCGGATTCTAAGAATTCTAAAAAGAGGCAGGCCAATACACCGCTAAGGGGGTTGCCCATGGGGAGTCCAAATTTTTGTTTGTAGAATACTTCGTTAAATTGGAAATATGTTATGTCAGTGATGAGTCTAATTATTTCTATAAAAGTGTTGGGGGGAAAAGGTAGGTCGGTTTTTGTTTTCTTTATATGTGTGTGAAGTAAGTGTAGGCATTTTTTTACAGGTACGTTAGTGTAGAGCGAAGTTACATCTAGGCTGTGTATATTTTTATTTTCTACGTTGATGTTTTTTATTCTGCTAAGAAGGTCGCCTGAATTTTTTATGTGGGAGGGACTGATGGTACCCATTAGTGGAGTGACGATGTTAGCTATGGCCCGTGCGATTTTGTGTGTGGTGCTACCTATGCTTGATACAATTGGACGCATGGGGGTGTCAGGTTTATGACACTCTTCCATTCACCCACACCCTTCCCTTTTCTCCCTGAATCTTCTCTTATTTTTCCTCATTTTTTTCCCTCACATTTTTAATACTACAGTCCAAATAAACTTTCTCATGTTCCAAATATTTCAAATATATTCCTCACCCACCCTCTCAATCACCCCCCTCCCCCACCCACTCCAATCCCTCACTCATTGCTATCATTTTCCAAATATTTCAAATATTTCACACCCTATCACGACAAATCCTCCCTCTTCCCCCTCTCATCCATTTTCTCCCATACCTCTTCTTAAATTCCCTCATTTTTCTTCAAACGCTCTCTAAGACCATAACTTTCGCCCATCCACCAAAATCACAGCCCCCCCTCCCTCTCTACCCATCCCTATTTCCCTGCATACACCCCACACACACAAACATTCCAACTCACTCTTCCCCTTCAATCTCGACCACAGCCATCTGGTCATACACCCCCTCCCCCTCTTCCTCCAATCTCTCTCTGCCATCCATTTTACCCCTGCTCATCCCCCACCTCTTTCTCTCATCGCCAGCCACAGTAGTTTTTGCTCCCTCCTCCCTTCCCCTTTTTTTTCTCCCACTCATTTTTCATTCTCTAACAAGTACGGACGTCCAGCTAGACGCTGCCATTATTTTTCATTTTATTTTATTTTTCTTCCCAACATGTCTACCCTACATGTATCCGTGCTTGCATGATATCTTTTCCCTATATCATCATCCTGATGAAGTCTTATAAATAAAGACGAAACGTTGATGTACACATAAAAAAACATCCAGTTTTTGGTTTTCCTTTTTCATTTTACCATCACGTCGGATTACCTTCATCCTTCTCTTCCCATATATATATATATATATATATATATATATATATATATATATATATATATATATATATTGTTCTTCTGTATTTACTGATCTTAATATGGTTGATATGCCGTTACACGCGCTTGTCAAACAAATCAATATGATTTAAAGTGACGCCCATGCAATAACTAATTGTTAACAATGTGTACAGTCAAACAATGGCGCATATTGTGTTACTTTCTTGTCCGCATTTATCGTGATTTTTCATCGTGGCATTCATAAACCTGTGTTCGTATTAATACTGAAAGCCATAATGGATTCAGCACGCATCGTTATCCGCCTCTCAAGTCGGAATCAAAGCCAACGCAAACAATGGAACACTGAAGACGTTTGTAAACACTGAGGAAAAAGAAACATGGATATTCTTCACTGCTATCAAAAGTTTCCTTTCTTTGTTCGTTCGGCTGTTCGGCCGCGGAGGACAACCTGGCGTTTTCTGCTGGTTTGTGTTTTTCTTATTCTATAAACTATACAGTCATACGTTTTCTTTTATAAACGAGATGGGCGGAATTTTAGAAATAATATAACAATACAACATACCCAGAGATAAAAAAAAAATAGACGCACACTAGACTTCGAATTCCGCCCGGAAAATGGACTGTGCACCTCCACACACGCCCCCCAATATATATATATATATATATATATATATATATATATATATATATATATATATATATATATATATATTTATATATATATATATATATATATATATAGAGAGAGAGAGAGAGAGAGAGAGAGAGAGGGAGAGAGAGAGAGAGAAGAAAAAAGAGTGATAAACATGCGACGATTGTCCAAATTTATTTCAAATTTCAATTGTTACATACAAGGTGTATTCAGTAATAAAATAGTATCTCCCCCATCTGACCCTTTTTCTTTCCTCCCAGCTACGACAGCGGCTATCTCAACCAATCCGAACACTACTACCACCCTCGCTCTTTAACTCCCCCAACCCCAAATTTAGCTTTTTCGTCTCACTTAAATTTTTTCTTTGGACTCGATATCATTTGCCTTTTTCTATGGTCCAGGAAGTTATCTATAATGGCCAGCTTTTCTCTTTTCATTTCCATTTAAGTGCGCTTGGATTTACTTATATTGTAACATTCATTCCATACTGCCCCTACGCAAAACCTTTTTTTCGCTTTCTACAATTTCTCCTATTTATTGGACATCTTTTCAACTGAAAAATTACCACCCGGACACACCACATATCTTTTTACGGAACTTTTCTTTTTCTTTCACTGCATTTTTTAATAATATTTTTCAAATATTTGAACTTTGGTTTTTTCGAAAGCCAACATATCTATCTGTATTTATCCTCTGATGATAAGATCTCGATCTTTGAAAAACCTTAGTTTAAGGAAAGAATAATAAACACTAGTTTATTACTGAATACACCTGGCATTGAACAATTGAAATTTGAAATAAATTTGGACAATCGTCGCATGTTTATCACTCTTTTTTCTTCTATCTCTTCAATTTCTCTATCACGTATATTGAGCTAAACCTCTTCACTATATGTTCCATCTACTAAAAGTGTTTCTTTTGGTTTATATTTTATCCTACTATATATGTATATATATATATATATATATATATATATATATATATATATATATATATATATATATATACATATATATATATATATATATATTATATCATATATATATATATAATATAGTGAGCTATGAAAATATATTTATGGAAATTAAGCTACACAGAGACTACCGCGTTTCGTCCCCGGAGTTATGTTTGTCGGATGGGTTTCTATACACGCTAGCTAGTTAACCAATCATATTATGTGTTGTTCTCTCAGCCAATCGTTGGACTTCCTGTGAACAAAAATCTTGTTGGTGTTATTTCCTATATTCTGTTCTATTGTTCTGTTTTCTATAGATTTGCCTATATCATGTTTCCTTTGTTGTGTCAATATAATGGGTGAATTTATTGTAACACGTGGTTCCTTGTATTTCTATTTTAGGTTTTAATTTTTAAATTCTTATGTTTTTGCTTAGTCGAATTAAAAAAATTCGACGCTCTCTGTTTTTAAAAGCAGATTTAAAAACAGAGAACGTCGAATTGAAACAGCACTAGCACACCACTAATGGGAGCTAAAAAAAATAGAGGATCACCAATAATTGAATAGAAAATAATACGACAGGCCAGTACATGTAGAAATTTAGACGCCCCGTGTAGATCATGCCTGAATAAATATTTGAAATCCTAAACTTTATCCTGGAAATCCATTAAACTGTAGAAGTATGATAGCAAACAGCTGCTTACATAGAAACAAATTTACCTTAGGCTAACGATAAATCAATAAATAAATAAACAAATAAGTATTTAACTAAATTAAGAATTAAAAAATTAAAACCTAAAATAGAAATACAAGGAAGCACCTGTAAAATTAAATTCACCAATTATATTGACACAACAAAGGAAAAAGGATATAGGCCAATCTATAGAAAACAGGATATAGGAAGCAACACCAACAATACCTTTGTTCGCGGGAAGCCCAACGATTGGCTGAGAGAACAACAAAGAATCTGATTAGTTAACTATTTAGATAATTTACTCATTATATTGACACAAGAAAAGAAACAGGGTATAGGCAACTCTATAGAAAACATAACAATATGTGTAGCTTAACTGCCATGGATATAGTTTCATAGTTTACTATCTAGCTTTACTTACGTATCGAGCACTGTTGAAGTAAATACTTAACATGGATACGTAAAAAATAAATATCCTCATAAAATTGTTATGTGGATATATAAAATACTAATACATATATATATATATATATATATATATATATATATATATATATATATATATGTATATGTATTACATATATATATATATATATATACATATATATATGTATATATATATATTTATTACATATATATATATATACATATATATATATATATAAGTTTACAAAACCGCTTAATAAAAAAATAAAAAGACAAAATTAGTTGTTTTTTGTTTCCCTCTTTCCCACTTGCCTATGCTTATTTTTTTGAATTCTAGTTGTCTTATTTGCTTTTGTTTATAATGACGATTCAATCGCTTTTGTCTTTCCTTTCCTTATAAAATTCGACTTTAATAAGCATAGAGGTACATTTTCCCGAAAGTCAGATGGAAAAACACGTATAAAATAAGAGCGAGGCTTCATGCGATATACAGTGCGATGGAAATATGGTGATAAAAAAGAACTTCATAAAAGCTGTGACATTAGGTTATATCATAACAACTTTAATATGATTAGAACTTTTTCGAAACATAACTAAATCCTAAAACCAATGAATATTTAGAATGTATATTATGTGAGTAAAATATATTGGGAAAAGGCAAATGTGATATAGTCAACTAAGGATACTAATGATAATATTATCTATATGTGTGTGTGCGTGGAATAAACACGATATACATTATTTCATGTGCAAAATAACTCAATATATATATGACATTTCGGTGTATCTTATTCTTATATATAGAAAATAATAACAGGTGACGGTATTACATTAGAGATAGCATTTTAAGTGTATTAAAATATGGTTTATAAAATAAAGTAAACATGTATATAAAAATAAACAAAATATACCTGGAAAAGAAAACTAAGGCAGCAACAACGGATGAACTAATTTCTGCTGATCTTCCCAGATGAAGGTAAATGTTTAATTTGTCGATGAAATCTTATCTGCAAGTGTTGGACTCAATAAAGCAGAGGTATGTAAAGTCATTTCAGAAATCGAAAGTAAATTATATTTGAATACAATAACAACTTCGGAATTGCGTTAATATTTAGAGAGGTATCCGTGTACATGTATGTGTGTACACGGCAATGTTTGTGTGTAAAAGGCAAATAGAGGAAATTCCTCATGCTGGAGTGAATAGACGGTCTGAATGATTCTTTAATAACATATTTTTCCTGCGTCAACAATCTTAATCTCGCATACCCTGCTAGAGGCTATTTGCAATCGACAACGCTTATATCAACATTATTTAAAAGTAGTTATACGTTGTATAACTTGACTTACATGCATAACCTGCATACTTCAAGCACATGCTTGAAAACAAAATTCAATAACTAATCGTGGTCTTGAGCCAGTCTCTCAGCGTTTAGGGGAGGTAGGTTAGTCTTAATTCTTCACTGCTCATGCTATCGCTTTGAGGATTGTTCTCTGTACCGTTAATGAATGGCATTTAATTGATATGATTTCATTACATTATTGTAGCTTAGTAGCATGGATACTTGTTCAAATAACGTTAATCTCTTTTTTCGAATAATGTTCTTCATTAATCAGTGAAGATTAAGTCTTTCGTATATCTTTATATTTCGGATATAAATACATTTATCTCGCAAAGTAACTCCGGATATTGGTTTTAAACATTTAATTTGAAATACATTGGACTTCTCCTCATGGTTTGTCAGTATGCTCTCTCTTTTACATGAATATAACGCGTTATGATTCATCAATATATAGTAAAGTTTACAATTCTGAAGCGTTTGTATGTTTCCTTGGTCTATATCTTTCTGCTAAACGTCCCAATGCAGAAGTCGCTATTTCTATTATTCTGCTAATGTTACATAAACAGTTTGGATTCACTGAGCCAAGACAAATAAATTCTTTATTTTTTCAACCGTGTCGCTGTCTAAGATGGGGAAAATATTTTGCATTTGTCTGGGTTTAGTTTCATCTCCTATTTCTAACAACAGAAAAACATTCCTTATCGAATATTGATACTGATTTTATTATGTTTGGTCGGTAAATCCGATCGGCTTTTTCTCCGAACCGCGAATTATATGGCAGTCAATATGTGTTACATGTATTCAGAAACACACAATTATTAATATATTAATTAAAAACAACAGTAGACGTTAGTGTGTTTTGACATGATTAACCGTACCCAGTTGTGTTACAATATAGTGGACCCATAGTGTTTCTATGCATGCTACCCAACGTTGGACGATACCGAATGAGTACTTCTATGCTGCCTATTCAACTCATGTCATTTTATAACTACTGAAATATTTATTTCTGCATTCTGTAAAAACTTAGGAGTGCACATTTTAGATTTTGTTAACAGGATCGAAAATGTGAAAATATATTTTTCTTTCAAATGTTATGATAAACAATATTAGGAGAGTCTCTTAAGTAACCCAGGTTTCAAGTAACCACAGTAATATATTAGCCTCAATACTTACATTGAAGTAGAATGTGTGTCTATTATACCCAAAACAGTCACTTCGTCACTATTCATCACTAGAGCTGCAAAATATCATGCACTGTTAAAAATTGACCAGAAAGCCTTCATTAGTGATCGAAGTGGGAATTACATAACTATAAAAATGCATCCAATTGATAAATAAAAGATGATGATACATATGCTGTAAGTAATTTACAAGCTGACACAAAATAAAGCAATACGTATCTACGAAAACGGGTAGATATGTGGCTATAGGGAGGTGCGTAAACATCATGCCGTAAATACATGGTCAGATTAAGTTGCGTTGATGACATGCTGGAAGGAGAACTGCAGCATAGATATTGAACGTCTGATAGAAGCTGTCCTATTCTTTATCTGAGACAGACTTGCCACAGATTAATTCGTATTTGCGTACACCAAACCCCTTTGACTCGCAATAATGTTACTCATTCCTCGTAACTCGAATCCTAATTATCTACCAGTATATAATTACACATAAGTATTCCTCGCGATTCCTTTAAGCACATCATCAATATACAACTTTCGAGTTAGTGCTTCCTGGCTAGATAAATGTTCGATGGCAAACATGGATACTCGAAAACTAAAGGGCACATGCATAGGAGTGTAGGACGACATTGGATAGTGAGATGAGTTGCGGTTTTATCTTTCATGTATTCTGATCTTGCGGTATATGTCTGACAATTTAGTTTAGAAAGGGGGTGTGCTTGCCATAGACCACTTTGGGAGACAAGTCCTTTTGAAATAACAATACATCCACGATGCTCTGGGAAGATGATCACGAGAGAACAAGGTTTCTCTATCTTTCTTTTAGTAGAGCAGAACTATAATACATTTCGTATTTTTCGAACTGCCTTCTGTCGAATTAGCGAGTTCTACAAATTACTGATGAAATACATCGTGGAAATCATGCATAATTATGCTATGCTATTATAATAGACGCGACTGTCTGTACGTTGCATTTTATTGCTGGTTTAAATGTACATGCTAAGCTAGTTTATTTGCCTCAATCTTTTGTCAGCTCATTCTACAAACAAAACGCAAACAAAGTCTAGTTTACGAAGTCAATTAATAAATGCTCTAAATTTAAGCCAGTTCACCAAAAGACTAACATATCTGCAAAATGTATCCATAGCGGATGTAATGCTAAGTCTAGGATTTTTTGTTATACTAAGTTTTTTCGAAAAAAACAAAGATCCTTGAACTTTCGTTGATTCTGATATAAGGAATAGTTTGTACCTTTCTGCGGCTAGCGTCATTTTTAATAATAGCCCGCTATTATTCAGCCGCCCCAACGACTCGCAGCCATTTTCTATTAAGGCGTGATACATAACTCGACTGTTGACAGCAAATACCGATCCTATCGTGTTACAAGCTCACTTTTCCATACTCAAACAAATTTGCTTTGTTTGAAGTACGGTCCTAATTTTAAAAAGACACATATGGTGAACAGTTACTATTGGCAATAATAAGTGGATTACTTTATTTTAAGTCGAAATTTGAATATAACATTTATTGTATATGTTTTAAAAATGTTAATAGTGTTTTAGTGTTTTTAATAATATTAAATAATATTAGAGTTTAAAGTAACAGATACAATCATTTTTTTAAATATAAATCATCGCTTTATGGTTCTGTCTGTCCCAACCTAAAATTCAGAAACCACTCTAGAAAAAAGCTTACGGGTGATGTATTATTTTTTAACATTGCCTCGTAAATTTGTTATTTTGTTTTCTAACGTACGTAAAATCAATATTATTTAACATTTTTCTTTTCTATGTTTGATTTAAGTTCTATTATTACATCTTTGACAAAATATAAATTACTGAATTTGCTTTAGTACATGTAAAATATTGAGTTTGTACACGGTGAGTTGCAGTTGAACCTTATAGTAAACTGTAAATGAATTTTCTCATAAAAAATTTAATTATATAAAATGTTATTCTATTTATTTATATTATGTATAACGTGTTATGGGTATACGTTAATATATATATATATATATATATATATATATATATATATATATATACACATATGAACACATTTTTTCAAATATTTATTAAAACTTATCAAATTTATCAGTAAAGTTGGGGTCGATATTTAGAGACAAATTTTGCGTAAACCTTACTGTGAACTAGTGCGTTTTTTTTTCTGACAGATATATATATATATATATATATATATATATATATATATATATATATATATATATATATATATGAAGAAATATGAAAGAAGAGGGATTAACATATACGAATGCCAAATTTATTTCAACTTCGATTGTTCAATGGCAGGTGTACTCGGTATAAGCATGTTCATCATTCTTCCCTTAAGCCAAGGTTTTTCAAAGATAAAAATCTTATCATTAAATTTAATAATATTACAGAGGAATTACATAGACAGATAAGTTGGCAGTGGAAAAGCGAACATTCAAAATTTGAAAAAAATATAAAGTAATGGCTAGTGAGCATGTGCGTATGAAAACATATGGGATCAGTCCAGTTGGTAAATGTCGGTTGATAAGTTGCCCAGTGAAAGGAGATTTAATAATGTAAAAGAAGGGTGTTCATGAAGGCAGCATTGAAAAAGTTCAAGAATGAAGTACATCCAATAGAAAGATGTTTAGTTCAATCGTAGGTGGAACGCACTTATTCGGAAGTAATTTTGCGAATTCAGGCCATTTTAAAATACTTCCGTTGACCGGGAATGAGAATAGTTGTTCAGAAGTTGAAATTAAATTGTGTAGATTAAACGCAGGCAGTCGGGAATTTAAGTAGTGAGTTCGATCAAGGCTAAGAAGAGCAAAAGCTTTTAGTTGAGAAGTGGTGGAAGGGATACAGATAAAACATAAAACAAGTGGGTGATAGGGTTAGTTAAATGAACGATGACTGATGCTGGGAAGAGAGATGGAGAAGGGATTGTTTGGTTACTGCTCATTGTTAGTAAGCAATAAAACCGGTGTGAGTTGGAGGGGGGCTATCGTAAGCTAAAAGCAGAAGTGAAATTCAGGTCATTGAGTGAATATTTCTGATGGGAGGGGGCGTAATACGGACGGATTTTGAACGACCTCATATGTACTTAAAATGGTTCTAATTAGGAAATTAGGGTTCAAGTGAATGGGAATATGGAATTTACGTATTTAATATGTAATAATTCGGACAAAAACTATTGTTTCAGAGTTATATGTATAAATACTTCAAAGAATTCCTATTTAGTTAAATATTAAATGCAGGACTAAATAAGAAACTTTAATGTGTAACTGTATAACTGAACTTAGGATTAGGGCCAGCGTTAGTCTGCTTGCAGAAATTGATTTCTAGTACAAGGATTATGGGGTAAGATTGAATTTAATTTTGTAAACTTAAGTGAAGCACTAGTGTGTTGAAATTATAAATAGATGTTAACGGGGGAGCAAATGGACCATTTTAGGAGTAACCAGGGAGCGTAGTTTTAAGGTGAGTGTAATGGTATCTATGAGAAAAATATTGTCGGTAGAGGGAAGCGTAAACTGAGTCGATTGAATGACTACAAGGGAGATGAAAAAAAAGCATTGGAGCAGTGTGTACGAGGGTTGGCAAATAATTTTGACAAAAAGTAAAAAAGGTAGAAAAAGAATTATAATGTAGAAGTAAAAGCGGTTCAGGATTCGTGGAGTGGAGGAGAATAATATCAGTTCTCAATTTACATGAAGTATTATGGGTTAATATAGTTATTAAGTGTACAGAGGATAAGTTATGTTATTGGAATGGTTATTTTTAAGGTTGGAAAAATTAAGAATGAAAAGAATAACAAATTATAGAGTTTAAAAATTAGTCTAATGTCAGAGAGGGGTTGGTTGGCTGAAAGGAGGGGTGTCAGAGGGTGTAATGCAATTTATGTATTTACATTTTCGCCTGTGTCTTAAATTTGGGGTAAGTAAACTTTTAGAGTTAATAATATTTTAGTTTTTAGCTGCTGTAGCTATACTAAATGTTTCTAATGTACACAGTTGGCAGACAGCGGATCCTGGAGTGTAGGAGTAAGACGTGTTTAATATTGCCCAATGTAGGGAGTATTGAGTGGTTTTACTGTTAAGGCTTTATATTAGATTGGATAGAAAGGTACTAGGGGCATTGTTTTTATTATGTTTGAAAGATTAGATATGGTTTGAGATTTGGGTCTTGATGGGGAATACACTTTCCCTAATGTAAGTGTCTATTTTGTATTGGGTAGTTATTATAGTATATGTGCTATGTATAGTATAGGGGATGTGTTGGGGTTGTATGTTCAAGTTCTGGGCCAAAGTTAAATGTGAAGTGTTAGGTGGAGAAGATGAGATACTTTGAGGGGTGAGCTCAAGATTATTGTTAGTTAGCGGGGGTTGTTGGTTAGTGTGAGACGTGTTATTTAGGTTGTCGTTTTATACAGGGAGTTTATAGATGTGGAAAGCTATCGGTAGAGGGGAGAATGTGTATGTTGTTGTCTGTTTGCATGATGTTTTTTAGGGGGATTGCTTAACAGTACAAAGATATATGACGTTACTTTGTATGCAATTGCCATTTAATGGGCGTTCTCTGGGTGTATGCCAGTTACAATTATTTGTAGGGTGTATAGTAGGTGCTGGGTTCTGGATAGATTCACCTTTTTGTTATTAGATGTGATGATCGTGTGTCCTATATTGAGCATTGTTGAGTAAGACATTTTAATAAAGTTTTTATTAAAAATAGTGGTGTATTTATGCGACTGCGTGAATGAGTTATCGATAATTTTGAAAAATTCCTTAGCGATATATGTTTTCTACATTGCAGTTATAGGGTGGGTTAAACCAAATACTATTTCTTTTATTTTTACTATGTTCTTTAAGGTCAGCTAATTTGTCAATATTGATAGTTTTTGTGAGTCTATTTATATATACTTTAGTTTTCTTGGGTAGTTTAGTATTAGTCCGCTGTTCATCCTGTATTGCCATTTTGTGTGTACTTACATTTAAAGGTGTGTTCTTCTGGATGAAGGGATTATTTTCGTATCTAATTTCATCAGTGTATCCCGAATTATGTAGTGCGATATTGTAGAAGTTAGAATTTTTTTCGAAGATAGATTTATTAGCAGATAACTTTGAAATTCTATTAATGATTGAATGGACTATTGAATTAATGATGGATTTTGGGTGATTAGATAGTTTATATACGTAGAAAAGGGTTTACTTTGGTTTGTGGTAGGGGCTAAAGGATTCGGAGTTAAGGTCTAATGTTAGGTCCAGGATGTAAGATATTCTTTTCTCAGGCTCTAAAGTGATGGTTAATCCGAAGTTTTTTAAAGAGGTTGTGTAGATGTTTAATGGTGTTGTTGTATTGCCTCAACCTCTCCCTAGAAACAAAAACTGCATCGTTCCTGTATTAGTAGGATAGGAGAAATAGACATATAATCATTGTTTATGTCGAGGGTGATGGCATTCAAGTTCAAGTTAGACTTGTCACTGAGGTTTAGGAACCAATTGAAAACTTCATCAGAGGATTGCCATAGGGTGTATGAGATTTTTTTTCTTTTAAGTAAGCGATGATTCTATCTAAAAAAATGTGTGCTTATAATGCTTAGGTCGGATTTGCATGGGCACATTAGTATAATGGATGGATTGGTTTTCCTGAAAAATTATTTCATTCATATATATATATATATATATATATATATATATATATATATATATATATATATATATATACGGTCATAAATTTAAAAATCGCCTCGTAATTTTGCAATTTGCTTTGTTCGCTATTTCAATAGTCTACTGTATATATATAGTATCCATTGATCCAGGTACAATGTTCATGTACAGGGTAAACTCCATAGAATATTTACTGTGTTTATATTAATAGAGCTTTTTCCATCTACCCATGTCTCCATTTATTGATATCCTATAACGTCAAGTGACACAAGTCATGCGGATATTTTATCTGTCAAAATTGTTTAGTGTGCATGAGAGAACCTGGTGTAGCCTATGTTTTCTCCAGGCTACATACAGCAACTGGTATTCCGAAATGGTCTGTTATTTACACCGGCAGGGCTTAACATCGAGTACATTCGATGATCCAACGTGAATCGGTGTGTCAGTGGGATAATGCCGTATAATATGCACAAAGATTTTTATTTATCTAAACATTATTCGGCTACTCATTTACCAAAAAATGTGTCGGTCATCGATATGGGACAATGTATTTTTTTGACATAATTATTTGATGGCGTAAGCATATATATATATACTATATATATTAACCTTAAGAGTAAACACTTATCTAACTTTAAAAACATCGTTTCATTTATAAAAAGTGAGTTATCAGTGATACACGTGAATGTTTTCTGATATTTGTTGTTGTATGTTCGCGCCTACTCACATGGTGCATTCATTTTCTCTCTCTATCACTGATTCGTTTCAATTTTACTTCAGTCGACGTTCTCAGAAATCAAGGGATCCCTTCACGGGGCTAAAACTTGATCTTTAGATGAGATACATCGATATCCAAGTGGTCCATTAAAGTTCTTCTTAACCTGTTATATATCGAGTTAGTAAATAATTTGAAACCATTCATTTTTCTCCCTAATTGTTCAGTTGACTATGTTATAGTATATCTTGTGTGTGGTTTCATGGTTTAACCAGATTCCAAGACAAACAATTATCTTGTCTGGTGGAGTATCCAGCTAAGTTCGCGAATATTACTAGGAGTAAGTGCACCATTCCTAATATGTCCCAGTGTATTATTGTTTTGAGGGGATCTTATTTCGGCTTCTTATACTATGTTATTTTGCATATTTAGTTAGGCTGTTCTTGTAGGGTGAAGTATACTTATGTCAGGTTGGCCTTACAAACCTTTGTACAGAGAAACCGAAAACACTCGAAGATGGTGTCTAGTAATAATTAAAATTCTTCTCTCTCTCTCTCTCTCTCTCTCTCCCTCCCTATATATATATATATATATATATATATATATATATATATATATATATATATATATACATACATATATGCGTGTGTATAACACAAAGCAAATCTAATCCCCTATATTTTCCAATGTGTAGCTTCATTTACATCGTATAATTTAATGATTAAAAGTATATGGGAATGGAAAGAGTGACAAGCAATATAGGCCCTTCTCTTCCTTCCCCTTTTATATTATTTTTCTTTTCTACCCTTTATTTGCTCGTAATATAATGAGTAAATGTATATGCTGCCCATCTTTTTTTGTTTGATTCCTTTTGAAAATCATGTACCCGCGACTGTGACCATACAACCAGCGAGCAGCATTATTATAACCATTACTAACACCATATTGAATATATCCGCAGATCAAAACGCAATTATGGCAAAGCAATTACCCCGCCGCCTAATTAACTCCGTACCTGAACAAATAGCTGTATATTATCGATAATAGCTCTATTATAGCCTTTGGTAATGGTTGACAAAACTGGAGCTGCTGTATAGCGAAGAAGATATTTAATGAAATATGATCCGTGTAAATGATGTGTGCGGCTGTGATAAAATTGGTTTATTACTTGTGTGTTATTCAATGAGAATTCCATATCAATTTTAACGCTAATATACCGACAAACACACCTTTAACTTTCAATTAAAAGCTTAAACGTATCATTTACATAGCCAGACTAAATAGTAGAAGGATTCAAACTATAGTACTTTATCAAAGTTTAGCATACTAAAATGTGCTACTTACTGTCAAAATGTTAATTGCACTAAAACACGGTTCTCTCTTTTACACGGTCATCTCTCTCTGTCTGTCGGTCTATCTCTCTCTCCCTCTCTCTCTGTCTATCTCTCTCTCTTACACTCTCTCTCTCTCTATTTCTCTATCTCTCTCCATCTCTCTCTCTCTATAAATATATATATATATATATATATATATATATATACATATATATATATATATATAAACTATGAAACTAAAAGTATTCTTTCAGTAGATGGGTTAAACTCAATATACGAGATAAAGCAATTATAAAGATACATGAAAGAAGACGGATAAACATGTACGAATGACAAATTTATTCCAACTTCGATTGTTCAATGCCAGGTATACTCGGTAAAAAATATGTTTATTATTTTTCCTTAAGACAAGGCTTTTCAATGATTAAAATTTTATCATCAGAGGAATAACATAGATAGATAAGTTGGCAGTGGAAAAGCGAAAATTAAAAGTTTGAAAAAATATTAAGTAATGGAAAGTGAGAAAGTGCGTGAATAATAATCTGTGGTCTGCCCAGTTAGTAAATGTCCGTTGATGAGGTGTCCAATGAAAGAAGGTTTACAGACGGAAAAGAAGGGGTTTCGTGAAGGCAGCATAGAAACAAGTTCAAAAATGAATAAATATAATAGAGATATGTTTAGTTCAGTCGTAGGTGGAACGCACTTATTCGGAAGTAATTTTGAGAATTCGGGCCATTTTAAAAAATACTTCCGTGAACCGAGAATGGAGTTGAAGTTGAACTGTGTACATTAAGCGCTGGCAGTGGGATATTTAAGCAATTCTAAGAAAAGCGAAATCTGTTAGTTGAAAACGAGGTCAAATTAGGAAGAAGGGTGGGAAAGGATGAAGAAAAATCATAAAGAAAAGAGGGTGATGGTGCTGATGCTAGAAGGTAGTTGGGGAGAGATTGTTTCGGTACTGTTAATTGCAAGTAAGAACTACAGTCGGTATGAGTTAAAGTAGAGATATTATAAGCTAAAAGCAGATATGACATTCAGGTCATTGAGTGAATATAATATTTCTAACAACGGGGGGGGGGCGTAATAAAAACGGTTTTTGAACGAACTTATATAATATTTCGAAAGTTTAAATGCAATTTCTCTAAAACACCATTATGCAAACAAACACCAATATACAAATTCTCTCTTCACACTATAGCTTTCCCCATCTCCAACTCCCTGTATCAAACGACACCCTAAATAACCCCTCTCACACTAACCAACAACCCCCGCTAACTAACAATAATCTTGATCTCATCCCTCAAATTATCTCATCTTCTCCACCTAATAAATTCACACTTAACTTTGGCCCATCACTTGAACATACACACCCAAATTATTCGCGATACTATAAATAATAGACACACTATAATAACAACCCCATACAAAATACACACTTATATTGGGGCAAGTGCATTCCCCATGAAGACCCGAATCTCAAACCATATCTACGCTTTCAAACACAATAATAACAATACCACTAGCACCTCTCTATCCAATTTAATAAAAGGCATTTACAGTAAAAATACTCCCTACTGCCTACATTGGCAATATTAAAAAGGTATTATTCCTACACTCCAGGATCCGGTTTCTGCCAACTATGTACATTATAACCATTTATGATAGGTACAGCAGCTAAAAGCAAAACTATTATTAACTCTAATGATAAGATTTTAATCTTTGAAAAGCCTCGGCTTAAGGAAAGAATGATAAACATATTTTTACCGACTATATCTTGCATTGAACAATCGAAGTTGAAATAAATTTGTCATTCGTGCATGTTTATCCATCTTCTTTCATGTATTTATATATATATATATATATATATATATATATATATATATATATATATATATATATATATATATACTCTTCATCTGTCTCCTTTCCAGTTGTACTTGTTCTATTCCATACAAGAGAGTTTGCTAATCTTCATCTACTCTATCGTTCATTTTGTGTTAGGTGCTCTACTCGTCTTAACTCTGTTTGCCCCTAAAAATGTTTACGGAATAAACATTTTGCAACAAACACTGTAAAGAATGTTCCTTCTTCCTTAATGCACATAAAACTAAACGGAACTTTCATAAGCAAAGTATAGTCCCAATAATTACATGTCTGTTGAACACAAAGCAACGAGACTGCTTCTCAGCTTACTACAACATATTCCTCCTTAAGTCAAATTTCAAAGCGTTTTCTTTAATACTAAGATTGCGTCCAGTTTCAACAATCGTTACCATCCGCAAGGCGTTGTCTTACCCTCAAACTGACAGATTCATTAACCCTAAAACTTTAATGGCATTTTAGCCTTGATAAGCTGTGCCCCATTAGATCATAAACACTATTTTAATCGTTTATTTAGTGTATGTCATACAATAATGGTTTATGATAATCGAACTTTTTATAGTTACGGATGTCCCAAATAACCTACAAGCTGTGTCACTCTCTACTGAAAATCAGCTCAGTTCAATAATACTATAACTAACGTTGGCATAATATATATATAGACGTGGCATCCTTCATTCAATAATAAAGACCAATATGCATGTGTTTGTATTTGAAAATGATTAATAATAACTAGTTGTTAGTATATTTACATTCTTTTCTTAATAATGTTTTTTATTTAATAAGAATAAGATTCACCTGATATTGAACATAAGTGTACTAAACGTTATTCAACTTCATGTGACAAAACCTTCTGTTTTATATCTATAATATGCATTTTTATGTACAATTAATTTGAATAAGCAATAGTTTTTACCGAGATATTCAACAATACTTTTGTGTTTTTGTTTTGTGTCTTGTGGAATAAAAGAAAACAATTTGGGAATTGTTGTTGGTTGTGTGTTTTGTAGGATACTTACGGAAATGTTAGCATCTGAACAAAACCAAATCAAATAATCAGTCAGATCACCGCCGACACTTTGCTCGCAATCTTAAATAAATTCAGAAATAAATGTTCGACTCTATAGTAAATAGTTAACGGTTCGTATATTTTTCTTTAGATTATGAAAAATGATGATAACGCTGTATCTAAGAATAATACAATTACTGACGTTACTCTCTGATTTGATTTAACTATTTTAGGCATATATACAGATAAATCGCGAGTGGGATATTTATCTTAAAACTATTAACATTTTAGATAAAAAAAATTAAATCAAATATGATTACTAACTTAATCTTCACAGACCGACCAAATGCTATTTCCAACCTAAGCGAAAAACTTACTCACGGACAGAGACCGATGTTTGGCACCAAGGCCGCACCAAAATCATATGCCTAGTTTATATGCGATGTTTGTTATACAAAATGATTTGTTACCTGTGACAGATCAGCGAGCTTCTTTAGAGAAATTACTGGAAAAATATTGTAATGTATTAACATTTGTTTGTAACAAAGAAAATATCAAAACATCGATAGACTTTAGTGAACATATATTTATCATGTGTCAAATCATACAGTTTTTTTACTCTCAGTTAAAATCTGTTATACCCAAGAATTCAAAGTATATGATCGAGTCTATAATTGTCTGTCCCTGGCTGTCACAGTGTGTGTGATCTGCTGTATTTTGTCTGGCCCTTAAAATACGTTTATTTTTGTATATATTTAACATTATATTATTTTGAGTATTTGAACTGCTGCACTTACTATGGATGTTATTCTACCGTTTACTAAGTTCTACCTTGTCAAAGTCAGGGAATCTTTACATATTTTCTGTATTCCACGGGTAGTTTGCCTCGTTCTGTGAGCTATTAAGATATAGATGTATTCAGTAATTCATAATTGTAAGCTTCCATCGTCGATTAAATATAAGGTTCCCTACGAAATCTACTACAGGTTACTGACTTCGACAGAAAGATTCCCGGCAGTGAAAATAACATCCAATATGAGAACAGTAGTTGGAATAATCAAAAAATACAAAACGTTCGAAAAAAAAAATTTATTGTCTCATGTTTCATAATTTTTTATGTTTTCAAATATTCTCAAAGAAAAGAATAAAATGTTGAACGTGTAATTTATCTGTAAAAACATACATTCTAAAATAAATGTGATTTGAAACAATTGTAAATATGAATATATCAATGGCATTATTTTTTATTAGTCCGAAAGCTCTATATATATACATATATATATATATATATATATATATATATATTATACATATATATTGAGTTGTTTCTTTGTGAGTTTAGAGAAAGAGTTTGCTTGTGCGTAGTTTAGCTTTATTTCATGCCAGTGGGTATAGAGGGGTTACTGACCATGCCTCCACGCTGAAATGATAAAATCGAAGGATTTAGAATCAAAGATTCTTCTGCTTGAGAAAAATTACCGAAATATTTCCATTCAAAGAACTGAAATCAGATTACAACAGCTGCGAATTAAGAACTTCGCAATACTTCTGCGATGTGATATTATCTAATGTAAAAACACATTGCTACACAGATGAAGATTGATTAACAGATGGCAGTACACACATATACAACACCGACAAACACTCTCACACATACACACACACACACCCCACACTTATATATATATATGAAGCAATCCAACAAAAGATATAAGCGTCAACTAATATCCGGATAAAAAACTGAAGCTCAATATACTGGATAGAGCATTAATATTATAATATAAAATGAAGTAATAAAATATATATTATAATATATATATATATATATATATATATATATATATATATATATATATATATATATATATATATATATACTAGGTATAGTACCCGGCGTTGCCTGGGAGTTTGTATTTACATATTTGTTCAACATTTTATCAAACCTTGCACTTTTTTTTACTACTTTTTCTTCTTTTAAGGTTTAATAGGAATTTAAAAATAAAATCAATCTATTACGGTATCATTTGCTTATTAGTATGTCAATTTAACAAACATTCGTATAAATATATAAGTTATATGTTTAAAAACCTATAAAGATATCCCCAATCTCTGAATCTGTTCATACATGATCATTTACTTAGAATGTAAATACACCAAATCACTTAATTCAATTTAGTAATTGAATTAATTTTTAAATAGTATTTTGAAGTTTTCTATTTAATTTTACAGTATTGAATATATGATAAAAAACCCAGTTACTTATTTTTTTAAATCAAATGGAGAAACACTCATCAAAAATACTTATTTATATAAACGTGTTTACTTTAAATAAAAGAAATACAATAAAACTAGCAAAGACTGCGACAAAATTGTTCACTATTTTATAAAAGAATAAACTTTGTCATCGTTTGGGGTGAAGTGAACAGACGAGTCGTCTTCGCAGGGAAGACATATTTTTCTATTGAACTTCAGTTCGTTTTGAAATTTAAAGGGTTTATCAGACATCCTAACGCCCTAAATATGTAGTATAAATAATATGTGCTCTTTTAAAAATTAACTTCTTTTAGAATTATTACGTACGTACGTAATAAGGTTAACAGAATTTGTATATTTTTATCTAATATATAAAGTAGAAACGTTTTCCCCTGTACCTTCTCGGAGTATAGGAAAATAACCACTTGCATCACAGGCTACTAAACTTACCACTATACTACACTTATTCACTTGAGCGTAGTTCAGTATTTTTTTATAATTTTTTTTACATAACACTAAATATTAAATTCGGCCCACCATCCACGTCTCTCCGAAAAACCAACTCCATACAGGTGGTAGCAAAACTTTTCTCCCTAACAATTCTGTACTGGCACTCTACTCACCGACACCGGGAACTAATAAGAACAGTTTAATTTTCACAAAACACCCAGTTCTTATTTATTATTTGCCTGGTATGAATTTACTACATAATATAAAGCAATAAGCAAAGACTTAATGACTGCTTCCGTTCACTCCGATCATTTTCCGCGAATATCAGATTACGTTATTTCAAATTCTACCTATGACTTCTACATGTATATTCATTTCGGAATTAAGCGAATGAAATTAACGAACACAGTTCCTGCAACATTTATTCATTTAACATGGCGGCTACAATTTCTTGATCGAATCGACTTCCTATTTAATTCAATAAGCACCAAGATACTGGTAGACCCCGATACATTTACATTTTCAAAATCATACACCTTTAACACGCATATTATAGAAAACGTGCCCAAATCCAGTCATTTACATCATCTACAAATGACATACACCGTGTCATTGCTGAATCTTAACATAACACGCATGCCCATAATCAAGCTTAGCTTAATTAACCTATTTTCACATGTATTTTTAACCCGAAACGTTGGTGCAGTGGTTAGGAAGGTAGGTTTCATAATCGCAAGTTCAGCGTTCAATCCCATTCTACTATACCACTTTTTTCTTTCTTTTTAATTTATAGCATTCGCAAACACGATAGAGGGGGGAAACACAATAGGCCGTTTTTTTTTTATTCGACGTCATGCAATAGGTAGTACTTTCTCCGGTGCAACGCCGGGCGACGGGTTCCGCTAGTTTAAAATAAAACGTTAAATCACTGTCAGTTCTATCACTGAATAAATTATCGGGTCGGATGGAATATGTAAAAAAGTCAACAGGTTGGAATTTTATTTTCTCTGATAGTTAACAGATACTTATACTCTTCAAACATGTATGATTAGTCAGAATCTAACATTGAACGTCTGCCTTATTCAATTAATATGTTTGTACGTTTACATTTAACTGTATTCTTTTAAAACTAATTCATAGTAAAGTACTAAGGACGTAAGAGAAACGAGTTCCATAAATTACTCCAGACGTTTTTATTTTCATTTTTAATATGACTAGTTTAACTGAACTCGATATTAAATGAAATATTCTAATCTACCAACTTAATAGATATTTATAAAAAACGATTAAGTATATATCATTTTATGTGGAGCTACGTGTCGTGTATTTTCGCCTATAAATACATTTAAAAAGTATTTTAGGAACTTCATTACGAATTGTACTTCAAGATATGACAGATTCTTTATATGGTTTACTACATAATAGACAATGAATGACAAAAAACGGAATTGCAACGAATCTGACTTTGAAAAAAATATGCAGTGAGTTTTACGAGGTTTTCCCCTACTTAATTAACCGGTTTAGTTTGTTTCACTCATTTATGTCTGCATCTGCGTGCTTTAAATGTAAAATAAATAAAAAAAACAGCATATAAACTGAGAATCCTGCGACATACAACAATGGTTTAGATTTTGAAACAAAAATCTATATAAGTTTAATACATTATATCGATGCTTATAATATATATATTTATATATATATATATATATATATATATATATATATATATATATATATATACATTAGCATATACATACACGCGTATGTGTGGGTGGACCAGTGTTTTCTCATATACCTATCGGGATCATTTATGCAGCATCGTCCAGAAAAATTGAAGAACCCATGTTTTTTCCTTACCTTGAACACAATGTAAGTATTGCGGATTCAATATTGCATAATTAATAAGTAGTAATCACCTTTTTCATTATTATTAAACTTTAAATAATAATTAATATTTAAATATGTCTATTATTCAATAACTAAGAAAGTGAAATCTTGGAGCAACAAAAAACAACGTAGAGCTATTTTTTCGTAAAATATTAGGGTTGTGAGGATATTTTATAATGAGTTAGCTTATACACACAACATAAAATGATTAACTTTTTATTGTAAGGTATTGCATTGTTATTTATATAATACTAGCGGGGCTACCCGGCGTTGCTCGGGGTCATAAAAACATATAATTGAAGAAAAATCGCGTGTGTAACATCTTTATATTAAAACTTCTATTTTTGTCCTTCTCTCTATAGTCGTCTCTTTATCTTTCTACTTTTCTCTTCCCTGGTCGCCCCATTTAACCGCTACTTTCTAATTTTGCCTTTTGTGAAAGCTGTTTCTTCCCCACCATTTCATCCTACGTTTCCCAAGGCAATAGTATGACTTATTTCTATAAAAAGTACCACCTCTGTCTGCGCATTCTATATAGGTACTTATCTCCGCCCCGGTGTTCATACTATATACGTATCTATTGCCACCCCGGTGCGCATACTATATACGTACCTATCGCCGCCCCAGTGCACATAATATATACATACCTTTCGCAACCCCGGTGCAGATACTATATAAGTACCTATCGCCACCCTGGGTGCAGATACAATATAAGTACCTATCGCCGCCACGGTGCGAATGCTAAATACATACCTATCCCCGCCCCGGTGCAAATGCTAAATACGTACTTATCCCCACCCCGGTGCGAATGCTAAATATGTAGCTATTGCCGCCCCAGTGTGCATACTGCATGAGTACCTATCACTGCCCCAATGCAAATACTAAAAATGTACATATCGCTGCCCTGGTGCGAATGCTAAATACGTACCTATCGCTGCCCCGGATCGAATGCTAAATACGTACCTTTCGCCGCCCTGGTGCCCGTTATATATATGTATCTATCGCCGCCCCGCTGCGCGTGCTGTATACGTACCGATCGCCGCCCCGGAGCGCATGCTAAATACATACCTATCACCGGCCCGGTGCACATGCTATATACGTACTTTTCCGCCCATGTGCACATGCAATATACGTACCTATCGCCCCCCCTCAATGCTAAATACGTACCTATCGCCCCCCCCCTCAATGCTAAATACGTACCTATCGCCACCCCCTCAATGCTAAATACGTACCTATCGCCCCCCCCCTCAATGCTAAATACGTACCTCTCGCCGCCCCGGTGTGAATGTTTAATATGTATCTATCGCCGCCCCGGTGCGAATGCTAAATACATACCTATCGCCCACCCGGTGTGAATGCTGAATACGTACCTATCGCCGCCCCGTTGCACGTGCTATATACGTACCTATCCCCGCCCCACTGTGTGTGCTATATACGTACCGATTGCCGCCCTGGAGCGCATTCTAAATACATACCTATCACCGGCCCGGTGCACATGCTGTATACGTACTTATTGCCGTCCATGTGCACATGCTATATATGTACCTATCGACGACCCAGTGTGCATACTACATATGTACATATCGCTGCCTCAGTGCGAATACTAAATATGTACATATCGCCGCCCCGGTGCGAATGCTAAATACGTACCTATTGCCACCCCGGTGTGAATGCTAAATACGCCACTCCAGTGCACATACTATGTATATACCTATCGCCGGCCCGGTGCGCATACTATATTCGTACCTATCGCCGCCCTAGTGCGCATACTATATTTTTTTGGCACCACCCAAGAAAACTTTTTTTTCATCCTCCCACATACTTAGAAATATTTTTAATTTATAAGTAAAAAAAAATTTAACCCCCCTTCGAAAGAAATTTTTTTTTTTAGCCTTTCACATACATAGAAATATTTTTAGTTAAAGAAAGAAAAAAAAAATTCCGAGGTGCCTCGGTCATATCAAAGAACCATACTGCAGAAGCCTCCGGGTCCTATATTGTAGAAACACCCCTGGTGCTGGGTCCTATACTGTAGAAGAACCCCTGGCCGCTATACTGCAGAGCACCCATGGTCCCTATTCTTCATAGGCCTCCGGGTCCTATATTGTAGAAGCACCCCCGGTACTGGGTCCTATATTGTAGAAACACCCCTGGTACCTATACTGGAGAAGCACCCCTAGTCCCTATACTGGAGAAGCACCCATTGTCTCTATTCTGCAGAAGCCTCCGGGTCCTAAATTTAGAAGCACCCCTGGTACTGGGTCCTATATTGTGGAAGCACCCCTGGTGCTGGGTCCTATATTGTAGAAGCACCCCTGGTCCCTATACTGGAGAAGCACTTATATTTCTAGGGACCGTTATACTTTAGAAGCACCAACATTCCTGGGGGGACCGTCATACTTTAGAAGCATCAACATTTGTGGGGACCGTTATACTGTAGAAGCACCAATATTTCTAGGGATCGTTATACTTTAAAAGCACCAACGTTCCTGGGGAGGGACCGTTATACTTTAGAAGCACCAATATTTCTAGGGACCGTTATACTTTAGAAGCACCAACATTCCTGTTGACTGTAATACTTTAGAAGCATCAACATTCCTGGGGACCATTATACTTTAGAAGCAACATTCCTGTGGGACCGTTATACTTTAGAAGCACCAATATTTCTAGGGACCGTTATACTTTAGAAGTACCAATATTTCTAGGGACGGTTATACTTCAGAAGCACCTACATTACTTTGCAAATCAAGTAGGCCTCCTGAGAACTACTGACATCACTCTTACCGGTTGCCTTCCTATGTTGTTATTGATCCATCCGGACAGAAGTTATGGGATGACCTGATACAACCGGACACAATTTAGGGCAAGACGGGTACATCTGGCAAGGGATTATGGAGCATGTTTAGTGAGTCAGCATTTTTATAAAGTTATTACATAAATACATTGAATAATTTCCAAATTACTACTGATTAACGTTGAAAAAATGGATATGTATCATGTATCATGTATATGTATCATGTATATGTATCATGTATCATGTATATATATCATGTATATGTATCATGTGTATTGTATCATGTACACGTATATGTATCATGGATATGTATCATGTATAGGTATATATATCATGTATCGTGGATATGTATATGTATCATGTATCGTGGATATGTATATGTATCATGTATCATGGATATGTATCATGTATCATGGATATGTATCATGTATCATGGATATGTATCATGTATCATGTATATGTATCATGTATCATGGACATGTATCATGGATATGTATCATGTATCATGGATATGTATAATGTATATGTATCATGTATCATGTGTATGTATCATGTATATGTATCATGGATATGTATCATGCATATGTATCATGGATATGTATCATGCATCATGGATATGTATATGTATCATGTATCATGGACATGTATCATGGATATGTACCATGTATCATGGATATGTATTATGGATATGTATCATGTATCATGGATATGTATCATGAATATGTATCATGGATATTTATAATGTATCATGGATATGTATCATGTATCATGGATATGTATAATGTATCATGGATATGTATCATGTATCATGGATATGTATATGTCTCATGTATCATGGACATGTATCATGGATATGTACCATGTATCATGGATATGTATCATGAATATGTATCATGGATATTTATAATGTATCATGGATATGTATCATGTATCATGGATATGTATCATGTATCATGGATATGTATATGTCTCATGTATCATGGATATGTATCATGGATATGTATCATGTATCATGGATATGTATCATGGATATGTATCATGTATCATGGATATGCATAATGTATCATAGGTATGCATCATGTATACTGTATCATAGATATGTGTTGTGTATCATAGATATGTATCATGTATCATAGATATGTATAATGTATCATGGATATGTATCATGGATATGTATCATGGATATGTATCATGTATCATGTATCATCGATATGCATTATGGATATGTATCATGTATCATGTATCATAGGTATGTATCATGTATACTGTATCATGGATATGTGTTATGTATCATAGATATGAATCATGCATCATGTAGATGTATCATGTATATGTATATGTATCATGGGTATGTATATGTATCATGGGTATTTATCATGGATATATATCATGGATGTGTATCATCTATCCTTGATATGTATCATAGATATGTATCATGGATATGTATCATGGATATGTATATGTATCATAGATATATATATGTTTCATAGATATGTATCATGTATATATATCATCGATATATATATGTATCATGGATATGTATCATTTGTCATTGATATTTATTATCGGTATGTATCATGTACATGTATCATGGATATGTATCATGTATCATGTGTCATATAACTGTATCATGTATCATAGATATGTATCATGTATATGTATCATAGATATGTATCATGTATCATAGATATTCTTAATCATTTTCAATCCCCTCATGATTTTCTTCATCATTTTCAATCCTCTCATCATGTTCTTTATCATTTTAAACTCCCTCATGGTATTCTTCAGCATTTTCAATCCTCTCATAATATTCTACATCATATTCAATGCTCTCATTGTATTCTTAATCATTTTAAACCCCCTCATGATATTCTTCATCATTTTCAATCCTCTCATGGTGTTCTTAATCATTTTACATCCTCTCATGATGTTCTTCATCTTTTTCAATCCCCTCATTATATTCTTCAGCATTTTCAATCCTCTCATCGTATTCTTCATCATTTTCAGCCCGCTCATAATATTCTACATCATTTTCAATCCCATGATGGTATTCTTCATCATTTTCAATCCTCTCATGATATTCTTCATCATTTTCAATCCTCTCATGGTAGTCTTCATCATTTTCAATCCTCTCATGATGTTCTTCATCTTTTTCAATCCCCTCATTATATTCTTCAGCATTTTCAATCCTCTCATCGTATTCTTCATCATTTTCAGCCCGCTCATAATATTCTACATCATTTTCAATCCCATGATGGTATTCTTCATCATTTTCAATCCTCTCATGATATTCTTCATCATTTTCAATCCTCTCATGGTAGTCTTCATCATTTTCAATCCTCTCATGATATTCTTCATCATTTTCAATCCTCTCATGGTAGTTTTCATCATTTTCAATCCCATCATGATATTCTTCATCATTTTCAATCCTCTCATGGTATTCTTCATAATTTTCAATCCTCTCATGATATACGTCATCATTTTTAATCCTCTCATGATATTCTTCATCAGTTTCAATCTGTTCATGATATTCTTCATCATTTTCAATCCTCTTATGGTATTCTTCATCATTTTCAATCCCCTCATGGTATTCTTCATCATTTTCAATCCCCTCATGGTATTCTTCATCATTTTCAATCCCCTCATGGTATTTTTCATCATTTTCAATCCTCTCATGGTATTCTTCATTATTTTCAATCCTCTCATAATATTCTTCATCATTTCCAATCCTCTCATGATATTCTTCATCATTTTCAATCTCCTCATGGTATTCTTCAGCATTTTCAATCCTCTCATAATATTCTACATCATATTCAATCCTCTCATGGTATTCTTCAGCATTTTCAACCCCATCATTTTCAATCGTCTCATGATGTTCTTAATCATTTTCAATCCTCTCATGATGTTATTCACCATTTTCAATCCTCTCATGATGTTATTCACCATTTTCAATCCTCTCATGATGTTCTTCATCATTTTCAATCCTCTCATGATATTCTTCATCATTTTCAATCCCCTCATTTTATTCTTCAGCATTTTCAATCCTCTCATGATATTCTTTATCATTTTAAACTCCCTCATGGTATTCTTCAGCATTTTCAATCCTCTCATAATATTCTACATCATATTCAATGCTCTCATTGTATTCTTAATCATTTTAAACCCCCTCATGATATTCTTCATCATTTTCAATCTTCTCATGGTGTTCTTAATCATTTTACATCCTCTCATGATGTTCTTCATCATTTTCAATCCCCTCATTATATTCTTCAGCATTTTCAATCCTCTCATCGTATTCTTCATCATTTTCAATCCTCTCATGATATTCTTCATCATTTTCAATCCCCTCATGGTATTCTTCAGCATTTTCAATCCTCTCATAATATTCTACATCATATTCAATCCTCTCATGGTATTCTTCATCATTTTCAATCCTCTCATCATGGTATTCTTCATCATTTTCAATCCTCTCATCATTGTATTCTTCATCATTTTCAACCCCCTCATGATACTCTTCATCATTTTCAATCCTCTCATGATGTTTTTAATCATTTTCAATCCTCTCATGATGTTCTTAATCATTTTCAATCCTCTCATGATGTTCTTAATCATTTGCAATCCTCTCATGATGTTCTTAATCATTTGCAATCTTCTCATGATGTTCTTAATCATTTTCAATCCTCTCATGATGTTCTTCATCATTTACAATCCCCTCATGATATTCTTAATCATTTTCAATCCTCTCACCTTATTATTCATCATTTTCAATCCCTTCATGATATTCTTCATCATTTTCAATCCTTTCACCCTAGTATTCATCATTTTCAATCACTTCATGATATTCTTCATCATTTTTAATCTCCTTATGATATTATTAATCATTTTCACTCCTCACATGGTATTCTTCATCATTTTCAATCCTCTCATCATTGTATTCTTCATTATTTTCAAATCGCCAAATACAAGGAGGCCTCTAGAGCTATACTAAAATAACTCTCGCTTATTCCCCTCCCTTTTATCAGGGCAATAGTCTGAAGAAAAATGAAAAAAAAAACAATAATAACGTGACGATAGCATAAAATAATATCCGAACCTATCACTGTGACGTCATGTACCTATCTATGTGACGTCATGTGCACAAGATAACATTAAAAATCGTGATCACATTAAACGAAAAAATGGCTATTTGACCCCTTAAAAATGAATCTTTTTTTTTAATTTTTCGATATTATTTTCTCGAGGTTATGCCGGTTAAAATAATACCTAATTCGGAGGTGTTTGTTTAGTATTTTAAAAGCCTTAGCGTTACATACATATCACAGATTTTTGCCTTATATATATTGAGATTGAGATGAATGAATAAAAAATATGATTATTTTTGTACGTACATCTTTTGATGTTACCAGTTTTCTTTTGACCTAAACAGGCTGGATTGCGAATCTGGGTACTCAACAACAGACATCTACAACATCAATGTTGATGATGTAGGCTGGCGGCAGGCCACCTTTCCTACTTCTTTTTGTGAACTTGGTCTTAGATAAACAATCGACGTTGCATTGCCGGCTTACGCCTCCATTTGCATTAATCAGGATCTGCTTGAGAGTATTCTACATAAAGCATTTTTCTAGACCGATTGATCCATGAGGTTTTAACCGATTGGAAAGGGGGTATCTAATCGTTCCGGAGCAGAGGAGGAAACAGTAGAACTGGACAGAATCACGATGATGACACGAGTCAAATCCCTGAGAAAATCATGCGACCAACGCTGTTCGGCTTGCCTTCAATATGGATGTTCCCCACACAACGGTGCGTAGCTTACCGCTTTATCATCAGCGTTCGGGAACCTAGTTGATGCCAATTGCATTAGATTCGCTGTCGCCCTGCGCACATGTTGTAGACCGTGTAGCAGCCACAAGTGCCATTTTGGTCAGCAGGTCTACATATATGAACTCAACACATTCGTGTAGAAGGAGTGCCAGCAGATTTCCTAGGCACATCACTTCTAATATCTTCCGACAGGCACTAGACATCGCTGTCTTCTCGTCAATCCTCAAACCAGTTTGCCTAAACAGGGTGGCCAACGACCATGAAGATGACCGGGGTTCCCCTTTACAAACAGCAAGTCACTTATATGAGATGCTACTAGTGCCGACACTTTTGCGACCTCTTCGGTGATAAACTCGGCAACTCCTGGCTATGAATCAACGTCAGCAGAACGCCGAATAGGTCAACATATACCGATCTACTCGACAGATTTGTGTTTCAATCGATTGTCGTAGATACGAGTGGACTTATAAGCCTCGCCACACGACACTTCCTCGGTAGCCTTGGTCAGTTAATTACGGTCCACCGGGATAAATTATGAATTGATTAAGCTTTACGAGCATGTCTGTATCACCACTATTATTGGAAACCACTGGAGCCTGTTCTTGGGATGAACAGTCAGCTGGACATTCGATTAAACTTTCTGATTTGTGCATGTTGGTTTCGACAAGGGGCATTTTAGTATTTTATTATTTGCTTCCTCATTTTCCTTCTCCGTATTTGGTTTGACTATCATTCTGTTTATTTCACAATTTCTTTTGGGTTTCATCTAATGATTTTGTGTTTGATATCATCAAATTATTGGGTTTTTTTAATGAAAAATATAAGCGTTTAATTCGAAACGTAAGCGAATGCGCGAATCATGACCCTGGATTCGATAAATAAATTATATACACTTGCACTATGTTCTATTTGTTTGGATGTTGATAGTGAATTCGTTTGAATAGTTTACAATGGAGCACCGTCTCAACACTCATTCTTAACGGAGGATGTACACTTGTGATGGAAATAGGGATGATATGAGTGCGTTTACTATGAGTGATATATGAGAGTTATTAGCGTAAAAAGGTTTATGTAACACGTCATCCTAAACAAAAATAATGACGTAGAGACACAACACTATCAGTAAAAATATTCCCTCATAAAAAATTAAGGAATTTTCCATACAAATAACGGAAGGTCCAACACATTTTACATGGTTTATTTTGAAATAGCAGTTTCGTTGTTTTTACTTGCTGAAGTGTAAAATAGTATTGTGTAACATTTGTCAGGCTTAGATTTGAATTTCCAATGCAATGATTTTGTCCGGCTGTAGTTTGAAATTTATTTCGCTCTTTCTATTTAATTGTGTCACTTTGTATTCCCATGCCTCATACGATTTTACACATTTGATTTCCCAATATTAGCACCGATTTATTCTTGTTGCATTTGTATAGATATTCAAAGTGTATTCGTTTGCATAGTGCTATACCATTCCAACACACACGTCTCTGTTTTGGGCTACTTTAGTTCATTTGCATATGATGCAATTTAGTCGTTATTCACTTTCCACTACGTCTATATTTACTAATTTCTGCTTCTTCTTCTTCTTCTTTTTCTTCATCTTTTCTTTTTCTTTTTCTTCTTCTTCTTATTATTATTATTGTTATTAAAAAAAAAGAAATAATAATAATAATAATAATAATAATAATAATAATAATAATAATAATAATAATAATAATAATAATAATAATAATAATAATAATAATAATCTCTGGACAATCGTGGACTGCTCCCCGAGGAACAAAAAGGATGCCGGAAAGGACAAAAGACCCTGAAGGAGGTGAGCAGCAGACAAAAGAACATAACCATGGCATGGATTGACTACAAGAAAGCATACGACAGAATCCCCCAAACATGGATAATTGAATGCTTACAAATATACAAGATACAAGACAGGACTATTAATCTCATCCAGAAAGCAATGGAAACATGGAGACTAAAACTGACAGCCGGAGGACAATACCTATCTGAGATAAAAATACAGAGAGGCATTTTTCAAGGAGACTCTCTATCACCACTACTGTTTATAATAGCCATGATGCCACTCAACTACATACTCAGAAAGTGTGATGCCGGATACAGGTTTACGGATACAGAACAAAGTATAAACCACCTGATGTACATGGATGACCTTAAACTGTTTGCAAAAAACAAAAAAGAACTGGAAAAGCTGATAAACACAACCAGGATATTCAGCCAGGATATCCAATTGGAGTTTGGAATAGAAAAATGTGCACTACTAGAGATCAAAAGAGGAAAACTGGAGACGACAGAAGGTATAGAACTCCCCAACCAAGAGGAGATGAGGGCGCTAGGAGAACAAGTTAGCTACAAATACCTGGGAGTTCTGGAAGCAGACACAATTAAATATACAGAAATGAAAGAGAAGATTGGAAAAGAACATCTACGAAGAACAAGGAAACTCTTAGAAACTAAACTATATAGCAGAAACCTAGTAAAAGGGATAAACACATGGGCTGTATCACTAATAAGATACTCTGGACCATTCATAGGCTGGACCAAAGAAGAACTCAGGCACCTTGACCAAAGAACTAGAAAACTAATGACTATGCACAATGCATTGTACCCAAAGGACGACACGGACAGACTCTACGTGAAAAGAAATGAAGGAGGTAGAGGACTGGTAAGTATAGAAGACTGTGTGGATAACACCAAAAAAGAGCTGGAGAAATATGTAACCCAGAACACGGAAAGACTGATCACCACAGCAAGAGACACCAGCCCAACAAACAACCCCGGAAGCACTGAACCCAGAAACAAAAAGACAAGAAAGGAAAAGTGGGAAGAAAAACAACTACATGGACGCTTTATAAGACTCACAAGCGATGAAGCCAATGAAAACAGCTGGGCATGGCTAAGAAAAGGACACCTGAACAGAGAAACGGAATCTCTGCTGACGGCCGCACAGAACAATGCGATTAGGACAAACTTTATTAAAGCAAAGATAGATAAAACCCAGGAAAACAGCAAATGCCGACTGTGTGGACAAAGAGACGAAACGATGAATCATATAATAAGTGAATGCAGCAAGCTAGCACAAAGGGAATACAAGAACAGACATGACAGCATGGGGAAAGAAGTACACCGGGAAATGTGCAAACAACTGAATTTCGAATATGCAAAAAAACGGTACAAACACAAACCAGAAACTGTACTAGAAAACGAAAAACACAAAATCATATGGGATATGAATGTACAAACAGATAAACCCATAACAGCAAGGAGACCGGATATGATAATAATCAACAAGAAAGAAAAATCCTGCAAAATCGTGGACTTTGCCGTTCCAGCAGACGACAGAGTGAAGATCAAAGAGACGGAAAAAAGAAGCAAATATACTGAACTTGCCAGAGAACTGAAAGGAATATGGAACATGAAGAAAGTCAGTATAACACCAATAATCATAGGAGCACTAGGAACAATCCCCAAAAACATGGAGAAAAGACTAGGAGAAATAGGAATCAAAGGGATAACTGAGACCATACAAAGGACAGTAATGATCAAAACAGCTACAATCCTGAGAAATGTCCTCGAATGCGGAAACCAACCCACATAAGCAACGAATTGAGAACAAACACATGGAAGCACAAAACAACAGAACCGGGGAAAATACAACCGCACGAGAGAGGCGCGAGCATAGGCTGACGCCACAAAAATTATGGACAGAGGGTCGAGGAGGGAAAGCGCAAACCAGACCTCCACTGGAAGAGCGCGGACAGCTCTGGGATCTTGGGAAGGCTTGTTGCCACTCGGGCCCCAGAGAGGACCGATGGCCCTTATCAGCGGGAAATCGTTGGTAAGTGGCTGTTGCGA
The DNA here is from genome assembly GCA_963556195.1 of Sepiola atlantica. Taxonomy (NCBI): domain Eukaryota; kingdom Metazoa; phylum Mollusca; class Cephalopoda; order Sepiida; family Sepiolidae; genus Sepiola; species Sepiola atlantica. The sequence continues at coordinate 34,624,442 of OY744548.1, forward strand.
TTACCGCAAGGTCATCAGCGGTGATGAACGAAAAAGAGGTGGAGCATACTGGAGGCCTGACGAGACTTGTTGTCACTCGGACTCCAGGGAATACCACAGGTTGTCGGCAGTGGGCGACCACTGACGATGACCAGTGTGATAACTCCTAGTGAGTAAATAATTATACACCCGCATAAGCTCCAAAGGGTAACCAGTCACAAGGAATTTACAATAGGGAGAAAACAAAACCACACGAAGAACACCACAACAGAAACTGCAATAAACATCATTTCAAAATCCCCCCGCCCATAAATGACAACGGCCTCAGTTATCACCACACGAAAATGAACCAAGGAACAGAAATTACAGGAAACACCATAAACTCATCCCTATTCTCCCCTCATATTTTTTTTTTAAATAAATAAATATATTTTTTTTTTTAAATTAATGAAAACAATTTTTTTCAATGGTGCCGGTATAGGCTGACACCAGCCAAAATATTTTTAGAGGGTCGAGGAGGATGAGAAGACCGAGGAGGGACAGTACAAAGATGACCTCTACTGAAAAAGTGCGGAGAATGCTGGGACCTTGGAAAGGCTTATTGTCAGCCAAATCCCAAGGAAGACCAATGGTCATTACCAGCGAAAAATCAATGGTAAAAGGCTGTTGCGATACCGCATCGTTATCGAAAAGAGGTGAAGAATAAATGAAATCTGGGGAGGCTTGTTGTCACTCAGACTCCAGGAATCACCACTGGTTTTTGTCGATGAGCAATCACTGACGATGATCTGTGTGAGAACCTCTAGTGAGTACAAATAATGATAATAATAATAATAATAATAATAATGATAATAATAATGATAATAATAATAATAATAATAATCATGATAATGATAATAATAATAATAATAATAATAATAATAATAATAATAATAATAATAATAATAATAATAATAATAATAATAATAATAATATACATGGCGTAAATAATTAATTTAATGAACGATCAAGATAGAAGAATAGTTATTATTACAAGAATATATAAAAGTCAAAAGATCTACACAAACAATAACGAAATTGATCAAACGAATAAACAATTTAAATTATATAAGATGTTACATTCTCTAGGTTTACTAATTTCACAAAAGTTGACATCAGCTGTTTATTCGGTGACTTAATATATATAAATGTATTGAACTACTTCTACGTGTTGTGGAAATATATGGCAAAATAACATGTATAAGTTTACTGTTCTAATCTGAATCTTTTAAAGTGGTTCGACTCCAAAAAGAGTATTTAAACACAAATGAGTATCTGCATGCTTATAAATTGTTTAATATTAATAAAAGCTAAAAATAAAACCTGTAGTCTGTTAAGTAGAGACATAATTTAAGAAAATGAACTACAATTCCTTCAATAACGATATGGTTTATATACTAATATACCTATTAAAGGACACCGCCATCCGAAAATATGCATTCATAGCAATCACACTCAAATACGTCTAATCTGAACAGAGAACGAGATACTTCATTTTGTGTTTTAAATGAGTGCAAATTATTTGCTTTCTTGCAAAATATTATTGATTCGTTATACGTTGATTCTGAGTTTAAATATGTGTTTAGCTCCGTGTATCTGTTTAGGTTACTGTATCTTGAAATGCTAATTTATGGGTATTCAGTAAACAATCTATGTTGTGGTTGGCAAGGTTGTAATAATTAGCTATTGAGGTTCATAATATTTTTTCTCATAATCTTTTTGTAATTGATAGAATGTTTGCGGATGAATGTTAAGTTTTGTATGTGTCTATTTTTCTGCACGTCGGAGGCTTACTCTAGTTAGATTTAGTTAACACCTTATGGGGTAGTTCGTAAGCCTACAATGAGTAGTTATATATGATTTTCTTGTAATAGTTTTTAATTGTTATAGTTATGAAGATGTAAACGCTTATGCCCCGATGGTATTACCAATTTCCAATAGTTTGTAGCAGATTTATCTTATTTACCACCAGGGTGAAGCGATTGGAATTTACAGAAGATGACTGAATCGTACGTGAAAATATGATGTATCTGTTTGTTTTAATGTGTTAGTGTAGGTTAATCATTTGTTGTCTGTTCTGTTGGTTTTGAGGGTAACTTTAGTAATTTTTTAAAGAAAGCGTATAGTCTTTCACTGTTGGAGGTTCTGTTGTATAGTTGTTTCATTTCGCGACCTAGACTTTAAGAGGGAATTCTTCTTTTGTAGGGATTGTATAAATTGTTTATGTTATGAAGTCAAATAACAAAAGTATAGGTTACGATAAATTACAAGTCAGGAGTTTTTATTTATTTAAGGGTAGAATATATAATCAATTCCTTTTGTAGTAAGTTGTTTTGTTTTAAATTGAGATTGAAGGGTTGTTTAACCTACCTACATCGCAATTAATGTCCAAGAACACTGCACAATTGTTGAGCAAATATAATAATTGTATTTATTTAGATAAGATGGAAATTCAACGCTAACAGTGGTCAATATGTGTAAGTATGTATATATATATATATATATATATATATATATCTATATATATATATATATATATATATATATATATATATATATATATATATATATATATAACCATTTGTGTTATCAATATACGTATAGGTGTCATGCTTTTGGGACTCGTCAGTGTATAGAATAATTGTTGACACCGATCGCCGGACTCGAACACGAAACACAAGTTATATTTCAATCTTAAATTCCTACACCGTAGTCCACACAGCCGTTGTTAACAGCTCGGTAAATCAGCGAGAGATGAATCCGATTTAAAAGCAGATTTCTTCAAGTGTTCGACTTTTTAAAAGAGCATTCCATTGAATCCACGGTGACGGTTGTGTTAATAGTACGAGATATATATCCCGGCTAAGTTAAAGGGCGACAAATAATTAATAATAAATATGTTTTTATCTACATACGTATGCGTTTAATCTTTACGGGAATCGTAAGTATAGAGAAACATTACTTACACCCGTCGCCGGAATCGAACTGTCTGTCTGTCTGTATGTCTGTATGTCTCTGTTTCTACACACACACACACTCATACACCCCCACACACGTATATACATATATATATATATATATATATATATATATATATATATATATATATATATATATACATATATATATATATATATATATACATATATATATATTCGGTAATAAAGCTTGTACCTTTACTTTTGTGGCTTATTTGCTATTAATATGGGTGTATACTGCTACTCAGCTCTACGTACGCATTGAACACTGCTGAATAAATGTTGTAATTAAGCATATGATATATATCATATTACCTTATGATAGTATAATTATTGATTTAGAATAATAATCAATGATGTGTGTATACGTGTATACATATATATATATATATATATATATATATATATATATATATATATATGACCCATTTTAGATGTAATTATCCGTGAACATAGTATATGTTCAAATCGGCATAAAAAATAAAATCATATTAAATCATAAATACCCATACTGATTTGTCGAAATCCCGTGTGTTTACTTTGAACGTGAGTTGGTATATATTAGTAGAGCTTAATATTCGTGTTCGTATTTCATTAGTTAGCCTACTCTATTGTCATTTATTTAGCAATGTTGAAGTAAATATAAAAACAAATCGGTATGTATCTCTCATATATATATACATATATATATATATATATATATATATATATATATATATATATATGTATGCATATGTATATATATATGCATGTATATATATATGTCTTTATATGCATATATATGTATTCATGTATATATGTATGTACATATGCATGTATGTATATATGTGCATATATATATGTATATATATATATATATGTATATATATGTGCATATGTATATATATGTATATATATATATGTGCATATATATTTATATATGTAAATATGTATGTATATATATATATGTATATATATGTATATATATATATAGTTATATATATATGGGTAATATATTATCTCATAACACACACATATACACGCATGTCTATATATATATATATATATATATATATATATATATGTGTGTATATACATATATAGATCGTAAATATATTATTTTGACTATAGTAGGACATATTATTTTACTTGATATATTCTATATTTAAGAATTATCAATACCAGTCTCAATACGAATACAACACGTGAAGAAGCACACGATTATAACAGCAAATGCAAAATTTAAATAAGTGACATGGGCTTACGGTTACAAAGTTCCCAACATATTAAAGGCCTGAAATGGGCTTGTGTCACCATTATCAAATTATAAAATACATTCTTAACTCACATTTATTTCGCAAGTATATCTAACTGTGGATATAATCCTAGTAGACCCATGAGGTCAATGGCAGAAAAACGCCGTGTGTTTTAAATGAAAATCTGAAATGCTGTTCAAAAGACATCAGATTCAAGCAGATTCAAGCAGATTCAAGAGTAAATATTATTCTACAGCAACGAAAATAAAGGTATCATTATACAAAGATCAATACCAAAATGAGCAAAATCAGATAACGAATTAATTAGATGGATTTTTATTCTATGGGCACTGCTTTGTAAAATGAACAAAACAAGTCAATAACATTTGGCAACAATTTTTAAAGCTAACCGCTACAATATAATTTTTAAAACTTACTTATGTATCGTTTGTTTTCATTTTTATACAGTATTTTTCTATTCTTTTCGGTTCTAACATTCTTTTTCGTACGTTTACATTTGGGAGAGTATTTACTTATTTTCCTTGAATTCAGCATTGCAGTATTTCATCATATTTTTACTTGAAAACATACATTGTAATACACAATATATACTAGACAACCAATGGGGTTGATATTGTAACTTTATAAACGTATAATTGACATTTCTTCAATCTACATGCTTTCATTTTATTCATTCGTGTAAAGAAAATAGTTTTCAAGTGTTTCACAATTAAAATAATAAAAAGGATGTGTTAGTGTTTAAAAAGCATGAAACAATATTACATTTATTTAATTAAACGCAGCAACAACATTAAACCAAATAATTTATTTTGAATTTTTATAAAAGGATGTTGAATATAAATCAGTGTCATTATGATTCGGATCGTGTTCACATCTTTAAAAATTAAATTGAAAACATTTTTTTAACTTCTCTAAAGTAGCTATAATCTATTATTGAAATCCTTGGTGTTCGTTATGTTTTGCTTATTCCAAAGTGTATGGCGTAATTTTCAACCGAACAAGTCATATTTGATGGTGTGACAACACATCCGCTAAGCATAAAAAAATAAAAGTAAGAAAGAGACCTGTTATATCCGGGATAACAATGCATTGCAAGTAATACAAACTCCTGTGTGCAATAAACTATAATGGTAGACTGTATTTCAAATAAATAGATACACGTTGGTGAGGAAAACATCCATGATCCAGTGAATCGACCAGAAAGTATGCGTTGTTACCGTTTGAGTATCGGGATCATTATTATGTGGGTTGAACACCTTTTCTTTTATATCACTCATAACTGCTGCTTTTTCATAGAGCTGTCGTTGTCTATTACGGCTCTGTAATTGTTACGATGATGTTCAAAAGTGACCGGTTTACGGCTGCTAACATTAATAATAATGATGATGATGATGATGATGATGATGATAATAATAATAATAATAATAATAATCATAATAATCATAATAATAATAATAATAATAATAATAATAATAATAATAATAATAGCAGCAGCAGCAGCAACAGCAATAACAATGGCAACATTATGCGTGTCATCCAGTAATTATCCCGCAATTTCTTTTTGCAATTATTCAGTTACTTTCCGAAGATCAGCAAATTTCAAACATTTGATGCCCTGTGGGCGTTAATAACATAAGGGTCTTGCGTTGTATGCATTGTGTATGTTTTTGATGTATTCTCGCATCTCTACAAGAGGCTTTGCCCGTTTGCTTATTGGATAGATTGTCAACTGTCCGTAAGTCTACCCCAGTTCAGTTTGAAATACAGTTTTACAGATAACCACGCATATGTAATAGAGTCGGTTTCTTTTAGCACATCGAAGCAACCGTCAGATAGGTTTGCCTGTAATTTAGTTTGTCATAGAATCTTTGATGTTCTTATACACTAAAGCTTGAAATAGCATTTTCATTACTTAACTCGAATGGACTAATCGTATTTAAAGGCATCAAATCCAGCTTATTCGTTCGGCCTGTCAAGGTTAACGTGTAATAGAATGTCACACTCATGCTTAAATTGTATTTTTATGGGGAATCATGTAGGCTGAGATTACGCTAAGCGATTAAAATAAACAAATAAAAATAATTGTTGTATTAGTAGTTATAATAATAATTACATCATATTTGAGAAAAAACAAATACTTTCCTTTAAACTAAATGATATAGCCAAATCCTAGTAAATAGGAAAAAAGACTAGCTAGTATACACCATTCATAGTCTTGACAAAAATAAATCATCTATCTGGACCTGATGACAACAAAACTAATAATAGCGAACATTGAACTTAGAACGGATGGTAATATCTAACGACTTGATGTGAAAGACGGAAAGTTGGAAGAGGGCTGACAATTATAAAAGACGGTGTGGATGACACAAAGCAAATACTAATATATATATATATGAAAACGAAAACACTTAGAATATTATTACTGCTGTAAAATGCACTATCATAAAAACTATACAGGAGAAATATACACTCAAAAAGTAAGACAAAAATGATAGAAAAGCAGCTATTTATGAAACAAACAAGAGAAGAGAAACACGAACACACCTTGACATGGCAACGTAGAGGACGCTTGAATACAAAAAAGAAAGTCACTAGAGAGAGCCGCACAAAACAACGCGATTAGAATGAATTATATCAAAGGTAAAATAAGCAAACCCCCAGGAAAACAGTAGATGTTGACGCTGTGGACAAAGAAGAACCACGGAAAATCACATAATATGTGAGTGAAGCACACTCCCGAAAGATAGAATAAAAGACACTACTGTGTGGAAAAGGCGGTCCATTGAGAACTATGCAAACGTATTCATTTTTAACATGCTGACAAATGGTATAGACAGAATCCGGAAACAGCAAAATCACAATATCATCTGGACTGGAGAGGTACACAAAAACAAACCGATCTAAACCAGGGGGCCAGACGTTGTCACCAAGAAAAAGAAAACTTGGTAAATACATGATTCCGCTCTCCTAGCAGACCATAAAATGAGGATTGAGGAGGCAGAATAAACCAAGTAAATACGCGGAAATCGACCGACCACTAAAAAGAATATTGAACATGATGAACACCACTATAAAGCCAATGAATTAAGGGGCACTAGAAGTCCCGAAAGATCTTTAATAAAGACTAGGAGACATGTGAATCATAGGTAAGAATGCAACTAGTAAAACACATTGCAATTATAAAAACAGCCGAAATGGTGATTATAGTCATCGTATACGGGAACCAACCCACGTAACAAACGAACATTAACCACTCACAGGTAAGTTGGAATAGAAAAGAAACACCCACATTGAAAGAACATCACACGAACACAAATAAACTAAAACTATCAAAAATGCTACAAACTCACTCCTATACTTCACCTCCTGAACGACACACACGTGGTGGTACCATCCACGATATCATAACAAACAAAATTATCATGGCAGCAGAGAGTACTAGGACGTTTGGAAAGATGTTTGCCACTCAAATTCAAGAAATGACCGATGGTTGGTGCCAGCGATAAATCAATGTTAAGCGGTTGTTACGATAACGCAATGAGATTTGCGCCGGTTATCGAAAAGAATGAGACAGTCCTGGAAATCTGGAGAGACTTGTTGTTATTGAGACTCCAGGGCATCACCACTAAATAATGACAGTGAGCTGTCACTGATACTGACTTGTGTTAAAACCTTGTAAGTAAATAATGATAATCCTCCACTCCATAATAAAGAGCAAATGTTATTAATGTGTATATAAATAACTATATATATATATATATATATATATATATATATATATATATATATATATATATATATATATATATATATATATATATATCAATCCTGTCACACAAAAATAAGCGAGTAAAACATTGAAGACTCCAATCATGTAAAGTGTTTAGTGGGAAGGTGAAGAGAAATAGCAAATCTAACAATCGGCGTCGTCTAAAATGGATTTTGAAATAAATACTTCACGCTATTTCCATAATGGTTTTCTTCCTGTTTTTGTTTTTCTTTCAACACCGATTAGTAAGCTTTTTATACTTACCTGTATGATAGTTTTTTAAAACATGTTTTAACATTTTACAGCTTGAGACGTTTTTTTATAAGAACATAAATATTAGTGTGAACACTAGCGAATAATAATTTTCCCGTTGATTTTTACACTTTTAATACGAATAAAGAATTACACTAATGTGATAAATCTTAATAATCATAGATTTATGCAACCGTATACGAAGATAATGGCGTCGCAAAGCGAAACCATGAGAAGGAACGCCCAGGAACGTGGAATTTTACCAACTAAAACCGGATAATCAATCAAAAGTCCAATGACTTTTGATTGGTTATCCTAATTTTCAAATAATATTTGCGTTGATTAGTCTTGTTTAAATTTTAATTCAGATTTATCGTCTGTTTGTTATGAATTACTACGAAATAGCAGGTTCGTTGTATTATTTGGATTATTCGAACAACTGTTCTCAAAATTTTTCGGCCGATTTAAGCACCCCCATTTTTAGCTGTATTTTTACGAACTCGAGAATCATTCTGTCGAACTCAGGAATCTTTACGAAACTTACTCTAAATCCTTGACCCATGACAAGGCAGAAGTGTTAATTAATTAGCAATTGTATTCTTAGTAAAGCCAGCACTAAGGATTGACCTTTCAACTTCCAAAATACTGTCACATAGAACCGATTATGACTTAGCAATATATCCGTTACGCCACGGGTCCTAGCGTTAGTTTGTCAGGGTAGATTTGAATTATGAATATCTTTGGTTTATCTGGCAAAATGTAAAAATACTATTTCCATTAGTTTATTAAGCTAAAGTTTAAAAATCAGTATAGTTGGAATAGAACGTTGAACTTCTAAACTAGTATTTTTCTCTATCTGCCCCGCTGGAATAAGGAATCACTTTTCGTTGGTATGCCAGGCTTAAATCTCAAAAAGTATTTTGATTGCAACAATAGTGAATCAAACGCGCACATTTCGCTTTCGTCCATCTGAGCCATTAAGAAAAAAAAAAACATTTCGCATTTATAGCCGTGTGCCAGATCGTCTCATTGGATGTGAAAGAATATACAAAATAAGCGTAATGTTGTTTAGAGAAGCGAGTGAGGGAGAAGGCGAACTTCAAGACGGAAGGTAATTTAGTTTGGAATTCGGTTGTTACTCCTCGGCAGACGCGAATGAAGAAAACAGTCTTGTTCAGCGTGTCAAGAGTCTGAGAGGGGGTAATTTGAGACGGAATTGGAAATTTCAAGTCAAATGAAATGGCTAGAACACTGACTCAACGATACCTTTAACAGAAACATAAGAGATAAAGAGAGAGAAAAAGAAAAACAGAGGGAGAGGATACAGACACACATACACGTATGTATATACATACATATATACACACCTTGTATATAAATATATATATATATATATATATATATATAGAAAGTTAGTAAATGGTTAATCCATCTTTGTATGAATATACATGCGTATATAAATATATATATAGTATTCATGTGTATATATATATATATATATATATATATATATATATATATATACATGCTCTATATTTTTATTGAGCACTCTCATAAACCCGGTTCAACTCCCCTGGGTGTATACCCTGTGGATATATACCATACTCGGATTATATATATATATATATATATATATATATATATATATATATATATATATAGTATTCATGTATATATATATATATATATATATATATATATATATATATATATATATATAACCGATTGGTGGCATAGCTAATCAAAGATTAACACAGTAAATCTACAAACATGCCTGTATAAGTACAACAGCGTGTGTATATTTACATACATTACTCTGTGCGTTTCTTGTTCCCTCCTCATATATATATATATATATATATATATATATATATATATATATATATTTTAAGGTTAATATTTTTTTAAGAAGATCCTATTGTTAAATTTAATAAGGAATAGGTAAAATAAATACCTTTTGAAGCATTAAAGATGCGATATCAATTTTTTTTTAAAAGATAAATGAATCGAAACCGATTTTTTTTTCTTCTTTTTTTATTATAAACTTTTATTTTCTTTGTTAGTTTAAAGTGATACAGATATTTCGCCAAAACTTGGCCTCATCGGTGTGTCATATATCCTGATGTCGTCGGATATGTAGTTTTTTTTTTGTTTCTACCGGCTTCTGTTGTTGCAGCCGGGCCAAAGGGGTGTGTTGTCGTTTCCCACCTTTCAAATATGAGATCGTGAATGAACACGTGATCGGTATGAAGTTTTTTAAGGTTCATATTTTTTAAGAAGCATCTATTGTTAACTTTAATAAGGAATAGGTAAAATAAATACTTTTTGAAGCATTAAAGATGCGATATTAATGTTTTTAAAAAAGAAAATAAATCGACTCCGATTTTTTTTTCTTTTTTTATTATAAACTTCCATTTTTTTTTGTTAGTTTAAAGTGATACAGATATTTCGCCAAACCTTGCCTCATCGGTGTGTCATATATCTGGATATCGTCGGATATGTAGTTTTTTTTTCCTCCCGGCTTCTGTTGTTGCAGCCGGGCCAATGGGTTGTGTTGTTGTTTCCCACCTTTCAAATATGAGATCGTGAATGCGCACGTGATCCGTATAGAGTGTTTTAAGGTTCATATTTTTTTAAGAAGCATCTATTGTTGAATTTAAAGAGGAACAGGTAAAATAAATATCTTTTGAAGCATTAAATATGCGATATCAATTTGTTTAAAAAAGAAAAATGAATCGAAACCGATTTTTTTCTTTTATTTTTTATTATAAACAGGTGGGAAACAACAACACACCCATTTTGCCCGGCTGCAACAACAGAAGCCGGGAGGAAAAATAAAACTACATATCCGACGACATCAGGATATATGACACACCGATGAGGCCAAGTTTCGGCGAAATATCTGTATCACTTTAAACTAACAAGAAAATGGAAGTTTATAATAAAAAAAGAAGAAAAAAAATCGGTTTCGATTTATTTTTATTTTTTAAACAAATTGATATCGCATATTTAATGCTTCAAAAGGTATTTATTTTACCTATTCCTAATTTAATTTAACAATGGATGCTTCTTAAAAAAATATGAACCTTAAAACACTTTATACCGATCACGTGCTCATTCACGATCTCATATGTAAAAGGTGGGAAACAACAACACACCCCATTGGCCCGGCTGCAACAACAGAAGCCGGGAGGAAAAAAACTACATATCCGACGACATCAGGATATATGACACACGGATGAGGCCAAGTTTTGGCGAAATATTTGTATCACTTTAAACTAACAAAAACAATGGGAGTTTATAATAAAGAAAAGAAGGAAAAAAATCGGTTTCGATTCATTTTTCTTTTAAAAAAAAATTGATATCGCATCTTTAATACTTCAAAAGGTATTTATTTTACCTATTCCTTATTATATATATATGTATATATATATATATATATAATTTGTTTGATTGCTTAGTCTGTAACCAAACGTAAGGTTAATAGGTCAATAATATATACTTTTCTAGAACTCTGAATATATTATAATATAATAATTAAATTAATCTTCTGAATCTTTTTAAAGTGCATTTGTTCAGTGAAAATTTCTCCATTGATCATAACGGTGCTAGTATCCTTTCTTATGTCTTGGTTGTTGTCATCATAAGATTCTAGTCTTTTACATTTCGAGCTTCTGTATGTTATTAGCGCTGAATCCGGAGAATATCATTGTATCTGTAATTCTAACTTGTTTTTAGACCCTACATGTGTCTATTACTTTCTCTAGACTTTGAGAATCGACATTCTATTTATTAAACGCCATGCCCTGAGAAAATTTCACAGTTTATGCAATTTTCTCAGAAGTGTCAACGAGATCTGACTTGTAGTCGTTAAAGTAAATATTTGTAACTTTCCAACTTATTATTTATCCGTGATTGAACATAATTCTCTTTTAAGTTTCGAGTGAAAACGTAAAGTGCAGACGCACGTGGAGTGAAGCAAGACTTGCTGAACAGTCATTGCTTCAGTTCAGTGATAAATGGAGTGCTTGTCAGCCGGAAATAATACAACGATAAGAATACACTACTGGTGTTATGTCTGAGTCGTAGAATAACCATAGCCTGAGGGTCTTGTCTACCATACTATTAAATACATAGTAAGACGGACCTTATATGGATGCAGACTTTTCCCAAATATATACGAAAAAAGTAATTCAATAGCCGCCAACAATACACGTTCATGTCTAACCGTGCCGAGAGTCCACGTAATCAATGTAAATATATATATATATATATATATATATATGTATATATATATATATATATATATATATATATATATATATGAATACAGTGCATGTGTGATCGTTGTTTCCTAGATGTTAATCCAATCACACTCTAGTATGTATAAAAAGTACGCAAAGGCAAGTAAGTCTGTTGTGTTGAATAAATAACTATTAATACTATATATATATATATATATATATATATATATATATATATATATATACATATATATATATATATATATATATACATATATATATATGAAGAGAGAGAGAGAGAGGGGGGGGAGACAGAGAGAGAGTGACAGATTTATACGTACATACATATGTATGTACGTATAACTCTTTGAGAGCCTATATAGGTATTTTTCATGCGTTTTTACTTGTGTTTATTGTCAGTATGATAACAGTTGTGATGTGTAATCCCTCTTACCTTATAATTCCTGTTTTTCCCATATGAGTTTTTTGTAAGGATGTTTTCTACCCCCCTTAATTGTGCCTTATGTTGTTCACTTTTTTACTACCTCAATGTTTGACAAGTAACGGAGAACCTTTATTGAATATTCGAATACCTATGCATCTCATATAGAGGTCAAGTGTTAGCCCCAACAACGGGCCCCTTTTATTTCTGAGAATTTATTTCTGAGAATTAAAATACACCAGAAATGGGTGATAGTTTAAATATATTCGAGTATATAATTCTCTCATATAGAAATAAAACGTTAGCCTCAGTAGGGGCCTCTTGATTTCTGAGCACTTCGACAGAAGCAAAGTAAGATAAATATATATATATATATATATATATATATATATATATATATATATATATCTGTAATCGTACCAGAAAACAACGCATCCACAGTAAACCACGGCAGTGATAGACATGGAAGCCCAAGACTCAGGTTTCTTCTCTACCCTTGATCTCTAGTAAGGTTACAGCCCAAAACAGAATTCGAAACCCGGGTCAGCTGTGTGTGAAACCACAGCACTACTGATAAAGGGTTTCCGATGTATTGCTCCCGTGTTTGTCTGTTATAAATATAATTCACTTACCTTTTCTACTCTGGAATAATAAGATTTTGCTATCGCTCAGGCTCTTCTAACTTACAGGATTATATTAAATACATATATAAACGGATTAAAAAGTTCAAGGGACTTGACCCTCGGAGATATGAATACAAACTTTCCCGATAAAATATAGGTTATGAAAATTATTTGTATCTCCTCTGGTAGAATCTGACCTCCTCCATAACATCCTGAAATATACTCGCCTATCGAAACTCAGATTCTGATTCTTCTATTTTTCTTCAGATACGACTTTAGCAGCCGAACGAAATATTTCCTAAAATTACTCTGCCATCCTACCTTGAATTTCATTCCGTTTTGGGAGTTGGCTTTGAATGCGGCGTTGGTCTAAGAACATAATTGGAAATAGACTTTAAAAGTTTCCATGAAGGCTTCTTCTTTCCTCCTTACGCATCAGTATTATTACTAGGAACGTTTCCCCATCATCTAATCATATATTTTTACAATTCTATGTCCAGTGACGTTGTTCTATTGTTTGCTATATTCTTTGTTATACTACACTCCCTCTTACCTTATAATTCCTGTTTTCTCCATATGAGTTTGTTGTAAGAGGGTTTTCTTCCCCCTTAATTGTGCCTGTCGTTATCTTCCTTTATAATCTTACTCCTACCATATTACTCTCCGCATTCCCTTTCAAGAGGTTTTCAAAAAGAAAATGTGTAAACAAATGTTTATCCTATTCAACCTTTATTTACAAACTTTTTTATTTCTATTTTAATTTTTTAAATTGTAATTCTTGTTCTTATTTCATTTTTTATTAAATTTAATTTTATTTTATTGTATTTTCATTTTTATTTTTGTTTTATTTTATTTTTATTCTTTTTTTTTTAATTTTTTTTTTCATTTAAACATTTATTTCTTTATTTTAATTTATTTTTTAAAATAATTTTACTTCTCTAATCCTTTTTTAAATTGTTTTTAATTTCTGATTTTTAGAGGAAATTTTGAAAAGGAAATACCCTCGATAAAATTCGTGTAATTTAAAAAAAATATAATATGTTTAATTAATACTACACCCCTCGCATGATATTTTTTTAATTTATTTTTTTGCGGAATTTTGAAATGGAAACATGTTTGGAAAATGTTGTGTTATATTTTTTTTATATGTACCGGGGATTTGTTTATAAGTGTCATTGCGTTTTATCCTCTCTTATGCAATCAACATATCCACCTGCCATTCTGTTTGTCAGCGGATGTTTCTCTAGAACTAAATTCTTGTTGCTTTTCTGTAAGACGGGTTGCTATAGGCGCTGATGAAGAACGTTTTCGACCAACTTCATAAAATTATAAAATAAAATAAAATAAAGTACTTTCAAACTGTTTTGGAAACGAGCGTTTTCCATAATGTACTTGATGTTGTAATTCTTTGAACAGTAAAATGCCATCGTTTTTATAGACGGTAATTCTAACCACTTGGCTACAAATAATACAGTAAGCTGTATTTGTTTATATAGAGATTTCCTTTATCACTAATAGTACTTGAATATATTGTGTACCACACCGCTTAACCCGACACTGGATCGGGTTTGTCTATTACCACAGATACTAGTGGGGCACACACACACAGACACACACACACACACACATATATATATATATATATATATATATATATATATATATATATCATACATATATGTCGTGTGTGTGTTAGTTTGCAGGTGTGTGTGCGTGTGTAGAAAATAAAAAAATATATTCATGTATCCATCAACGATTCGTCTTTATTTGAAGACTTTCGCAAGATGACTGATTTGATGAAATACATAGAAATACAATATTTAGAATGTGGTGCGTTTGTGACTTGAAAATATGTCTTAGTAACAAAATATAGTCGTTAGAATTCAACAGTATGTTGCGAATATTAAGTGAAAATCAAGTTTTGGAACATTATAGTGTTTTAATAGTTCTATAATTGTCATTATATATGAATGGAATTACACAGAAACATTTCCATGTCGCTTATTTGTCAGAAATATATGTGTATCTACTATTAATCTCTTGAATCAAAAACATGCACGCATGATATTATTTAATAATATAAGTCTGTATGCAGTGTGTGGTGAAAATTGACAGCATAACTTCGGGATCTATATATATATATATATATATATATATATATATATATATATATATATATATGTGTGTGTGTAAATAATTAAACAGATCCCATGAACATGTCCGCAAACTCTTGGTTATCGAGTTAAACGCTATTGAAAAAAGCACTGATTAACATTATTTATTGTAAACATCCTACACATTCAATATGTTTTTCAATGCACTATTATTTCTAGTTAGGCTAAACATTGTTTAAGTAACAGAATTAAAGGTAAAATAAGACTGGGCCTGGTGTTGCCAGATATATAAAAATCAGCATCCACTCGGAATCTTACGAATGTTGGCATTTCTTTTTTTTTAGATAAGAGAATACAACCGACGAAATACAGATGAATACATATCGTGACCACATACTTTAGACAATACTGAGAACGAAATTGACTTCAAAGGAATTTCATTTCATACTAATGTCAGGGCTTACCAAGGCCTTACACCCACTCGAGTATTAAGCTTAATGAAATTGTCAGTTTTCTTTGAATAACACCTTTAGAGATTTTGAAATTATTGTTTAAATGGCCAGAATGAGTATTTATGTGACCGACCCGACAAGTATGTGTTCATATCTAACAACAAAAAAAACACGTTGTATTCAGCTGGGAATAAGACCTGTGGTATCTTAATCCAAATACGTGAAGCTCTTTCCAAGAAATTGTTTTAATAGTAGTTACGTTTAGTTTTGAAAAAAATATGTTATAAAAATGTAATTACATTTCAAGTTCTTTGTGTCGGGTAAAGTCTGGTTTCCTTCTTAGTTCATTAGAATAATGTATTGTTAAAGCGCGCTATAGTTTTAATAATAGGTCTGACGGTAGCCCAACTTATTATTGATTAGTTTATGGTATGCGTACGTTTAAACAATGGATGCGTTTATTCTATTAAGTCATGTTTTTCTTCGAAAATTCCATAGAAATGGTATTTCCAAAGTTCGTTATCGTCACATATTTTATGTATCTTACATCTTTAATGGATTATGGCATTCCTTTTTCTCATAACTTAATTCACATTCTTCACTTGCAATTATTTATTTACCATTCTTTCTTGAAGAATTTTAGTACGTACTTAAGAATGCAGTTTTTTTCTTTAAATTGATACTTTTTTTTCGTTATGTCTGCATCAACGCATTTATTCTATTTATAGGCGTAATAGTTGTGCCGAACGTTCTGTCACGTTATATTTTGAAATAGATTTTCATCGCTAAATGTGCAGAAAAAAATGGATGTATCTTACGCGTTTCCATTATATTTTTAAATATGTGTTTGTTATGTTGTATGTGTTTGTATTCTTCCAATGCTGCATTCCATCCTCTTTAAGTGTATGCCATTATTGGATAAACATACCGAATTTCTGTAAGCATGACCAACGTTTTACTCAATATGAGTATATTTTTCGACTATCAGCTGTTCTAAGGGAGATCACTTTTTCTTTCAATAAGTGAATGTTCTAAATACATCTCATATCCTCCGTAAATCTTCAGCTTGAAATAATTTATCTGTGTTTTCTGATTAAACCTTATGACAGTCATAAGTATGCACTTATACTACGTCCGTTACCGAGACCCTTATTTTGGGATATTTAGGAAGTGTGGAGTCATCCCTTAGATACTATTACCCCAATGCTCACGAGGACACGTAGTGCTAATAATTGTCAAGATACGATATATGGTTCAATTGTCCGGGCCAATTTAATGGCGTGCTCTAAACACTATATTGCCTTCCCCAAAATACGCTTACTTGCCATTACTTTTATAAGATATACAATATGTTGACCCCTTTCTAGCGTGGGACGTGGCATCGCCAACTACAATCAGCGAAAACACAAAGCTCTTCCTGTTAGCAATTGAAGTACTCGTGGCGATTGACAACATTTTCTAAATATTGACATTTATTAACGGCAAGTGACTGATATCCGAAGAGATATGAGTGCCGACTGTCTACTAGAAGATCAGGTGCTAATCCTAGTCCGAGAAACTTTTCAGTTTAGCAACAGAAAACAGATGTGACACCGTGAAAGAGTATGTTAGTGTATGCCTATATATATATATATATATATATATATATATATATATATATATATATATATATATATATATATATATATAGGGGTTGTTGAGATTGCGCAACCCTTGCAATTATAAATTCATGCGCGGGCGGCCCCTGGCGGGGCACTCATACGTCAAAAATCGACGGGAGAGAGTCCATCGACATATATATATATATATATATATATATATATATATATATATATATATATATATATATATATATATATATATATATACATGGATAAAAATAGATTATCGCAAGTAAGCTACATAGAAACGTTACTATTTCATTCCCGAAAGAAATACTCTGGCTAAATGGTATTACTACTAAGCTCTACTAACGTGTTGTTTAAGTAAACATTGAAAAAAAATATACGCACTATATATTGCGGTGTAATATTTTACGTGTATATAGATGAAATAATAATAATAATAATAATAATAATAATAATAATAATAATAATAATAATAATAATAATAATAATAATAATAATAATAATAATAATATTCATGGAGGCGTCGACTGTCAGCTTGACGGTTGAGTTTAAATCCCGGCTTGAGGCACTAACTCGTCTAGCTGCACTGAAGGGATGAGATACAGCGAAACAATATGTATGTTCATGCCTATATACCCCCACACACACACACACACACCCACACACACACACATATATATATATATATATATATATATGTAAGTTATGGAAATATTTATGGCAATTAAGCTACACAGAGACTTCTACGTTTCATTCTCGTAGGGAATCGTCAGGCTAAACTACATTGTTGCGGTACGCTTCCATACAGAGATGTAACGCAGAAGTCTCTATGTAGACTAATTGTCATCAATGCATTTTAGTAACTTATTACCTTACGCTACTCACATGGTTTGTTCTTGGCTTTTGGCTAAGATCAAAGTGTAGTATCTGTACCGATGGATACTGCACCCCATAGACTGGTATTGTCTTGGCCTTCAAGGCTTGATTACGCCTATGGGTCTGTCCTTTGCAGTTCTAGGAGGTCCACCCTCCCAGGCTTCGCCTCCCCTCTTTGGAGAGGAGTAAGTTTATCGTTTACTGCCTGAAGCGCCCCTACCGGGTAATGCCGACGGGGCTGTCTAGGCAATTTTTAAACCCCACTTTTCCGACCCGACCTTGGGTCACATCTTACTTGTGGGAGTAAGATAAAAACTGGCTTTGTGCCTAACTCCTGGAGAGGAGTAAATCAATACTCACATATTTTTTCTGTTTCTGCGTTACTCTTGGCCTTTTGGCTAAGATCAAAGTGTAGTATCTGTTCCGATGGATACTGCACCCCATAGACTGGTATTGTCGTGGCCTTCGGAGCTTGATTTACGTCGGTCTCTGGGTCTGTCCTGTGCAGTTCTAGGAGGTCCAACCTCCCAGGCTTGCCCCCCCCCTCTTTCTTGTTTTTGTTTCTCTCCTGCATTTTGACTTGCTTTCCGTCTGTCATCTTTTCACACACACACACACACACCCCACACACACACACACATATATATATATATATATATATATATATATATATATATATATATATATATATATATATATAATGATAAGACGTGTAGGCCGCCTGATTTATTAATGTCGCTTGTCGGTGTTACAATTATTGCAGTTGTTTATAATTAAAAATCAATATATATTACAATAATTTATTTGTGTGACTATAACGCATGCCGGGTTGTTTTGGTCGATATCTAGTGATAATAATTACAAATAAAAATATATAGTCAATATCAGATTCAATCAAATCTAATTTAAATAATTTCATTAATTAAATAAACATGTCTGTGTAATATAGAAAAATGCTTTGATTTTTATAATTCAGTAAAGTTGAACAGAAAATGTTTTTTTTTCAAAAGATGTTTGTTCGTTTGACTCACGAAATAATAATTTGTCTTTAAGTTTATTATTATTTTATTTTTCCGAGAATATTCGAAAATAATTTTTCTTTAGAACATTAAGCTTAAGGATATAGTATTCGATTGTCGATGACATGAAACACAATTGCATTGATTTAATGAATGCGTTTACCACTACAATGCGATTTAAATTCAAGACTGACAAACAAAAATGCTTTACCGAAACAGAACGACGCAGGGTTTGTCAAATCTGATGATGCCAGACTGAATAAAAACACATATTAGTAATATTTTAAGTCTGACAGAGTAAGTACAATATATTTATCTAACTAAACTTATCAACGGTTGTTGCCATAAGTTTTTTTGCTATATATTATTCACGAAATATGTATGTTGACATAGTCCCTTGGTAAGTGATTTTGGTAATTTTGAACAAAGAAAATGACTTCTATCAACAACACCCCAAAATTGTAATTTACTAACCACGTAACCTAATCCCTTAAGTCGTGTCTATTGTTATCACGCACTTTCACTGAATGTTATTTGATCCACTCATTCTCATTTCATACAGTGTGCATTACTTCGGAATCAATGTCTTTCTTCGTCGCTTTCTCTCTCTCTCTCTCTCTTTCTCGTTCTCTCTTTATTTAAAGCTAAAGGTAATAAACTACGTATAAAGGAAGACTGCAACTTTCCATCAAAAAAAGTATTGAGAAAGATGATGAAAGATATACACAACGTCAACAATTTTGGATATGGTGTATATGATTGAAAATTTAACTGGCATTGTAAGCTCACCTTATTCCTACAATCTGAATGAAGCTCAACAAAATGAAAGCTTTAAATGGGAGAGAACGAGCTGATGCTACGTGTCAACAAATACACAATATAAGTTACGTACGTGACGAACACACGTCATCCAGATTAACTGCGCAGATGGAAGAATCGGATCTCGTTGTCCTAAAATAATAAGAAAGTGAATCGACTAATAGATGAAATTTAGAATTAAACAATTACAATCAAACATGCACAAATGCTTATGAATTCTCCCCAATGAATTTCGTCGGGGTCGACAATAAAACAGCTGGCAATTACAGAACCGTGTGAGTTAAGTACACCTAAATGTATGATACATTGATAGTATATATATATATATATATATATATATATATATATATATTTATGTATATATACATATATATATGTATGCATGTACATATATATATATATATATATATATATATATATATATATATATATATATATATGTATGTATATATGTATGCATGAATATATATACATATAATTTTGAAGTGATCAAATAATAAAATTATATATTTAATAAGTTTTGTAAATCATCAGGAGTTCAAGCAAAGAAATATAATAACATAAATTTAATCCAGGTGTTTTCAAATAATTACTCTTCTCCTCAGACGAAAAACACAATAAAGTGACTTATATTTGATAAGTATAAATTTGGAAATTTACTACAAACATTTAAAATATATATGTTAAGCACATACATATCTGTATATATATATATATATATATATATATATATATATATATATAAATATATATATATATATATGTATGTATGTATGTATATATATATATGTGCGTTTATATATATATTTGTATGTATATATATATTTGTATATATACATATATATCTGTGTCTGTGTATTTCTATATTTAATTTTTTTTTATATTTAAATATAAAATTCCTAACATAAAACAATTGAAATAGCTGAATAGTGTTAGGATAGATCCATGTTATGATATTATTTCGGTTTAGGAAAAGAAGGATTCACATTTTATAAAACAACTTTTTTTATTTTCAGCATACAATTGTTTCGGCTTTCCACCAAGATATTTGTTAAATGCTCCAGTATTCTATGCATTTAGTTTCCGGTATGATATCCTAAGTGCTGATATATAAAACAAATAAAGACGAAGACACACAAGGCACGCGAAGCCTGAATTACAATACGTAGTCATTATTATCATCATTAAGCAATATATATATATATACTAGCGGGGCTACTCGGCGTTGCTCGGGGTCATAAAGACATATAATTGCAGAAAAATCGCGTGTGTAACATCTTTATATTCAAACTTCTATTTCTCCCCCTCTCTCTATAGCCGTCTCTTTATCTTTCTACCTTTCTGTTCCCTGGTCGCCCTATATAACCGCTACTTTCTAATTTTGCCTTTTGCGAAAGCTGCTTCTTCCCCACCATTTCTCCTACGTTGCCCAGGGCAATAGTATGACATATTTCTATAAAAAGTACCACATCTATCTGCGCCTTCTATATAGGTACTTATCTCCGCCCCGGTGTTCATACTATATATATATATATATATCGCTACCCTGGTGCACATACAAAATACGTACCTATCACCGCCCCGGGGCAGATACTATATAAGTACCTATTGCCGCCCCAGTATGCATACTACATAAGTACCTATCGCTGTCCCGGTGCAAATGCTACCTACGTACCTATCGCCGCCCTAGTGTGAATGCTGTTAAGTACCTATCGAAGCCCCGTCGCGAATGCTACATAAGTACCTATCGCCGCCCCGGTGCAAATGCTAAATACGTCCCTATCGCCGGCCTGATGCGAATGCTAAATATGTTCCTATCGCCGTCCCGGTGCACGTGCTAAATACGTACCTATCGCCGCCCTAGTGTGCGTGCTATATACGTACTGATCGCCGCCCCGGAGCGCATGCTAAATATATAACTATCACCGCCCTGGTGCGCATTCTATATACATACTTACTGCCATCCCTGTGCACATGCTATATAGTACCTATCGCCACCTCTATGCACTACTATACACGTACCTACTGCCACCCTGGTGCGCATACTATATATATATACCTATCGCCGCCCTGGTGCGCATACTATATTCGTATCTATCGCAGCACGGTGTGCATACTATATACTTACCTACGAAATATTTTAAGTTAAAAAAAACAAAAAAATTTCGCCCGACCCTCTAAAAAGTTTGGCCCGACCCCTACAATTTTCAACGACCCGTCAAACTCTCCAGCCCCTTATCCCAACAAATTTTTCACTCTCCCCCAACCCTGAGAAATATTTTGAGTTCAAAACAAAAAAAAAACAAAAAAATTTGGCCTGACCACTAAAAAGTTTGGCCTGACCCCTAAAATTTTCCCAAGTCCCTCAATCTCTCCAGCCCCCAATCCCAACTCATTTTTCACTCTCCCCCAACCCTGAGAAATATTTTGAGTTCAAAACAAAAAAAAAGAAATACATTTGGCCTGACCCTTTAAAAGTTCGGCCTGACCCCTAAAATCTTCCCCGACCCCTCAATCTCTCCAGCCCCTCATCCCAACTTATTTTTCACTCTCCCCCAACCCTGAGAAATATTTTGAGTTCAAAACAAAAAAAAAAACAATAAAATTTGGCTTAGCCTCAAAAAAGTTCGGCCTGACCCCTAAAATTTTCCCCGATCCCTCAATCTCTCCAGCCCCCCCTCCCAACTAATTTTTCACTCTCCCCAACCCTGCGAAATATTTTGAGTTCAAAACAAAAAAATGTTATTTAACATGTATACAAATATTAGTGAAAACAATGCCGGAGCATAATTATTTATCTTCTTACTTTACTTATTGAGAAGTTATTTAATATGTATGCAAATATTAGGGAAAACAGTGGTGGAGCATAATTATTTCTCTTCATACTTTACTTATTGAGAAGTTATTAAATATGTATAAAAATACAAGTGAAAACAGTGGTGGAGCATAATTATTTCTCTTCTTACTTTACTTATTGAGACGTTATTTAATATGTATACAAATATGAGTGAAAACAATGGCGGAGCATAATTATTTTTCTTCTTACTTTACTTATTGAGACGTTATTTAATATGTATACAAATATTAGTGAAAACAGTGGTGAAGCCTAATTATTTCTCTTCTTACTTTACTTATTGAGACGTTATTCATATGTATACAAATATTAGTGAAAACAATGATGGAGCATAATTATTTATTACTTTAATTTTACTGATACTACACTAACTTCACTCCCATCAAAAAGGAGGAGGTAATACCTGAGAGGATGCTATCAGGTCAACAGAAGAAATGCGGTTAGGGTTAAGCAACTCTTGCCTCACTATGGACTATTGTTCAAAAAAAGTGCCGTTACGGATTAAGCAACTCTTGCTTCACTATAAAGTCATGTTCAAAAAAGTGCCGTTATTTATTAAGCAACCCGTGCTTCACTATAAACTCATGTTCAAAAAAGTGCCGTTAGGGATTTCTTCTGACGTCATTTCCTGTTAAAAGCGTGGCTTTGCATATTTCTCAAATTATACATGATGTCATTGTTTTTTTCTCAAATTAGTACTAAACAACGTTGAGAATGGAGAAAAAAGTCACCCCCCCCCCCATTGGAGAAAAGTGCGCAGTCGACCCCCGAAGGGTCAGTTTTTTTTTCCGGTTCTGAGATATTACACGTCCCATGGCTGGCTGGTCATAATGATGTCAACCGTGTGACAGTTTGTTGGGTACTCTCGGAGGAGTATCTGGACATACAAACAGACAAACAGACAAACAGACAAACAGACAGACATACATACAACTGCGCTTTATATAAGAGAAGATATATATATATATATATATATATATATATATATAGAGAGAGAGAGAGAGATAGAAGAAAAAAGAGTGATAAATATGCGACGATTGTCTAAATTTATTTCAAATTTCAATTGTTCAATGCAAGGTGTAATCAGTAATAAACTAGTGTTTATTTTTCTTTCCTTAAGCCAAGGCTTTTCAAAGATCGAAATCTTATCATCAGAGGAGAAATACAGATGGATACGTTGACTTTCGAAAAAACCAAAGTTCAAATATTTGAAAAATATGAGAATTGTTATAAAAAACGTATTGAATGAAAAGAAAAAGTTCCGTAAAAAATTCTTTGAACCCCCAGAAACCATATCTGATAACTACAATTTAATTTGCTTTTAGCTGCCTGAAATGTTAGAAGCTCACTCATTTGATTTCTATTTTTAGAATCAACTATTTCTATACCCACTTTCTCACTTAAGATTAATCCCACCCCCTAAACCTACATCCTACCGCTCGCCCACATCCTTAACCCACCTGTCACTTTAACTATATCCCCATACCAACCCTTACTCCTTCTCCTTTTCCCCCAATTCACAAAGCGACTTTTTAAACTACCCCGTACTTCATAACCCCCCTCCCTCCTCTCCTAATCCCCAAATCTTTAACTTCTAACAATTTTTGCCTTTTTGTCTCATTTTGAGTTAAACCTTGTACGAGATTCTACTGTTTTACTAGGCTCGGAAGTAAATAAAAAAAATGGCCTGTTTTCCTCTTTTCAATCTCCTTTAAGTGAATCTGGACTTACCTACACTTTGAGCACTTTCTCCAATCTGCTCCTACACAAAGAGTTTTTCTTCACTTTCTACAATTTCACCGGACTTTTTTCAACGGAAATTTACCATCCGGACATTTTTGCTTATCTTTTTCACGGAACTTTTTCTTTTCATTCAATACGTTTTTAATAACAATTCTCATATTTTTCAAATATTTGAACTTTGTTTTTTTCGAAAGCCAACTTATCCATCTGTATTTCTCCTCTGATGATAAGATTTCGATCTTTGAAAAGCCTTGGCTTAAGGAAAGAAAAATAAACACTAGTTTATTACTGATTACACCTTGCATTGAACAATTGAAATTTGAAATAAATTTAGACAATCGTCGCATATTTATCACTCTTTTTTCTTCTATCTCTACTATTGCTCTATCTCGTATATTGAGCTAATCCTTTTCACAATAAGTTCCATATACTATAAGTTTTCACTTTGGTTTATTTTGATCCTACTTAAAGCTCCTACCAAGTGGAGCTTCTTTCTCCTATTTTGTGAAATGTTCAGCAAGGAATTTCTTCCACTCTCAGCTAAAAACATTCCGATCCCTTCAAATGAAGCCTACATTCGCAAACTCATACAATCCATTAAAAAGTTCATTACAAACGTAAGATGGAGAGCCTTCTATTATGACCTAAACTCAAAAAATAAAAACCGGAAAAATGACGGAAATACCATCTCTTTTCCAGAACACAAAGGATTTACACTCCCCATGAACTCCTCCAGGGAAATAAAAAATTGGGACGTCTAACTGCATCCAGGTACGGCCTAAAAACATCTCCTTTTCCCAAGCAAAATGATCTTCTCAATAATTAATTTTGAAAATGATTTATTCAACTTAATTAGACACATAAAATTCAAAAAGCACAATAAACATCCTAACCTTTTCATCAAAAAAATTAATAATTTCACTAGCAAGATCAAAAAACTCCCTGACATTATAGTCCCAGCGGATAAAACAAAAAAACTACTACAAATTGAAATATTCTGATTACAAAGATTTAATCTACAAAGAATTGAACAAATCATATAAAACTTCTTCTGACAACATTTTAAATAGCATTAACAATGAAGCTAAATCCTTGTTAACTTCTTTTAACATCCTGAATTACGCTGAAATCTTCACTCCTGCTACACCCAGATGTACTTTAAAAGACCACAAAATAAATTTTCATGAAAACCCCTCCATTAGACTAATCTGCCCTTCCAAATCAGACATAGGCATTATAAGCAAAAATATCCTAGATAGAATCATTCCTACATTAAAAGATAAAATTACATACTCCCTCTGGCAATCATCTGGAGAGGTTTCCAACTGGTTCTTTAACCTCAAAGATAAATCTAATTCTAACTTGAACTTCATCACCTTTGACATTGACAATTATTATCAGTCCATTTCCCCTATCCTACTTAACAAAGCTCTTATTTTCGCTAAGAATAATTTGGATATCACAGACTCTGAAAAAAATCTAATAATTTTAGCCAGGAGATCCCTCTTAGAATTTGACAATAAATTTTGGACTAGGAAATATAGCCCTGACAACTTTGATATCACCATGGGAGCTTCAGACAATTAAAGCTTGAATTCGGACACTTACACGGTGGACTTTACAGAGACGATGCGCTCTTTATCTCCAAGGAGAGACCCAGACAATACAACAACACCAAAAAAAACTTACACAATTTCTTTAAAAACTTCGGATTGACCATAACCATAGAACCCGAGAAAAGAATATCTAATTTCCTTGACCTAACACTAGACCTTAACTCCGAATCATTTAGCCCCTACCACAAACCTAATCTAACCTTATTTTACGTACATAAGCACTCTAACCACCCTAAATCCATCATTAACTCAATAGTCCCTTCAATTTCAAATAGAATTTCAAGACTTTCAGCTAATAAACCTATCTTCGATCAAAATTCTAGTTTCTATAATAACGCACTTCTTAACTCGGGATACACTGATAAAATTAAATATCAAAATAATCCCCCTCTCCAGGAGAATAAACTTTTAAATGTTATTACCTACAAAATGGCTACACAAGATAGACAAAGAACTAGCACCACGATACCCAAAAAACCTAAGAAATATGCAAATAGACATACTAAAACTATTAATATAGTTAAAACAGCTAACCCTCAAGAACAAAGTGAAAATAAAAATAAAAAAACTAGAAGAAAGGATAATATTCGGTTTAACCCACCCTATAATTGCAATGTAAAAACTAACATAGCTAAGGAATGTTTCAAAATTTTAGATAACTCGTTCAAGCACCCACATAAATACAGCACTATTTTAAACAAGAACTCTATGAAAATTTCTTACTCCACAATGCCCAATATAGCACAAACCATCATCACATCTAACAACAAAAAAATTAAATCTGCCCAACAAACAGCACCTACCATACACCCCACTAATAACTGCAACTGCCAAAAATCTAGAGAATGCCCATTAAACGGTGATTGCATACAAAGTAACGTCATATATTCCTGTACTGTTAAACAATACACAACTACACAAATTAAGACCAATATGCAAAATAATGCCAACATACAATATCCCCCGTTTCCCCTCAACCATGCCCATCAGCAACCCCCTCCACTAAATAACACTCTCCACACTGACCAACAACTACCACCAACTAATAATGGATCCGATCTCATACCCCAAGACACCCCATCTTCCCCAAACAATAACCCTAACTTAAACCTTGACTTCAATCCGAGCATACAAACCGTAAGCACCCCCAATAATATAAACAACTCAAATAATACAACAACAACCCCCACAAAATTTCTTCTATCTCTACTATTGCTCTATCTCGTATATTGAGCTAATCCTTTTTACAATAGGTTCCATATACTATAAGTTTTCACTTTGGTTTATTTTGATCCTATATATATATATATATATATATATATATATATATATATATATATATTATACACTTTATAACGGCACATGTATTTACTTGACACCAATTACCTGTCTATATAGGCGCAGAAACAAAAGAAATATAAAACTGAACTCATGTAAATATATTTTGTAGACTGAGAATACTTTTTATGTTAGAATAAATCAATGTTGATTAAGAAATCAGTTACTCCTAACTGTAATTAAACACAAGAGGAACGTGTATACGTTCATTTTTTTACCATCTTTTTTTACCATTATTGTACCATCTTTGGACAGTAAATATACTACACTTTGATCCCAGTCCGAAGATCAATATTTTTTTTTCATTCAGTAAATAGATTTCGCGTGAACTGACTTGTATATAAGGATAAAGAATAAACGTTGCACAAAGTTAAAGAATGTCAGTACTACTCAGAGGTTTCATTTTCATTCATTTTTTTTAATAAGGAACCGAGTGTTCTTTTTTAAGGTTTTGACCGTTCCCTTAAGTCCAATTATTTAGATTTATATCGTACTTGCTTTTTCGCAAATACTTTCCAGATACTTCTAAAAATTATTCTTCATTAGGCCTTTAGCTCCTATCATAACGTAGATAATGTTGATGTGTTTAAGTTTCCAGTTTATCTTCATATCCTACATCCGGCCTTGGTCTTTTGTCACCTTCTCCCTCTCCGCTCTGTTCAGGCCACTATCATTTCGAACACTCACCTAAACCAGTGGTGTCACTCTTTCTGCCTTATTTAATATTACAATGCCCGGCTGTATTCCTGTGCGTTCAAAGTATGTATATGTGGAAACCAGGTAATCATAATGATTTGCATATTCATCGTGTCCCATAGTCTTCTCTCGTAGATGATACAGAACTTATGGCTACACTGGATGTTAAGACTTATATAGATAGTCTAGTGTATGTATTTGCACAGACCATTCTGACGCGCTATGTAGCTGCCATCTGTCATCTGCCAACACAATTCATCAGTTGATATCAAATGAATAAGCTTCCACACTTAGGTGGGCGTGGTGGTGTCTGTTCGGTTTAATACAATACACTATGTTTTATAGTTTGGATAGATTGTTATGGGAGTAAAAGTCTAATGAAGGTAAATATTCGAACATTTTCATCGTTATTTCAATTGTTTTATATTGTTATATAATAATAAATCTACAGATCAAAGTTGTCATACTAACGTTATGGCGGCGAGAGTTTTTGGTTAACAACCTGAATTCTTCAAGTATGTTTTCAGATGTCTATAGGAACACATGCGAGATTTTATTAGATTTAAAACTGACACTAAATCACAGTATTACAACGTTGATCTGTAACTTTAGTTATATATCTATGCTGTCTTTACTGTTGATTTACTTTGGCTAGATTGGGCTACTCTCCTGAAGATCTGGAGAAACGTACAATACTATAGATTATTAGCGTATTTAATAAGTTAAAAAACAAAATTTAAACAACCAATAAAAAAGATTACGAAGGGACATTTAGACTAAAGATAAGTGCTATTGACAATAGTAGTTTAGTCCTATTAGAGTCGAATAGTGGTCAGGTGAGCTAAAAATACGAACTATTTTATGTTTTAGGTCGTCTGTTACAAAATTATGTACATAATTAAAAGAGCTCCGCCACTAATGGAAACAAGATGTTTGTCTGAAAAATATTACATGCGCAATGCGCACATATGCCTTTTACCTACTTATGTTAGCGCTGTCTATCTGTGACATGGAGAGTATTAGTTTTTGTTAGGCTTCGAAATATGGTGTACAAAAAGTAAAATATACACTACTGTAGAACGAATCGGAGAATGCTAAGGAGCGTTTTCTGTTAGAGTGTTTGTAGAGGCGGTAATATAATGGAAAATATCGATTTATTGAGAGAAACAATTAAATGAGTAGATTAGACATTTCTCAGTTGCTAATAATTAATGGATATCTACTACGACTCGCATTTTTCTGGGGGGTTTTCCGGATGGCGGGTGCATGGTATTTCTTTGTCAAAAAGATTAACCGTTTGTAATTGAAGGTAGAAGTGATTAAAGACTTGTCAATCAATATAACTCGTCCAAAAATATCTCGGATAACAACTTATTTGTGTTACAAATAATTTAGCACTTTTGAATGCTGTTCACCACAAGCAAGGCATTTCAGCACTAACACGTAAGTAGCTACTGTGGTAGGGGCCAGCTTTTTAAGAAAGGAACGTGGGCGTAGATTTCAGTAGCTAGAGGTTTGTTCACACTTTATTTAAATTTCTGAATGTCGGTTCTGTTGTGACCCGGCAATCCCGGTCAGCAACGGGTTATCATCGTATTAATGATCGGACACTACTTTCGCAGCCCGGACTGATACATCTGGCGTTGGTTGATGTGACGTTGCCGAGATTTGGGCCGTACTTACGATGCCAAGTTTATGATATCCATCCTTTGAAAGAGGTATCGTGTGGAAACAAAAGTTTCACGTCAGCCCTACAGTATATCTTGTCACGTTGTGTGTTGTCAAATCAAGAAATACAGCCCGGTTATTCCCGAGCGGACCACGAACTAGGGGGAAACATTTGCATTAACATATCAAAATAAAATGGTGAAATCAAACAGAGAGTTTGGGTAATTCAATAAAAGATATCGCTCTTGATTTGTGGGTAAGATAATTATATTTATTCTTCTGTAAATCTGCTGCATACAGTAACGCAAGCTTTGTATTTGCTTCTTTGATAATTGCTTATAGGATCTTCAACTTCGACTTCCCGACTTGCAATTAAGATGACGATAAACGCAATCCTGATAATTACAAAAGGAATCATCTTGCTACAGGAAGGGTGGATAGGCGTGCAGCTCTCTCTTTTACTTGTATCTGATCTCTTCACGATACGAGCTCCGACATATATACTCAGGCAAGATCATTCAGAATCGCGCAAGCGAAATCGTCTTGCCCAGGTTAGCATGCAATCTGATTGGTCGCTGGCTGCAAGGTTCATCTCCGGAACCGAAATTTTTAATGTCAATAAGGCTGTATTGTTTTTGTGCGGTCTACATTCTCTCGTGTATCTAAGTGGTTTCGCCTGATGTATATATCTAGCTGACAGAGGTAACCTTCGATCTGAGCTTTCATTATGTCACACTTGCAAGTTTCAGCCGAACGACTTTTAACAAGGCCTAAGGTCTAAGCAATTTATTCTTTCTGCACTCGATTCTCACTAACTCGTATGAACAATAATTGCAATTATTACGGTACAGTTATCAACACGCACATAATTGATGTAATTGCCTTTAATATTTCGTGAGGTCCCATCACCTTGTCATACCGTCAGGGAAACAGGGATTTTTGAAGGAATCCCATAGGCTAAAAAGTCTAAAATAGAAGCTATCAAAGTATATACTCTTCCGGAATTTAGGGAACTCTATATGAAGGGTAACACTTTGCAGTTAGTCGGGTATGCCGGCGGTAATTTCGTCTGGGGGTAAAAGTTTTGTAATTAATCGCAACACATTATGTAAGTGTACTTATAAAATAACCAAAGAGATATAACACTGCTGCGATTCGACAGAGGCTTGATCATGCCACATAGTGCGGAGTATATTTTTCGTATGAAGTGTAATTTGAAAAATACACATTTCTGTCCCCGAACGTTGATACCTCATTACTTTAGATGAATCATATGAGGTAAATACTAATCTGTTAAAAGTGTTGAGTGTAAAAAAGCTAGTACAAAAGAGACATACCCATTTTGGAATTATAAACATGCGTATGCGTTACTGAATATATTCATACCGATATATTCCTAAACAAGTCAGCCATTTCAACCTTTTATTAATGGTAAAAAAATACATTATTTCGTGATCTTAATTTTAAGAGAATTTTAATACATTTAAACTGTCCCGTTCAAAAATTATAACAGCATTTAATTATTTTACAAAGTCCTACTCTGTTAAAATAGTCAACGTTTTGGAAGCTATCTACATACAGTAATTTCACAAATAGACATTAACACAACCTTTTTTTAACAAAATTGAGTATAGTTTCACAATACAGTGCTTTAATTGATAATTTAGTGACAAAACGATATAGTTATAATTAAATTTACATTTTGAAACTCTATTAAAAGTCTTGTGTAAGAAATAACAGCAGAGTTTAATAAATCAAAGAAAAAATCTAAGTTGAAAAACACTCAATCAACACCACATGCTAACCGTAGAAATTCACTGTTGTATATTTCAAGTGTACTTAATTCTTCTGTGCTTAAAAATAATTTTGTAACATATTTTTATTCTATGGATATCCGGTACGGACGCAGACCCCGCGATATTATTGCTCTACCTTTGTGCAAACCAACACAACATCATTTAACGATTCTTGTTAATGTAGTTTCAGAATATGTCCGATTATAGGGGTCTACCTCGAAACCTCTTAGAAGTGCTTGCGACATATGTCGATGGTATGGTATTCCGGCGCGAACCGACACCCCACGATATTATTGTACCATCTTTAGACAGTAAATATACTACACTTTGATCCCAGTCCGAAGATCAAGAATTAATATTTAACTTCGAGTTCGATGTTGGACACAAAAGCGTAAAAATGTAATTTTGAAAATTATATTTTTTTGTATTGTATCTTCTTTGATCGTACACTCTTATCTTTTAAAACAGGCGTGACCCGTGATAATGTACATACGTCTATGAAATTGCCTTGACGTATGATGACATAGATGCTACATCGTCTATGATTTCTATCTACCTATACTGAAAAAATCAAAGCAAGCATCGTCAAAATTTGGCCTGCGAAGCGAACACACTCCGTAATTACCGTTAAAGAGTTATTTAACCCTAGCTTGAGAAATTTCCAAACATATAAACGACGATAATATAATTACACGCACTCAGTTACACACACAGTTCTCATGAGGCTGGCACAAAAATGTGTTGGTCGCAGCAGTTTCCTGTGTAAACAAAACTTCCGAAATAGTCGGGTTCTTTTCATTTCCATCTGCTAATCTGATAAGAATTTTAGAGTTTCCCTCATGTGTTGATGTTAATCACACAGTTCTTTAATATGCCAGTCTATAACATAAATGAAAGCATTTACTTGAGTTTCTAAATAAAATAGAGACGCGATATATACACGTGACACCGCAAATTTTAAAGATATTGATACATATTTTGTAAGATAAATGTTGATGCATCTTGACATCTCTAGAAGAGGCTATACCTGTTGCCCTATCAGAAAACCGTCGGTCCGATAATCGCATCGCATTTAATATAGCATTTATAGACAACATTAATACATAGATAGAAAGCACTGTCAATCCTGCTGTTAAGAAAGTAAGCTGACTCTAACAGGCTGTTAACATTTTTAAACTTGCATTTATATAAAAAGCCACGATTCGCTCATGCATGTAACAATTGTTGCCACATCTGCGATGGCTCAACAACCACAAGACTTTTCCTTTTGAACAGTGCTCCACAAAGGTGTATAACGTAATAGGCATCACACTGTCTACGAAGCACCAGCCTCTGTCCCATCAGCGCAATATGGCGTCCCTGTGCTTGTACGAATGTTCGACAAACTTTCTGCACTTGTACTCCTTAAATGTAAATATCCCTGAGCAACACGACTAAAAGCAACACCCCACCTCCTCATTGTAGAAGTCCTCAGTTGCTTGGACGATGTCTACTCTAATAGCTTCTTTCTTCGGAGAGCTTGCTTCTGAAATTCCTTCCCTACTACATGTGTCTTATAATGTACCAGCATGCTGAAATGTAAACGCAATGTGAACATATATATTGCTGCACATATATGATCCCCCAGTTAATCTGGCTCATAAAAAAGTACCCCCTAAAGTTTCATGTGCAATATGCATTGTTTGGAGTGCACACTATAAAAAATGTTGTCACATAGCTCCTTACGAGGATATGTCCGTTGGTCGGGTTGTCATGCTTAACTTTGGAAAAACATTTTTGTCGAGCTGACAGATTTAAGTTAGAAGTAGTTTTTTACTTTGTCTCTCACGCTGACATTTGATAATGGATTGTTATCGGTTTGCTATGCTTAAATTTAGAAATAGTTATTGCGGATATATAACGCTTAACCATTTACTAGTATATGCGTTTGTTTGTCACGCTTAGGTTCGAAATTGCATGATTCTTTTTAACTTGAGGGCATCTTAAGCTTATCTGTTGTTATAATAAGTATGTTAACGTTTGAGAAATATGGACTTACTAGAAGTGCATCCATAGCCAGCAAAATAGATATCTTGTTTAATATCAGATCTAATTTATTTAGTTCATTTTAAAAATGTTGTCAAACTATTGAGTGTGATACAGTGCTTCGTATCTTCTCCGTACCTAAAGCCTTTTATTTGATCATGAGATGTCGAACTTTGATTCGTCAATCCAAATAATTTTCTTCCACTTCAGCATTCTCTCGTTTGAGTGCGCTTTCTCCCTCTGGAATGTATTGATCTTGATTCGCTTCTTCACCAGTTGTTTTAAATACACCATTTCCGCTATATAGGCCATCTTCATAGATTGTATTTCTCCTCATATAACCTTTTGACACATTTTTTACCACATTTGTTCACGACTACAGTGATATTTCGAGCAGTCACATTTCTCTCCCGCAAGCTGGTAATTTGGACAACATTGTCCTATGCTTTTGGTGTTGCTTTCTACTCGCCCTAGATTTGCCCCATTAAAAGAGATCTTTTGACAAGATTATCCACTGTAGTTCCGATAAAGGGTGCTTGCTCACTTTCTTCTTTTATAAATTTTATTAACATTTTTAACATAATTAATAAACATTCACATCTATCGAGGCTAATAGCTCCAGCAAATTGTACTCATTCTAACATCCAATTCACAAAATGAAAACTGTTCAAAATCCTTATCTGCAGTTTTTGAACCTCTATTGTCACACGCCTTATTGATTATATGACCGAACTTACGATGAGGAAGAGCAGACCTCTTTTCTGTGTTAGGGTTGTCTGGCGTAAAGTAGTAGAGGGAATGATTCGAATTATGTTAATTTCTTTGTGTAAAAGTTCCTACACATGTACTCACTTGTCTTTTTATATCATACCATTTTCATTTTTGATTAACATCCAAAGTTAAAAATTGGTGCCATTTGCGTTTTGGTTCAAGCGTTAATTGAGCTTACTATACTTCAAGAAAATCACAATATTTTGTAGGCTCTTTTATACAATGATTTATTCAGATTCATACATATTGTTATACTGTGTATTGTGTCATTTAATAATGTATTTGAAATGTTCTCGTCTGAGTTTGAATCTCAAACTCCTCGCTTATCTGATGTATTGAAGTACAACAATTCATAGGTATAAATACACCCGAAAACAATAAAGTAAACGATATATATATATCTATATTTTATATCAATACGATACTCTATGTATAGTGCTTGCGTACTAGTAAGGCGTGTTGTCAGACTACACACATCGACAATTGTAAGCCTATACGTTCAGATCTGTCAGCTCAATTTTCACCCACGTTTCATAAAACAATATATTACATAGTCTGAACTCGCCCGTAAACGTATTTCAGAAGTAATCATTATAATCATGTTCGTACCTACGTGATCAGTGTGCATAATCATTATATTCATGTTCATACCTACGTTATCAGTGTGCATAAACATCAAAGATCAAATCGTCCGATTAATAACAATGAGGGTTGGCGATTTATATAATTTTAAAATGAATGGTTTCAAAATTAAGTTATGTAATCCTGTAGACTATATCTGTTCAATTCAAAATAAATATATTTCAAAAGGTTTAATAAGTTTTTTTTTATGTATGTCAAGAATGTTTAGCTGACAATTAATTTTACGTTAAAGAGACAAAAAAGAATGAATAATTTCTAATTCATTAAATAAGTAACGAAAAACATAGTCGCTTAATTTATAAAAAAAAAAGACAGCTGGCAATTAGATATTTTTTTACGGAAATTTAAAGAGGTATTTCTTTCTTAATAGTATTGAACCTGATATTGTTTCTAATAGAATATTATTATAAACACTAAATAATAGAGATTAAAGTAGAAATCGCGGAGAATTTCCACGGAGTTTCTTTAGTATACATATAAAGGTATTAGAGCTAAATCGGGCACTTGACAAAATTTTTTAAAAAGTTTGATATTCAGATACCCGACAGTTTTTAGCGACAATTAGAGCGTTATACTACATTACATTTCAATGTAACCGCCGTGTCGTGAGTGTGCTAGTTATTATTGGCCTCCATCACGCCCCGTAAGAAGTAATCAAGGGAGTTGCAGTAAGGTTATAAAAGAGGCACCAAGTCCGGCGACCAGTTATGAGGAACATTGTTCAACACCCACACCTGGATCGTCTTGGCCTAGTGTGCAGGGGGGGGAGCCATGCAGGACGACGTAGGGGGATGCAGGAATTATTTTGTCTAATCAGGTCATCAACACACTCCTCAAAATATCCAGATAATCTGTTTTCATTTTCTCAAGTGTCAAGTGTAATTGCAACCCTATGTATTAAATAATTTCGCTCATGGGGAATATTTAAACCTATAACTTCAGTCGTGTACATTCAATTCTGTAAAACCAATAAATTATACAATTTTGTGAACCCGTCCCAAGTGGGTATTACAGCTAGAACTCTATATACATGTTTTGTTTTTTATCATTTAAAAGTCAACCACTTTTGCAAACATATTCGTTTTTTAATTCCAATTCACTAATGGTCAACTAATCTGCTCTAAAAGTTCATGTCTGCTTCAGATTTGTTTATAGTCGAAGATAAAAAGATAAAAAAGAAAACATAACGAAGTCAGATTCTCTCAAGATAATATTTGATCATAGCATCCTTTTGTGATTGCGACATGGAACCGTATAGAAGTGGGTCGAGGCACATATCTCATGTAAATGCTTCAAGAGATGAAAGCAAGAATTATTCTTTGTAGGCTTTATTTTTTTGCAAGCTATTTTTGTTTCTTTTTTACATTTGCAATTTTTTACTTGACAAATATTATTATTAAATGATGTCAAAAGTGAACTACTTATAAACTGTCCGAACAACGTATTTCATATTAAAAAAAGACAGACTTCAAAAGAATAAAACACTTCAAGAAATTGCAAGGGAAATGTAGCTTTTCGAACAACAGAAACTAAAACTCATGACCATATTAAAATAGTATATTCACTGTTTTCAGCATTATATTTACAACATCTTAGAAATGTTCACGTTAAAATCTGAATTAAATACTATAAGCCGTATATACAAATCTTTAAATACATACAGGTTATTTAGATTTTTCTAAGACTTTAGATTTTTCTTATAATCGACCCGGCGGTATGTCATGCTTATGATTGTATACCATTGTATACAGTCAGAAATAACGTTAGCGTCGGTCTGTCACGTTTAACTGTGAATAGCATTTTAGGAAAACAGTCATGTATTAATTGGATTATTCGTCCAATGATTCACATCTTAGAGATTATGGCTGATGTAAGCGCCGACAGTCTACGGATGGATCTTGTCAAACTTTTTTCAATATATTCTTTGAATTTTCATTTTTCTTGTGAAAGTCTGACACAGGTCCGCCAATCTTTACTTAGGACATACATTACGTAACATGTTGTCATTTCATTCTCATTTCGAATACACAAAAAGGTGATATCGATCGTATCAATATTAGAAACTTTCGTTTCCAAACAGTTTAAACGTCAGTTGGATTAATTCGTATTCAAATGATTTTTCATGAAATTATTATTGTTAATATTAATATTATTATTATTATTAGTAGTAGTATTAGTAGTAGTAGTAGTAGTAGTAGTAGTAGTATTATAATAAGCCCCTGTAATTTGAACAAAACGAAATAATGAATATTATATGTATATATATATATATATATATATATATATATATATACATATATACTGATAAAAATATAAAAAACAAGAGAGAAAATAAATAAATACACACACTTATATATATATATATATATATATATATATATATATATATATATATATATATATTGATAGATATATGTATATATATAAATATGTATATTAGTATTTCATGTTTCCACAAAACATTTTATGAGGAGATATAATTTTTTATGTATAAATTTTTAGTATTTACTTCAACAGTGCTCGATACGTAAGCTAAAAATCACCCCCCTGGGATGAAACGCAGGACCTCTGTGTAGCTTAATTGCCATAAATATATTTTCATAGCTTACTATATATATATATATATATATATATAGATACATAGTGTGTAGAATCAATTTTGTGTTGAGAATCTGAATAACAGAGCTCAATGTAATTTAAACAGAGCAAAACAGAATTATATAGATACATATATATATATATATATATATCTATATATATATATATACAACTATATGTATGAGTATTTATTTCTTTATTTTCTGGGTATTTTGTCAATGTTTATTTATACTTTGTGGTTGTTGCTGTGGATAGGGTATCATACCTGATGCCAGGCATTCGGCTTCTATTTCAGAGACTCTAACCGCAAACCGTTTAATAGATAGCTAACCGTTCCTTTTAAGCGCAACTGTTAGTATCTTTTCTTCAATTGGTTCACCAAGTGTACCCACCAGGCTGTACACTGTGTTTTATTTTACTTTGCTTGAAGTTCTTAGAAATCAAGAGGCCTCTTCTCTGGGGCTAACACTTAATCTCCATATGAGATACATAAACATTCGAATATTTTTTATTAAAGTTCTCCTTTACTTGTCAACCGTTGAGTTAGTAAAGAAGTTAAGAGCATTCATTGTCTTATGTTTTAGTATATATTTTGGTGGTCTCTTGCTTTTATCAGATTATTGAACAGGAATTCATGTAGTCTGGTGGTATTACTTGAGGTAACATCATTACGAAAAAGTGCACTATTCTCGTTAGAGCAAGTATATGGCCGTGCTTAGGGGGTCGTATGTGTCCTGTTAATACTTTGTTATTTTGAATATTTGGTCAGTGTTTACTTTTATGATGAATATCTTCATGGCAGGTTATGTAAGAAAAGACCTGTACAGAGAGACCGAATTAACTCAATGTTGGTTCGCATATGCATACTTAAATTATTGTTTCCATTATATGATGAGACGCACTCTTCACAAGAATAAGGCCTGTCTCTTTTTATTCATTTTACTTCAGTGTAAGTTATCAGAAATAAAGGGGCCAATTCTTGGGGGGAACACTTGATCTCTATATGAGATACATTGATACATAGATATTCTCAAACGTCGAATTTGTAAAGAAATGTAAAACAGTGATTTTTCGTATCTTTAATTGACTAGCTAACTATGGTGATCTACTCTATTTGATTAGTTGATGGACTCTTCCAGATACTATGAATAGAGTTACGACAAAGTCTCGTAGCAGTCATGGCAGCAGTCATTGGCGACAATCATTGGTGGCAGGCATAGTCACCGTATCGGGCGCACACTTTCTGTAACATACTATTCTGTACTTCAGTAAATACACTACTGTAAATATTACACGTGTTATCTTAATTAGTATCCACCATTCAAGGTCACACCACTGGCGACGATGAATAATACATATGTCTTACAACCCTAGCAACGAGGTAGTCAGACTTATTCAGAACTACATAATTCGAACGGATGTCACACAACACTGCTAACAAACAAGACGGACTTAATTAAACACGAAAATAACCCAGACTTATGCTGCACACAACTCTAACCAGAAAGACTCGGATTGATATCGTATACAACATAGCCTTTACTACAACGATTAATGAAAAAATACTTAAACATGATAATGTATTTGATAATAATTGGAAAGGTCTTGGGACGAAAGAATATTTTCCTCATTATATGGAGTTCCTTTAGACTTATGGGGCTATTAGTGGGTTATGTATGTTCGTTGTTAGCAATTTGACTAGTGTGTTTTTTGTTGTGGAGGCACTGTTTTAAGACCTCAGTTGTAATGTTCGTACATATTATAAAAGCGTTATTGATTGCCTGTCAGATCCTGTATTATTCAGTGGTGCATAATTGGGCATTCCCGGAGATAGAGCTATACTAATTTTATTTATCGGTTATCCTCCATTGAACATCATAGGGGATGCTAGACCCTTTTAATCTCTTGGGGTTTATACTTTGGTTTTGTACACTGTGAAATGGATTATGCTGTATGAGTTGTTGGGTTGTGGCTATAAGTTATCATACTGAGGGACAGCAAGACTTACTAGTTTTAACTGTATTTCTATGAAAGAGTTTATGAAGATTATTAGATGGTGGAAAGTGTTTATCTATTAATAAGAGTAACAATTTACTTTTGTTATATTTTACTATGAGTATATATATATATATACTCCGTTTCTCTCATAAAACGGACGTTATCAGTTAATGTTTTAACTATGTAGGTATTCTTTCATTTCTTTAGTTTTTATTCTCATATTTTCTACTAATAATTAATGTTTATTTACTAACAATAATCATTACCATTTTTTATTCTGTATAGTATTTAATCAACTAATATTTATAATATATTTACAAAAGATTATATTATTCATATGAAACCACATTGTTATTTAAACCCATTATCAGTTAAAATTATGTTTATTTTTGTGTGTACTTCATTTTGTCAACACCCGTTTATAATCTTGTAATGTGTCAAACTTTTATAAATATGCTTATAATATTTATTATATTTAATTTCATATTAACACGAACCTATAATCGCAGCGTTCGTGTTTGATATGAATCCTTTATAAGTTAGTAACTCCGCTGATTAAGTTACATATTAATAAAATATCCCATGTTCATTTTCCGAATATTTATTACCTTAAATAATTATTGTAGACTCTATGCTATAGTTACAATGTTAATCATGAACGGTTTTAATGTATGCAGCTTATGAAATTGGATATTCTTGTAATACTTACTCTACAAACTTATTTAGTAGCTAAGATATGGCTATTGCACCTATAATTAAAACGGCCCGTCGATCTAATGTATACAGTTGATAGATTTGCCCTAATGCCGTTACATTTATATACTATACCTGATGTAAAGCATTTACCATTTAATAGGCAGTTTACATTCACCATACAGTTACTTACTTCTGTATTCTTAGATTTTGATACTTATGTAGTGTAGATTTCTTTGATAGTATTATACTATGTTTTATATTTCTTGATGATTGAATAATATACTGTTATTGTATTTTTATTTAAAATGTTCCTAAAATGTTATTACCTTTAGAATTATTATAGATTAGTTCATGAAATTACTTAGATACAACACTTTTAAAATGCACACTATATTGGGATACAACCACAATGTTTTCCTCTGTCTATGTTTTTTTAATTATTATCATTATCACTCTCAATACGATTATTATCATCACTATGAACAAAATCGCTATTTATGAACATAATCGTTTTACTATATAGTGATTAGAATAATGTATCATGTTTATATTGTTTATTTTCAAACAAATACGTTTATATTTACAGATAATTTGGAAATGCTATTTGAAATATAAATATATAATTATTTCTTGATCGATTTTGGCATATTTGATAACTTATCAATATTATATTTTTATAAGGTTTATTGTTTAGCTTAAATGGATTATAGTTAACGTTTATGGTAATGTCTACACACATTCTTGTCATTGTTACCTGCACTTATTTAAGGTTAAACTTTTAAAATAACTTATGTAGTTTTTAAGACATATCTCTATATAATCTTCCTACCAATTCGTGTGTGTCTCCTTCCATTTCAGGAAGTATATATATATATATATATATATATATATATATATATATATATATATTATAACCAAATTCGTTAGCCGAACTGCATCATAATATAAAGAATCGAACTTCTGTCCGTTCTTTTACATATTTTCTATTGGGTGGGTTACGAATAAAGTATCGTACCTGTTGTGATACTACATTTCATCTAGTGCCATCGTTCACTTTAAGAGAAATCCTTCTAGACTCAGGTAATTTTTATTTTGTCTGAATGTATTAGGCTAGACTTTCTAACATTTATTTTAGTAATAACCAGTCAGGGTTATGACAGGGTAAACACTATGCAAGGATGAGTATTAATGAGTTAAAAAAATCGACTGCGTATCTAAATCTGCCCTAGGTGAAAGGCAGGTAAAATGGGACTAAAAGATACGTTCACGTCAAAAATTGAAAACGGTTAAAAAAATACGCTCTCACACGTGTAGGTCAATCATATAAAGATCAGTTGTATGTGTTCCTGCCTGTGTTGGTGTAAAAGTAAAAGTAAAACACTATATCAGACACACTAAAAACAAGGATATATTAATTGCCAAAATATGGATCGTCTTTTCTTAACATTCATACTTTTAATGGTTAGCAGGGACAACATTGGTCAAGGGCGATATTTACAGCGATTTTTTCCATTAGTGTTTGGACTGACGTCGAATTAAATCCACTTTGTTTTGCATATTATCTAGGTTAAAGAAGTGGTATCCATTTAGGCCTAAGTTGGAGAATTGCCAATTACTTCTTGAGTAACGAGGGGATATGTGGAGATAGCTGACACGGAGGTGGAGTACTAGTAGATAGAGAGAATAGGGGCTGAGAAAGGTATAGAGAGAAGATTTAAAATATATCACACATTTTCCTTACTATTCTATCATGTTACCTATGCTCCCGGGCAACGTATGGTATATTGCTAGTTGAATAATAATACTTCGCTTCTTGTTAATATGTTTGGCTCCTCATTCTTGAAATACTTTCTTGCGTTCTTGCTTTCATTAATTCGCACACCTGTTTAAATTTAGTCATTTCTTCTGCGACAAAACAAAGGCACATTTTATACGTTTGAAGACATGATTGATGTTTGAACAACGATTCATCTTGTTTTCTGCTCGTGTTTGAGATGAGCTAAATTTAAATTGTCGAGTATCTCTTCACAAACCATTCGCAAAATCTTCATCATCTGTATTTCTGTGTTCTGTTCGGGAAATCTTTAAACTCTTTTCTATCCGCATCTTTAAACGTTTTACTCTTTGATGTTCGGCTTTTTAATTCTTTATTTTTTTTCATAATTTATATATATTTTTCTCGTTTTGTGCGACCATACTTTTATTTCGCTTTTACTAACAATAACTCGCAATTTTCGACAAGGTAACTCCGTCATTTACTCAATTTAATGACGTAAATAAAAGCCAGTTTGATCGCTCTTCTCTTCGCTCTTTTCTTCTTTCATAGTTAAGCTTAGACATCAAAAATAAGGTTTTGTCTGTCTGCTACGTCAATGCTTAGAATCGCATTTGAAGGGTAATCTTACTTTCTACCACCGTCTATCCCCCGCTCTTCTTTTATTAAATGATAGTCAACGCATCTATCAAAGAAGATTCGTGCCCCAGCTACTCGGTCAGTTTTCTGTTTACTCAATTTAGTGAAAACTAGTTCTATCCATCTTTCGTCCCCGTTTTTTTCTTCATAAATGCGCCCACGAATCTATTAGAGAGGCCATGTGTTTCCCCGTAGGTAAGTGTTTTTATGTAAAATCAATGTTTAAAATATCGCCTTCGTGTATTAACTCAAACATGTAATTGACACATCTTATTTAGAAACATCTAGCCATTTAAAAAAATACGTGTGTTTGTTACGCTTAACTTGGCTATCATTTAATTAATCAGCCCCTTACATATTGCTCTATTTCTGATGTTCTTAAAAAGAATAACGACACACTGATACATACACATATAATAAGAGATATTTTCATTGTAGGTGGCGCTCTCACAGACTTTCGAAGACGTAGGTTTTTTCGTCTGAATAACCTATAGACCCACGATATGAATCATTGGTTAGTTGCATAACAATTTGCGACACCCCCATCTCGAGCTTAAAATGCTCACTCTGGGACTTCGCTGTCAATGTAGCCTCGCTCCCGGGATATTTCACTCGATAACGGATATCACTTTCTGCCGCTAACTTTTGCAGTTGGTCATAATTTCGACCTTCAAACAAAAATTATTTTAATTTACACAATCAATCATATAATGTCGTCTCTTTCCGGCCAGGTGTGTGTCCGTATCAAGGCCTGGATATTTAATTAAATACTTTTTAAATAGCATTTTCGTAA
Source organism: Sepiola atlantica (assembly GCA_963556195.1). NCBI lineage: Eukaryota > Metazoa > Mollusca > Cephalopoda > Sepiida > Sepiolidae > Sepiola > Sepiola atlantica. Next base: position 34,668,582 of record OY744548.1, read on the forward strand.
GTACCGCTTAAGTTTTTAAGTGTGTTTCTATAAGAGGATAGTTCGGTTCGATAGTCCCACTTTCACGCTTAATTATTATATGGTATTTTTCACGGTAAGTATAATGGATCATTGCTTAGATAGAGAAAGGGGCACTTATTTTCTGACCAGAGTTCTTTCTTATGTTTAAAAGGGATTTGACCGCAAATCTAGTGATGAACACTAAATGTGTTGGAAAATCTCGCATTACCACGAGATCAATAATTAAAATGGAAGTTCGTTCTATTGAGGTGTTCGAACATTTTAACAAGTAAACCAGTTTTAGCACGCTGAATAACACCAAAAAAAAAGAAATACCACGGAAAATGTATTTCGCACTATGATTTCTGTTAATGTTGTTCAAGAACAATGTGTATTAGTATGTTGTATGTTTAAATTCTATGCATACTAAGTTCATTATTCTCTTTATAGCTTGCACTACAGAACAAAAGTAGCTAGTCTTTCTCTACCCCATCGTGTATTTTACTGGAGTATGTTCACTGAGTTTTAATATCTAGTTCGTCCTTGTAAGACATTTACATCAAGTACTGCCCTCTCAAAAAAGTTGCAGTTCGGTTTCCGTGTACTGAGCGTCAGTCGGAATTTCTATTTACATAGTCTCTTTCCAAAAACCCCACTATATGTCGGAAACATTATCACATCGCTGCTTCCTTGGAGTCTAGCACTCGTCCGTCTTCAAATCCGATGTCAACAAACAAGTGACATAACACATTAAAAAAATATTTTATTTACATAAATCATTTTTAAATTCTCATAATATGTAAGGATGGAAGACTGATGAACGAATACATAGTACACTACCACGTAGGAGCATTGTATCATAACAACAGGAAATACATCATGCAACCTTTAAATGTCGAAGTAATGCGTTCGAATAATATGATAACATAAGAACAGATATGGCAATACCCACCAAAACGGAGGTATAAATGCAGGTATAGTTACCTCAAGCCAGATACTACACTACCTCTCCAAAAAAGAAGATGTAACACTTAGAAGGGCCGTTTCATGATAAACGAAACTATACTACACTAACTCCATACGTCCGAGTAGTAGGTAATGCCTGGAATGACAACGCAAAAGCTACTGAATTACCACCCTAATAAAAAATGTGAAGAATTATTGCATGATAGAATGGTATAATGACAACAAAACAGATACTACACTACTTCCCTTTTGAATATATCACTGAAATATAGTGCGTTAATTTTAAATAATATAGTTTACTGAGTCGAGTATAACAAATAGTACAATAGTACGTTAATAGAAGTAATAGTATTGTTTCGGCTTAAAACAGACATATACCAAACATTTATATTCAAAGTTATAAAGTAATCTGGGAAATTGACTGTCTATTACAAATAACATAAATTAGTAAATGGAAAACTCCCAGTTTATTTAAACCCGGTGTTTATATTCTATTGTCAGCGTCGGTACGAATCAGAACACCGTTGGTGTTGTATTATCTTTCACCGGTCTGTATAGAGAAATAGAGTATACGAATCAATAAACGCCGCATTATGACACGGCAATGACCTTTCGTTCATGAACCTTACACTCTAAAAATAAACTCGACACTGAATCTTTCTTTTTACATTGCTGGAATTTCAACCGACAAAATTCAACACGCGACATTCCGACGTTGTATTTTGATCGTCGTACCAACATTTACGGTTTTGTTTTCGTGTTCCGCTAAAGGTTAAAGTTGAATAACCGAGTCTGTGTTGTTACAAAGTTGTTGGCATTTTACAATCGTAATTAATAAAAACAACACGCCTCCTAGGATATTTTAGTCGTTCAGGGAGCGGGGGTCAGTTTGACTAGGCCGCCAATGCATAACTCTCTGACTATAACATACCTGTTAAAGTACTATGTTTTTCAAACCGTGTGAATCCATGCTCATACAAAAACTAATACACATCTGAACGCAGGCAAGCACACACATATACACATAGACACCCCCAGACACACACACACACACATACACACATATATATATATATATATATGTTTATATATGTATATATATATATACACACATATACACATATATATATATATATATATATATACATATATATATATATATATATATATATATATATATATATATATATATATGTGTGTGTGTATATATATATATATATATATATATATATGTATATACTCTCTTTTTATGAAGTAAAATATGTTTATAAAGTGATGTATGTTTATATTTGTTATGTACAATATTCACTCCTGAAATGATTAGTCGTTCGTTATAAATTTTAGAACTCAACTGCTAGGCGTAAGTTGCCCAAATGTTTGCTGTATTTAGATTAATAAGGTTTTATGCAAACAGTTCAAAGAGTGGGCGGATCTCTCCATGAGAATTCAGATTCTTATATTTTATTAAATAGTAACATTACGCCTCAATTAATAAATGTACCAAACAATTCAATTTCTGTTTAGTATTTAAAACAGTTTTATGAGGCAAACTATGGGAACTCTCTTCAATTTGTGACATAAAAGTGGTGCACAACTGATGTGTTCGAGGAATTAATATTACTCATCCTCCGTCAGGTATCCCGATATATATATATATATATATAACATAGATTATATGTACACATTTTTACATGATACTTTATTTGCACTTCAAGAATCTCATATAATCATCGTTTGTGTACGATTGTTTCTGAGACAATACACATTTATCAATATCTGCACAAAGTTTAGTTACTAATTTAAAAGCTAATAGACATCATCCCGACTATATAGTTTTACACTCAACTTATACAGCAAATTGGAAATAATGATGTAAGTAGGGTATATCAAACTAGTACAGAAACAATCATTTTCAGTAAAATTCAAAGTGGACAAAAATAACATAATATACCATGAACAAATATACACACTTCCCTGGAAAATCATACATATATAATCATACAATGTGACAATGGTTATTGATTGTTTGAATTGCTTATTAGCAATAGAGCAATTGGTTATCACAGCTTTAGTAAGAAGCCTGATCAAAAACTATTCTTAATAGATTCGCAGTTATATATATATATATATATATATATATATATATATATATATATATATATATTCCATGAAAATGCCAGTATACTGAAATAATATGCTCTTAATAGGGTTAAGATGAAAATTCATATACACTAAATGTACAAAGGCAAGGACATTCCCAATTGTTTACACTGTTATTGTCATTAAGGGTATGCGAGCACAACAGGGCTATGTATTTTTCTTAGAAATTTTTCTTCAGCGCACCTCACACACTTCATCCTCTCATGCATATAGATTTATACTGAGTGATGTGATAATGAAATGGTTTGGTTGATATGTAGTCATACCATTAATTACAATAAAAGTTTAAACATTTGGGTTTTTCTTTGCTTTTGTACATTTAGTGTATATGAATTTTCATCTTAATCCTATTAAGAGCATATGATTTCAGTATACTGGCATTTTTCATGGAATGTCACTACTTTTGTAAAGGCTATGCCTCAATACAATGCCTTCTCAGAAGGTTTTTTGGAATTTTCTTGAAAACTAAGCTATATGGTAAACTGAAATAAAAATGCCATAAACTAGACCCTAGAACCTCTATCTCTCTCAAAAACAGCTGAATCCTCTAAATAGTTGATTAGATACAGGGTGCCACATACGTACGTACGTACGTACGTACGTACGTACCCACAGATGACATGATTTCATGATTGAACTTTCTGGATCTCTGGGTTGCCTTGACTAATGATGCTGAAATTATACAGACTTATAGAACCTATCAAATAAAAATTCTGTGCAAAGTTTTAACTAATTTGGTTTATTGGTTTTTGAGTTATGATTGAGCAAAAAATTGAGATTTACAGCATAGGCCATTCATGTAGTCTATTAAGGGAGAGAGAGCCCTCGCGCCTCCTTTGATATATATATATATATATATATATATATATATATATATATATATATATATATATATATATATATATATATATATATATATATTTAGCGTGTTGTAAGGTGGCATCCGTCATTGAAATGATTTTATGGAAAATAATATACATACTGTGTCACTTACACCGTTTATATCTACTGACAATTCATTTTAAATTTTAACGAATTATTTCCAGAAAGAATATAGAGTAACTAAAATGTTCTTTATTTCGAGAGTGCTTTAGACTAATGTAATTTTCCGATGTTAACATTTTTAAATACTAACTAATTATTGCGTTAAAATATGTGTAGGTTGAACATTAAAATAAAATAAGATAACAATTATGTCGAACACCAAATTTTCAGTGCCTTTTTTTCGGCATCTTGTGCATACATAGTTGTTGAAAATGATAGGCCAGGCGAATACATTTATACTTAAACAGTAAACTAGGAAACATATCCAGAATGCTTGAATTGAGGTTGGCAAAACAAGAGGAAAAGTGAAGTAAAGTTGCGAGAGAAGCATTTTGCTTGAAATACGAAAAACATCCTTTATTTCGTTCCGGAATGTTTGGCTGCTTAGAAATGTTAAGTGCTCGTTTTTCACACGTGAATAAACAAATAGTCCCTCACATTTGGTCTACGGACAAGCTTCCGTTTTTGTTTGTTTGTAAGGAGAATGAAAAGTATCTTTGGACTGTATTGTATTACCCGGACAAACATTAAACACACTGGCACAAACATACACCCATATATATATATATATATATATATATATATATATATATATATATATATATATATATGTGTGTGTGGGGTGTGTGTGTGTGCGTGTGTGTGTGTAAGATAATGAAGAGTGACAGAAATGAAGAGTGGACCAGTTCATTGAAGGTGGGACGTGGAGATAGAAAGAAATTGACTTGATAACTGTTAAAAAGAAGAAGGTTCCGCACTGCAAGCGAGACTTGAAATACGGCGGTTTCAGAAACGCAAAGAACCGGAGCGCTTGGTGATCGGAATATCGATGTACCGAAAGAATGGGGGTTTACCAATGTGTATGACACCGATGAAGCTTAATAGACTATGGTACCCAAGCCCGTATTGCTGTTAGTCTTTCGTGCCCGCTGACTATTAATGCGACTGATAAGCATCATGGTACTGTGAAGGGGTCCACTTACTTGTATTTCATCAAACAGACACTTGGAAGTGGTTGTGAAACAATTGCTTCACTTCACGCTCGGATGTGCAATGCAGAGAAATTGATTTCCAATTGGATCTATATATGAACGAGTTTCTAGCGGAAACCAAGTCTGTGACATAAGCAAGGAAAATACTTTCATGAGACAAAAGTATGTCAAAATATTTATTTTATATATGTTTGCATAGCGGGCGTAAACCATCCGGTGATGCGAAATTAAGAAAACCAAACTGTTTCCATATACTTTCTGTTCTTTGTCATTCTTGTTAGATTTTACCGGCTACCCCGGAAGAACGGGTAATGCAACATCTGTATATGATGTGTGTATATATATGTAAATATTTTGTTTATACAGACATGCACAGACAAACACTCGCATGACGATGTTTCGATCTTTAGTTTCTAAAGACTATATATACTCAGACAAAGACATATGTATTAGCCTATATATATATATATATATATATATATATATATATATATATACATATATATATATATATATATATATATATAGAGAGAGAGAGAGAGAGAGAGAGAGAGAGAGAGATAGTAGAATGCTCGTCCGATGACGCGTATCAGCAATACATATATTATTAGTTCCAATAAATATAGCATTAGTTGATGATACTTTCAATAACTTTGAATTCTTCTAAACACATGCATAGTGATTGACTTTCACGGACGCACTGATTCATTTTAAATGTGCATTACTTAATATAACTTAAAATTTGACGTGGAGAAACCTTATTGTGTCTAACAAATTTTAAAAGACTTTTAATATCGGGGTTCAGTTTAGATTGAGTCACGACTTGAATTGTGAAGTCTACAAATAAATTAATGTGACGATGGTTATCACCGGTTAACCGAAAATATATATTCCAAAATTCATAATTATCGCTAAAAAAGTACACCCGTAAATGTTAGCTTTTAAAGTATGAATTATATCCCCATGTTATGAATTGTATTTCTTCAGATATATATTCCAAAATCCGTAATACTCCGTTCAGATGTTCAGGAGTTTGCCCTGTACACATATATATATATATATATATATATATATATATATATATATATAATTTATTAAATATTAAAGCGTTGCATGTATATATATATATATATATATATATATATATATATATATATATATATATACATATATATGTACACATATATCATATATATATATATATGGAAATATATATATATATATACATATATATACATATATATATATGGATATATATATATATATATATATATGTGTATATATGAATACATATTCTTAAGCTTATGCATATATAGCTAGTAAGTGAAGTGACACATATGTATATATATATATATATATATATATATATATAATAGAAATTGCTATGTATATAATAGCAAGCAATATATATGTATATATAATGGAAAGTTATACGTTCATAATAGCGAGTTATATACACACATATATATATATATCAATATATAATAAGTTAACTACATAGAAATGTTAGTGTATAATCTAATCAAATGTATTCGAAATGTTACCTTTCGTTTAATGAGAAAATGCTATTCATACGATTCCTAATTCTCAAAGCTATTAATTTCTCGATTTAAAACTTACATAGTCATCTCCTTTACTTTATTGGTACATCTATTTTAATTGAAAGCTTTTTGTTGTTATTGCTCATAGAAATCACGCCCGTCTATATATCCCGTACTTCTCTCGGCAACAAATTGTTTACTGTTATTCCCTTAATGGGACGTGTTATTCGTCTATTCTGCCTGTTAACCCTGTTTTTTGTGTAGTTAATTAATTCCATATCTCTAAATTTGGTTTACTATTTGATACGTAATTTCTATATTTAAACTATTCCAACAACACATCGTTATCGGGCAACTGTTCAGATTCATTAGTGTGCTTTTCCTTTCTTTGACTATGGAGTTGGCATAGATTGCAGGAGATGTAGTATCTTCAGTGTTTCTGCCGAAGAATTATTTTACCATTTTTAAGCCTTGCAAAATGGTTCTCAGTTTGAAAAAAAAGACCTGCCATATCTTTACGAAGCCATTGCTAAACTTATGTGGTGCAGTAGACATAGGTGGATAGCTACAGTGGCTCATTGGCAACACTGGGTCTGAAATTGTACCTCCTAGTATCATTAATTGTGTCCAACACAGCAGAAACAAAGAGAGTGCTGGGGATATTCAATTACTTAAACAACCTATATGTGAATGGCGATATACTTATGAGTTGTGAGGTGAAACGTCTGAAGCGTCAACATGGGCCCCTCCATTTGTAAGGCAGAACTTGATCGTGGTGTCCATGTGATACCTGAAAATATTAGAATGATAAAACAAGGCCTAAGTGAATATGCGTTTTGTCTAGGAGTAATTGTTTACTGACGATTTACACTTTTAAACTCATTTTCACTTCAACTCTCTTTATTTAGACTGAAATTATTGACATTCTTATCAACCTTATCTGGCACAGAACTATTCAATAGTTTCTAAATGCAGCATATAAATGATCATATTATGTGAAGTCTAGTAAATCAAGAACAATATACGTATTTGTTGAAGAATGAACGGCGTATATTCCCTCTGTACTTATTGGTATTGGAGCTGATTTTAATGAGTTTGCTTCCAGATGCTGTTGGTGATAATGTGTTACAAAACATAGGACATTGCGTTCTTTTTTGGGCCCAACATCTTCTGTTGCATCACCGCCATTTCAATGGAAATCTGAGTATATTATGCTCCTCGTGTTTATCTACACATACCACCTTGCCCTCTATTTGTACTACCATTTTGGCTTCGGTTAGCAAGATCCTAAGCACCACTTCTCAAACATTATCACTACATTAATACAACCTCGCCTTGTCTAAGGCGAGAAGTCGAAATTTTTGAAGTCTTGCAATACCTTACACAGAAAAGGACGTGTATTCTTATTAAATATATAAATATATGACACATGATACTGAAGCCTTGCGAGTAACACTAAGTTATAACAGAGACAACCACTATGGACATCTATTTTCAGAAATACCGTTGAGCTCAAAAGTTCATACTTTATTAATACATCGAGAATACTTCTCAATCTTCTGATATAATAAATTAGAATCGAAAGTAGTGAGAAGTTTGCTGTTTTCACTACATCATATCTCAAGTACAATTTTGTCTGCTCTCTTTCTTCGCTCCATCATTTGAAAAATATGAGGCCGTCCTTTGAAATCTGGGTATTTGCGCGAATGGTATCCCATCTTCACACTCTATCTACCTCGTTAGGCAGTGTTTCTAATGATACCAACGTGCCTAACGTCCTCATGGCCGTTTATTCTATGCACCAGGATTGTCTCATTCATAGTGATTACAATGCCTCGCTTATCAAATTGACGCTCTCAATCTGCTGTTAAGCTGATCTATTTGACCCAAATTTTCTAGAAGCAGAGCGGTATTGTTTTCTCTACAGACACGCTTCAACACCGACAAGATTGCGAAACGGTCCGCTACGCTTTCGTCTGTATTTTGTGTGCATCTGTCACTGCAGATCGGTATCTGACTTCGTGTCCTGGCGCCGTTCATCCGAGTTTGCGGTTTCGGCTGCATACGTTTTTTTCCCCAACCGCCGCAAATTTAGCAACGGCTTGTCTACTCGGCTACACACTTTCAAGCATTAGTCGATTCTAAAAAATTATGTAACTGGGCCTAACTCATGGTGATAGATTCAGTATACTGTCTCTAGTCGTGGTCGTCGTTAAAAAAACTGTGTATTGAAGAGTGACGTCATGGTTGTAGGTAGCAAGCGAGATCTGTCGAAAAGTCAGACTTTCAGTAATGAATGAAAGCCTTTTAAAAAAGCATTAGAATACTTTCAAAATTTAATTTAAAAAAGAAAGGTACACGATTCGATTTACTCTTAAATTGAACTTCATTCAATATAAATAACATTAAAAAAAGAATAGAAAATGAATAGTTAAGTTGTGTTATTGATCCCTTAAGGTAAATAAGCATTACGTTTTTTCAAGGATTTTTATTTAATATATCTATGTACTTGCCTCTCCACGAAGACACGACAGATTTAGACAAACCTTCGGTGTAAAGGTGATGAAAATGAAGCTACCCAAAAGGGGCACACCGGATTGGGACCAAAAGTAAAATTGCCTCAGGCTAGAATAATATAGTATTCATCTTCACTGACTTAGGACAAAAAAGACGAAGTATTGTATCAGAACAGATATAATACTTTTAATTATTTTATTGCAAAAATATTTTTTTAAATTGCCCATCCTCTGTCTATCTTACACTTCGCTAGAATCATTAGTCACCACTATACCACATTTACTCTAGGGGGCAATATCCCCAATTTATTGAAAATTAAAATTGTATCTATAACCTAGCAGGACCCGTGCCCCGGCGTTGCACGGGATATATATATATATATATATATATATATATATATATATATATATATATATATATATATATATATATATATATATATGATTAAAATAGAATATGTCCATGTTCTGAATCAAATGAAATATATCTACCTATGTTTTTGGTGAGTTTCCCTCCTCATAAGATTGCAAATAAACGTGATTCATACAAATAAAAATTATTTCTCCCTAAACTAAGTGAATGTTATCTAAATATATATATAAAGCTTTCCAAGGTAAGTGAAATAAAAAAATTCTTCTTGACTGAGGCAATTTTTATCCCAATCCGGAGTGCCAATTTTCGTGGGAAATTGAATTTACCAACATTAAAATCTACCTTTCGTCTAACAGTAGTCTTGATTGAAATATATAGCAACTGATGTAAGGCATTTGTGCTTGTTATTTTCTTTACGATTTCTCGACTGTTAACTAATCTGCACTTTATTATTGACTATGTTTTTGCTATTTACTTGTCTCCCCACGTTGGGAGAGTCATACAATCGTGGTTTTAATGTGTTGAAAAAAGATCATCTGGCCTAAAAAACAAAAATTGCTGCAGTCTAGAAGGAGTTCTTTTTTACTGACTAAGAAAAGAAAAAAGAAAGTATGTTATCATTACACTTAAGAAAAATAAAAATAAAACAAAAAGAAAAGAATAGCAAAATCTTAAAAAAGTTAAATCGAGTAAACGTGGTAATTAAAATAAGAATAACCGCAATATAAAAAAAATATCATTCACTGACCGAGAAGAGAAGAGATTAAGTAACAGATACTACACTTAAAGGTAAATTATATTTTAAAAAGTGAAAATTAATAAACCTTTATATTGTAATAAATAAACAAAGATAGAGACGGAGGTCCAAGACTTAGAGAGTGGATGGTGTAAATAGGTAAAACTTAAAATGAATAGAAAAAAAATATATGTTAAGTGGAAGACGTATTACGTAAAATAAAAATTCCCTAAAATATCGATTGTTCCGATAATTGTGAATCAGTAAAAGCATAATAATAATAATAATAATAATAATAATAATAATAATAATAATAATAATAATAATAATAATAATAATAATAATAAGTAGAAGAAGAAGAAGAAGAGAACATTGGAAAATAATATTTACGAATAAGCTAGTAGAAAGAATAAACACCTATACAGTATCGCTAATCAGATACTCTGGACCATTCATAGGCTGGATGAAGAAAGAACTCAGGCACCTTGACCAGTGGACTAGAAAATTAATGACCATGTTCAATGCTCTACACACAAAAGACGATACAAACAGACTCTACATGAACAGAAATGAAGGGGAAAAGGATTGGTGAGTATAGAAGAATGTGTGGAAGACTAAAAAAAAGAGCTGGAGAAATACATAACTTAGAACACAGAAGGGCTAATCACCGCAGCAAGAGATACCGTTCCAAGAAGCAACTCGAGAAGAACCGACACATGAAACAAAAAGACCAGAAAAGAAAGATGGACGCTTCTTAAGACTGAAAAGAGAAGAAACCAACAAAAATAGCTGAGCATGGCTAAGAAAAGGAAACTTAGATTGAAAAACGGAATATGTACTGATAGCTGCACAGAACAATGCGATTATAACAAACTACATTAATACTAAAATAGATAAAACCCTGGAAAACAGTAAATGCAGACTGTGAGGAAAAAGAAACAGCACAGTAAATCATATAATAAGTGAATGTAGCAACCTCGCCCAAAATGAATACAAGAATAGCCATGACTGTGTGGGGAAAGCAGTACACTGGGAACTATGCACACAATTGAATTTCAAATACGCAGACAAATGATATGGTCAAACCTAAACCAGAAAATGTACTGGAAAACATAAAATACAAAATCCTCAACGATACGGATATACAAACAGATAAACTCATACAAGCAAGGAGACGAGATGATTTTATAATCGACAAGAAGGAAAGAATATTGTAAAATCGTAGACGTCGCCGTTCCAGCAGCCCACAGAGTGGAGATCAAACACACGGAAAAACGAAGTAAATACACATCACTAGCCAGAGAACGGAAAGGAATATGGAGCATGTACAAAGTCAGTATAAAACCCATAATCGTAGGCGCACAAGGAACGATAAACAAAACTGGAGAAAATACTGTAAGAAATTAGAAAAAAACGGCCCATCGAAACCATACATATACGGCAATGATGAAAAGAACTGCAATCTTCAGGAAAGTCATTGAATGCGGAAACCAGTCCGCATAAGCTACAACGGGCAAACAGTCACATGGAATTTACAACAGGAAGAAAACAAAACTACACGAATAACACCACATCACTAACCAAGTCACAGAAACTGCTAGAAACATTACTTCATAATTTCCCTTCCTTAGTAAATTACACCGGCCTCAGCCAACACATTACACAACAGAAATGACACGAAACACCATAAGCTCACATTTTGCTTTCCAACCAATCCCTCTAAAAATAAAATAATATAATATGGTATAATATGATATAATATAATATAATATAGTTTAATATAATATAGTATGACATGATATAAAACTCGGTCAAGGAGGATGAGAAAACCAAGGAGGGACAACACAAACCAGATCTCCACTTTGAGAGTGCGGATGGATGCTAGAACCTTGGGGAGTCTTATTGCTACCGAAATCTCGGGACATACAATGTGTCCTTATCAGCGAGAAATCAATGGTAAGATGATGTTGCGATATTATTTGTGGTGGGTATTTAAAAGAGGTGAAGACTACTGGAAATCTGGGGAGGCTTGTTGTCACTCAGACTCCAGGAAATACCACTGGCTGTTGTGGGTGAGCAATCTCTGACGGTTATTTGTGTGAGAACGCCTATTGAGTACAAATAATAATCATAATAATAATAATATATTGAGGTTTTGCGATAGTTTGAATAATGTTCGATAAGTATGGATGGTCAACATTGAAACATTGTGTGTAAATTATTACTGGCAGCGCGGTATACAAAGATAGCAATGGCCTCCATAAAATATATATACCCATTTTGATGTTTTTAACTAAAGGCCATATGTTCGTATTATGTTGTGTTATTTTAAAATTTATTTCTAAGCCCTAAAAGTGTTTTTTATAAGATTGCCTAAGTCTTTATTGTATAAATGTCTCAGTTTAAGAAATAAATTATACGTGTTAAAATCGTAGATTAGTAACTTAAATTACTTATTCAATGGGATTATTAGATAGGTGATGCATTTTTTAATCAATGCACAGTAGCACTGATTTTGTTCATTTATTTAATCCTTAAATTCCGGAATGAGTTGTATTCTATGCTTCATAGTAATAAGTAAAGACATACAGTCAATATTAATAGTAATCTGATAGTATTGAATAGCCAAGGCATATTAGGGAGCGTTTATTACTTAATTTAGAATTCTTGTATACTATGTATGAAATTATTATAAGGATAACATAAACCAACTACGGTAATCATTGTATAAATTATCTGATGTAATTTATTGGCCGGTGTTGAGTGTCAAAGTAGTAGAAATAAACAATTAGAGAGAATATATTGGCTACAATATTAGTGTAATAAGTTTTAGTGAGAGTCTGAGATTGGGGTTTAAAAATAACCGAATTCTTGAATAACGCTCACGTGTATTATGTAATTGAAGAGGTAAGTTCCGTAGCTTGTGATGCAGTTTTTTCATATTATTTTTACACGCAAAACGAGTCTACTGTATATATATATATATATATATATATATATATATATATATATATATATATACATATGTATGTATATATATATACATATATATATGTATATATATATATATAAATATATCCATGTATATCTCTCTATATATACGCACGCCGACACACACACACAAATATATATATATATATATATATATATATATATATATATATATATCATTCAATGTGTTAATCATTGCTTGGTTAAAGCACAAAACATATTTACAATAATTTTGAATTATTTTACACACATAAATAACGTTTTGGTACAAATAATTAAGTATTTTTATGCAGAAAAAAAGGTTTCAAACGGATTTCTAGTTAATATTATTTTATGACAGTCGACGAGTAAGCATAAAAGTTAATTTTGTATCATGAAAAACAAAAGGTTGTATGTTATGCCAACTTGTTATTGTGTAAAAATATGTCAAATTTTAGAGATAAGAAAGTATTTTTAATTTATACCTTTTCTATCAAGACAGGTTTGTCAACCGTCTTGAATTTTAGTCTATGAGTTACTTATTAGTTTTACCTTCAAATCACTATGCGAGTTATAACCATGAGTACAACGTAAACAAAGTATCTGTATTATTCTTTTCATATTAAAAATAACTAGATCAATTATTGAATAACGTCATGCAGAAAAAAACAGTAATGTGTCCATGTGTTTTCATGTTTCTTATCAACGCGTATTTGTTTTCAGAGCGTCTTGTTTTAATGTGGGGTACATTCAGCTCACCAAAACGGGCCTTCTGGATTCGGACAGCGATTAACATGTCTCAGTCCTTACGAGTTTCTCATTCACTGACCGAGAATAGAATAGATTAATTGTAGTATCATAACAGATACTACAGTTTGAAATTTAAACGAAATGCATGTCGATAACATTTTATTTCTAACAAATTGATTAAAAAACAATGTCGACTCGTGGACATAAATGTTGAATCATTTATACGTTTTAAAATTAAATTCGATGTGTATTTCATTAAAGACAAAGCGTTTCATGTTAAACAGACTTGTTATTGTGTAAAATCTGACTTTTCCTTCATATTATATTTTTAAATGGGTCTTTCTAAATATCGCATTAGGGAATGATCAGATTTGTATTCTGTTTGATGAGATAATAGTTTCTAACAGCTGTTGATCGATAATATCTACATGTCAGTGTTGCAGATTATGTACAACACTATATAAATAAAACAAACAATATATATGTATATATATATACATATATATATATACATATATATATACATATATATATATATATATATATATATATATATATATATATATATATATATATATATATATATATATATATATATATACACTCTCTATTTAATATTAATCACTCTTCATAAGCACGGTTGGAATTCATCATATTTTACATTTACACTATATCTGTTGTAAAGACGAAAATAATTGGAAGAGTAATATTAATAAAAATGTATTATGAGTTGAGACATTTCAATCTTAATACGGGTAACATACACCCGAATCCCATTTTGACATCAAGTATTTCCCAACCCGTAGTCTGACTCGGGGCAACTCAGCTGGAATAAATTACGTTGTTAATTAATGATCTTAAATTGCAATTACGCAAAACGTTTTGCTTTCCACTGACTCCCCCAGTAAACACTTGAACATTGTGAAAAATACGTTTATTTATAGTCTTGGCTTAATCTTATTTAATAGAGTACACGACTTCTTTTTGGCAAATGGTTGTGTGGTATATGTAAATACGAAATTGGGTTAAATGAAAAATAAGAGGAGCAAGACGTGTCGTAACCTTAGTAGCGGAAATCAAGGCTGAGGATAAACTATTGTGACTAATTTAATTGATGCGAAATATAAACGGTTGCCTACACCGGAAATTATGTTAAATATCGCCTTGAGTGTTGCACAAAAAGCGTTCCCACATTTCGAAGAAGGATACAAGAGACAACTTCTATATAGAAAAAAATACAGTCTACACAGCCTAAAGTCTGAAGTTTACCCGCTTTTTAAATGGCTATGACATTTTTAACTGATTTGAAGTGTGGGATAAACGGATATCTTACGTTCTGAATTTGAAATCTATGTAAAATAATCCACACTGACTAAAATAATGATTAAAGAAGGTTTAGTTTACTGATTTCGTCTGTGTTGAAGTAATATGAAAAGTAACAACTTACTGGAAAGAATAATTAAGTACTTGGTAAAAATAAAACTGAAATTAAAACAGAAATAATAATAGTACGGGGGTGATATAAAAATCGCCAACATATTGCGTGGATATAACCCATTATCTAATAACATACTAATAATACAAATTTGAGGGGGACATCGCCAACATTTCAAATTATTCCGGAGAATTACACATGTGCCCTGTTGGGTAACTATTTGTTATTTTCTTAAATTTGTTGATAATCATGTTTGTTAAAACGGTTTCAAAGCATGAGGATATCACAACTATGACGCCATTCATCTCTATCTTCTTTCGCCTATCTCACTCTTCTACTCTATCTCTCTATTCTCCATGTCAAGTTTTCGGTCTCATTTATCATGTCTTTATGCTCTCTCTTCTCTCGTTTTTATACTTACATATTATTGCCACTTCGTTAAACATTCGCCTTAGATGCATTCTTCCAGTGTTAACATATACATATGTGCTGCGAAAGTTCACATAGTGACAGGTGAACAGACGACATGATCGTTGTTGTGATGTTTTTAAATCGCTATTATTATTTTTTTTCTCACCACTTCATATTCTATTTTGTATCTTATCCAATATAGTCTTATCATCTATTTTTTGTTTACAATAACTACTATAAATAGTATCATTATTATTATTAGTAGTATTAGTATTATTATTATTATTATTATTATTATTATTATTATTATTATTATTATTATTATTATTATTGTTATTATTATTATTATTATTATTGCTTATTTCTTATTTGATTTTTACTGTTATCACTCCTACTGCAAGTGTAATTACTATTATTTGTGTTGTCGCTGTTACTATAATAATAATAATAATAATAATAATAATAATAATAATGATAATAATAATAATAATTATTATTATTATTATTATTATTATTATTATTATTATTATTATTACTATTATTATTAATTATATGATTAGTAGTAGTATTTTTCTATATGTAAATGACATTGATAGAACTGATATAAAATAATGTGCATGTATTTATGTGCATGCTTTTTCGTATATGTTTAGACAATAGGTGAGATAAGTTAGTGTTATCACTGAACCTCTATTTGTGACCGTGGTATGAGGTGCTAAAGGAGTATATTAGAATGTATGTATGGAAATAAGTAAAAAACGATCGTACGCTTAACTGTCGTGGAGTTTTAATTCTTGGAACTGTAATAAATAATGTAGTAAATGTGTGTAGTTCTACTCATTCTCTCTCTATATATATCTATATATATATATATATATATATATATATATATATATATATAATTCTATAATAAATAACATAGTAATCTGAGGCTTATAAGCGTGGCTGACAATAATACGACCCGAACCCTCGATCACTGTGACAGTAATCGAGTGCGCTAACCAGTACGTCACGACTGGCCTAACAGTACTTACGTGATAATTTATCGCATATACAATTATGTCGTTATTTTCGTTGTTATTGTTAGCGATAAATGGTTGTACTGGAAAGAGCTTTTATGTGGTTTTATGATTATGACTGCAACTTGATTTTCTTCATGTATGGCACGATGTTGACGCGAAATGGTCCGATAATTTCGAGTCCAAATTGACATTGCAGTAGTTTTAAATAAGCATCCGCTATGTACTTATAACCTCGTAGACAGAAGATGGTATACCAAAAACGATTAAGAGGAGCGCTTGAGAAGTTCTTAGGTTTAGGAAATAAAGTAGGCAAAAAACGGGAGAAATTGATGAAATATACATTTCGAGGTGGGATATAAACAAACATTTTGCGTAATTGTGTCCAAAGAAGTTTAGTTTAGTACCCAGAACTGATCCTTTTTACTTTCTAGAAAAAATACAGACAGGTACTATCAGTCCAGTCACATTGGTCTGGGAAGAATTAGTAATTCAGAGTTAAGCCCACACTTTCTAAAGCTAAAAATGTAGGGTATACACACCGATGCACTGTTAAGTCATACTCATAACAACTTCTTTCATACATCAATCACAGAATCGATTTTATTGGCACACACTAGCAAACTACAAACTAGCAAAGTACAGAAACTAATGTAAAAAAAAAAATTAGAAAATATAGCATCTATTTACTGTTCGACTGTTTGTTTAATGCGATATAATATTAGTTAATGGACGATTCCAATAATTTTCTCGATTCCAATACAATTATCATGTTGTAAATTCCTGATTCTGATACCATTACCAATTCCGATTCTAATAACAAAGGCGCTAGAAAAACACAGCCACAGTATAAGAGTAATCACTTGCGCAACTATGGTCCCCTATCGATAAAGTTCATTAAAAAAACGTCGATTTAAGATCGTGTATATATAAACTTTCACATATTTCGAGCTTTTCATATCACTCATTGGATAAACATGGGTGTTTCAGTTAGTATAAAAAATGACGTTTGTATAAAACATCCAACAGAGGCAAACGTGAATGAAAAATATTTATTTTTCGCAGTAAAACACTTGGAAAAGTAAGAAATATATAATTATATATTAGCAGACAGTCAAGCGTTATAAATGGGCCTCATGTACCACTGCACCAAGCAATGAAACCCTATATAGTACACGTTTTTATAATTTTACATTTAACCGTAAATTATTTTTAATGGAGCACACAAGTTTTCAAATTATTTCAATGGGAAAACAGTGACATTAATTGAAATTGTATTCTGTGAATGTATAATACTTTTTCGAGACACACCGTCTTTATTTAAAATTTAATTAGGATCCAAGTTTTCTACGCTTCCCAGTGTCGATATATGTTCTTTTGTACACTAGAAGCGCTGTCATAAACGTTCGACACTTTTGTACACAATAGTCGCGTAGGTATCCTGTAAATTCTTTGGTACACCAAAGGCGCGTCCGGAAGGATTCAATTAAACTTTAGATTATTTTGTTCAACAGATGTGCGTTTCTGAAAATTACATTTTTTCCACACCAGACCTATGTCTGTTAACAGTCGATTATTTTGTACACCAGAGGCGCGTCCATAAACTTTCGATTATTGTTTACACCAGAGGCGCTTCTGTAAACTTTCGATTCTTTTGTACACCAAAGGCGCGTTCGGAACCATTATATCAATTTTTTGATTATTTCGTACAACAGAGGTGCATTTCTGAAAAGTGTATTCTTTTGTGCACCAGACTAATATCCGTAAAGTTACAATTCTTTTTGTACACCAGAAGCTGGGTCGTAAACTTTCGATACTTTTGTATACTAGAGGCGCGTCCGAAAACTTTCGATTTTTTTCGATTTTATTGTAGACTATAAGCGCGTACGTACATTTCCGATTATTTTTTACACAAGAGGCGCGCCCGTAAACTATCTATTCTGTTCAACATCAGAAACGCATCCGTAAAACTTCGATTCTTTTTTACACCGGAGGCGCGTCCATAAACTTTCGATTATATTGTTACGCAGAAGCGCCCGTAAACTACCTATTCTGGTCAACATCAGAAACGCGTCCGTAAAAGGTCGATTCGTGTTCACACTAGAGGCGCCTATGTAAGCATATGTTGTCATGATATCATGATCCCAGCCATTAAATCTTACCTTTTCATTAGAAAACAATTTGATTTAATCCGCTCTATTAATTATGTGTAGTAAATGTTCATTCATCATGATACCTTCCTCCTTGTACGACTGGTGTACTAATTTTTCTGTACCAAAATAAATAAATATTACGCTCTTAATTGTTAACTTGCTGGGATTTTTCCTGCTATGTTACAAAGAAGTGTGTATATATATAT
>OY744548.1:34692853-34695353 GCA_963556195.1 Sepiola atlantica
ATACTGATGACATTATTTATTACATGAGTATATTTGATGATGACACCACAATATATTCTAGACATGTGGGCAAAATAAATTCACACATACGCAAGGCGATTTCGGACACCGTAGAAAATTATATCTATAATGTAGCTGAATGGAGACGTGGATGTATGGTAAGATTTAATTCTACAAATACAAAGCTCCTTTCCTTTAAGAATTATGAGAATAATTTTCAACTACCGATTGACATAACCAATATCACCCTACCTGAAGGTTCATCATTCATAGGCGACATGAATTGGAACAAACACATGCAAGACATTGTTTTGACTGTTGTAAAGAAGGTTGAAACCCTCTACTAGGCTAGAACCCTTCTCATAAGTGTCAGTATGGTATATCTACACAAAGCTAACATTCATCCATGTGTTAATTATGTTTTGGGCCACATCTTGGAAGGATCATCAACCGCTAGTCTCTCGCTATCTGACAGAGCCCAATAGAAAGTATACAAGGTAATAAGTCACAAACTGTCAACCGAGTTTAGCCTCTGTCACATCGCCGCAATCTTGTATGCCTGTGCTTGTTTTACACGTACTTTAATGGAATGCGCTGCAATGAACTCGCAGCATTAGTGCCCCTATACGTAAATAACCCTGACTAACCCGATGAGCAGCAAAATCTCAAACGCCACAATAGTGCTCCCTAGATTGCCGATGAGTTATACTTATATAGTTTCCTCACTTGAATTGCAAGACTTTGAAATTCCCTCCATGTTTTCTGCTTATATGACTGCACCTAATTGAAACGAGCATGCAGAAATGTAATGCAATGCGAACATACATTTTGTAGTTGAACTTCCTACTTAGGATGCCCCTCTACGTCTCAGTCGCAATGTGTCTTGTTATATGTAAATAAAAGTAAATATATATATATATATATATATATATATATATATATATATATATATATATATATATATATATATATATATATAAAGAGAGAGAGAGAGAGGCATTTAAGTAACCATTACGAAATAGTTAAATTACGAAATAAATCCAACAAGATGAATTTCAGTTTGTCATGAACAAGTCAACAATTTTAATATTTTTTGGAAAGAAAAATAAATAAATATTTCCAGATAAGTTAATATTTGGAATACATTTGTAGGTGTGTCAACTGTCGAATATGACGTCATTTCTGGCTATTAAATACTTAGCAAATCCGTATATATTAAAACATTTAATTATGAAGGGGTTTACATCGACCAGTTCTATTAATCGACATTCAAACAACATTAATTTAAAAAGTAATTAGTTATAATTATATGCCACTTTGTTTTTTCAATTAATAATTTAACAGTCAGATGATACGTTAATAATTAAATTGTAATACTGTTCTAAAGATTTACTACGTATGCATATACGTAAATGGTTCTGCTGTGCTGATGCTGATATGGTAAAGAACGTCACTGAAATCCTATAATGTATAAAGGCATTATATGTTAAAATATAAATGAAAGGTAACTACTTATTATTCTAATATAATATTATTAAACGCAATTACTGACATTGTAATCTACGAAGAGTATTAGTACATCATGCCATTCCTTTTTACTCATTCCCTCTGCATTGATTGTCGCTTGTGGGCGTTTATTCAACATTGACTATTATCATCTATTGTACATCATTGAAGTAGTTATGTATTATTGAAAATAGTATATTTGAATAATATAATACATATTTTTAGTTGATGAAATTGTAAAAAATCTGATGTACCTGTACTATAAACAACATTTCAGTATTCATACTCACCTTTAATAATTGGTATTTTAATGATATCTGAAGCTGTTTCTAGCACAATAATGGATTTACATCTTAAATTGCAAACCAGTTTCAACGCAGATCTCTTTTGTTTCAAGCATTATATTAGTCAATATAATTACGCTTTTCCGAGATTATTAACAATAGTATTATTATGTAAACACATTATAATTCGTCAATGAAAATCGTGTTTATTTAAGTGTAGAAGAGTATATAACTCGTCAGTTTACGCGTTTAGGAATAATTTACGTAATGTACGTAAACACTGTGCGACATCAATATTTATTTTATAGTTTACATCTAACCCCTATTAATTCAGCTAGTCTTGCGTAATGTACGTAAACACTGTGCGAACTCAATATTTATTTTATAATTTACATCTAACCCCTATTAATTAAGCTAGCATTGCGTAATGTACGTAAACACTGTGCGAAATCAATATTTATTTTATAGTTTACATCTAACCCCTATTAATTAAGCTAGTCTTGCGTAATGTACGTAAACACTGAGCGAAATCAATATTTATTTTATAGTTTACATCTAACCCCTATTAATTCAGCTAGTCTTGCGTAATGTACGTAAACACTGTGCGAAATCAATATTTATTTTATAGTTTACATCTAACCCCTATTAATTCAGCTAGTCTTGCGTAATGTACGTAAACACTGTGCGAAATCAATATTTATTTTATAGTT
>OY744548.1:34700353-34705353 GCA_963556195.1 Sepiola atlantica
AGGGGAAAGCAGGTTCCATATTGCATCTGCCGAAGTCTGTTTTTTACCTCTCGCGGTTGTCCGAAATAATCAATAAGTGCAAAGGGGTAACAGCAAAGCTCATACTGGAAATGTTCTTGCTGCTGCTGAGTTGAGGGTTCATTGGTATATAGCACACACCGTCTCTGGACTAGGGGTTGTGGATCAGTCTAAACTGATTCGTATTTGCTGAGAGAAATGCCGCCCCAAGTGTAATTGCCGGATCTTTTCTTTTAAAAGTGTACTCGTAGACATTTGGTCCAACCATTTAAGCTATGATTGCCTCTCTTATGGAGTTTGCTCTGTCCACATTCACCTTGTTGTCTCCAGTTAATCTACTTGAAAAGCTGTGAATGGACGGATCTTCCGTGAAAGGGGCATATGACTGGTGAAACGCAAGGAGCTTCCATGTATCCCTCACATCTCACTCGTGTCTTGCTGATGTAGCCTCCTGGTGCTAGTCACTAGTGCAATAACGAATGCCAGCTAGTTCTTGCATTCTATACTTGATTTCAGCGCACGCTGGCAGTGATAGCGTCCAGACTAATCGTTGAGTTTCGTCCATTCCTCTGCCATGAGTAAGACCTCCGGATGTCTGCATGCTTGTCATTAGCACCTACTAAATACCCAGATCGGTCGACAAGCCATCCCAGTAGCGATCACATGGAATCTTTCAGAAATGTTTGTGTACACTTCAGGATCGCTTTTAGGCAGCCTCTCTATTTGCTGCAAGTACAAGTAGTCCGACTTTGCATATAGCATGTCACCCACTGCAGCGAATATTGTCAGCATTTTCCTTACAGCGTCAACATATAATTCCCAGTTCCCAGTACGCTCTGTCTTGATAAACAATTACATGGTCTTCACCATATCAAGGTACTGAATGCACAATTTTGCTGTTCGCTGGTCAACCATCGCATCCTTCACATGGTTTATTCTCTGGGCAATCCTGGTCATACACTGATGACAGAACATTATTCAATGTCTCAGTCCCATCAAGGAGACCTTTCAATGGCCCCTGAGTTTTTTCCACGTCTTCATTTTGAGGAAATAATTCTTCTGCATCAATGTTAGGTTGATCATCCTCAGTGACATGTGAAACTGGCAAATCATAGGCCTCCACTAACAAAATAGAATTCTGCTTGAGTGTGATTTCAGCATACGCATGTTCAAAACGTTCTTGCACTCCTGAACCTGTCATAAAATGACCAATTGGCACCACAAAGCTCATCTGTGTATGGAGCTCAGCAAGTCGCAAGACAAATGATTTCATGGGACTGGAACTATGCTGTGACTCGACTATCCGCATTGCTATGTACCACAGTGATTGATCGAATGATATAATTGATGTAATGTTGTTTTCCTTGGCTAAATCACTAATATTAGATATCGTTGAGTACACACAGGTGGGGTACCAGGGGCCATGTCGATAATTGGCAAAAAACTGTGGCTGATTCCCCAGGATATGTTCATTTGTCAACTGACTGCATAAGCCCTGGCCATGCTGGCCTGGACGGATGTAAAATTGGTGAAATCCCCAAAGGATGTCAACATTAGCAGTAGAATCGACAACTTTCTTGGGCTAGAGCTCTTTTAAATGCCAGGGGCGGTGTGTTGGTGTGCTGTGGATCTAGGCACTTAATGTTGATCATTCTAACCCTCATCTGTTTAGAAAAGAACATGAATCCTTAAAACTGGTTTTGCTTAAACTTTCCCGGGCGTAAAAAGTGGTATGATGCCCATACCGTGGAAAGTGTTGAATCCATCAATACTCCCTACATTATAGTCTACATTATCAGCTACGAACTGCCCAAATTCACTTTCAACATGCGAGAGAATTACAGCACTATGAACAAGAGCAGCACTTCCTTCGAATTTCTGGACTCCCGAGTAAGATGTTTATTCAGAGTGACAATTAAGAACCTCGATCCAAAGTGGTCATACATTCCCACTGCAGAAACAAACTGCAAAGGTGCAAGGATAACTCTGGGTCTAGCAGCCTGCATTTTCGCTTGAAAAATGATGCACATTCAGATCATTGGCTTTGCCTGCAAATATCTTCCTCAGAAAGATCAACAATGGTTTAGGAACATATTCAAGAATCGCACACTGTGCAAGATCATTCTTAGACGGGTTATATTCTAAACGTGTCT
The DNA here is from genome assembly GCA_963556195.1 of Sepiola atlantica. Classification (NCBI taxonomy): domain Eukaryota; kingdom Metazoa; phylum Mollusca; class Cephalopoda; order Sepiida; family Sepiolidae; genus Sepiola; species Sepiola atlantica. Next base: position 34,702,525 of record OY744548.1, read on the forward strand.
GGATACCTTTAATGTCATTCTACATAAGATTAGCTGCAGTCTATATGATTCTAATGGCCTCTGATTCTGAATTCTCTGTTGAGTGGCTCTGTGCATAGAATTCATGGAGAATATATGTTGCTGTACTTAAGAATGTAACAACATTATCTTTCCCATTAATTTCAGTCACAATGATTTTGTCTTTGAAATGTTTTCACAATCGAGATTTCATGTATGAGAGACTATGGTTCAAAGCCAGTGTCCTCAAGAATGTTCTCCATTTTTACAAGGTCGATAATGGTGAGTTGCTCCTTATCATTTTGCTTATAATATTTAGCAAGTTCCAGAAATGGCTGCTTTCTCTCTGAATGCTCTGGTCTACTAATGTTTTATTTCTTAAAATAATCAACAGAAGAGAATGCCTTAGGAATGTTTTTATTGGAATCAAAGTTTGCAAAGCATGTTCTGTGATAACGTGGTTCTTCTGAAACAAGGTCAGCCTCATAAACTATTCTTCCTGTAACAGTGGATGTCCAGCCATCATTTTTCCGGACTTTCCAACAAACATTTAAGACTTTCTTCTTAAACTCAATAGTTTCTACATTGGAAACATCAACACCTCTTTTCTGTCTATCAGATTTTGCTCCAGAACCACACAATGACAATGTTCCTTAAAGGTAAACACACACAAAGAGCGACTTGCACGGGATATCATTTCATCATGGGGGTGATGTGTTTCAGGGTCAATTTCTATGTATTTGGGATCCAACGCCGTCTGCATTTCTTGTGAAAACGTTGACCAATGTGAATTATGATCTTCTCTCCACGTTGTCCAGAAGGTCTGTTAATGGAATCGATGCTCCTCTGGCTGACGATGAATGTTTTTCATTACTGGACAGTTCATTGTTGCAAATAACACACTTGTCAGCATCCATAATGTTCGGTACTTCACTTTGGGCAACCTGAAATTAGAATATGACAGACTATTAAGTTCGTGCAGTCATACATCAAAAAGACAAAAATAAATCATAAGAGGTTATAATTGTATTAAACTCATGAAAAGTGTCTGTTTTATCCATTTTCACATTGCTACATTTAGTATTTGTGATTATAAATTCACAGAAATTGTGTTGAGAGACGCGAGGATAGAATCGGAGGCACTCTTTAAAGATAACGCCCGTTATCCCCTTTCTACAAGGCTAATTTTGGTTAACTTTCTTTTTATCTGCAAAAGAGGTTGTTCATGCTTAATATCTAAGTTTAAATCTTTTGTTAGCAATTTGTGTGAGGTTCAGTCAAAGAATCAGCTAAATTGACTGAACTAAATGTAATCCTAGAGTATTAGAGGATCTTTTTAACAGAGAAAATAACTTAATTCACTGTAATTAATTAAGGTGATTAGAATTTGTTAAATAAGTATTAATATAAAGGCACGGTAAAAAAAACGTGCATTTATATCAATGTTTTGTTGTGTGCTTTTGAATAATTGTTTTAAAGTGGGCAATATCAAGTTTGAACTGAAAAGAGAAAAAAATTACATTTAAATCATAAATCTTCGCCAAAGAAAATACAAACAGATAATTATTTTATTTTAATAGATTTTGGGTAAAACATTCGTTTCAGTTTTCACTTATTGTATTTTGGTGCTTCTGCAGAAATAAAACCGAACCAAACCGAACCAAACCTAAATTTAGATTAGGGTTACGATAAACGATAAAGGAAACAGTTCGGTGAAAATTATGTATAAGTATTTTTTAATTTATATTTTATAAATATTCGATTAATAGTACATATAAATAATCAGTCAATGTCTAATGCGTAAATAACGTTGAGGCGAGAAACAGAAACCCGACAAAATTAAGAATAAATTCATGTTTCCATTTTAATTTTTCGTTCATGTTTTTATTTCCATAAATAGTCCACATTTGTTTGTTTCCCTACGAGGGCAGAGATAGACACAATGTTTATTTGTTATATTTCTCATGAATTAGATCGAACATAATTTGGAAAAACAACAACAATATTTCAGTAAGGTAGTACAGAGAGCGAAATATTTTATAATATGTTATTACACATTTCACTGTTGTATGAAATGAATTTAGTAAAATTAAGGATACTTCTACACAATACGAAGCTACCTTTTTTACCTTACTTTTACCATAAACAATTCAATTTTAGGTTTAGTTCGTCGATTTCGGTTTAGTTGGGTTCGTATTGCATAGAAGAACGAAGTTATATGTAAGTAGATATATATTTTTAAATATTCGTTGTTCTTTGAAAGATATTTTAATAGAAACACTAAATTAAGTAAAGTTATATTCGAATCAAAAGTTATTTTAGAAACTTTATTAAGTAAAGTTATATTTAAATAAAGATATGTCTTAAAATGTTCGTTAGAAATAACATTATTTTATTTTGCTTTGTCTATTTCGTAAAAAAATTGTTTGTGTGTATTTCTTTGGACACACACTTTTTATTTAAATTGAATTGGTTTCTTTTCCGGGTCGAACTTGCAATTCTTAACTTAACTTTTTAATCTCTCGTTGTAGACACAACTAAAAAGAATCGATAAAAGCGCGCGGTGATGTCAGAAGATACAGTCGTGTTTTTCCTTACCAAGAGCTTCAATAATAACGCGTGATTGAACGTTTTTCAGGGCAGGAATTTAGTAGCAATCAAACACACAAACACCAAAAAGTTAACAAACTGAATTCCATGCGGTGTATGATAAGAACTAAAAACATATTAACAACAGGAAGAATTAGTAATGAGGCGGGATGTTCTTATTAGCGCTGATCGAAAAAAGTTTTAAAAAACGCATTCCGAAAGTTTAAATGCATTGTAATAACG
>OY744548.1:34710353-34855353 GCA_963556195.1 Sepiola atlantica
AAAAAAAAAAAAAAAAGCACTGCCGCATCCTAGCTTATGAAATGATCTAATCTGAGAAGCATATCAACGAGTATAATAGTTGGCGCTTGTATTACTACAGACTACAGACGATGCCCGTCTATATTATAAGCCATATGACAGGATTAAACTACCTATTGCTTTGTTAACTTAAATTAACAACCTCTTTAATAGTTTTGTCTTTTAGATAATGATGACAGAAACGGTATACATTTTTGAGAAAAACAAAGAACACATGAAATAACGAAATCGGTCAACATTCATTTTGTTCAGCCTTAAGTATGATCAGAGAAGTTGTTACAGATACGAAAAATAGTTATTTTTTAATTCAATTTTTGGTTATAATACATAATACATTAGGGTATCTTCAAAAAAATTGGATTGACTCTTAATATGATACAATGTTGAACTAGTAGGAATATGCATTGTCTTTTACTATCTTTCCTTTGTTCTATCATATTATTGTATTATTGGTCCCCTGCCACGGGCGATCTATAAATTCGGAATAATGAGAATTGTGTTCTAGCAGTTACACAATTCAACTGCCGCATCGAAAATTCCACACGAGCGTACTAGCCTGTTGAATTCAACGAGGTTGTACAGGTCGGAAATAGAACAATAATGTGATGCTTGCGTGTACCAAAATAATCCAAAAGTATAATTGACCAATGAGTTTTTCTCGAGCATGATGTAAGCAATTAACTTTCCAGCTGCAATTGCAAGCTAACGTTTCCCCAAATGCACATTAATTACTTCGCGAAAGATAGCGAACCCAACATTTATATCAATGCAATTATGGATATTTATATAAATATGGACTAATTCGAAGTAGTTTCGCATCGAGGATTGAATATATCTCAAGGGAAGCGAATGAATAATAAGCGAAGAAGTATATATGCATATAAATATATAATGTACAAGTATATGTATATATATATATATATTTCTACATTATATATATATATATACACATATTTGTACATTATACAAATATATATATATATATATATATATTATATTTCGCTTAATATATAAATGTATATATATTGGCAAATTATGTAATGCGTATAAATGATAACAAAAGTACAGTTGAACGTCTATAGACTAATAGCTTTGTGCAATAAATATGTGCACAGAATGAGACACATACTAATGTATTAGATTTACGCACATGACAGTGAGCTTGTTTAGATATACGTGTTACATATTTGAACTTGGTAGTACTATATATATATATATATATATGTGCGTGTGTGTGTAGAGAGAGATAGAGATAGACACGTATATAGGTAGATATATAGATCGAAGTAATATATATATAATTATATATATATATATATATATATATATATATATATAAGAAGTATATGTAGTTTTCGTGAAGCATTGTTTATTTGTATATAGAAATGTGATACTTAGAAGGCAATACAATGCAGAGTGTGACGGATAGACACAAGTTGGAGCAAATAAAACATATAATGGTGGAACAAATTAAAGAGTTTCACTCTTAATACAATGTATACATACGCATATATAAATATTTGTTTCATTTTTTTTTCACAAACACGTATATCTGTTTATCTACACAATGTTACAATGTTATGTAATAGCTGTATCAAGATGGTCTGGTGGAAACTCCGTATGATATGATATTTCTAGAACTCTTTTCCTCTTCAGAACCGTGCTCAACTTAAGTTCAAGCGTGCATATGAAGGTGGCCGTTGGATGCAGTCTCGCAGAAATACCGGTAAAATTTGAATTTCAAACAAGATTTAAAAAATAAAATAAACTTTTTTTTTTTAAATATTTTATTTATCTATTTTTATCTAATTTATTTATTCATCTATTTACCTTTATTAACCTGTTTTATCATTTTTTTTTGCTTTTACTATTTAGAATCTATTCTTTTTGTTCGTTAAATTTTAAATTCTGATATTAATTTAAACCAAGTCTATTCGTTTAAATTATATGCCGGTTAATACTGTCATTAAACATTGCATTATCTGTTCGTTTTAAATTATTGTGTATGTTCATATTTAGTTTATTAATTTATTATATTTTATTTTTTAAATATGTATATTTTATTAATCAATTCTATATCATTTGTTCATTAATCGCCCCTATCCGTCTAATGTTAATTAAAACAATGGAAGGGAGGTAATCCAGTTCAGGTGGTCTGTCTAATGGTGTGTAAGTCGCTTTTAAATTTAGTTATTTCTAATTGTTAGGCTAAAATATTGTTATTCTCATATGACGAATGCATTTCTTCCCCCCCCCTTTTTTATTATTAATTAATATTATAGGGTATTATTTTCTTCGGAATATTTCCGGTATTTCATCCCCTCTCTTCTTCTTCTTCTTCTTCTTCTTCTTCTTCTTCTTCTTCTTCTTCTTCTTCTTCTTCTTCTTCTTCTTCTTCTTCTCATTGTTATATATATATATATATATATATATATATATATATATATGTATACATTGTATTAAGGGTGAAACTATTAAATTTGTTCCACCATTATATGTCTTATTTGCTCGAACTTGTGTCCATCCGTCACGCCTCTGTATTGTATTGCCTTCTAAGTATCACATTTCTATCTCTCTCTGTCTTTCTATATATATATGTATATATATATATATATATATATATATATATATATATATATATAAATATATATATATATATATTAAGAGAAAACAATTCGAAATATTCCAAATATGTCAATTAGAATTTCAAATTGAGTTTCATAAATAAATATTCAAAAATATATATCTATGTGCCTACTTGTCCACCTCTAGCTTCATTCATATCAAAATTATGTTGTAGTTACAGTTCCAATTAATAGAGAAGTTACTGTATCATCATATTAATACGTTTTTATCACACTGCAGGGTATATAATAAGATGCCTATAAATATACAAGAAATTATAATAAAACCTTTTTAAATCAATAGCAACTGTTGATTTGTACCAAACAAATGCTTCTTAATGAAGCAGATTATGTATATAGACCAGTTCACTAATAGTGAATATTTGCATTTTTAAATATGAGATACAAAAGCTAATTTCTCTTACACAGAATAAAAATGATATGAAACACATCTGAAAACTTCAATATTGACTCAATTGCATTTGACAAAAACTACTGAAATCTTAATCATGAGTATACAATATGTTGTAAACATTAAAAATCGTGACAACAGCTTTACATATGAAAAAATGTGTACACATTGAGTATTTTAGAATTGCATTGTTTATCATTGATACCGTTGAAAACGGGCTTTGACTTATGAAGATCACATACAACGACCAGCGATTGTCATGGTTAATAGCACTCTACTTGAGAGATCGTCATTTAACCCCCTTGGCCTTATATTCCCAAAAATAGTATTGGAACACATGCATAAAATACATTGCCAAGGAAGGTTGGCTCCCTCTACCGTGCTAGAAAACAACTCAAAATTGCCAATATCCTTTATCTTTACAAAACCGCCATTGGGTCATGCATCGAATATTGTTGCCACATCTGTGTTAGTGCATCTACCACTAGTCACTCATTAATAGACAATTGCCCATGCAGTGTCTCAAATCTAAGAGGTCCAGCACTGCGAACTAAGTTTCTACTCCTCTTATCATCGTCGCAATGTTGCATCCCTGTGCTCGTTTTACAAGTACTTTAATGGAATGTGCTCTGACGGACCCATAACACTGGTGCTCCCTCGACGTAAATACTGCCCACTAACCAGAAAAGTGGCAAAGTTTCACCCTACACTGTAGAGACCACCTGATGCCGCAACGCTTTGTACTCTAATGGTTTCGAACTGCTAGAGTTTGAAATTCTTACCTTGTTCCTAGTTTCCCAGACTGTACTAACATGCGGATAGTTTTCTTCTCAATTTTATACTTTGAGTGTCACTGTAAGAATTGCCATTAATTCACAGTAGCCACTTACATCGCTGTTGCAATTTCTCTTGTTTGGGGTGAATAAAAGTACAACATTTATTTTATTTTTAAACATCTATGTTTTTCGTGCAACAAAGTGTGGTGTTACCAAAATGGACACGATGGTCATGTAACAGTTAGAACTTTGTAAAAAATCATAAGCCTAAGACTAAGACGCAGCAACTTCCGCGCCCTGCGACGTTTTGTTTGTCTGAAGTCAGATCAACAGCGCCCCTCCAGCTTCTTCTTGTTGCGATTAAATATCTCTCGAATGTTTACTTCCACTTCATTTTTGGTCTTCCCTACTTCATTTACCATCAGGGGTTCTACTGTAACACTTAGTTAGTAAATCTCTCTGGCGCAAATCTTAAGACATGCCCGAGTCAGCCTAGACGTCGTTCGCAGATTATTGACGATGTCACCAGTTTAAGGTACGGTCTATGACATTTTGGTTGGTAATGAAATTGTTCCATTTGATCCCTAGAATATTTCTAAGACATTTTTAAATCAAACACATCTGATTTTCTCTTTAAGCTGATTTTGAGATGCCAACTTTGACTTCGATATAGCAGTGTCGACAAAACGTTGCTGTTAGCAAAATCTTAATTTACATCTGAGAGGCGGATTTTCCGTATTTTTCTAGATGAAATTCTGCTGAGGCTTTGAAGTCTATTTTTGGTCGATAAAGACGTATGTATTTTTTTCTTTCCCGGCTTCTGTTGTTGCAGCCGGTCCAAAGGGGTTTGTTGTTGTTTCCCACTTTCAAATATGAGATCGTGAATGCGCACGTGATCGGTATGAAGTGTTTTAAGGTTTTAAGTTTTAAGGTTTTAAGTTTTAAGGTTTTAACAGAAGCCGAGAAGGAAAAAAAATAAATATCCGATGACATCAGGATATATGACAGACCGATGAGGCCAAGTTATTGGCGAAATATATGTATCACTTTAAACTAATAACAAAAAAATGGAAGTTTATAATAAAAAAGAAGAAACAAAAATCGGTATCGATTTATTTTTATTTTTTTTTAAATTGATATCGCATCTTTAATGCTTCAAAAGGTATTTATTTTACCTATTCCTTATTAAATTTAACAATAGATGCTTCTTAAAAAAATATGGACCTTAAAACACTTTATACCGATCACGTGCGCATTCACGATCTCATATTTGAAAGTGGGAAACAACAACAACCCCCTTTGGCCCGGCTGCAACAACAGAAGCCGGGAAGGAAAAAAAAAATACATATCCGATGACATCAGGATATATGACACACCGATGAGGCCAAGTTATTGGCGAAATATCTGTATCACTTTAAACTAACAACAAAAAAGGGAAGTTTATAATAAAAAAAGAAGAAAAAAAATCGGTTTCGATTTATTTTTATTTAAAAAAAAATTGATATCGGATCTTTAATGCTTCAAAAGGTATTTGTTTTACCTATTCCTTTGAATATATATATATATATATATATATATATATATATATATATATATATATATATATATATATATGTTTCTACAGTGTGTATATGTATTTAATAGAGCATTTATGTGTATTCAAGTTTTGAAAGAGTGCTTTTTCGGCGCTTGATTATGATATATACCATTTGAATTAGGCCACGAATATCATATGATATGTCGTAGTAATATCTTCCAACCAACACTCAACATGTAACATAGTAAATACCACTTATTAGAGAAGGAGAGATACTCTTTCAATGGGAGAATTTAATCCACGCGTGGTGTGATAAATATGTTATTTATGCGATTACAATGCGTAACATATCAACATAATACTCTCTTAAAAGCGCCTACGTATCTAAACGTACAGAGTCAAATATCTAAGCACAATCTTAAGTTTTTTTTCTGTTGAAATCATTGTATGTTTATTTCGAGAACGCGTATTCAAAATGATCTGCGATAACGTGTACGTGTGCGTCTTAACACGTGTGATCTGATCGAATGCTAACTTAATAATCGACTGAGAAAAAAAACATGTTTGTTGCCGACAATTCCATGGTTAATCGATTTATGATTTCGTATTGACAATTTTAAGCCGAACCAATGTGAGAAACTATAGTAGATCAGTAAAGTTATGATAATGGATCAGTTTCAGATCGATATTACGCCATTTATTCAAGATCAATGTTACTGATAGCATAATATAAGACATGCGTGCCCAGAAGAATACCATATTTTGCCTAAGCGAAATATACGCAAACAGTTATTTAATCAAGATTCACACTCTTTATGGTGTCACAACATTATATACAGACACAGTATTCTAATTATATAGGCGAATAGAATGATAAGGATCTACTTTAATCCAATTGGGATACATCTACTTCAAGACTACTACTACTACTACTACTACTACTACTACTATTACTACTACTACTGCTGCGAATAATAATAATAAAAGTAATAATGATAATGAAATTCATTATAATAATAGCAATAACAATACTACTACTACTACTACTAATAATAATAATAATAATAATACACAACTGTACTGTATAGACTGTAAACATTTAACATAAGAACAGATCTTGCATAAAAAGTGGAACCTCTATTAGAAATAAATGGTATTATAATATCCAGCGTGAAATGTTGATACCTGAATAGGATGTATACTCATTTAATGGGTAATCAGGAAAATGTCCATGTTCATGTGATCTTCGCATCAGCAATTATATTTACACACATCTGTTGTCTTATAATATCACTGTATTATGGCAAATCTAACATGTCATAAACATTTTATTAGAATATAGTGTGGATCTTATTACACCTACTATTTAAGCATACCGACTTCAAATATTATCGGACTAGAATTTTTCCTGTATCCAGATCAGGCAATTTGCTTTTATTTTTGTGATGCGTTAATTTTGTTTATTATGACAACCGATTTCAATTCGGTGAAATAACATTTGCAAGTAAACGATAAAGTATTCTCTTGCCCCACTTATAGAAGATTAAATGTGCACGCTATACTTTTTATTGTCATAATCTATTTTAAAATCTTCATATATAATAACGGGTCAACATACTGCCAGAGTCCCCTACCTCAAAAAATTGCAACATTTGCTTGTTTGGTGGTTTTATGTTAATCTCGATCGAGCCTACAACATACAAAGGATTGGATAATATCTGACTATGGAAACATTTCAATATTCGAATACGACTTGTTGTTCACAAGTCATTTTCCATTTACACGTGAAGCACTAACTCGGTCAGTTTTCATGATAAATCAATCAACTTTGGATGTTTACCAATTTTCAGGGTCAATGTTTCACATGTAAAAAAGTTATCAACTAGGCCAAATGAACCCGTGTACCTTATATTACATTCACATTTGTACCCGTACCCCAAAACCTCTTTCTGCACTCACCCAGGTTCACAAACATATGGGTGATCATTTTTATATCGGTACCAGTGGTGAATTATTGCTTTCTTCAATTAATCGGCCCCCTTACCTCCGTATATAACTGTAATTGTTTTATAGGGTATAAGAGTCCTGGGCAACAACTGAAAAAAACATAAAAAGTGGGCTCACAAACAATTCACTAGAACTATATACAAATACATATAGTAAGAAATAGAAATACATATATGCCATATTTATTTTCATTGCTTACTACCAAGCCCTACTTACGTATCGAGCACTGTTGAAGTAAATATTGAAAACTGACACATAAAAAATTATATCTCCTTATAATATTTTATGTGGATACATGAAGTACTAATACAAATACATACATATATATATATATATATATATATATATATATATATATATATATATATATATATATTTGTATAGTTTCAGGTCATACATGTATTCAGCCGCGAGTAGAGAATATTGTCCTTTATGCGAACAGGATTTGGACTGTGATGAGAACGTGATGCTTCGGTAAAAGGGTGCGGCAGGTGTCAACCGTGCTAGTATCGAAAGATATGGAAAAGTCATTGTTGAAGCCGGAACTAGTGTACACATAAACAAAAAAATACATGGCTTTTGCCTAAAAAAAGATGATTCAGCCAGGTCAGTAAAAAGGGGCGCTCGTGTTTCTCTGAGACGATATGACAATAAGACGGATTGCCTCTTCTGTGGAACTGATACTACGAAAAAAGATTATAAACGAACAAGTGAGGGAAAGATTTGCTATGTGAAGAGATGCATTTGCCTAAACTATCCTGGTTGATTGCAAAATAAGAGGTATGTGTAGGCCACTGCTTTTACAAGACAGATTGACTATTTTACTGTTGATCGTCATGCTGCAGACTGTGTGTACCACCAGTCATGTAACATCACCTTCCATACAATGCGAAGCATTCCAAGTTCACGTCAATTGAATAAACAAAACGACGCAAAAGTGGAAGAGCAAAAGACAGCGATCAAGATAAAGCATTTTAAAGGATGTGTGTATTCTTGAAAGAAAACGATCAGGAACAGATAACAATATTGGACCTCGTCGCTTAAATGGGAGAATACTTACACGGTAATAAATTAACGGCATATGAAGATCAGTACCTAAAGGAAAAGCTGATAAGTCGATATGGAAACTCTTTATTTGTGATCAAATGCTGTAGTGGTGTCACAAACATTGTAATATTTAGGGAAGATACCTGTGATATTCTTCATGAATACTACAATTCACCATCGATAGATGATAAGAAAGCACAAAAATGAGCAATTCTAAAAAACTGCAGTGAAACTCATCAAAGCTTTCTTTCACTTCAACCAAACTACTTACATCTGGCAAGGCATAATGCACCTGATGCATAATGAGTGCGTATATATAGGACGTTGCTGATGGCAGTAGACTCAAAGAGATTATGGAGACAGTATATGGTGAAAGTGCTGCCGCACACATGATGAGCGGAAAGGTAAGGCAAGAAGTATTTCGTGGCAACCTGATGGCGGATATGTTCTTACACGTCACATTGTTGCCAAAATCTTGGAATATGAACCTGATTTTCAGTACCACGTAGAGTAACTTCAGCGTCAGTGCACGCTGACGGGGACTGGTGAATGTGACTTGAAGTCATTGTTCAAATCAGATTTCATCGGTAGGATTTACAGCAGTCACACTCTGATAAGGGATTAACTGGTGAGGGCCTCCAAAACCAGCAATCTATAGATAAACCATCAGCACATTCTAGGAATTGCTAGGGCAGTTGTTGCAGTAGATCGAACGGAGTCTTAGGAACTGCGTCAATTTGTCGTCTTCGCCTACATGCCAACATTCTCAGTCACCGGTCATCTAAATTATCTGAAGTCGGCTCGTCTATATTTCCAGAATATGTATGCCCTGAAAGAGTACACAAAAGTTCCTGTTTCGGTTTCACGTAATAAGACGCAGCAGCTAATAATAGGATAGTATTGGCTCCGATCTTGTCATCGAGAACACACTAATGCGCTCACTTAAAATGGTAATCTCACACGGGGTAGTGGGATGTTCAAGAACCAGAGAACAGTTTTGGGCATGTCTGTGGCAATATTGGCTTGCCAGTGGGTTACATCTTGGTCGCGGAACCAATGTGGCACGTTCGTTTGACGGGGCAGCAGACCTTTTCGGAACGTTTATCCTTGTCGCGGCATCCATGTGGCAGGATCTTTTATCCTAGAAACGAATTGTGGCGAGATTTCGAACGGGAGACGTCTGACCGCATGTGCACGTAATTTACTGGCCGTTCTTACAAGTGAGCAATCATTGTTTAGACGATAATCGCTGTCACCTTCTCTTCTGGAACCGGCTAGCTGGGAGGTACCCTCTGTGCTGCAAAAGAACTTTATTTGTAATCAGGAAACAGACCATTTTTCCGTTTTCTTATAAACATATATTTATTTTCTTCCGAAGCACATTTTTATAACTTTGAGGGAACGCGACAAAACGCGTGCGTCCATGTCCGAATTCAAAACCCCGTCTCTGCTTATGAGAGAGAGAAAGAGAAGAGGGAAAGTGAAAGCGAAGGAGAGAGAGAAGGAGAGAGAGAAGGAGATAGACATACCGAGAGAGAGAGAGAGAGAGAGAGAGAGGGGGAAAGGAAGGGGGAGGCAGAACCAGTCGAAGTACACATGCTTCTTTGCGTCTCGGGTAATATGTTTTGAGTTTAACTCAAATATATCTGATATGTGACCCCATCAACTAAAATCTGTCATCGAATTTGTTTAACATTCATATTTCCTTGTCTGCTTTTGTGGTACGATCACACCGAGTACAGAATCTCTCTTGTTGAATTTTTTTGCTTTCCCGAAATTTCAGCGCAAGGTTTGGCAAAAGGCACACGAATGCAGTGGGGAGCCCTCAGCTTCCTAATATCTCACGCATTGTGCCATATATCGTCAAATATGGCATGCAATAACTTACCGCACGAAGTTACACAACAAGCGGACAACATAAGTAGTTGTCTGCCTCTCGGGTGAGAAGAGATGGAAGGAGGGCAGTACCTACAGCTCAATTACAAATCAGTATGCACTATTTACTGTTTCACACTATGTGACAACAACTGTCGTGTTTGATGACTATGAACCTGGACCAAGTATAAAAGAATGTACTTATCAGCGGCGAAGTCGGCCGCTGAATGCAAGAAAAGTGTAGATTACCGAGGTAACACACTTTGCTGGGAAAAAGGACTTCTTGTCAAATATGGCAAAAAAGCAGGCGCTGATCAGACGATTATGGACAAATGTGGCAGAAAATATGTGACGTTATTCAAGCGGAAGGAGATGCTGATGTTAAGATTACAAAGGCAACCATCAATATGTCTGCATTCAAATCAACACACCCTCATTGGAGAAGACACACATCTTTTCTTGCTGAGTTGTGTATATGTTTCTAAATGTACTGCATTTGATTTTTGCTCTGACAAGGCGAAATTCTACAATATCAAGGTTCTCAAGTAAGTGGTTGATCTGTTGTTCCTGCATGCCTTTAAAGGATGCGATTCGGTGTCCAGGATATTCAGAATAGGAAAGATGTTTGGCTACCAACGAATTGTAAAGAGAGGAAATACAATGACAGACTGTTCAAAAACATTTTTCTACCAAACAAAGCAATTATTTTGTAGAAACAAATGGTTGTAAAGCAAAGGTAGCTTTGTTCAATGCGGATAGAGAAAACATCCCTGGCATCTATTAGATACAATATTCTCTGCAAGAAGGTTGCGAGAGTTGAGACGTTCGGCACGTCGGGACGACTCCCACCAACGCCTTTTGCCTGTAAATTTCATTCTTTGCGGGCTTACTACCAGTTTAGTGAGTAGATGGGATGTAGTGATTAAATGGTGCCATCTGAGTGAGTGTGAAAGGTGGAAGGGAGCAAACTTGTTCTAGTGATGACGGACGAAAGCCCTGCTCAACATGCACTGATTTAAATAATTCATTGTAACTGTTCAGAAGGAAGCTGTACCTGCAGGAGGCATGGACTAGAATGTGCACGTGCATGTTGACATTGCAAATACATAAAATGTGACTATATTAAAAATGATCCAGTGGAAGATGATTATGACGAGTTTAAAGTCTTGAAAAATGACTGTGACCTACGTGAATCAGGGTGGATACAACAAGCGTAATTTGTGTACCCATTGATATTGTATTATTTGCCATCACTGGGAATCTTTTCCCGTGAAAAATTGCGCCTGAAAAATTAGGTAAAAATCCAAGATACATTCATATTTCATGAAAACCGGCCGAGTTAGTGCTTCACATTCGAATAGAAAATCGCTTGTAAACCCCAGAAAGTCATATTTGAAATTTGAACTTTTCCCATACTTGGATCTTGTCAAACCTTTAGTATGTTGTAGAACTAGACCTAACCTAGCACAAAACTACAAAAACACAAAATGTTGCGATTTTTGGAGGTCAATCAGTATATTGACCCGTCTATATTTTATGATCTATTGTCCAGATCTATTTAAAGATATTGATATATTGTCAAAATTGTTTCATGATATTTTTGCCATATCTATGTTAAGATCTTACTATATTGTCAAGATCTGTTATATAATCTATTTTAGTGATCAATTTTATAATCTTAATATATTGTGTAGATCTTTATTCTGATCTATCGTCCTGATCTATTTTCAAATCTTCATACATTGTCAAAATATGTTTATGACTTGTTGTACATATTTATGTTATAATCTTATCATATTGTAAAGATCGTTTGTATTATCTATTGCCCAGATCTATTTGAAGAATTTAATAAATTCATAAAGTTATAGAGCATGATCAGAAAATATTGATTATATCATACATTAGGTATTTTACTGAGTTATATTATATATGTATTCCCACACACATATATGCACACACACACACACACACACACATATATATATATATATATATATATATATATATTTATATATATATATATATATAATACTAAAACTCTATTGTTCTTGTATGTTTGCAATCAGCTTTCAGCTTTTCGGTTTTCAACATCCGGTTGCGCATGCGTAAATAGCATCGTCTTCAATCTGTTATTCCAATTCCGTTATTCTCTATTATGATTAACGAACGCATGAAATTTTTCATTCTGGAAATTTTTAAACAATTTCATTTAATTTCATCAAATATTTAATTTGTTTTCTTCACGGTTAAAAACATTCAACTTCATAAATTCTGTCGCAGTTTCAAAAAAACTCCTCCCTTTTAAAAAACAAAAACAAACAAACAAAAAAACAACACTCATTATTAATATCAACCATACTAGCGGTCGGTGAACGAAACCACCTCCCACTTTCCCTCTCATAGATTTCACCACTCCTACTCCCTCTGTTTTCGTTACGTACGCGAGAAAGCTGAATCGGTAAATGCACACATTTCTATTACATTAAATAGTGTTTCCTTTTGTTGTTTTTTAAACAGCAAATACTTGATTCATATGTTTTACACATATTACATCCAAAAAAAAAACAATTATAATAAACAGAACGACTCATAGAAATCTATCTATATTCTTTTTTCATTTTAATATACTTTCATAGAAATGCTTCTGTTATGTAAAAAAAAACTATTTTCTTTATGCCACAAGTGTCACGCTCATACATGAATTCCATAGCTAATATAACAAACTGACCCAACGGGTCACGGGTGGTCTAGTATATTATAAAAGGCTAGTTATGTGTGTGTATGTATGTTTTTATGTGCATGTGTACAACAAAGACTGAGAAATACGTAACAAAACACATACAGTTGATAGTTTCTTAATCACCCATCTCCCGGTCGTATAATATCGAAACATTTGGAAAAACTTGGTACTTTCGTGTAAAACAGACACACCATTTGTAGTGGGGGTTGTCAAATCTGTTCGTAGTAGCCATTACTGGGTGCGCAGACTTCACTAAGCCTGGACCTCGGGTCTGCGCACCCAGTAATGGCTACTACTTTTTCTCATAAACCCATCATGTCAACCCAATATTTTCAGGTACTTGCATGACATTTTTCTTAAAATTATCATCCTGAGGAAGTCTTACACATAAAGGGTAAACGTTGATGAATATATAAAAAAAAACATCCTATTTGGTTTTTCCTTTTTCATTTTCCATATATATATATATATATATATATATATATATATATATATATAGATGTGTGTGTGTAATATGCATACTCCAAAAATGAAACAAAACAAAATTATTATCTGTGTACATGTGGTTCAAAATTGTTTTTATATAATCATCATTAGCATCAAACAATTATTTAGCAATTTGTTAGAAGTCAAGTTAAAAACACTAGAATAGTAACGAACAGATAAAAATGAAAATAGCATGAAGAGAACATTATTTTTTAGTATTCTTTTTCGTTTCATGGCAGAGATAAGTAGTTTATTAAAGAGTCGAATGTATACATAAAAATAGATTAACTCTTAGACGTACACATATAGTTCCAATGTTAACTTGACCTGTAAAAAAAGATAATGTTATTCTGTTGTAATAGGAGGGTTAGGAAATATATTTCTGAAACATTTGTAAACACTAACATTTGTTAATGCTGAAATTTCGTGGCATAATTACAAAATATTTTTGAGTCAGAAATGTGTACTAATGTATCTACTTATCAGCTCCTATATATACCCATTCATAAAACTTCCCCAAACATCACGCATCTTTCAAATTTACATAATTTGTTTGTGTTACAGTTTTTTATGAATTTATATTCGCAAGTATACACTCATTATTATTTTTCAGATTTCCAGATGTATATAAAATCTATTCCTCGACAATAATCTCCATACAAATTATGAATAGACTTAATTCAAAAGCAGTTTTTTATCTATATAATTAATGTACGTTATTAAATTAGATTGTAACCGCCTGCGTACACTTCAACATTTGGTTAACCGCCCTTTGATTATTAAATATATCGTTCTATTTCGAGCGAACAGACAGTTCTTTTTCAAGAAAAAGAGAGAGAGAAAAAAGGACATAGATAAAGATAGATAGAGAAAGAAATAGAGAGAGAGAGCAAAATTATATATAGTGAGAGATGGGCACAAGACTTGGGGCACGTTATTTGATTAATAACATGTACACACCACATTATCTGACATTTATCGTACGAGTCGCTCAAAAATGATATATTTACTTTGATTTTTTTTATTAAAACGTTTTGTTTTGGGTTTTTTTAAAATTGTGATCAGAAATTATGTTTAAAAGCACACATTTATAGAATCGAATTATTTAGTTTAAAAACATGATTTTAAAATTACTTTTTTATTTGTAAAAAAAACAATTACATTTCACTGAGCAACTAAATAACTGAATTTAGAATCGCGTTCACTGCATTTTATTTTTTATTGTTAGTTTTCTTGTAGGTACCCCTTTTTTATTTGAAAAACTTTAAATATTTTTATCTTTTTTCGACCTTAAGTGAGTTTAGGATTTTTGTTTTACATTTTACGCCGTGAAGAGGAAATTTTGTTTATAAACTATGTGCTTATTAGTCCGTGTTTTATTTATGAAAAACAAAAGAATTAACTGATTTTCATTCTTCTTCTTTTTTATATTACCCATTTTACTGAGCCATTAAATAAAAATACCAGAAAAAATATGCAACCGGAGTGAGCATATATTTGGTAGTCTATTAATGATTAAGATTATGCACCTGTTTGTATGTATGTTTGTCTGTCTGTGTGTCTGTCTATCTGAAGCCTAAATTATATCATCCGTTTTTATCTTCCTCTGTTTATATCTACTTATCACCCCATATATATATACTCACATTCTAAAACTTCCTTAAACATGACCCATCTTTAAAATTTACATATTTTTTACAGCTGCTAATAAAGTAATATTAACAAATATACACTCATTATTGTTTTTTTTTATTTCCAGACGTATTTAAATATTTACTCGATAATTATCTTGATAAAAATAAACAATGTATTTAATTAAATCTATTGATATAGATTTAATTAAACACATTGTTTATTTTTAATCTTTATAATTGAGTTACGTAAATAAATTAGAGGATAATGAAATATGACGAAATAGCCGGCGTCCAATCTAACATTTCGTTAACCGCCCTCTTATTATTAAGTATAACGTTCCATTTTGAACGCAGCCAGTTATTTTTCAATAATACAACATGTATAACTATGACCTCAGATAAGAGAGAGACAAATATATAGAGAGAGAAAGAGAGAGAAAAGGGATATAGAAAAGAGAGAGTGAGAGAGAAATAGAGAGAGAGAGAAAAATAGAAAAAGAGATGGACACAAAGCACGGTGCGTTATTTTATTAATAATAACATGTAAACAACATATTCTCTGATATTTATCGTACGAATCGCTAAATAATTATATATTAACTTTGATTTTTTATTAAAACATTTTGGCTTTGTTTTTTTAAAAATCTTATTAGAAAGTTTATTAAAAAGCACACATGTATTGAATCAAATTGTTTAATTAAAAAAAAAATAATGAATTAGAACAATTTCAGATTCATATAAAGGTTTAATAGGAAAATGCGTTTAGTTTAAAATGCACCTAATGTAAACAATAGGCCTGCAGAATTATCCTTAAGTGCGAACTTACATGACGTTCATTCTAGAAAGATAAATGGTTCCATCATGGATATTATTTTTTAGCGAAAACAAAATTAAAAAGTATACTTGGTCTGAAATGAATATCTAATTATTTATTTGAATGTATTGTTGTCCAATAAAATTCAAGATATTTAACATGAGACTACGTCATCTATAGATCTGCCAACTATATATTTTGTTACGCCGTCTTCTGTAACAATACAATGACTTCCAGTTAACAACTTGACTCTATTTATTGATGATAATTTTAAGATTTTGTTTTCCAAACACATTTTCTGCGGTTACCTTTTAATTAGTTTAAAATGTAATATACTTTTCTCCCCTTGGAACTGCACTAATACTGCACTACCTTCTTATGTGTGTATATATATATATATATATATATATATATATATATATATATATATATATATATATATATATATATATACACTTAAACGTTTTATAGTCATGTACCCATGTAAAAAATGAAAAGAAAACTGGTATTTCTACATTCCATATTGATGATAGAATGTAGTAAGAATAACACCTGTATAGACGATGCACAACAAACACCACCAACGCAATATACCGGACAAAAGAGACACTTTAATCTATCATTTATTCTTAGGGACAGCAATACAAGCCTAACACTTATATACGACTGTCATGAAGTATTAATCTTTAGGATACTAATAAATCTGCATTTAGCAAACATCTTTAAGCCGATCACACATCTGCAAAATTAGTAAGATACGTAAAGTGTATCATTTATAACAAACATGACACTAGGTAAGCGACCTCAACTTAGAACGCAAACATATAAAACGTGGATAATCAGCTGTTTACCATGTATCCGTTTCGGAAATTCAATGAGTTTAGATAAATATATGTACTTTTTTTATCTTGTTGAGCTAAATATACAGAAAATACATGTTTAATGGCTTGTCTCTGTTGGGGCAATTTCTATTGATGAGATGAATCGAGAAAACAAATACTAAGTTTATGTTTAGCTATATTTAGAAAGCTTGATATTATCTGGGGTTCCATGCGTTCCTTCGTGTAGTATCAAGATGAGCTTTGATTGGCATTGGAAAAAGAACTATGTCTGTTCACAGTTTCGTTCTAGACTTTATTTTGGGGTTATCATCATTCTAGTGAAAAGTCCGCCAATTGCCACTTGCTTTACAAAATTTAGCCCGGGTATATATACATGTGCAAGTGTTCGTCCCTGACCGAAATATATAAAGCATAGGTTTATTTATTAATTTCTATATTTAATTAGTTGATTTATGTTTCAGCGAATTATTTGTAAAACATATTATAATGATACTCCACAATTAGGTTGTAAAAGAAACTAGGATAATATTTATTTCAATGTTAACGAATATGTAAATGTATATATTTGTAATCCAATAGAAATATATTAGTTTAGTCTTCTACTGATAGCTTCGAATTCTATGGACACACTGGAAATTAGCCTGCATATATTTATAGCCAATGTAAACGATTCTTTAATCGATGTTACACCATAAAAACTTCGACTGAAAAATAGGTCACATACGGCATCCCTAGACTAGCGGGGAGAGTTTCCAGTGTCTCCGTATTCCCTAAAGTATTGATGATAATAAAACTAATACATCGTGTCAGTTTAAGTATGTATACATCATATATATATATATATATATATATATATATATATATATATATATATATATATACATGTGTGTATGTATGTACGTGTGCGTGTCCGTGCAAGGTTCTTAGTGTGTGTATATTGAAATGTTACTTAATATACATACATGTGTTATTTTTGATATATGTATATATATTTATATATATATATATATAATATATATAAGCATTGCCCTATTCTGACAACCATAATGAGTCTGATTAGCCCTATATAGTAATTAGCATAATTAGTTTTCAATTCTATCAGAATTGCCCCATAATTATATGATTGGTCAATGAGTATCCCTGTTCATCTCTAACTAGAGGGCGCCACTGCTTTGGTATTAGCTGCAATTAAATTGTCATCCGCCATATTGCTTTCCCGGGCGGACATTTTGCGAACTCGCATTGGCTAAGATGTCAGAACACGTGACAACTCACAAACGTCGATTTTGCATGTGATTGTAACAATGTACAAGATATGTAATTATGTCGGTGGTGCCGCTTCCGGGCATGTGGATCGTGTCTACTACTGTAACAACAAAACTAAATGTTTGTTTTCCTTCAATTGTTAAGATGCGTCTACGCGTTATTATATGCTGTTCTGTCAGTCGACGATTGTACAAGTGTCACATTACAGATTTAAATAGAATTTTCGTTTCTAACGTGGCTAAAGTGTCGATACATTGTATATTAGATGCGTCCAAACATTATTACAACAGTTTGCCACGCCTAAGTTTTAAATGTTATTTTCCTTTTAAATTTCATGTAAAGCTGATAAATAATAAGTCAACATTAATATTTCAAACCGTATTTCAGTTTGTCTCCCACGCTAATGAAATACTATTTGCTAGTTTCAGGATGTTTATTTCAAAATTTAACTAAAAAGATGTGACCCGTTCCATCCCGTTGGACTGCAGGTTAGATTTGTTTTCAATTAAGAAAAAGTGTGGTTCCAAAGATAACTAAATACAATAAAATACAACATCTCATACTAGTCACTTTTTGCTCGCCAAATCTCTATGTTTATATATTGTTTTTCTTCTGTGTATGTATATGTATGTATCAACCTACATTTCTATTTGATTTTGTCTATGTCTATAATAAATGGTGCGGGTTTAATAGTATTAATTATGATTCTTAGAAGGATAGAATGTCCATTAAAAAGAAAAAGAAAAAGCATAAAGGAAAGACACTTAATATTTAACTAACTGGGAATTCTTTTAAATATGTATACATCTAACTCTGAAACACTAGCGTTTGCCCGATTCATCACATATTTAACACGTAAATTCCTGATTCCCATTTTCTTGATCTTTAACTTACCAACTGAAACCCTTTTAAACTTTCGAAATAATATATATCGTCGTTCAAAATCCGTTTTATATACGCTCCCCCCTTTTCAGAAATATTATATTCACTCAATGACCTGAACTTCAACTCTGCACACCCCAACCCGCACTGGCTTAAGTACTTACCAGCAATAAACAGTATCAAAACAATCCCTCCCCCTCTCCATTCCCATCATCAGCCATAGCTCATTCAACTAACCACATCACCCTCTTTCCTTTATGCTTTTTCGTCATCCCTTCCCACCATCTTCCTCATTTGGCCTCGATTTTAACTAAAAGAGTTCGTATTTCTTAGAATTGCTTAAATACCCCACAACCAACGTTTAATGTACACAGTTCAACTTCAATTCCTCTCTCGGTCCACGGAAGTATTTTTAAAATGGCCCGAATTTTTAAAATTAATTTCAAATAATTGCGCTTAACCTACGACTGAACTCAACATCTCTCTATTGGATTTACTTCATTCTTGAATATTTTCCATGCTGTCTTCACGAAAACCCTTCTTTTTCATCTGTAAATCTCTTTTCATTGGACATTTACCAACTGGACATACCCCATGCCTTTTTTACACAAACATGTTCACCTTTCATTACTTAATATTTGTTCAAATTTTAAATTTTGGCTTTTCCACTGCCAACTCATCTATCTATGTAATTCCTCCGATGATAAGATGTTAATCTTTGAAAAGCCTTGGGTTAAGGAAAGTATAATAAACATATTTTTATTACCGAGTATGCCTTGCATTGAACAATCGAAACTGACATAAATTTGTCATTCGTACATGTGCATTCCTCTTCTTTTATCTATCTTTATATATATATATATATATATATATATATATATATATATAAATATATATATATTAAACTGTATATGTGTAGTGATACATATATAATAGTTATTTAGAGGTGAATACACACAACTCATTATGTGCTACTAATTGTACGAAAGTTCATATACTTTGTCTTTTACGTTTTTGTACGAAAAATAGGTGATAGTATTTGTTGGCGTATTGTTTTGAAAGTCATGAGATTGGAGGCAATACAAATTGATGTCTTAATTTCTTTGAACGCAAAATAAAATAGATAAGAGTCATGAAAAAATGCAACCAACTGCAACAAAAGCTCACACCGGAGGACAGATAATTAATTAGCTTGTACTAACATACAAATCGATATGCATATTCTTTTATTCCGTACAAAAAGAGAGACATAAAGATTACATGCATATTGCAATCTTAAACAATAGAAGACTGAGCTCATAATTACGACTGTTATACATTGAGTATGAGAAAAGGTGGGTTCAGGTTCGTACGCGATTCACTGACAACAAATTCATATGTACTTAAGCCATAAACATGATTGAGAAGCTACACAACACAGACTCACACACCTACACACACACACCCACACATACACATATGTATATATATATATATATATATATATATATGCGTCAGCATGAAACATCGATGTATGTAGGTAATAAATAATTAATATTTATTCATAAATATTATTATAAGCCCCCTTCACAAAAGGCCGGGCACTCTGAGTGAGTTTAATACAAGCAGTACAAATAGCTTCATGCAAGTTCCAAATACAGTTTGTTGATCACTTTCACTGCTCGTGTACAATTAGCCGTCTACTCGCTATTTACAAAGTTAAACTCCTCTTTAATTATTAGCTAATTCCCTATGACCGTTGGATTAACTCTCTTGACTGTCAATTAGTGGCGATTTGAAATCGGAGTTCGCGCCCGCCGACCGTAGAGAATTAACTTCCCGCACTGAAGATTGCGTTAGCATGAAACATCGATGTCTGTAGGTAATAAATAATTAATATTTATTCATAAATATAATTATATATATATATATATATATATATATATATATATATATATATATATATATATATATATATATTTATATTTATATTCAATTTGACGTATACATTAGGTGGGTGTTCATCAATGTAGCCGATTCTTCAGCCGATGTTTTGAAAAGGTAATCCGCTATATTATTTACCGTCATTGGAAGTATGAATATCCTAATGTTGAATTTAAATTAAGACGCCGTGTATATTTACATTAAAATAACATAGAATGGATAGCATTTCAAAAATTGATGGAGGCTAAATAAATATAATATATTAAGTCAGCATATAATAAATTACAACCATTAAACATCCATTTTGCAGGTGTTGATACGCCCATGTTTCTCGTATTTAAATGTAACTAAATACGGATTACTAATTTAAATCAAAATGGAGAATACTACATTCGCTTGCATTTTTCAAGCACTACTAAAATTGTATATATATTAATATTTTTTTAAGCGGGCAATTCAGAAAGAGAATGTTGTGTTCAATACAGCGAAGGGGCGTGAAGTATTGTGTGAAAAAAGAGAAGAATATATATATATATATATATATATATATATATATATATATATATATATACAGGGTGGCCCCAAACTAGGTTTACAGTTATCATTTAATATTTGAAGTATTTTGAGTAGGTTATTCGAAAAACTTTAAATAGGTTAAATAATAGTTTAATAACTGTAAACCTACTTTTGGGCCACCCTGTATATACACTAGTTAAAATATACGCATTGCAAGAAGGCTGCACAAACTCTTTTGGTTTATGATAATTTAACTGTGAGAACACATACACACACATATATATATATATCATATATATATATACCATATATTGCTCTATCTCGTATATTGAGCAACACCTCTTCACAATAGGTTCCATCGACTAAAAGGTTTACTTTTGGTTTATATTTGATCCTATATCATATTTTATATATATATATATATATATATATATATATATATATATATAATATATATATATATATAATATATATCAAATACACACATTTCTTATTTGATATAATTATACTTTTTATCATCATGATTTTATATTAATATTTATATTCTGAGTACCCTAAGTAAATGACCACGTTTGTATTCGCTTTAGAATAATACTATACTTGATAATCAATAGCTCTTGAGTTGATCCGAAAAAAACTAACACTCCTGTCAATTGTTGCATATAGAACAGTAGACTTCCTGTATGACCGTTGGACTAATAGTTCAGTATATTAACTCATTGAATAAAGTTAACTATTTTAACAGGTTGTACGAACGATAACAACACGTATGTGTTGTTATCAGAAACATCTAAAAACAGTATATTATTAATAAATTGAAAGCATTTGCACACACAATGTGAGAAGCGTTTTATGGGAACAAATATAATCGTATGTCTTGGGTAAATATTTTGATGAAGAAGGCTATAAAATGCACTTATCGATGTATAAGCCATCGTATACAAGCGATATGATTAAAACAAACGACATTTCACTTGCATTTAAGAGAGGAGCAGAGAGAGAGATGGAGAGAGAAAGAGAGAGGGTATACAAGATTGAGAGAGAGATAACAGATATATAGAGAAAATAAACAGAGAGAATATACGAATGGATTTAAAATAGAGAGGGGTGATACAGGGAGAAACAAAAGAAGGAAAATGAAAGGAAAAAGAAAGTGGGAGAGTAAGAAGAACATATACAAAAAGACAAAGTGAAATAAATGAAAACATTGTGTAATTGTAAAATGTAACACTTATTTCTATTTAAAAGAGAGTTATTAAAGAAAACGATTTAAAATTTTACAAGCAACGTAATACGTTTTCAAATAAAAATCACACAATACCGTTATAATTATAAACAAATGAAACACAACTTTCTAAAACAGATACGACTATAGACTTCTGTCAAATAACTAAACAAATACGTGATGAATACATAAATAGAAATATTACAAGAACTACAAGAAACAAGAAACTAACAAATGGAACTAAATACTTATTTTATATATACAAAGTAAACAAATTACCGATAACGTAAACATTTGTTATATAGCAAGTAAATGATATTCTAAGGAAACTTACATCATACTAAAGGATCATAGAGGTGATTTCAACAAGAAAATTACATCTCACAAAATGTATCTTACTCATCTCAAAACAGAAAGGATAAGCAAAGTAAGTAGCTATTGAATTAACAATCACATGAAAAATGATGTAAACTACACCAATGGCAACAGCTGGGTTTAATAATATCAGAAGTAAAACTAAATATGCCTCACTACAAAAGAGGATATACTTATACTCATCAACATCATTATCATCGGCACACTAAACATGACATATCAAAACTTAACGGTAATCTTGGCAAAAAATTAGATTTAAAATAAAAACGTGACTGACCGATGCCATTTCGAAATTTAGCCTGAGCAAGCGACTAAATGACTGTTACTAACATCCAAACGCTTAGACGCACCACATAAGAAATCCGTGTTATTAATAGACACAAAAATCATCACCGCAAAATATTGGGAAGAAAAAAATCCAGTTCAACCAAATAAAAAAGTAATGAAGAATTGCTCGAATCAAAACGGAAAAAAGTCTGGAAGGCTTGAAGAAATCAGAAAGTATTAAGAGACGAACATGCGTTAAAAAACTCACCTAATTCGATGTCAGTGGCTTTTTGGAATTCTCCGATATCGAATGACATAAAAAACAAAATGTAGAAACAAACAGAATATTTTATGTCACAGGGGAAATTAACTGTAGTGCATAGAACACGTCTACGTTGTACATGGAAAACATATTTAAACGTGTGTAGGCATACACACACACATATATATATATACATATATATATATATACATATATATATATATATATATATACTTATATATACATTTTCATATATATGAAAACACCTATATGTATATATATATATATATACATATATGCAAATGAATATTCATTTTAATATATATATATACACATATATATATATATATATATATATATATATATATATATGTATATATATATATATATATATATATATATATATATATAACTGTGAGTATTTGGGAGTTGAGCGATAAATACGAATACTTCTTTTTTAAAAAATACACGTATATTAAAAATGCGAAAAACTCATATATAAATATGCATACAGGTGTATAGTATTAATCTCTGTCTCTCTCTCTCTCTCTCTCTCTCTCTCAATATATATATATATATATATATATATATATATATATATATATATATATATATATATATATATATATATATATATAAACATGTCCTGTGTTCCAGCGTTCTCTGGTGGCATATCTGGAAAAATGGCTTAAATATCAAAGTCTTACCTAATAAGCAAATAAAAAAAATCAATACTTCAGCTTTTACAAAGAAGGCTCACTTTCCAATACAAATTTAACGAAAAATGACCACCCACTGCCGGCTTATTAGCCGTAATATGGAGGCGAAGTACACTTTTTCATAATATTTTAGAGAAAATTGAAATTGGTTTTAAATAGAGACATTTTATATTTATATTGTATTTCTTATTTTTGAGGGAGAGTGTTTTTATAGAATACAAATAAGTGCAGACACAATACTTAATGTGTGAGCATACATTTTTTTTACTACACTTCTATTTTAGTGTTTGTTTGTTTAACGAGTGGTAAAGGGTTCCTCTTTGGTTCTTTTTAACAATATGTGTCAAAAATGTTGCAGTTGTATTACTTTTTATTAGTAAAAAATGAGAAAAAACGACTCAAATCTTCCCGTCACAAAATTAGTAAACCATTGGGTTATACGCTTCGATGTACCGTACAATTTGCTGGAAATAGGTTCCCATTTTATGTAGAAATTTCTATCGAAAGTTATTCTCACCTTTAAATCTGATTTATTTTTATTTCTCTTTTTGTGGATTTCAAGTCACCTAAATTAATCATTTTCGCTTATTTTTTTTTAGAAAGATATAACTTAATACATATTTAAGTCAGAATATTATTACATATTTCATCTAGACAACACTATGGCACGAGTCCAGCTAGTAAAAATGAACAGAAACAATAAAACTGTGACCTATTTTCGCTATGTTGTTATACTACATGTTATGTTCTGTACTCTGTCATCGGAAAGAAAATCCTTTTAGACTGAGGTAATTATCAAATATATGTTTTTAAGAAAGGTGAAACACAATATCGAGAAAAGATCGACTAGCCATATATATTGTTATGTGTACATGTTTTCTCAGTGTAGTAATTTCTACTTCAGAGACAGAGGACAGAAAAGTGGAAGTAAAACAAATCATCTTAAAATAATCCGTAACGGGATAAAATATAGAGAATTTTAAATCAAAATCGAGAGTTAGAGGCGGCCATTGGCGAGCATAGTGAGTGATGGCGGTTAAATTTTATTTAGTAGTATGTATACAATTTGAATGAAAAACACTTATGCGATGAATGAATATGCTAATATACTAGAATTTAAAATACATTTAGTAAGTAAATTCAATAAAGAAATAGGCGAAAACGTTTAGCAAAAATATCGTAGCATATATGTATTCGTTCTCAATAGTCCGAATGGCTATCTTTTAGTTTTTAATGAAATTCTTTGATTTTATTTTGTTTCAATAAGTCATGAATACATATTGCTCGAATTTTAAATACTGATAATTGCAAGAAAATAGTTAATGTTTACGTAAGTTAAATAATGTTTGTGTTTTTCTCTTTGCTAAATAAAGTAACTTACTTACGTGTTAAAGAAAAAAGTAGTTGTAGTTATTTGAAAGAGTACATGCGTTCTGTATTATATATTGGCCACAACGATGTGTTCGTAAAAAAACAATCTGGTTACCTAAAACGTATACGTTTCAAGCAGTCGGAATAACCGACTTATATTTGCTGAATTTGGGCGGTCGCGGTGGCTTAACAGACGTTCGCGTCTATAAACAAAGGGCACGGTGATTTGGGAAGCAGTTAGAGTAGATCATTTTAAGTAGTTACAACATGTAGCTAATTTATCTTTGGAAAGCTGATTTGTGACAGTCAGATTTCATTAATAATATATATTAAATATTGAAAAGATTAGAAAACTAATGCATACTTTCTGGAAACACTACGGAGGAGCCAGACTAATTGCTTAGAAGAGCAGTTTACGACACAAAGTAGTCGTTTTCTTGATATAATGACTGGAGTTGTACTGTGCTATATGTATACATATGCTACATAAAAAAGGTTGTAATCGCAATGAATATATGTATAACTCTTTCAGTGCACTTTTCTCCCATGCTTTAGAGCACGGTCCTGCTTTCAAATTTGAACAAGCCAAAATCACCAAATACACGCACAACAAAGCTCGGCGAAGACTACTAGAAAGCGCACTAATAACAGCCTCCAACACCATCAGACAACGAAATGTATTTTATAATCTATCCCCCTTAATAAGCAAAATTATCATCACTGAACAAAAATTCAACCTAGATCATGATAACCTCTATTTTTTCTCTTCGCTCTCTGTTATACTCACATACCAGTCTCCGCATACACACTCACACACCCCACACACATTTTTATTCACCACGAATCAAAACCTAACTTACTCATTCCACACATTCTTGACATAGCCAGCTTGTCAAAACCTACTACTCTCCAAAACTTTCACACCTACATACAACAAAATCTCCCCGCTCCCTCCTCACTAATTTCACCCTTCTGACCACTTCTCTCACACTCTTACCCACCTATCCTTCCCAGTTTCAAACCACCTTCATTTTTTCAAACCCGAACACCAAAATCACAGAGCCTCCCCCTCCTATTTCCCCCACCCTTCCGCTTCTTCACTAACAGCAATCCACATTATTTCCGTTCACCCCCCACCCCTCCACTTTTTTTTCACTCAGACCATCCTCATTTATTTCATTCCATGCTACTGACTTCACTAAGCCCGGACCTCGGGTCTGCACACCCAGTAATGCCTACTACTTTTTCTTATCAACCCATTATGTCAACCCAATATTGTCACGTACTTGCATGACATTTTTCTTAAAATTATCATCCTGAGGAAGTCTTACAAAAAAAGACGAAACGTTGATGAATATATAAAAAAAAACATTTTTTTTTGTGTTTTCCCTTTTTCATTTCCCATGTATATATATATATATATATATATATATATATATATATATATATATATATATATATATATATATATATATATATATATATATATATATATATTATTTACGTATGTGTTTATTTCTATTTCTATTTATTATAGTTAGATACATGTATATGTTTATATGGTTCTGTGTATTGGATTCACGGCCAAACTTATTAACTGCTCATTGTAAATTAAGAAACGCAGCTGCTAAGCATCATGTTACGTAATGTATGTAGGTTATGTTTTGATTCAAAAGGGGCAAGGGGTGGATACACTTCCTAAAAATTACGATACGCGTTTTTTAAAATTAAATTTAACAGATAGATAATTGAACAGAATTTATAAATATTCTCCAAATCCCAGTCTCTTTGGAGTATTTTAAAGATGTCTATAGAGCATTGTATAGGAACACCCTCTCGTTTGGAAATGTGATTTGTTCATATTTGCATTAAATTAGATCTATAATCATTAACCACTAATCAAGCAAGATCTTCTGAATTTCAATTTCTACTGTTGACCCCGCAATCTAAAGCCTTATGTATTATATATTTTTTTACAATTAAAAGCTTCTGACACTTTTGAATTGATTAAACAAAATCTATATTACATCACTAATTAACAGTATGCGAAACTGTCTCTTGTTTGTTTTGCGTCTTCAAGGATTTATAAAATTCTCACAAACTCTATTGAACGATATAAGAAAGAAGAATATATATATATATATATGTAAAGGAGTAAGGCTACCAACATTTATGAAAAGTTTTAGTCAACATTTATTTATTATTTTGTTATTTTATCATCTTATACTTTTATATTACGCGTTTCAAGCGGCGGTCCGCTCGCATCAGATATGTAAATCCATTGGAAGAAATGTCTTTCGATTTGAAAAGAGAGTTGTTTCATTTGAGGAGATGTGTTATCGTAGTCATACCCAGACAGTGTTCTGTTGTATCATGCTTTGTGTGACTTGAACGGCAACAGATTCAACTCGCACAGTTTCGTGCTAGCACTTTAATATATATATATATATATATATATATATATATATATATATATATATATATATATATATGCATTATAGGTGCATTCCAATGACAAAAGGAACAATCAATATAAAGTATTAATCAGTTTGTTTTATTTTCTTAGTCGTCATATATCGTCGAACGACCACAATCATATGTGTGTTCTTTTAATCTTTTTCCAGGCAAACAAATTCTCTTAATATGTTTATATTATATTTGTTTCATTTTTATTTTTATTTCTCAAAAGTAATGGTGTCCATACAACCTACGCACGTTTTGCAATAACGTAGAAGGCGAAATAAAAGTCTCAGCTATGCAACTCATCAGAAAAAAAGTTCAAATGAGTCTTCGACAAAAGCAGCAGCAGGTTCAAAAACATGAAAAAATATATATGAAAAAATTCACTTAGTAAATAGTGAAAAAAACCCTTCTAAGAAAGAACTTATCTATAAAACTTAAACGAGATGTCTAATCGTCTTTAGCAATCAGAATTCAAACTGAGCTATATATATATATATATATATATATATATATATATATATATATATATATATATAAAGATCCAAAAATGTTATACAGCCCCTACCGGGAGTTACAGTTAAATACCGTTAGGTCAGTAGTCAAGCACTCTTGACAAATATACCAACACCACAGGAAAACCGGTTAGACAGTGATTTACCACCCGAAAACCCTGGGAAATTTAGAAACACACTCTCTGATACTCACCCAAAAATTAATACAACTTGGATTACTACTATTGTGTTAATACTACTACTACTTAAACTCTATTAAAACTACTATTACTATTTATATTACTACTATTAGTAGTAGTACTCCTAATACGAATCATCATCTTTATTATTACTAATATAATATACATTATTACTACTACTTTTATTCCTACTAATACTATAAGTGGTAGATTATGGATGGCGGATTTGTCTAGATTTTGGCATAGGTGGGCGAGTGCGTACACAGACGGTCTTGCTGAGTGTACAATAAGTATTCACTCGTTGTGTTTACAACGCAGCTGAAGTAAGATTGAGGTCATGATCGGCCAAACATTGGTAATGCTGATGACAAAATGAGTCACTGATGAAAGATAAAAACAACGAAAAATGGTCAGAAGGGGCAGACTCAAAATAATATTAGGAGGTGATGTCACGTAGAACTATAGCGAGGGAGAACGATGAGATTTTAAAATTAGATCGCTGTGAAAACTGCAAGTGAACACTCGCTGACAAACGTCTTTAGAACGACAAAACACTAAGCGCTGCATGCGGTTATCAGCACTCATTGTCTATTCGTCTATCAGTCTATCCATCTATATGTCTATCTATCTAGGTAATACATTAGGTATGAATTACACTGTCTCTCTCTTTCAAATTAAGTGCTAATTGTACTTGTAACTCATTTAACACATCACAGTCAAATAAATCTCTATTACGAATTGTTGGCTTATCTTTTAATAATACTTCATAGAACACAATGAAGTGCGTATATACACAGCGAGGAAGAAGACGCCCTGGCTACATTGACAATACAGCGATTACACCGACAACGATAAGATAGGTCGCAGCGGCGAGAAACAAATGAATAAAGGTAACGAAACAACGCAGTGGCTACACACAGAAAAGAGCGAGAAACTACGTACGTATATACGAACTCGAGGACAAAAGGAAAATAAACGCAATACATTTTGACCATTAGAGAAAAGATAAAGAAGCGTGACAATGCATCATTACTACTATTCTTGTTATTATTTTGCTACTGGGTTTACTAAAACAAGTTTCATTATAACTAATACTACTGCAGCAACTACTACTACTGCTACAACCACCTTTTTACTATTACTACTGATACTATATTACTATTACTACTACTACTACTGCTAATAATAATAATAATAATAATAATAATAATAAAAATAATAATAATAATAATAATAATAATGTAAATAGGTCGAGAGCACTGGAAATCGTGGAGGCTTTCTGTCATTCAGATTCTAAGGCATCCTCCCTTGTTATTGTCACTGATGATAATCTGTCTCAGAACTAGTGAGTTAATAATAATACTAAACATAACCATAAAAAGCAGAATACGAATAATAATGCTAACGAGTTACATGGAAGTTACCATCGGAAAAAAACAAACACATAGAAATAACACAAGCATCCGGACCCAATGTAGGTTGCAACCGGAATACATTTAATATACTGCCACCCTAAAAAATGACGACAACGATATGATGACACTAGCCTCGGCTGATACCACACAAAATAGTCGTGAAGAGTCATGGATGATAGGAAACTCGAGGCGGGAAAGCGCTAATCAGACCTCAACTGAAATAGTGCAGAGAGTAATGGAACCTTGGGTGACTTATTGCCACCCAAATAAAAGAGAAGACAAGTGCCTACTCAATGGTAATCAGCTGTTACGATAACACACCATCATTTGTAATGGTTATCAAAAGAGGTGGGGAGTTATGTTTATCTAGGAGGACTTGTTTTCACTCAGACTTCCGGAAACACCGCCAGTTATCAGTTAGCAAACATGTATTAAACCTGTGTTAAACTAGTGAATATATTATGATAATCGCTTTACGGAAATTATAGATGTTTTCTGAGGGTTTACTAGTAATTTCTGTTTACAACATGAAGGGTGTTAAACAATAATGTACACCCCCCCACATTGAAATGGTCATGACACATAAGAGGACTATTGGATATCTGTTGACACACATTTAAATCGAATTCTACCGTTGACAACCACATCTGAATGTGAAAAACACACAGAGAAACGGAATGTATTCCAGTGCTTAGGATCTACCGATCCTACACTTGTTCGCCTTCCAGTTTTATAAAAAGAAAGAAGAAACAGAAAAAAAACAACGTTCTCCGTTTATCGTCGTCCAATCTAACATCATTTGACATGATGTTAGAGTCGAGCGCAAACAATGATAATTTACGATTCTCCAAGCCCAAAGTTCACGTCCGGTCTTCATCGATCGGCAACCAATTCTCCGAGTACTTCCCCAATATCTTGAAGCGCCTCTTATCACACCTCAATCGTGATATTTTTTGTTTGTTTTAATCGCGTGTTTCTCAGCGTCGTACCCCCACAGCCCCTTGGAATCATGATTGTGCGTCTCGATCGACATTGAGGCAACAAATAACTGAGATGGTGAATGCCAATACGAATAATTCTTCGGACGTCTGTACATATTCAAAAAGATTTTTGAATGTTGCCTTTATTCTTTCCTCATCTACAAAAGATACAAATAAGTTGACACCAGTTTGCAATATTCGTTTTGCTTATTCTGTGATTTTTTTTAGTCTTGAACTTTTAGATCCAGAGATCCATTTTCACCTTTAGTTTATTTTCTTGAAAAAAATAACAGGCTAAAAGATCTGAGCAGCATACTAACTAGATACTACGGCGCCGCTTACTATTTCACTACAAGAGCATAATACGTATTTACTCTCGTTTGGCCTTTTGGCTAAGATCAACATCTGGTATCTGTTCCGATGGATACTGCACCCCATAAACTGGTATTGTCTTGGCCTTCGGGGCTTGATTTACGCCGTCTATGGGTTTGTCCTGTGCAGTTCTATGATGTCCACCCTCCCAGGCTTCATTTCCCCTCTTTGGGGAGGAGTAAGTTTATTGCTTACTGCCTGCGGCATCGCTATCGGGGAATGCCGACGGGGCTGCCCAGGCAATTTTTAAACCCCACTTTCCTGACCCGCCCTTGGTTCACATCTTACTTGTGGGAGTAAGATAAAAACTGGCCTTGTGCCTAACTCCTTGAGAAGAGTAAATCAATACTCTCTTTTGTACACTTGCTCCACTAAAATCACATGTTAAAAGACGGGGAGCTTAGTAATATTAGATAATGTATTTAACACATGGTGTCCGTTGTCATTCAAGCAAAACACCGCTTACAAATCTACACCAATAAAAAGACAGTGAGTTTTTTTTTTGATAAGCGCCGATCAGACACTGACTGGAGATGAACTATCGATTTTATATTTCAGAATATGTATTACAATTGATTTATATAGTCTCAATTGTGTCAAACAAGGTGCAATTCTCACAAATGCTTTTTAATTTATTTGTTTGCTTGTTAACTAGAGGGATGATTGGAAATTCTAGTTTCGATTCTAGTGCCTTACGGCGTGAATGCAGACACCACACTAGTATTGTACGACGTTTCTTAAAACAGAAACATACTTAGCTAAGTATTCTTGTTGATGTAGTTCGTAGTAGTTTGTGACGTCCAGCGTGTTCCACCAATGTTATTCTACCATTTCCGGACATAACAAATATCAGGATTTTATTTGATCCCACCGTCCAAGAAATGTATTTTATTTCGTGATTTACGATATACATTGCCATGTGATCAGATGAAATTTTTTTAAATTGCATTAAATCTCCGGCGATCGTACGATCCCACCACTTAAAACAGGTTAGGATTAGAATAACGTAAGTAAGAACATCACATGGGTTTAGCGTATTATAACATAGTGTAGCAGGATCTCTGTAGAAATTCCACAGTGCTTTCTACATAAATTCTCATAATTCACTGTTAAAGTTTATATTTCTTTTAAAAAAGGTGTGTCATACTATTAAGAAAAACCATGGCACTTGTGTCTCTTAGAAATATTTGAATTAAGATAACGTATATGCCTCATCTTTATTTAATTATCTGAAATTGTAACAATTTAATTTTTGTAAAAAATTCATATTCTCTTTTAACTTACTGTGACAATAATTGTCACCTAAAAAAATAATTCGAATTTATAAACCGAATCTACTTTTAGTTGTGGACTACATTCCGAGGAACATTAAAGGATGCTGTAACGGGAAAATAGGGACGTATGGCCTGTTATACAGAGATCAATAGATCATGAATATGGTAACACGTAGAAAAAAGCATAGAAAAAACATAGTCTTTTCATGAATATACTACAATAAATCTTACGGCATGTCCCCTTCAGCATGATGTGCAAAATATCAGTAATTTGAGTAAAGTAGAAATGGGAATACACAGGCTCGAACTGACAGCTGGAGGAATATACATAACCAAGATAAAAATGTAGCGCGGCACTTTCAAATGAGATTCTCTATACTCATTTCTGTTCATTATAACTAAGATTTGACTAAACAACATACTCAGTAAATAGCAGGATGGATACACCATTACTAATATAGAATTTAAAAAACTACCTCATGTATATGGACGACCTGAAACAATTTGTGGAAAGCAAATAGGAACTGGTAATGCTGATAATAACATGCATAATATTCATCCAGGACATGTAAATACACTTCAAAATAGAAAAAGTGCCTATTTTTACTGATCAGAAGGAGGAACCTGAAGTCAGCGGAGGGTATAGAACTACTAAAGCTAAAGAAGATGAGAGCACTCGGTGAACATGATATCTGGAAATATTTGGGAGTTCTGGAAGCAGACACGATCATATCTAAAGTAATGAAAAGGAGACTTGGAAGAAAATACCCGAAAATAACGCTCTAAAAATCAAGTTTCATAGCAAAAAACTAGTAAAAAAATCAACACCCGAGCAGTATTTGACCATTCATTAACGTAACCAAAGTGGAACTGAGATATCTGTAAAAAGACTAGGAAAATAGTGGCCATGAACAACGCACTACACCCTAATAATGATATTGATCCACTCTACGTGATAAGGGCAGACGTAGAAGAGGACTCGTATGTATATAAGACTGGCTGAATTAGACAAAAACGAATTAGACAAATACATAAGGCAGAACCCAGAAAGGCTATTTATCGTAGCAAGAGACACAGTAAAATGTAACAATACAGAGAATAGAGAAACAAGAGACAAAATAAAAAAAGGAAAAGTTGGAAGAGTAAAAGATATAAGTATCACAAGAGAAGAGAGTCACAAAAAACCTGGGCTTCACTACCTATACCTAAACAAAGAAACGGACTCACTGCTGAGAGCCGCACAAAACCAGGCGAGTAGAACATAATATAGTGATGCTAAGATAGACAAAACTCACGAAAATAGCAAATGTTAGCTTTGTGAACAAAGAAACGAAACGGTTTACCACATAATATGTGAATGCAGAAAACTTGCCCAAAAAGAATATAAAAACAGAAACGCCTATGTGATGAAGGCAGTACACTGGGAACTATGAAAACAACTTCATTACCAACACCCAGCCAAATGGTTCAAACACTCACATAATGATGTACTGCAGAACTAAAATCACAAACTCATCTGGGAGATAGAGGGAGAAACAAATAAACTCATCCAAACAAAGAGACTTGATGGCGTAATAGTCATCAAAAAGGAAATATCCTGCCGAAAGGTAGATTTTGCCGTCCCAGCATATCACAAGGTTAATATAAAAGATTAAGAAAGACGACGCAAATACAGGGAACTTGCCAGAAAATATAACGTCAAATGGAACATGAAGAAAGTAAATGTAACATACATAATCATATGAGAAGCAGGAACAGTCCCGTAAACCATCTGAAAAAAACAGGTAAAAAACAGAAAAAAGCACATATCTATGACATGGATTGACTGAAAGAAAGCTTACGACAAAATCCCTCACTTTTGGATCATTGAATGCTTAAAATATACAATATACGCGACAAAATTATGAATATTATTAAGAAAGCAATGCAAATATTGAGACTTAAATTCACTGCTGGAGGACATCACATGACTGAGATGGAAATGCAGAGAAACATTTTTCAAAGAGGCCTCTCAATCACAACTACTGCGTATTATAGCTATGAAGTTACTCAACTACATACTCAGAACATGTGTTTACAGACACATAGCAAATAATACACAGACTGATGTACATGGACGACATGAAACTATTTGCAAAAAGCAAAATAGTATTGGAATAAGTGATAAACACGACCAGAATCTTGAGCAAAGACATTCAAATAGAAGTCAGAAGGGAAATGACATTGGGAAATAATATTTGCAAACGACAAGAAAACTCTTAGAAACGAAATTATATAGCAGAAATCTAGTAAAAGTAATAAAAACTAGTGCAGTATAACTAATAAGATAATCATGACCAGAAGACTAGAAAAGTAATGAACATGCACAACGCACTACACCCAAAATAAGATACGGACATAATCTACATTCTACATGCAAAAACGAAGGTGGAAGTATAAAAGACTGTGTGAAAGACGCAAATAACGAGCTGTAGAAATACATAACCCATAACACGGAAAGGCTAATCACCGCAGCAAGAGAACCGCCCCAAGGAACAAATCGAGAAGCAAAGAAACCAGAAATCACAAGCTGATAAGAACAAAATGGGAAGAAAAACAACTACATGGAAGTTTTATAGACTAACGAACATTGATGGGTATGGCTACGAAAAGGGCACTTTAACAGCGAAACGAACTCTTTACTGACGGCTGCACTACCCAATGCGATTCGGTCAAACTATATCAAAGCCAAAATAGATAAACCCAGGCAAATATTAAATACAGACTATGTGGACAAGAAGACGAAACAGTAAATAAAATAATATGCGAATGCAGGAAACTGGCCCCAAAACAATGCAATAACAGACACGACTGTGTTAGGAAAGCAGTACACTTGGAACTGTGCAACCAATTTAATTTCGAACACGCATACAGATGGTACAAGCATATACCAGCCACAGTACTAGAAAACAAAACAAAACACAAAATCCTCTCGGATATGGATGCACAAACAAATTACCTCATACAAGCAAGGCTACTTTAGGTTATAATAATCGACAAGAAAGAAAATCCTGCAAAATCGTAGTCTTCGCCGTTCCAGCATATAACAGAGTGAATATCAAAAAGACAGAAAAACAAAAATAGCCAGAAAACTGAAAGGAATATTAAGCATTAAGAAAGTCAGTATAATACCAATAATCGTAAGAGCATCAGGAACATTCCCCCCAAAACTGGAAAAAAAGACTGGCATGAAACTGGAATCAAAGGGATGACTGAGACTATACAGATGAGAGCAATGATCCCACCAGCTGCACGCTTAAGGTAAATCTAAAATGCAGAAACTAACCCGCATGAGCTAGGAATTGTGACTAGTCATATGGAAGTTACAACAGGAAGAACAAAAATAATCGGAAGAAAACCACTACACTAACCAAGGAACATGGACTGTAAGAAACATCACAAGCTGCCTTACTCCCCCTCCCAAAAAAACAAAATAAATTAATAAATAAATAAATAAAATTGCACCAGCTTCCGCGGACACGACACAAAAAGGAGACTGAGGAGTGACTGCACTAACCAGACCTCTACTGGAAGAGAATTCTGGGACGTTTAAGAGGTCTATTGACACCAAACTCCTAGGTGGGAGACCAATGGTTATTGCCGGCGATAAATCAATGGTTTGCGGCTGGTGTGATACCGCAAGGTCATTTGCGGTGGTGATTGATAAGGGATGGAGTGTACTTGAACTCTGGTGAAACTTGTTGTCACTCAGATCCCAGGGAACATCACTGGTTTTGTCGGTGAGAAATCACCGGCGGTGTGAGAATTTCTGGTGAGTAGAACTAATAATAATAATAATAATAATAATAATAATAATAATAATAATAATAATAATAATAATAATAATAATAATAATAATAATAATAATAATAATAATAATAATAATAATAATAATAATAATAATAGAAGAAAAAGAAGAAGCGTAGTTATTGTTTAATATTGTTCAGCCTATTCGTGTTTATTATAACTATTTCATGAGTTGGAATTACCGCCCGAGCGTTACCTGTGATCATTGACTGGAAAATCTAAGTGTGTTTCCAGGAGTTTCAGTGACAAGTTCTTCCGAGATTTCTAACAATCTCCGCTTCTTTCGATCTTCCGATTACTGAGGTATTCTCGAAACATCTGCTTACCATTGAATCCTTGTTGATAACGGTCGTTGGCTTTCCCTGGAATTTAGGTTTATTTTAGTAGTTAAATGAAAAGATGTATGTTGTTCTTTTTCTTATCCGTGATTACGAACTTTTCACCCAAAGAGTGCATCCGTTTTTTTTTGTGAAACACTTTCCAATATGGCAAGGAAGGTTATAAGGTGTAATTATGGTTAGTCCTTTCATCAGAGTAGGCAATAGTATCACCATACTCCAACTTCCAACCATTCCTGCCGTTGGTAAAAGTGGCTACAATGTTGTAGTGTCAGACCTATGCCGTCTGGAACTCAACTTCTTCGCAGAGCAATACATGGCGGACAAGTTTTGAACTGAGTGTTATTACGGCTACAATCAGGAAAAGTATAATGATATGTCGTGCTTTTGTTGTCTGTACCTCAACATATGGCAAGTAAAAACGTTTCAGGGGCGAAAATGCAAATCAATAGGGTGAAAGTCCGAACATTGTTTTGCGCCATTGCGTTGTGTATCCTGGAGTAACTTCTTTCCCGACCTCGTATGTCGTCGCTTGACCTTGCAACTCTGGGTGACGCGCAATTTTACATGCATAACAAAGAGCTGCGACCAACGAGGGAACTGATGCCGACTAGACAATGCCAAGGCCTAATCTTCATGAACAATTTTCTGTTCCGTTAAGTATTTTGGTCCAGCTGCGGGTTTCCAACCATGGGGTTTCTGGAAAGCCCCTGGCTCCTGCTTAATAGAATGAAGTATGATTCGGCTCGCTTCTAAGATGAGAGTTCTCTTTAGCAATCTCTTTGTTTTATTGCCTGTCGCTTGAGCAGTCCATATCGATGGGGGTGTACTAAACTATTTCTGCACCCAACATTGGTACTCTGCCTCGGGGAGACTTTTTTTACCACACTCAAGCGTTCTGTTACTTCTGCAGAAGGAAGAAAATAATATGCAACATACTTTTGAAATTTGGTGAAATTATCTCAAGTTACTAAATACTATAACTAATTATCGGGCACAAAAACCCGCTGACTTATAATATAGTCATATTTTCTTACTATCTCTGTACTTATCTGTATATTGTCACCCCTCTATCATACTCTCATATACGCATAAAGACACACAATCACCTTCCATTCCTTTCTTTATATAGTCTAACAGTTCTAACAATAATGTAATGGAAACTTTTATTTTGCTTCGATGAATTTATTTAAAGGCATTAATACACGACTTGGCCAATAACTTGGTCGCATTTTTATATCTTTCCGTTCTTCCTAAGTAGCCAATCATAATTGTCGACAGGCGACCTTTTGTCGACCAGAACGGCCTACGTTGTATGAATGGTTTTGAGCATGCGCACGGATTAAACCTTAGGAAAGGCGAACGAACGCTGGCCATTCTTCCGCTGAAATCAATGGTTATTCAGCTGAAGCAGAAATAATCAGATTATGGCCGACGTTCCCCTACCCCAACTCTATACACTTCCATCCTCTCCATCTATTTAAACCCGGAGATATTCGGAACGGAATTCAAACCTCGGAGATGTTGATACTAACATCCCAGGACAATTATAAATGGCAAAAGTATATAAGCAACAAAGTGTGTGTTCCTAGTTACTTGCCTCCACACGAGGTCAGAGTAAGACACAAAAGCAATTTTTAATGTGGGAAAAACACATCTTTTAAAAATAGTGCACTCTGATTTTGAACAAATGTAAAAATTGTTTAAATATGAAATGATCTATTCTGATCTAACTGAGGTAAGAAACGATAGAGTGTACTATCAGAACATATAAAGCACGTTGTTTCTAAAAAGACTAAAGCTGTCGTTTGTTTCGTTAATTCTAAAATGGAAGCGTAAAAAAATAAAACATTTTAATATGAAATGAAAGTTGGAACTTTCTTTATTGATATAATAGTTATATGTGTCCATTGCCTCAACGTGACTTACACATTATTATTATTATTATTATTATTATTATTATTATTATTATTATTATTATTATTATTATTATTATTAT
Source organism: Sepiola atlantica (assembly GCA_963556195.1). NCBI lineage: Eukaryota > Metazoa > Mollusca > Cephalopoda > Sepiida > Sepiolidae > Sepiola > Sepiola atlantica. The sequence goes on from OY744548.1 coordinate 34,749,371, forward strand.
TATTATTATTATTATTTGTACTCACTAGGAGTTCTCACACAGATGATCGTCAGTGATTGCTCACCGACAACAACCAGTGGTATCTCCTGGAGTCTGAGTGCCAACAAGCCTCCCCAGATTTCCAGTATTCTTCACCTCTTTTCGATAACGATGCTATATCGCAACAGCCTCTTACCATTGATTTCTCGATGGTAAGCACAATTGGTCTTCTCTGTGATTTGGGGGGCAATAATCCCCCCCTCCAAGGTTCCAGCATTATCTGCACTTTTCCAGTGAAGGTCTGGTTTGTGCTGTCCCTCCTCTGTCTTCTCATCTTCCTCGACCGTCTACAAATATTTTGTCTGGTGTCAATCTAGGACGTCACCAGTTAAACAAACAAATAAATAAATAAATAAAATATTTTTTTGTTTTAATTAATTAAAAAAAACAAATTTTTTCTTTTATTTCCTTTTTTTTCCTTTTTTTACTTTCAATCTCTTAATTTTTTCTTTTTCTCTTTCCTTATTGAAAAAAAAAATATTTTTAATTAAAAAAAAATGTTTTTTTTGGTGGAGAGAGGGAGGAGCTTATAGTGTTTCTTGTAATTTCTGTTTCTTTTGTTCATTTTGTGTAGTGATAGCTGAGGCCGGTGTAATTTATTTGGGGGGATTACGAAGTGCTGTTTCTTGCAGTTTCTGTTCCTTGGTTTTTGCTGTGGTGTTCTTCGTGTGGTTTTGTTGTGTCCCTGTTGTGAATTCCTTGTGACCAAGCGTGTTAGTTTCCGTAATCGAGGATTTTCCTTAAAATTGCAGCTGGTTTGATCATTGTTGACCTTTGTATGGTGTCGATGGTCCATTTGATTCCAATTTCTCCCAGTCTTTTCTGTACGTTTTTTGGGATTGTTCCTAGTGCTATCCAAGTTTTTAGGTGTTTTATTATTATTATCATTATTATTATTATTATCATTATTATTATTATTATTATTATTATTATTATTATTATTATTATTATTATTATTATTATTATCATTATTATTATTATTATTATTATTATTATTATTATTATTATTATTATTATTATGTTTTCTATTATAAATCAATTAATATTACCATAGTAAAATGATTCAACACGAACTGCTTTAAAAAGTTATAATTTTATTTAAAATATAATTTCGATACATCAATTAATAAACTAGAATGAATTTCTATTTAATCGTAGAAAAAGTCAGCCGTTTTAATACAGTGTTAATAGTTATTACTGAAATATATCATTAAATATCAATCTCTCTATTTCACTAGTTTATTCAAGGACGTTATCATTTTGTGACTTCGTCTACAGTTCACTGTTGTCTGTATTTCGCTTTTAATTTTAGACGTCATCTGTTGGTGACAACATCAAATGTGCACGGTTACTCACTCTGTTTTAATGTATGACGCCACTAAACGATCATGTAATCCGGTATGAAAAAGTACAATATAGAACACAAGCAAACAAGATCGAAATAGATTTAGTAGTATAGTGGAACTTCAAGAGTCTAAACGTTTGTGACACGTCGTCTCTAAAAAGTGCTGCATCTCTCTTATTTGATGGATGCAGTCACCATTTTGTGACGGCATCCATTGTGCCTGGTTACGTCCGTGCATTTTTTATGATGTCATCAAATGTATATTTTGATTACACACATATATACATATATATATATATATATATATATATATATATATATATATATATATATATATATATATATATAAGTATATATAGAGATACATACATACATACATAGATAAGAACCTAACTGATTATTACGTTTGTTTAGTTTTAAATAGTTGATCATAATAAAAAATGGGTTCTTTTTAGATAGCTATTTAATTATCACCATATTGAATTGTAATATCTTAATAAGTGTCTCGTGAATTTTTCCTCACACCAAACCGCAGAGAAGGCTTAGTAGAAATTCAGAGAAGCTGTACCTGAGCTAATTTCGGCTGAATTCTTGGAAGGCTACTTCTACGGTTCGAATGGTTGCGCCTGGTAAGAAGTTGCAAGAAGTCGTGGTCAGCCATAAGACGTCAACACATTCCATGACGGCGCCGAATGCATCATGTCCGCTAATTGGATAATAACACCCACTTGAGAAGCGGAAGATACGAGTGGACAGAGAGCTTTGTATACATCATCAACAGGGGAGTATATATACATTCTGATGGATTGTTTGACCTCAAAACAAAGTTGTTATATCCATGGGACCGAGCAATGGGTGTAACATAGACGCTATCATATTCAGATTAAAAGTCGCCTTGGACAAACATTCAGATGCACATAACTTCTAACCTCGATGGCGTTGAGATGAACATCACGCTATTAGGTTCAATGAACAGATCCTCTTATCCAAGTTATCCGAAAATGCCGCTCACTCATTTTGTTTAGTTCAATATGCACGTGGATTGTTAAACCAGTTGTTTATACATGTTTTATACTGGATTATATATATCAACATATTCTACTTTAGAGGTGTATCAAATTATTCAGGAGTCTGATTTTAAACGGTTATATCTGTTAGTATATACTTTAGTTAGTTGAGAATAATCGCAAATTAGACAACCGGAGGGTTAACAGAGTTTAACTTCATGAACTGAGTTGAATATTACTATAGCTGTTAAAATATATTAAAAACGGATATGGCGTCACCTGGCTCAAAGTAAAGGGTTGATCGCACGAGAGTCAGTTTAGAAGCACATGTTTATATATATATATATATATATATATATATAAGTACTGTGTGGTAGGGCAGGAAAAACCAGCAGAGTGCTCGATTAATTAAGAAATCCGAGATTTCGGAGGATTAAGAGCGTAAATATTTATTTATAAAATACAGAAATTCAATGTAACATCAGTACCGTCGGTTTCAAAGCGGGAGGTTGATCCCGATTATCGTCAGCTGATAAACATATTCAGGAATGGTGGGACTTATTCGGTCACGTCTGGGATCACGTAGGACGTGATTTGTGTAAAATGGGGGGGGGGGTTACATATGTGTGCATGAGGGGTTAAATTTAGATTCTAATATTTAAATTGTTAATGTATATAGAATTGTTATTAATTAAAATAAAGCAGAAGAAAATTTTTTTTTGTAATATATATAAAAAAAGTGTAAGAAATTTTGTGGGATTTTTTTTATATATTTTTTTTTATATATTTCTTATTAAGTTATTCACCCACCCCAAGCAACCCCAATTATTAGAATCAGACAAGTACCTTCATCGATTAATTATCCCCCCCCCCTCAACGACGAAGAACTACCTGTTTTGTAAACATCACCCCTTTGTAAACACCGACTTTAGATAATGCCATAGACAGCCGTTAGACAGACATCCAATTTCCATTAGACTTCTCCCGTGCCGGACCCCTTAAATATTTGATCTTTTTAATACACCCTTAGAGCCCGATCCACTATCAACAGATTCGTAGCAGGCCCTTTCGGGCCGTCAACAGCCGAACCTGTTGATAGTGAATCGGCCAGTTAGATCCGAGGCTCATTTATCGTTCTATAATTTTTCTATAGTACTTCCATACCCTCTATTTTCCATAACCTCCGTTTTAAGTCATCTAACCTTTAAAATTTTCAAGCTCCCCAAATTCATTCCCTTATACCTCTCCACACTTCACTCAGTATCACATTTTAGGACCCGCTTGACACCCGGAAACCGTTACACCAAATAGCCAGTGCCATTTTAATAACACGCTTATGCCTACAGTATTTTTCCCTGCCACGCGGGGTTTTTATTTTTATTCTTATTCTTATTATTATTTTCATTTATTTGTTTAGTTTTATTCTTATTTTTATCTTTTAAATTCGCCGGGCCACCACCATTATTATTATTTTGACTATTATTTTAACAGTAATATTATTCCCTTCTTCCCCACTCTTACACTTTATGCTACGATACGGGGTCGAAAAGTTAGCGGCGGTGCCGAGCCTTAGAACCTACGGCTATCAATGTTTACCACACCTAGACCCTCCCTTCTCTCCCCCCTCCCCTCGGTGTCTTACCCTGCATCTCTACTTCGTCTTTCCCCTATACTTCCTGGCCCCCAAACCCCGACCCCTACCCCACAGAATTTCTTACACTTTTTTTATATATATTACAAAAAAACTTTTTCTTCTGCTTTATTTTAATTAATAACAATTCTATATACATTAACAATTTAAATATTAGAATCTAAATTTAACCCCTCATGCACACATATGTAACCCCCCCCCCCCATTTTACACAAATCACGTCCTACGTGATCCCAGACGTGACCGAATAAGTCCCACCATTCCTGAATATGTTTATCAGCTGACGATAATCGGGATCAACCTCCCGCTTTGAAACCGACGGTACTGATGTTACATTGAATTTCTGTATTTTATAAATAAATATATATATATATATATATATATATATATATATATACTTTGAAGTTTAAGAAGTGTGAATTACCTAATAAATACAATTCTCGAGTGTCTTCGACGTTAGCAAGATAAAAATAAAATTGTCGCATCATTTTAACACTCAACCGAGAACTCTCGATAGGTGTCATATAGACATTTAGCAAATAGGTGCGGAAACAAATTTAAGAGTTTTCAAAGGTTTAATAAGGGAATACGCAAAAGAGAATTCTAGAATATATACTTTGTTTACTATAATTTATCAATAAAGAAATTACATTTGAATCGGAAAGTCTATGCTTAATCTGGGAATAAGATTCCTAACCTGCGGGCATGTTAGCCTAAGTTTTGTGTTTTAAATAAACAATATTCTAATTAAAAAATACATTGTGTTTGTTTCATTGTTGATTGTCAATAAACAAATTTTAAGAATCATTTTTGGAAACGAAAAAAAAAGCTCAAGCGTTTCTTTTCCAATTCTGATACCGTTTCCGATACCAAAAAACGTACGACGTTTCCGATTACGTAGGTTTTTGTCAATATTGAAGTTGAAAAGTTTTAAAAACCGAGACGATCTTCACGTGTTTTGCCACCTTTTTACTTGTTCTCTCGATGAAGACGTAATAACATATAGTATAAATGTTAAGATGGATTCTTTAGCTTCGGATACTCCATTTTCCATTGAATTTATTTTATATTTATTTTTCGCTCACACACATAAACAAGTAGGTATATATATATATATATATATATATATATATATATATATATATATATATATATATATATATGTTTTGTCGCAACTAATGGAATAAAATCAAAAAAAATATATATATTTTGCTCTGAATTTTCATTGAGCACTCTCATAAACCCGGTTTCAACTTCCTTCGGATTCATACCCCCTAGATATTTGTAACAAGTTAATTATATATATATATACACACATATATATATATATATATATATATATATATATATATATATATATATATATATATATATATATGTATATATAGCAGGAGAGTTTAAATTATCGTCTAGACACCATCTTCGAGTGTCTTACGTTTTTCTGACATGAGGATACTTCACCTTACAAGTAAAGCCTGACCAAATATTAAAAAATTAATAGTATTCACAGAACGAATAAGCTCTCCACGGCACAATTATGCACTTGCTCATATGAGGAATGATGCATTTTTTCCTAAGGCACAACACGTTTTTCCCTGGGATCCGCTAAGAGCAAGCAACTACAAGAAAATATACAATAACATATGTAACTGGCCAATTAGGGAGAGAAAAATAATGTTCACAGCTTCTTTACTAATTCGACGTTTGAGAAATAAAAGAGAACTTTAATAGACTATTCAAATAGCTATGTATTCCATATAGAGATCAAGTTTTAGTACTTGTATTTCTGAGAACTTTGACTGAAGTAAAATGAAACCGAAAGTATATATATATATATATATATATATATATATATATATATATATATATACATATATACATTAGTACTTCATGTATCCACATAAAATATTATAAAGAGATATATTTTTTTATGTGTCAGTTTTCAGTATTTACTTCAACAGTGCTCGATACGTAAGTAGAGCTAGGTAGTAAGCAATGAAAATATAAATAATAATAAAAATAAATAAATTAATTAATAAAAAACTGAATTAGTTAAAATTTAAAACCCAAAATAGAAATACAAGAAACCACGTGTTAAAATAAACTCGCCCACTGTATTGACAAAACAAAGGAAACAGGATATAGGAAAATCCATTGTTAACAAAAATAGGAGCGTCACCAACAATGCCTTTGTTCGAGGGAAGCCCAACGATTGGCTGAGGGAACAACAAAGAATATGATTGGTTAACTAGCAAGCCACGTATATAAAAACACCTGACAAAAATAACTCCATGCATTTAGCCTGACGATTCCCCCCGGGGATGAAACACGGGAGCCTCTGTGTAGCTTGATTGCCATATATTTTCATTGCTTACTATATATATATATATATATATATATATATATATATATATATATATATATATATATATATATGCGTGTATATATATATATATATATATATATATATATATATATATATATATATTGCCCATATTATCAATGAAATGATTCAGGTGTTGGCTTTTTCAATCTTCGAGGCCATATATTTAAACACGCCCTTGTACGCGTAAACTAAAATTGCCTCGTCAGCTGGAGTAGAAATAATCGAATGATGTCTGCAGTAGTGTCGCCTCTTTCCATTCCCACCGTCTCTGGCCAACGCAGAAATATTTGGAAGGGTATTTAAACCGCGAAGACTTTGATATTAACATCCCGTGACAAGTCTATAAATGACGAGATTATATCGGCTGGAATTGTTTGTCATCCATGTGTGAACAATAAATATAGGTCAGCCAAGGGTCAGCGATATTTCAGAGCTTTTGAAATGAAACATTTTAATGTTGAAGATACGTGCCACCGTACAGACGCACACACTCACGTCGTAAAATAGAGGAAATATCCTGAACTAAAGAAAACACTAAGCTTAACGGACAGAAAAAAAAGAATTACATCGACTTTTAGGCAAATAACTAGCTATTTATTCGCAAAATATTAGAGCAGTTCGGGCAGCTTATAATTCTAATATACGCATCACGATTTAAATTATTTACACAGACTGAGTGGGTTACGTAGTTGAAACGAACTTCCACTGTTAAGAAACTGCTCAAGTCCGAGCCCAGCATCTCACATGCGCCACTATTCATACTAAAGAACTGCCGATGGCTGGTTATCTACTATTTTAAGTACTTGTCTATACCAGGTTTCTGCAATTTTCCTGAATTTAGTTCAATGTAAAACCTTAAAAATAAGTATTACATATGTTCCTCAACCCCAGTCTGCGTATTATTAGAAAATTTGGCTACTTCGTTTCAAATCCAAGTCATTTGTGAGATGGTTGGCCTCAAATAATGTCAGCACATGGCTAGGGCAAAACTCAATATATCCAAGAATTATCAGCTAAGTAACTTGCATGCTTTAAATATGTTTACTATTTTTCATATAAATGTTAAGTTTTCTTAGTAAATAAAACTTTTTTCCTGACACCCCCCCCCCCGTCTTAATTATGCTATGAGAGTGGGACCCATCTTCAACTTTCTGTTATCTATGGGAGGTGTTTTTTAAACTTATTATAATTAAACTTATGATATATGGAACTATTTCTCGCTGATTATACACGGGCGCAGAACTCCCCCTATTGATGTGATGTACCCGTAGACCTTGTTAAGTCATCCGTCTAGGAAAATGAACACTGTGATATAAAAACTGTTCTACTGGCTACGCGCATCTCGGCAGCAAACTGTTGGCGGGAGGAGGCATTAGTCCTTATCGGCAACCATTCAAAGAATGTGTGTCCTGAATAAAATATCCGGGTTGCAATACCCAAAATTGATTTATTAGTAGATGGGCATTGGATATCGCCCGTACTTTGTCTATTAGCAAAGCGCAGAAGTACTAGCGCAAATTCACCTCGAATACATGCATTGCTTGGCCTTGTTTCAGGTCTACAACAATGAACATCGTCTCTCATTGTCTTTATCTGGGAAACTTTGGGATCCATTTTTGTCACTAAATCTCACATCAAAAGTGCAGGTCGCTCTTTTTCCGTCATGCTGAGGGTACAGGTTAGTCCCCTTGTTCGGCTGCTGTTGTGGGCTTTTAGAAGATGAGCTAAAACTCTTAGGTAGCCTAGAACGGCTGCTCCATCAACAGTTGTATAATATCGTGGATAGCTGTACGTGCTATGTGGCGCATGGAAAGGAGCTATACAGTTATGTCCGATGGGGATTCTCGAGACAACAACCCCCATGGATAAATACCTGCGTAGTAGCCTGGCTGCGTGAACTCATTGACACTAAACAAGCAACCACATTCCCGTCCCAATTGAAAATGGCAATACAAAGAAAATGAAACAAACTTAAATCTGACACCTACCAACACACCTTAGCTTCCGACTTTGAGACTACTATTCATAAATACTCGGGCGCTTAGAACAAACATCAACGACGTAAAAACGTGTATTCTAGCTAACTCCCCAGATATCTTAGTTCTAAGTGAAACAAACCTACAATCATCCCTTCACCATTTTGGCATGACTGATTACCTCCCACTCTACCCTAAAGACTCTGACAAACAAACGCACAGGCTAGGAGGTTATGCTTGGAACACCCTCCCTTTGACTAGACAGCATATGCTAGAAACAGATGAGCAAGTCTATATGTGATTTCGATTAACCCTGAAGCGCAGTGTTAGTAAATGATATTTCTTATACCGTACTTCTTCGACCCAGAACAATACCCTTCTTAACTCTGTCTCTGAAAGCATAGACATTACACTATCAGTTTACTCGAGTACCAAACTGCAAGTTTAGGTGGATTTTAATGCACATCACCTTGCATGTTCTAGCTTTACAGACGCAGCATGTAACTCTACATATAGTTTCTCCATAGACACTACCCTTAACACACTGTCACGTTCCTGAGCCGCCTCCCTGATCGTGTGGATCATTAAGCCTCACTTCACCACCTGTTCCTGATATCACTGTCGGAGGCCTGTGTGACGAATACACATAACCCGATCAAAAACGCTGATCACGTTGTTGTAATGATGTATATCACCCTATAATCACTTCCCAAAGCTTAACATCCGTTGCTCAAAACGACGAGATACTTGAAGCAGGCTTATTTTGATTCCATCCGAGATCACAACAGAGACACCCCATGAAGTTGGGTGTTTTCTCTCCCTGCTGAACAATGCACAAATGAGGCGCTCGAATGTACACATGAGAACATCATACAGCAACGCCACTCTCCACAATGGTTTACCTCGAAATGTGCAGCTGCTATTGCTCAGAGACAGCAAGCATTCCGACAATACGGCCGCCATAAATCAACTACGAATAGACAGAATTTCGTAGAGTCAATAAATAATCATAAGACTGTAATAGCTGAAAAAAGAGAAGATATACAGTGATGACCAGGGAACATATTCAGTCGCTCAAAATAGGTTTTCGTGATTTCTTGGAAAGTATACAATAGTGTAGTGAACAATAATCAATAAACAATTACCCCGCTATCTAACCAGAATGATGTCGTTTGCACGGCAACTGACAAGGTCGAACTAATTGCCTAGCGTTTCGCCTTCAACTCCACTTCGGAGTCCGCAAAACAACTCCTCCTTAATTACCCACTCTAGGCGGAAGCCACACTCGATAACCTGGTAATCGCCCCATCTCACGTCATGGATATCATAAAAACCTTGACACACCCAAAACATGTAAGCCTGATATTATAATAGTAAGAGTAATAAAGTAAGTATCCGCTGAACTGGTCCTTGCCCTTTCCAAACTCTACAACAGACGGTTTTCTGAATTTTGTTTCAGTGATAGCTGGGGAATTGCCTCTGTGGTATCAGTCTTCAATAATTATGGAGATAAAATTATCGGCTTATCAGCCTAACTCTTCTCTTCGCTAAAATATTTTAATCCTTAATCATTATAGCAATAGCCATGCACCTTGTTAATACTAAACTTTGTTCTGACCATCAGTATGGATTTAGTCATACATGGTCTACTGCGAATACTATAACGGTCATCTCTGAACGCATATGCAAAACACTGGACAAGACAGGTGAAGGTAAGGCAGTAGCGCTTGATATATCCACAGTCTTTGGCAAGGTCTGGCATAAAGGTCTTCTCATAAAAAATAATTCATATGGTATTACTGGACGAACATTTAATATAATTAGATCATTCCTATCCAACAGAAATCCTCAGGTTGTCTTCGCTGGCCGTTCATCCAGAAATATGAAATAAATGCAGTTTTTCCTCAGGGATCCATCCTTGGACCTTTATTGTTTTTAATTTTAATAAACGACCGCACTGATAACATTTGGTCTGAGATGGGTATATTTTCTGAAGATACTACGTTCTACTCTCAACACGCTGGAAAAACGGACGCGCACATATCCTAAGCAATGGCTGAATCTCCCGGAATACGTACAATTGCGCTGAAGTGTTAACCTATCCGACTAAATCTAAAATAGTTCCATCGTCTAGAAAATATGAAGCAACAAAAAATACACAATAATAGCATTTTTTTAAAACAAATTATATCAGTGAAAATGTGTTATGAATATATATATATATATATATATATATATATATATATATATATATATATATATAAATTATTATATATCCATTGCTGATAAAAAAGATAAATATATTACCTTCAAAGTACGTACGAGTGTTTTTTTGTAACATTATTATCAGTCGGCTGAAAAATGTAACGAAAAAATTCGTAACATTTGTTTCTAATTTTATCTTAAATACTTTCAATTTGGAACAATGAATATTAAAAAAAACATTTCGAGAACTTTTTACATCGATGAAAACAGCAGATGCTTGAATCTACAGTTTGACGCTTACATCGACCATTTAACTCTGATGTCGCAGCAAATATACATACAACTTTGCGCGAGACATATATATGTCTCTATTACTTATAATTGTTACATAATTTATTTTATTACATAATGCAAAATCGTTTGTAAGCTGATATTTATTCGTATCCATTACGTTGCAAGGAACCAAAGATATCAGCCAATTAAATAGGAGAGATGCGGGTCTACACTGGTTGACCTCCGCACGCACACGTGGCATCTGTAAACACACCTATAATAATCGTGAGTTGTTTGTTTTCTTCTACGAAAAGGGGAGTATATTAAATATTTATTCGGCAGTAGTAACGTCAGGCAAAACTTTGAGGGGCTATCTCTCGCCGTGTGTTGCCAACAATTCCCAAGCGACTAACGTGTTTTAACATAATCTAAAAGATGCGTAGTATATCTAAATCATACACTTCAAATACGTTATTAAATCTCACATGCATTTTATTTTTTCCAGCCCAGGGTCACTCGTTTTTAGAGGAACTGGATGTTCTCTACATTTAAAACCAACCCGGTGTTTAATATTCCCCAGTGGATTGGTCAAGAGATTGTAACTTTTTTTAAAAGTCAAAATGTAATTGTAAAATTCTCAGGTCGGTTTTTAATTTAATGTTTTTTTAATGTTCAAGTTACCCCCAAATTAGGGCACGCTAGATTGGGACAAAACTTAAAATTGATTCAGTCTCAGAAGGATGTATTACAAGATTACTCGTTCTCAATACATTTTGCTTATTTTACTTATCACATCTTAAATTGAATAACGATCTTAATAGTAAAATACAAACGTTTGCTTCACTGCTTCCAACTGTCTACAGCTTCAAATTGTCACGAAAGACATACTTATTTCTATTAGAGGTCAGCTTTCTGGCATATTCATGAGTGTTGGGTTGTTTAATATCTAGTTTACGATTCTATAAGAGCCAAGTGAAAACACAAATTTAGTTTCTATTTTCAATAATAAACATAGCCATCAAAATGTAACAAAGTTTTAAATCTCAATGAGTAAATTTGGGTAATTCAGGTTCTCAACATTAGCTATAAACACATAGAGCACCACATATCAATCTTGACATTACCCGCCTGGTATGACGTAGTGTAGTGGGATGAGGAAATGTGTATACATCCCTTTGGGCGGAAGCGTCTCCCAACCAACTTACGTATATGCCAACGTACTTACTTGCTTTATCGAATAATGCATGATCTCCGTAATAACCTCAAGTATATAGTTAGTAAAATAAAGCGATACACATGTAAAAAGAGATAAAAAACTAAAAAGTATGAATGCAGGCATGTTTGAAAGCAACAATCACGTCCCGCATACAGCTGTCCCGAGAATTCACTCTATTTTTTTACAAGGCAGTTCATTGTATCACACTCTTAACCCTGGATGAGGATCGACCTCACGTTAATATTTATCACAAACAATTAAGCAGGTGTATTTACAAGAACATAGCAAACTACAGCAAGTCATATTAAAATACAGAAAGTGTTTAATCTATATACTGCCTGAATGCTTGTGTCATCCGACTTTATACCTGCATGATGAAGGCATCATCACGACCTTCTTTGTAAGGTTGTTCTACCGAGCAAAAACACAGATAGAACATTCTGCTGTTTTTTCTGTTAAGACGAAAGAGACGATAGTACATCTGCGGGGGACGCGCTGACCGCGACTAGGCGTTAGGGTGAAACCCTCCTCTAAAGGTAGAAATGCATTAAACTTAATTATGCCGTATGTCCCCCCGCATGTGTCGCTGCTCAAGTGCGGACGGATTTAATCTGTGAAGTCTTTCTGTGTGGGTAAGCGTTGAGAATCCGTCTGATGATACATTTTTTATAATCCATGCATAGCTGGTCATATCCCACTTTTTTTACTTATATAACTGTTTCCCTAGATTCATTTATATCGCAACAGAAAATGATATGATCCCCCCAGCTTTGAGTACAAAAAGAAAACACTATAAAAATATTACTCCGTAATGACTATCCACGTCTAATTCAAAATACACAATACACTTATAATCGGTGAACCCAGATTTTTCTTTATGGCCACCCCTTTAATTAACATATGTTTACTTTGTCAGCGTAGCAGTATTAGGCGTCCGTTGGTCAGAGTCGACCATGGGTGATACATACTTAGGCTAGAGTTCACGGCTGTTAGGCTGAAGCAGAACTTCTTGTGACTGAAGAGATAAAAACGGGAGCGGCAGTGTCTGTCGCAAAGATCACACACATGAGGTGTCTTGGACTGTTGGCATAAGTGCTCTCTTTTCTGCGTGCGCGCTTTATTACAGAAACGTTTATCAGCTCCTCCTTTCCTGCTTTTAGATGTTGGTGCAAGTTTTCTCTCAATCCTGAGCTGTCATCAAGTATCCTATCCCAAGACCCAGCGTAAGAGAACAAATAACATACGTATTTATACACCGAATCATCAGGTGTATTACATCACTGAGTACTGGTGGGTGGCTCTGTTAAATCGTAGAAAGTAGCAAACAAAAAAAAACGGATATTGATAATTAATTAAAGTAGGACCCTATATGTATATCTGACCAATAAACGCTGTTAGGAACTGTTGTTATTTGGTGTGGTATTTTAGCTTAGAGTTAAGTCATCATCGCAAGTTTACACATTTTAATACAGATTTCGTGTTACTTGGATAAGTACTGCGCGCACAAGACTAAATCGTCCTGTAAATAGAAAACACTTACACATATATGACAGTTATATCCAAGATACGGCTGATATTTGGTATCGTCGTCATGTAGAGCAAGAACACGAAATCGGTTGCCTTTCGAAATAGAAATACGAGTACATCCTTCTGTGCGCTTGGAAGGAAATATGGTTATTATTTGGGTGTTTTTTTATTTCGCAAAAAATTACCAATCAAGTGTGCTGCAACTTTGTCTGTCGGTGTGGAAATAGTGATTGATCTTTTACTTTGACTCTCCAAACCAGTATTTTTTAAAACATCTCCGTATAAACTTCTATATTCGATCATTTTGAGCGCACACGTATTTAGTTCGTCAGTAATGTGCGTAGAAGCTAAGGCGCGCATGCGAACCTTTATTTGCCTTCCAATCCTTAAACTGATAACTACTTAAATACTTAGTTATTACAAGCAAAAACTCAATGAATGCCGACATTTTGTATCACGGACATTTTAACCACACAATAAATGCCTACAATGTATTACGCCTACAAATTTACAAAGCTTTTTGTCACTCGCGTTTACATCGCTTATATCTGTATATTATCTTTAACCACTTAGACATCCTTTTACTTACATGTTGCGTATTTGCTAGTTAGCCATCTTTGTTCACCCATATTATACATCCTGATCGCTTCTAAAGAACATTAAACATAATTTCATTATTCAAATACTTTATTGTTTTTCTAACAACAGTGAACATTTCATGAACCGTGTATTGATATGTGTTATATTAAACACCTGTGTTCTCTTGTTAGTGAGGGTGTATCTCACAAGTACTAAATACTTTTGGTCTGGCTGAAGTCTAGTAAGTGAAAACACTTTTCAAGAATGCAAGTTTCGCCCGTGATATTCCAGTCACACTAGATTTATCATATACTTATCATTAAATATACCATCAATCAATACGCATAACAAGCTGTATAACACCTTTATTGATGCGTCTATCACAGTAAAAAGAAACATCTGCGTATGTTATCCTTATTTAAATCTACGTCAACATATTTTACCGAAATAGCTGGCAGTAATTAGACGACACTTTCCCTCAAAATACATAACGCCTTAATTAGCTCTCTGAAAAGTCATATATATTACTATCCCTCAGTTTCTATGAATCTCACTATTGCACATTTTGTCGATCCTTACCCATTGCGCTGGGGATTACATGGGTATTTATGAGTTCGCTGCAGTAAATAATCCGGTGTCTCTGCTTGATTTTAGATTAGGTTTCTAGCGTATTCCATATGCATGCATTGCTGCGGTCATGTCCGCGTGCCTGGTGTTACTGATTTACTGCCTCTGCTGGACGCAGCACCACCCTTTTCGCTGCCACATCTCACAGCTGGAATCAATCCCCGGGTAGAAAACGCAGTTTCTCTCGACAGGAACTTCTTACATCTCTTGGGTACGGTGCTGCATTTATAACCGCTACGTAGATCGATCTATTCACAATTAAGAATAGTATTTGGACGATAGATTTCCGACTCTCTTTAATAATTTGATTCTATTTTTCTCTTTCTCTCTTTCTCTTTTTCTTACACCCTGTCTCTATCCTTTTCTCCCTCTATCATACTTATATATATATATATATATATATATATATATATATATATATATATATATATATAACAAATATTAAGGTAATATTTCGAACTACAAACTAATCTACATCCGCAATCCTTATCTTAGAAATTCGGAAATAGAATTTCCTTTGTTTATCACGCTAATGATAACCCATTTTTACTGTAATGCCTACGATGTATTAATTAACAGCTAAAAATCGGCAATGCCTTTAATCACTAGGTTATACATCGCCGATATATTTGAATCATCTTTATCCACTTAAACATTCTTTTGCTAACAGGTTGCGTTTTCGCTCGGTCGCCATCTTTGTTTAACCTCATGTATGTTGTATCCTAATCTGTATGTCTGTCTGTCTGTCTGTCTGTTTGTCTGTTTGTATGTCCAGCTACTCCTCAAAAAGTGAGAAAAGTGCTCAATATCCTATTTTGCTTGCGGAGAGGAAGAGGGAGAGCCCCGGGCAACGCCGGGTACCCCTGTTAGTCTCCTATATAAAGGGCACTTGTCTGTATGTCTGCCTGTTTGTCTGTTTGTTTGTCTGTTTGTATGTCCAGCTACTCCTCAAAAACTACTCGCCAAACGGTCAACAAGTTAACATCTTTAGGATCGGACAACACCTGGGAGCATAATATCTCAAAATTACAAAAAAAAATGTCCCCGGGGGTAAACGGGGCCAGTTTTCGGGGGCGGGTCTGGTTTTTTGAAACTTTTTCAATGTTATTTACTGGTGATTTTGAAATCAGCCAATGTATTCATGTAACAACTTGATAAAAATGCACTGTCCGGTTGTATCAAGTCATCCCATAACTTCTGTCCGGATCTATCAATAACAGTGAAACAAGGGTTGCTCAATCACATCCGCACCTAGCAACGTAAACATATCTTTTAAAATAAAAATAGTTCTTTAGGGGGAAGGGGGAGAACTTTTAAGACGCGGATGGTGGGGGGGGGAGAATTTTTTTTTTGGGGGGGGCAGAGAATTTGGAGGGGGGGCAATTATCAACATCTACATCCTGCGGGGGTGCTTATACAATATAGGACCCGAAGGCTTCTGAAGTATATGGACCTGGGGGCACCAGGGGGGGGCGCTTCTACAGTATAGGACCCAAGGGCTTCTGCAGTATAAGAACCAGGGGTGCTTCTACAACATAAGACCCGGATGCTTCTGTAGAATAGGGACCAGGGCTGCTTCTACAGTATAGGGACCAGGGCTGCTTCTACAGTATAGGGACCAGGGGCGCGTCTACAGTATAGGACCCAGCACCGGGGGTGCTTCTACAATATAGGACCCGAATGCTTCTACAAAATAGGGACCATGGCTGTTTATGCAGTATAGGCACCGGGGGTGCTTCTACAGTATAGGATCCATAGGCTTCTGCAGTACAGGGACGGGGGGTGCTTCTGCAGTATAGCCACCGGGACGCTTCTACAGTATAGGACCCAGCACCGGGGTGCTTCTACAGTATAGGACCCGGCACCGGGGGGGGGGGGCTTCGTCAATTTAGGACCCAGAGGTTTCGGCGTTGTCCGGGAGAAAAGTGCTAAATGTCCTAGATACAGCTACCATAGTGTTTCTCTTCGGATTATTGTGCAGATGAAAAGGAGGCGGGATCGGTAAGAGTGATTTTAGTAGTGCTCTGGAGGCCATCTTGATTTTCTGAATACTCGGCGTTGTCCAGGAGAAAAGTGCTCAATATCCTATTTTGCTTGCGGAGAGGAGGAGGGAGAGCCCCGGGCAACGCCGGGTACCCCTGCTAGTCTCCTATATAAAGGGCACTTGTCTGTATGTCTGCCTGTTTGTCTGTTTGTTTGTCTGTTTGTATGTCCAGCTACTCCTCAAAAACTACTCGGCAAACGGTCAACAAGTTGACATCTTTAAAACCGGACAACACCTGGAAGCATAATATCTCAAAATTACGAAAAACAAAATAGTTCTTTGGTGGGAGGGGGGGAAATTATTTTTGGGGGAGGGGGCGGGTAGTTGGGTGGGGTGGAATTATCAACATCTTTATCCTGCGGGGGTGCTTATACAATATAGAACCCGGAGGCTTCTGAAGTATATGGACCTGCGCGGGGGGTTCTTCTGCAGTATAGGCACCAGGGGGGGGGAGGCGCTTCTACAGTATAGGAACCAGAGGTGCTTCTACAATATAAGACCCGAATGCTTCTGCAGAATAGGGACCATGGGTACTTATGCAGTATAGGGGCCAGGACTGCTTCTACAGTATAGGTACCAGGGGTGCGTCTACAGTATAGGACCCAGCACCGGGGGTGCTTCTACAATATAGGACGCGAATGCTTCTACAGAATAGGGACCATGAGTGCTTATGCAGTATAGGCACCAGGGGTGCTTCTACAGTATAGGATCCAGAGGCTTCTGCAGTACAGGGACGTGGGTGCTTCTTCAGTATAGCAACCGGGCCAGCTTCTACAGTATAGGACCCAGCACCGGGGGGGGGGGGCTTTGTCAATTTAGGACCCAGAGGCTTCGGCGTTGTCCGGGAGAAAAGTGCTAAATGTCCTAGATAGAGCTACTGTAGTGTTTGTCTTCGGACTATTGTGCAGATGAAAAGGAGGGGGATCAGTAAGAGTGCTTTTAGTAGTGCTCTGGAGGCCATCTTGATTTTCTAAATACTCGGCGTTGTCCGGGTGAAAAGTACTCAATATCCTATTTTGCTTGCGGGGAGGAGGAGGGAGAACCCCGGGCAACGCCGGGAACCCTTGCTAGTCGCTTCTAAAGGACATTAAACATAGTTTAATGGTTCAAACAGTTTATTGTTTTCATATCCAATATTTCAAGTCTTGTACTGATTGGACACTTATGTAAAATGTAACCATATACCGCTATTATAAGTTATGTTTGTCGGTAGGTTTTTAAAACTCATTTTTAAACGTCATTATCGCCGGTCCGTCACACTAATGTTTGCAATGTCACAATTACACGCCCACTTTATAATAACGTATCTTTATGAGTTTTGTCAGCCGATAAGTTTAAGTTTGAAATCCAATGTTTGTTGATCCGTCTCACTAAATTTTAAAATGTAAATTTCATCAGCAAACGCGCATAAAATTGAAGAAATAGCATTTTATGTTCGACAACATAATTCTTTTAAGAGTGTGTCTATATATTTAGGTGTGTAAAACTTAAGTTCCAAAACGTGTTTTTGTCGTCATGTCACATTAAAGTTTAGAATCATATTTTGAGAGATTCATGTATTTCTATGAAAACATATGTTATTCCATAGCTTAGATTGGAAATTAAACTTTGACCTGTAATGCTTAATTTGATGGACGTATATTAAAATTATAAATGTTAAACTTATAAAGACCCCTTCAGAAAACCTGTAGCAATGAGAGTCTATTTATAATAGAGTTCCTACATGACTGACAATAATCCATATAAAAATGTCTCCATCTAGTGAGTTTTTATAAGGTGTATCAATCAAAACGAAGTAGAAACATATTTAACTTTCATACAAATTTTTAGCTGTAATATGTTGCCTGTTTTTTCCCCCCGCTTGTAAATCCTGCCTCGTTTGTACTTTTTTGGGCGTAGGTAAGTCGACGGATTTTTCATCCGGCACTGCCCCGCGTTTTACGTACTCATCCAGAAAGTACTGACACTTAGGCACTTTTAGTGGGGGTCTTAATTTAAAAAAAAGCACGAAATATTATTGTTATTTATAACAACTAATGTGACTTTCTTTTAATTTATGTATTTAAAACCACACAGTTTTAGTTGACGGCACGACATACATTGATTGAGGAACAATTCATTTTGAAATTGCTAAAATAAGAATATTTTAACTTACAACATCAGATGTATTACGAATCATTATCTTTGCTGATAAGACTATCACATTTTTTAAACGAGTGCGAAAAATGATAACGTACATACTAACATGAAATACCATACTGTATTATTATACATAGATACCCTTTTAGTTGTTTTCTCTATTATTACTAGTCGTCAAGAAAATCAAAGATAATATATTAAATGTTCGATTAAATTCAATACGTTCGCCGTTTTCTTAAACACCTGATTTTTGCATCAAACTATTCCGGTGAGAAGGCATTACATATACTAGCAATTGTATGCTCTCCCCGGTCGCATATTTTGATAGCTGTTTTATTTAATTGCTCAGTCAAATGTTTTTTTTTTACTGAAAGAAAGAGGATCACCTCATTCTTTAATTTAATAAATACAACACAAAATAATAAAAACATAGTTTTTATACTAAGTTTACCATTTACCGCGTGAAATGTAAACAAAATATCCTAAACTCACTTAAGGTCGTAAAAAGATAATAATATTTGAAGTTTTTCAAATCGAAAGAAAATGTGTACCTAAAATAAAATAGTCATTTTTAAAGCAATTATTTTTTAAATTAAACAATTGTATTCAATAAATTGTGGCTTTAAAACATAATTTCTAATAAGATGAAAAAAAATGGTCATCTTATAGCTGATGCACCAGATTTCTGTTACTTCGCGTCGGCAACGATCGGGCAGGTCTCGGAAGCGCTCGAGAGCTGACGAAGTATTAACCAATAGGGTTGCAGCATTCATTCGCCAATCAGTCTATAGAAAGCAGTCGGCAATATTTAGAAGAAAAACTATAATCGCGTTCTATTGCAGCTGTGTCAGGTCATCGAATCTCCGAAAGGACTAATGCAAAAGCAAAACATTTTTATTTATTTCTTCGTTTTATGTTAAAAAAAAACATTGACAACATTTACCCTATCCCCCCGCCCCCAAAAAACACATTATTTTCACAAACAAATCAAAATATTTACATCTACAAATTTGATCAATGATGGTTCATTTGGCCCACCAAAAAATAAAAATTATTTATTTACAGTTCTTCAGCTACAGTCTGCTCGTTTTTTTTCTATATATTTTTTCTTTGAAAGACTTCCATTAAGCGTTTGGCATTTTCGGCATCGTTTTTGTCTCGTCTCGTCAGCTCTCAGGTGCTTCCGCGACGTGTCCGATCAATGCCGATGCGAAGCCACGGACATCTCACGCGTCAGCTATAAGAGTACTTAAATCAACCCCAAAAATATAAAATATCATTTTTGAGACAATCATAAACGTGTGTCCTCTCTCTCTTCTCTCTCTCTCTCTCTCTCTCTTTCTTTCTGTCTCTCTCTTTCTTGAAATAACACTTATGTGCGTTCGAATAATTAGAGGGCAGATAACCAAATGTTGGAATGACTATCGGTTGTCTCGTTATATTTTATTAAAATCTAATTTCATTATATAACTCAATTATATCGATTTAAAAATGTGTATTAAATGACTTCTATTAATATTTTTCATTTAGATTATTATTATCGAGGACGCTATTTTAAATGCATCTGGACATCGTAAAAACAATGATGAGTGTATATTTGCAAATATTAATTTATTAGAATCTTTAAACCAAATTAGTTATGAAAATGTGGAAGAGGATTGATATTTGGGGAAGCTGTGGAATGGGTATATATGACAACTTATTATTAGATAGAAAAAGAAAACGATCAAAACTAATGATATAGTTTCTGCTTCAGAGAGACATATAGACAGACATACACATAATCTCGATTATAAACAGATTACGTGTTAATTACTTTCTCTAGTTTCCTATATAGTAAATCGTGAAACAAGCGCTCGAAATGGTGACACTTGGATTTTTCGAAATACTGTTCTCATCTGGGATGTTACTATCACAACGTTTTTGCCGATGTACCCTCCGGCATTGTTTATGTGCGTATCGTCAAACTCAGGAATATGTATGTCGAACACGATAAAAGAACAGAAAAAAAACTTTAAAAAGAACCCATTATTTTATCCACAGGTATAGTTTACTCCCGTTCTTTCATCCATGACCAGGTAGAATTCTTAAGTAATTTGTAATTGTATTTTTTTAGTATAACTGGAACTGATAGTTGAACCTTTAACCTAAAACCAAATGTGGCTTAGACTCAATTATTACTTAACACTTTTATCCGCCGACAACAGAGATGTCCGTGTTTAACGAGATGCACTCTGAGAAGGCCAGAGGATTAATCGGTGAAAACCTTGTGAAAATAACATCTAAGATGATAAAAGTAGTTCGAGTAATTATAATCAAACAAATCATCAATCGTTATTTAAAAAATAGAGAAACCCATTCTACAGTGTTATTCACCGTGTAGTTATCAAGATAAAAATGCATTTACTTGAAAATGAATGACATTATCACAAATGACACAAAAAAGGTCTGGCATCGCTAGAAACCTCCTCAATAATAATCATGGAATTTGCACGGTAGACTGTAAGTAAGCAAGGTTTTTTGTAGATATATTTAATTGTTGTTCCTATTACACATTAGTTGTTAATTAATATGTATTAATATATGTAAGAAATAAAAATATGTCGAGAAACGGGTAATCCACTGTATTTTGAAATAAAAATAGTGTTTAAACTATCGTTTACAATGAATCGTTGAAAATATGTATCGATTTCCCGTCTTATATA
Organism: Sepiola atlantica; assembly: GCA_963556195.1. Lineage (NCBI taxonomy): Eukaryota > Metazoa > Mollusca > Cephalopoda > Sepiida > Sepiolidae > Sepiola > Sepiola atlantica. The sequence continues at coordinate 34,771,090 of OY744548.1, forward strand.
ACATACACGTATCGATATAAGTAAACTCATATATATATATATATATATATATATATATATATATATATATATATATATATATATATATAGTCAGCTTTTTCTCATCGGAAAATTTCAATATGGATCTTTTTTCCTCGAGTAGTGCGTGCTTTTCATATTTCATAGCAGGTTGGGACAAAATCAAGACGTTAAAAATAAATTTCGCATTTTCCCATGAGATTTTGAGGTCGTGTCGACCTGATGAATTCGCAATAAAGATTTGACGAAGCAAATAAAAAGATTCACTGTTTTTTCGTCTAACCTTAGTGCTTATGTCTTATGCATTGCATAAGATGCAAGTGTCTGGGATGAAGGATGCTACAGTATGCGTTGGGAATTTGAGGAAAGAGGAATAAAAGGAACAGTTCTTGTCAGAGCTGTGGAGGTGTAAGTTTTAACAACTAAAACACACAATAAAAACGGAATTAAATATTCCACAAACGTATTCTTAAAAGGAAAATCAATTATTATACTGAACTAGCGTGACATATGGAATTTCAACTGTTGTATACTTTAATAAGTTGTATATGACTGCAGTACTTGAAAATATTTCCATTCTATGAAAGTCTAGCGCAGAAGTAGACACCACGGTACTATTGTAACATCTTTGAAGGGAACATATACTACAAAGTTATCCTAGCCAGACAGTCAGGTTAATGTATTTTTGTTTGAGGTTCATGTTCGATACAACAGATGAAATTATAAATATTACTTCATTTTGATATGCATCTTCGGCGATCGAGCGATGCCATCTCTTAAAAAAGCTTTACTGTTATTAACATATGTATGAAAATTACATTTCCTTACCGTATTATTATATAGATATGTCTGCATTAACGTTTGTTTCTCGGGGGATTTTTTAATATATACGTAAATAATAAAATACATGACATATTACTTAGTTAATAGGTTGAATTATGTTTTAAAATTATGTTTAATAACCAGTAAATTGTTTCGTACTACGTATATTTATTAATGAATTAACTGAGCAATTCACCTATCTTTCACTAAGCTATTTATATGTTCTCTCTCGCCCCCTCGAACTCTATGAGGATTTACCATTCTGAAATACTACCTAATAGCTATATGATAACATAGAAAGTAAGTGCCTGTATTTTCTCCGCCATGGCTATCTTGTTTATATCGTGTCTTTGACACCACATATACTTGTATAAATGAGACGGTAATAGTACCTATCCGTACTTCCATTAAATAACAAAGTATAATGAGACTTTCATGTCTGTATTATTTAATAAGTTCGGATTGGCGTTCGAAACCCGAATAGGAAATGATGGAAGAGCAGTAATCTGGTTCACAAGGGAAAAAAGCAGGATAAGGTACATAAAGAATTAAAACCAAATATAACAGCAATAGAAAAAAGACTGAGACGATATAGATACAAATCTTAACAGCAAAACAGAAAAAAGACCTTTGAAAACAATGACATCCAGTTTTACAAAAACGTAAACGGAGAACGAACCACAACAGAACAACCGGACACGACGGAGACAAAACACTTCTCGGGCATGATATGAGAAAAGCCTAAAAAACACAACAAAAATACCAAGTTGCTGCAAAAAATAGAAAGGTGATTTAGAAGAAATTGAAGAAGGAACATAAATAGAAATTAACACAAAAACGATTAAGAAAACGTTAAGGACTATTTAAAACTTTAAACACCAGGCCACGACGGAATACATGCATACTGGTTTTACAAATTACGACCTTACATGAAATCCACAAAACAGACGTATTAGAATGGATGAGCAAATAATATATAACGCTAATACAAAAAATATGCCAATAAAAGCGCGTTCCCAGGCAACTACATTCCTATAACGTGTTTACCAACAATGTGGAATGTTCTGAGGGCGCAACTGAGAGTACAACTCAACTACTTCCTTAACAATCGATGATGACTCCCCGAAGAAGAAAAAAAAGTTCGAAAAGAGAAGAGATGGACACACGGTCTGCTATAGATAAATCAAAAGGTCCTGAAAGAGGTAACAGAACGAAAAAAGATATGTATATCCTTGGCATGGACTGACTACAAAAATGCTTACGACAGAATCCCTCAAACATGTACAATTGAATGTTTAAAAATAGACAAACTACCCGACAAGATTATTAATCTTATAAAGAAAGCAATGGAAACATGGAGACTAGAAATGACACCGGAGCGCAACAACCGACGAAGGTAAAAATAGCGAGAGACATGATGCGGCTGAACTACATACTCAGAAAGTGATGATGCCGGATACAAGTTTACAGACACAGAAGAAAAGGTAAGCTACATGGGAGACCTGAAACCATTTGAAAATAGCAAACAGGAACTTGATGTGCTGAAAAAATACGACCATAATCTTCAGTAAGGACATTTATATGGAATTCAAAATGGAAAAGTTTTCACTTCTAGAAATGAAAAGAGGAAAACTGAAGACGACAGAGGGCTACTACCCAACCTAGTGGGTTGACAGTGCGATGACGTTATTTGTTTGTCGCGAGCGGTGACACGATGACGTCAGATTTGTAGCAGTAAGATAAAACGATAGTTTTAATCTGTTCTACTATAGAGTTCGAGGCAAGCATATGGACAAGCTATGGGCTGAACGCTTTTAGTTAAGTCCCGAATACGACGAGGATGAGCCAACCCTATCTCCCTTCGCCTCAGTCAGCAATTGTGAGGAATTAGCTAAATTAGAAACTTAGAAGAATAGACTAATATTTGTAGAAAAGGGCAATTTCTTTCGTCGGGCATTACATGAATAAAAATGAATACACCTTCTGAACCTGTTTTAAGAACTATTTCTTTCGTATTCCTTTGCTGTAGTAAATGTTTATTGACAGATACACGACTATGATGACCCTGGTGGAGGAAAGAAGGAATATATCAACACAACTTAGAAATTAAAAATTCCACGGGGAAGCCAAAGACGAAAACCAAGCAGAGGACTATGTGATGACGACTACAAAATAGAATGAAGGTAATATTCTCTTATATCAAAATAACTTTATTACAAGTTAAAAATGTAAAGAGATATTTACGTAAGTTAAAACAACGAAGTATTTAACGTCCGCACGCAATATGATACTCGCACTCACGAACATCTTATAAAGTAATATACGCGAACATTCAGTAGAAACCGGTAATAATAACATTTTGTAACGAATAAAACAGCATGATTATGTTACATATATAGAGAGTGCCATCATGAAATAAATAAGTAAAAAAAACAAATAATACTAATAATCAAAACAGCTGCAATCTAAAGGACAATCTTCGAATGTGAGAACCAATCGCATAAGCTACGAATGGTCACATGGAAGTACAAACAGAAACAAAAACTACAGGCAAAAAAACCATCACCGTATGAAGAGAAATTGCAAAGAAACACCATAAGCTGTCCTCCTCCACGAAAATGGTTCCGATCTTGACTCACACCACACCAAAATATTTTTAGAGGTTCAATAGGGATGAAAAGACCAAGGAGGGATAGAACCAACGAGCTCTCTACTACCAAAAGTGCAGGAAATACTGGGAGTTTGGAGAGGCTTATTGCCATCCAAATCCCAGAGAAGACCAATGGTTCTTACCAGCGAGAAATCAATGGTAAGTGGCTCTTGCGATATCACAAGGTTATTTGTGGTGATTATCGAAAAAAAGGTTGAGAATATTGGAAATCTTTGATGTATTTTTGTCACTCAGACCTATCGGTGAGCAATAACTGACGATGACCTGTGGTGTAATACCTAGTAAGTTCAAATAATAATAATAATGTTAATAATATTAATAACACCAACAACAATAATAATAATAATAATAATAATAATAATAATAATAATAATAATAATAATAATTTAAAAACTAGGATAAATTAGAGTCAAAGATAAACTGCGGACATACAACTGACATTAATGTTGTAATATAGCTGAAATCATAAGGAAAAATCATCGAATGCAGAGAACAACCAACATAAACGACGAACACTTACCAGCTACATAAAACTTTCTATTGAAGTAAGACAAAAAAATGGAAAGAACACCACATAAATACAAGGGAACTGAAGTTGCAAGAAATCTTATACCCCCAAAAAGAAAAGGCATACCACATAAAATAGCTGTGAAAGGTCAAGGAGGATTAAACGATTGACGATGCAGAGAACTAATCAGACATCCAGTGGAAGCGTGCGGAGAGTGCTGGGACCTTAAGGAGGCTTATTGCTACCTAAATCCTAGTAAAAAACAATAATCATGGCCAGCGAGACATCAAAAGTTAATGGTTGTTGTGATAATGCAAATCATTTTAATCAGGTAATTGAAGGAGGTGGAGATTACTGGAAATTTGGGGAGACTTGTGTTCACCTAGACCGCAGGTAACACCAGCGGTTATTATTAGTTTAAATTTTCTGATAGTGGCCTGTGCGAGTACAATCACAACAACAACAGCAACAACATCAACAACAACAGCAACACCACAAATAAAAACAACAACAATAACAACAACAATAATAATAATAATAATAATAATAATAATAATAATAATAATAATAATAATAATTTCACACAACTTATCATGTGGAATTTTATTTTCTGATGTTGAGGTCGAAAACGAATAGTTTGAAATCAAGAAATAATAGTATCAATGAAATGCAACAGTTTTCTTCAAGAGATAAATTATTTTCCTGTCATTGAAATCGTTGTCTACTATAGATGGTCAGTTCGAAAAAGACTGTTTTTTATTCTTTTCGGGATTGAATGATACTTCATTTTAACGGTCAATCCTTTATTTAGAGCAGTCTGTACTTCAACAAATCAAGCTCCATTGAAAGATTCGCTCTTTTAGTAACGTTTCACAAATTAACTATTATTCATGTGCATTTTGTCGGAATAGAATGTAACACAAATGAATTAGTACAGTTGTTTTCCTATTTAGATCTGAGTAATATATACGTCGACATTTCGAATTCCTCAAGGTCTCACAAATAAAATTAAAGAATAATTTAAAGCGTAACATGAACACAACATCGTATAGTGATTCAAGTTCATTTGAGTTATATGTATATAAATATATATATATATATATATATGCACACATACTTATGTATATATATATACATGTATAAGGCTCCCTCTCTCTCTCATATATACATATATATATATATATATATATATATATATATATATATATGTATGAAGATAAATGAAAGAAGAGAGACAAAGATGTACGAATGACATATTTATTTAAACTTCGATTCTTCAATGCAAAGTGTATTGGGTAAACACCTGTTTATTTTTCAAGGCTTTTCAAAGATTAAAATCTTATCATCAGAGGAATTACATAGATAGATAAGTTGGCAGTGGAAAAGCCAAAATTAACAATTTGAAAAAATATTAAGTAATGGAAAATAAGAATGTGCGTGTAAAAAGTCTGTCCATTTTTTTTCCATCTTTAAATTTTCTTTTCACCGGACACTTTATCTAGGAACATTCACCAACTAGACATACTCCATATTTTTTACAGGCACACTCATACTCTCCATTACTTCATATTTTTTTTCAAATGTTGGCTTAAGGAAAGAAAAATAAACATGTTTTTTACCGAGTATGCCTTGCATTGAACAATCGAAATTAAAATAGATTTGTCATTCGTACACGTGTATCTCTCTTCTTCATTTATCTTTATAATTGCTCTATCTCGTATATTGATCTTAAACTATTTCACTATAGGTTATCTATATAATACTAAAACTCTATTGTCTTGTATGTTTGCAATCAGCTTTCAGCTTTCCGGTTTTCAACATCCGGTTGCGCATGCGTAAATAGCATCGTCTTCAATCTGTTAGTCCAATTCCGTTAATCTCTTATGATTAACGAACGCATGAAATTTTTCATTCTGGAAATGTTTATATCGCTTTTAATATAAAACAATTACATTTAATTTCATCAAATAGTTTTTTTGTTTTCTCCACGGCTAAAAACATTCAACGGCAGGACTTCGTAAAGTCTGTCGCAGTTTCAAAAAACCTCCTCCCTTTTAAAAAACAAAAACAAACAAAACAACAACAATCATTATTAATATCAGCTATAATAGCGGCGGTGAACGAAACCACCTCCCACTTTCCCTCTCACAGATTTCACCACTCCTACTCCCTCTGTTTTCGTTACGTACGCGAGACAGCTTGCTGTACCCCCTTCCTTTCTCAAATCGCCTTTATTTTTCTGTACTTTCAACTAACAATTTCATTTAAAAGATGATATATAAAAATTTGAATTTAACTATAATAAGTATTATGGTACCTGTTCAGTGCATATTTACCTATAAGTATGGCCAACCACTTATAATTCAGTAACTGTAATTAAAAAAAAACAATTATAATAAACAGAACGACGCATAGAAATCTATCTATATTCTTCTTCCATTTTAATATACTTACATAGAAATGCTTCTGTTATGTAAAAAAAACCTATTTTCTTTATGCCACAAGTGTCACGCACATACATGAATTCCATAGCTAATATAACAAACTGACCCAACGGGTCACGGGTGGTCTAGTATCTTCTAAAAGTATACTTTTAGTTTTTTATTTCATTCATTATGTATATATATATATATATATATATATATATAGATATATATATAGACAATAAATATGGTGTTGTCCGTTTTATGAAAAGAAAATATAAAAGGGTAATCATTGGCTGAAGATCGATTATGTATTTTCACAAAACAAATAATGCTTGTTAATATGTTGTCATTCTGTTCGAACATTAGTTATGTTAACATAACATTAAAAATGTTGATTGTGGGAGAATTCTTTACTTTGTAATAAATAATAAGTATTTATTTGTATGCCAATAAATATACATCTTATTCGGCACACAAGGGTTACCAAGTAAAAACCTGCTGTTTCTTAGCCTAAGCAAAACACCATTTTCAGTGACGAGGAAACGAGAAAAATATAGTAAATAAGGAAAGTCAACCGCCTGCAGTAAATGCAGACATATATACTTTAACGATTGCTGATGTTTTTCATATTTTAGAAATTAATAGAATAACCATTCAAATATGAACAATTAAATAACTGCCGTCATTTTATGATGGTATAGTATTCCGTGAGTATTTGTTTGTACACTAATTAATAGGGGTTTCGTCGCTGAGAAGGTAAGTTAAAGTGCTAAGTCAAGTATAAGATGCTAGTTTTCTAAAAGTTGTTGATATTAAAATTTTGGTTTTTGATTTATTCCTCTCATTCAATATTTGTGAGTGTTGCTGCATATATCTCGTATTATTATTATTATTATTATTATTATTATTATTATTATTATTATTATTATTATTATTAGTTTCATTATTATTGTTATTATTATTATTATTATCATTTTCATTATTATTATTATTTTTATTATCATTATAATTTTCCTTATTATTACTATCATCATTATTATTATTATTATTATTATTATTTACATACTCAGGTATTGTTAATGCCATATTGTTAGTAATTATAGTTTGGTTATGTGTGGCGCAAAGTTTATTTTGTTTCAAGGTAATTATTTCCGTATATTCAGAGTTTAGTAGAGCATTATTTTCAAATAGCAAATTATCGTAAAATATAATTTAAAACAATTATCTAGCAAATTATGGATGTACTAAAAGTGACTAACTAACAAACAAAATACCATAACACAACCAATAAGTCAAATGACTCACACTATCCCATTTAGAAAAAAAATGTGCAAATAAAAAAATAAAGATGATGATGATGATGATGATGATGATTATGATGATGATATGCGGCTGCTACTGTTGATGATGTGGATGATTATGACGATGCTGCTTCTACTGCTGCCGCTGCTGCCGCTGCTACCGCTGCTGCCGCTGCTGCCGTGGCTACCGCTGCTGCCGCTGCTGCTGCTGCTGCTGCTGCTGCTGCTGCTGATGATGATGATGATGATGCTGATGATGATGCATTTTCGTAATGTAATCTGAATGCAACATTAAAATAAAATGCAATGCATTGAAGGTTTTTTTAAAGCGAAATATCATTTTTATTGTAAGAAAAGAAAGTTTTTCAATCTTTTAAAAAATATTTCAAACGTAAAAAAATGCGATAATATATGAATCATCTTCTTATCATATTTAAAGACATTTACTTCTCGGATAGAAATATATATTTTTTGTGAAACGTCTGGATTTAAAAGAAAATTAACTATTAATTGAACATATTGAGATAAAGAACTAATGTAGTATGTCTATCTTTTAATAAAATCTGTTTAGTTTAGAAGCTTATATATATATATATATATATATATATATATATATATATATATATATATATATATATATATATTGTGTGTGTGTTTAGAGAGCATTTTCTCCGTGATGCAAACATTATAGAAAATAAAACAATTTGTCTATTTACTTTTAGCTTTCTTATTTTTTCAATTTTTCTAATGGTCTATTTGTAATAAAATACAAACATTGTCCAATCAAAGATTTATTTACCTTTCGGAATTTAATACAGAAAAGACAATTAGAAAATAACAATAAAAAGGTAACAAAGTATGTATGTATGTGTATATAATTCAACCTTTATCCCCCTCTCTGTCACTATAACCACACGCCTGTGTGTGCGCGCGCATGGGTGTGTGTGCGTATTTATGTGTGTGTGTGTGTATGTATCGCTCACCTATTCACAAGACTCAAGATTAGACCACACGCATACGGACACACACACGCACGCAGACACCACTTCATTTTTGGAGACGACAAAAAGCAATAAAAAGTATTAAATTTCAAAAGAAATTCTCCGCACCATAGGAGGCTGGGATGACCGATGGATCATGGATGGGTAACACGCACTTGACCAAGAGAAGCAGGAAAAATGACAAATAAAAAATGAAAATAAAAATCAAAGATACCCACACACCCGCAAACCCACGCATGCGCAAAAACAATAACAAATTCGTCAAATGAAACAACATTTGCTCGAATCGAAAGACATTTCTTCAAATGGATTTTCATATCTGATGAAAGCGGGCCACCGCTTGAAACGCGTTATATATAAAATCATAAAATGGTAAAACAACAAAATAATAAATAAATGTTTTAAAAAACAACAAAATAATAAATAAATGTTGAAAAAAACATTCTACAAATGTTAGTAGCCTTACTCCTTTATATATATATATATATATATATATATATATATATATATATATATATATATATATATATATATATATATATATATATATATATACCACAACACGAAATTATAACTTGTGAGAAACATCTTGTAGCCATCGAACATAACAAAAAAGTCAATTCTCATAATTTGTAACTTGGAGGTTGACATTAATAACATTTGATATGTATTCATTATATTTTCTCGGAGTCAGTTATTTTTGTATCTTTCAGTTTTATAATTATATTTGCTGTTTTTTTTTCGTTGAATTCGTGTTTTACTTTACAAGTGGCTTTTTAAAAATCGTCGATATATTGTCATCTTTCGTAAATGTTTTGTACAATCTAAAGAAAATTGAATTTACATCCCCCTGTGATATCATTTGTCGAAAATAAATTACTAGGAAATAAATTATTTTCTTTTAACAATATAAAAAATAAAAGTGAAAAGAAGCGTAACAAATTTAGTTAGAAACTGTCCACCTGCCGTATCCGAAAGAGCATGACTCTTATGGTAATCATAATGTTGATCATAATAAGGTTAATTATAATAATATTGTTTTATAATTTAAATAATATTAATAATTATGATAATCATGATAAAGATGAAGATGAGGACGATGAATAATATCATTATTATTATTATTAATTGTAGTAGTAGTAGTAGTAGTAGTAGTGTTGGTGGTCTTATCGATATCATTATCGTTATCGTTATTGTTATTATTTTAATTATTATTGTTATTGGTTGTTGTTATTATGATTATTTTTATTTTTATTATTATCATTATTATCATTATTATTGTTGTTGTTATTATTATTATTATTATTATTATTATTATTATTATTAATATTATTATTATCATTATTATTATTATTGTTGTTGTTATTATTATTATCATTATTGTTGTTGTTATTATTATTATTTTATTATTATTATTATTATTATTAGTAGTAGTAGTAGTAGTAGTAGTAGTAGTAGTAGTAGTATCCTTATTATTGGGAGACAGTTGCGAGTCTACGCTTTTTTGTCTGCACAAATATAATAGTTTTTTAAAGCAGTAAGTATAATATGTTTATTTTACTCTATGGACGTCTGCTTACAATGCATCGTTCATTATATTATTGTACCACCTTTATCAACTTATAATTTGAGTATCTAATTATACCGATTGATGTTGGTTTAGAACATATCTTGCCATGGACGTCGATCTAAAAAAACCCTAGCAGGAGTTTATGAGATAGTTCCATTCTATCGTCAATAGGCGCGAACTGAGACCCCATGTTTTGATTTGAGACAGAACATAAACTACATTTTGATTCACGCTCAAGGGCCAATAAAGTATATTCTTACTGCTAGTGTTACGTTCTACTCAACAGCGATATAAGATTACATTTTAAAGAAATGTAGTTTTATTTCATATTCGGCGATCGAACGATCCCATCTTAAAAGATCGGTGGAAAGTGATAACGTATGAACGAACATGAAATTCTCTTATTGCGTTATATTAAATGTAATACTATTATAAGTGTGTGTTTATCAAAATGATGCATATGCCTGAAACACACACATACAGGTGAGTAGTTTGACCAATCTATATATAAAGTTCATGAAAAATATTTTAAAAAACACGACAACCGAACTAAAAGTTATGTCAGCACTCGTTATTAACCTTAACATGGGTACGAAATGAAAATAAATACCCAACATTATAATTAATTTTACAAATACCTAAATTTAAAGCCGAGTTTTAAAATAGGCAATATTGTGTATGTCATTCGTAGAATTACTGATAAGTTACTTATACGTTCATTCCCCGTCTCCAGATGTTTTTAAATATAGAGTTTTAACAATTTCCAACAATAATATATATTTAAAATATGTTTAAATTAAGATATACACTAAATATTAGTAGGTTACCCGAAAAATATTAGTATTTCAATTAGTATATAGAGAAATAAAACTTCCACGTCTGTTTATGTTGGTGCCATCTGTCTACAGCCATATGATTTCAGCGAATCAATGGCCTACACGCCGAAACAACATGTTCACTTCTCTTCTTTGTTTGTATATAGCCGTGTGCTCGGTGTCATACATAATTAAAGCATCCCCACAGGGTACTTGTTAATACAGAATAAGTACAGAGATAATCCAGTGAAATTAAAGTTATGGTAAACGTCGTCAAATGTCGTAACCTCCTGCACAAAAAGGTCGTCTGACTGACTTTTTACGTAATAAGTTGCGCTACTGCTGTAATAGTTCTGATATTGTATTTATTTATGAGTCACTATATAAGAAGTTTATGATGAGATGATGAGATAGAGCAGGAAAACAGAGAAATGAAAGTATGGAGACAGTGATTACAAGAAGTAAATATTTGGTCTATGATGGTCTTCGAATGAGATATACCGGAGGAAATGAAATCATTGGCATTCATAATATATTTTTAACTTTTAACTACATAAGAATAACGTTTAGTTTGAATTCACATTTTATTTGAGTGATGAAGCAAGAGATAGAAATATTATAAATAAAATGAATATGGCTGCGTTTTGATGTTTGCTTCATCATGAGTGTTGCGAAAATACACTGATGAAGTTTTTTTACGTCTTTAAGACATTATGTTTATAATGAAAATGAGTTATTTTGGAATCGACAGAAAGTATTGTATAATAATGAAGTGTTTTTGGATTAAATCTAGCATATTTTTTGAATAATTATTATTATATCATACATATGTATACATATGTATAAATGAATAAATATATAGATATGTGACAATGTTGAGACGAAAGCAAAAATACACGCTAGTTTGAATTAAAAGTGGGCCTACGAGGACCGACCATCAGATAATGGCGCTTGTATGACTTAATTCCGAAATACATAAATGTTTTAAATACACCAATAACCAATAAAAGTAGATAAAGGTGTTGGTCGGTCTCGGGCGATAGCCTAGATTGTAACTGTTGTATCAAGGTAACGACCACTGCATTAGGCAGATGTTGGCCGGGCGCTGCGATATGTGATTCGGTTAAAGAATACCATTTTTACCCTAGCTGTGTCGTGGCTAGACGCAGGACAGGTGTGATTTAAACCAATAGCGACTCCGGGGCATCTCGCGAATGCGTTGGTTTCGGTGGACGTCAGTTGGGAGGACTTACGGTAATTTGTGGAATTTCATTTTTTCGGTTATCTGCGAATCAGTTGATGAGACGCCGTCCCCTTTCTCACCAGCCAGCGGTGAGTTATGGGCGGGCGATTGAGAATCCCGATTATGGCATGGAGGAGGATAATGAAGGAAACAAAAACATGTATTTTCTTTTTTTTGCTGACTTAATTTTGTTAGAGAAAGGGTGGGGCCAAGGGCAAATGATTCCAATATAAGGCGAGGCGTAATGCGCTTTAGAGACTTGCTTTTGCTCGCCACTGGTATCCACGTCGGTGGGAGACGGAATCCCTCCAGGGCTTGGTGTTGGGACTTAGCCGGTCCGAGACACAGAGTTAGAAGAGACTTGACTCGTTTTTGCTCGCTCACCGAGGTCATGTCGCTTCAAGACGAACAAATTTAACAATTAGCGTTAGTCCAAACACACAGAGTTGGCAGTAGAAATTATAGCATTATCTTAACTTGACATTATGCAAGTTTACTTTGTTTTTCTATTTTCTTGTCAAATAAATATTTCTCTAACAAAGACAACATAACAGGTTGTTGAAGAATTTTGTTTTTTTAAACTATTTTACTCGTTCTGTTTGAAATACCCCTTCGCTTCCCAGTGGTACTAAGTTGATTACCCAGTCCGGATAATTCATCACTGATCTACTGATTAAATCGCGGGGGTGCGGTAATCGCTGGACAAGGCCTCTCGGCATATGCAGCCTTCATTAAAGCGGCAACTTTTGCACGAACAGTACCGGGTGACCAACCGAACTCTGGAACAGCCAAATTGGTGACGTCACCGACGCTGCGAGCGATAGAAGCTTCAGATATATATAACCAAATTCTTCGCTACAAATAAGAAATTTCCTAATATTTTATAAGTAAATATGCTTTGTGGTAAACATAAAAACATATAAAATATAGATGTTATGATTATTTGAAAGTTCATATTTCGAGCTGTCGTTCGCTCGTTGTAAACAAATAAAAATGAAACTGTTGAGAAAACTTGTGATGTTCAACTCTTTGCAGCGTTTATTCACTGTCTAAACGTGTACATCAGTTCACGGGAAATCTCTTCACAGAAAGGCAAGGAAAACCGTTGTATTTTTTAAAAATGTAAGCGTGCGCGTTCTTCTCATCGTGAATTACCGTTAAAAGACACTGAGTTATTTCGTCACATAAAGTATTCTGAAATAAAAATGATTCTCAGTTTGTAAAATCTGTATGAATATTAAAGTTCAGACCATTTTTCTGTGTTCAGTTTTATAATCATTTTATTCCTCTTTTGCGCAGGTATGTAGATGGAATTTCGTGTGTATTAAAATATATTTAATGTTATAGACTGTATAAAAAGTTTGGATAAAATATAACAGACAGAATTACAACTTATGTAGAGAGAGAGAGAGAGAGAGAGAGAGAGAGAAGGAGAGTTACATACATACATACATACAGACAACCAGACACACAGGAAGGGTAAAGAGAGATGGAGAGAGAAAGTTGTATCTTTTACGTATTTTTGTTCGCTAAATTCGCGAAAAGTGTTAAATACCACTATATATATATATATATATATATATATATATATATATATATATATATATATATCAGATTTCTTGAATGTGAGATGATATATATATATATATATATATATATATAGATAGATAGATAGATAGATAGATAGATAGATATATAGATAAATATTCTGAGACAAAATTATGCTAAGTGGTTTGATGAAAATGGTCTTATCTTATCAAAGGTGTCTCCGCGTGCGCTAAGCATCAATTAAAATTAAAAAGTATTCATTTTATTTCATAAAAACATAGAAATGTATAAATGCTTAACGAATGAGAATAGATATGGGTTGACGGCTTAGAGCAGGAGTACACAGGGGCACACACTCATTCCTGTGAAATGCTTGATATGCATTGATTTAGTTAAAAATTTCAAATTTACTGAAATTTATTTCACTTTATTTACACCCACTTATGCATTGAGTTAGTTAAAGATTTAAAATTTTCTGAAATTTATTTCACTTTATTTACGCCCACTTTTAGTCAATCAATGTTTAATACATATTTAGGCTCAACATTAAAGGTTTGCTATTAAAAAATGAGAATAAAATGTATGACGTTGTTATGGGCTGATAGGAAACCCATATAGGCATCCTCACTCAATCTCAACCTACGCAGTGTTTTTCTTCAAGTATAAGATATAAAGATAATGCTGATGTCCTGACGGAAATCCATAAATAAGTAATAAAAAGTACAGCCTGTCCAATGTGTTTAGCTAAAGTAAACCCCCTTCAAGTCCGACAATTCTTCACCTTGGCGAGGGAAATATGGTGAAATCAGAGCTATGCCGTCTTAAACCAGGATTCCGAACAGAGCAAGCTATGGCGAACAAGTTTGGCAGAAACTGATATTAGGCCGCAAATTATCTAAGTTTACTCTAGTAAAACACCGGAGGGGTCGGCCCTTAGGATTCATCGACTTCTGCTCGTCTCTTCATCAAGGTATCGAAAACATAGACATGTTAAACGCGAAATCACAAATCAATTGAGAGAAAATGACAACGTTGTTTCTACGGAATTTATTTGTGTGTTCTTTTCCTAGCCTTCCCCGACTTCGCATGCAACTACTGATCCTTGATGTTCTCGATTTGGGGTGGAAAACATCTGAAATATTCAGTTATATGAATATTGCGATCAATGCAGACGAGGCAATCCGAAGATACAATTTTCCTGTGCTCTATGCAGTATTTTTTAAAAATATATATTATTAATTAATAACATACCGAAGCCAACAGTTACGCGGTAATTAGTGTTAGTACTTTTTCTAATTGCTAGATGAAAGAGTTCCACCAAAAAAGTGATTAATTCACATTCATTTACATTGGGTTACAAAACGCTATTGATGTACTCTGTAGGGAAACATTCCATCGGTTACCTGGAAATCTATTGAAAAGAAACTCTGTAGAAAAGATATTCGAAAGAAACTAGGAGTAGTACGACTCGCTTATCAAAACTACGAAGCAACACACTAGAGAATAAGGAAAACAAACAGAGCAGGAAATGCACAAGTGAAAATTACTAAAATCGACCATTTAAGTTATATACAATTTTCAGTGTTGGTTTCTTTATACTATTTCGAATGAAACAATGTAAAATGTGATAGCTTACGATGGAGAAAAATCATTAAATAACTTGAAACATATTTATGCTATTAGAAAGTTTATCAGCGAGTAAAGATAATAGCATAAATCTGAAGCCAACAGATGTATGCTATTAATGGTTCATATAATATAAGCCCCAGCAAATATTAAGGTCGTTTAATACGGCTGAAATATCGGGTGAGATTTCGAGATGTTTGGGTTAATAATTTTACTAGTCTAATGTAAAACTATAATGAATCGAACTGTTTTTTTATTCACGCTTTTTATTTTGTTTAATTCTCTTCCTGGCTTAACTGTGTTTCCTGCTTGCACTGTTTATTTCCGCAAATTCTGGTTATAAAAATCATGAACTATTTTATTCATGTGACTGTTTCGAATTTTTTTTTATTCTTATCGCAAAAGAATAGCTAATTATTTTATATCAGTCTACCATGCAAAGACGCGCCTCAAACTTTAGTATTTGAATACTATTATTTTTTAACTACAATTATCACCCCCCCCCCCAAAAAAAACACTGTAACTGAGACGTACATTATTAAATTAAATATTAACTTTAATATTAAATTACATATTAAGTTAAATATTAAATTAAATAATGTGAATGAGGGGCAAACATTATATGGCCATTCAAATTGAGGAGTTGTGCAGCGAGATGCCTGTTCACATTCAATTTTAATTTCTGCGTGTTAGTACGGCAAGGGAAATAGGGAGCATGTGGGAATTCTAAATACAACTGTAAAAGGAAATACACCATTACAATAGAAAGCTTTCTAGTATATGAGATCATCTACAGTGAAAGGGTGTGATGTTTATACTTGTCTGATTTTTATATGGAAAAAAAGATGCAACTTCACGGTGAGGGGCAGACGTTTGAGCTTGGGAGACAATGTGGGATATATTATGTTCAAGACTCTGTGTTTAACTCTGCCACATAAGGAGATGCAGGTGGCTGTTTTATCAGTCCAGATGTGGCAACACTACTCCAAGCAAGGGCAGATTTTGGAGTGGTTTCCCCCAACAGTATACACCTTGAATCTCTGCATTTACATAATCAAACAAGTTCGTATTATACTTTTACAATTTATTACTACTACATTATGAGATTAGGACTTTCCGCGATTTTTGGTTGGTATTTTAACTACAGTGGTGCATTTGACGGGTGTCGCTGGTCGCAATTTGTCAACATTGACAAAGTACAACATTCATTTTGAAATCAAGTTACGTGTAATCGATTTTCTACCTTACAGCTCTGTTCACACACACAGAATTTGCCAGTATCTCTCGCTATACTTATTTCCATGGAAGGTGCTCGACTGAGCTCAAATGTTTGATAATTCCCGTTTAGACATTCACAGCAAGTACCCCTCTGATAACATCCATGGAGAAAATACTTTCTTTTATTTTCATGTGCCTAGCGCCACGCAGAATATCCATGGACAGAGCTTTTTCCAAGTGCTTTTCATCTGAATTGAAATAAGAGATATGCTATTTAATGAAAATAAAGCGGGAACAAGAAGAAAAATAAGTTTAAAATGTCGAGCGCAATTTATTGTCGTAATTGTTTTCGTCTTAATAGCGAGGAAATTTCCGCTAAACGTCGTTGGAAGAATCATAGATCAACTCGTACGCTATCTTCCCCGGTTCTCAGTAAACTCGACTGACACGTCGGGGCGCACGTGTAAATGAACTCAAATAACAAAACAAATTAATTTAAAGATAACATCAATTTAGATGTCTTTTGTTTTTCAAGCCAATAAGACACAATCAATCAACACGAATAAAATAAAATAAAACATACAAAAAAGAAACGAAAATTCTATTTACATTCGTAATTTTTTTAATTTATTTTCTACAGAAAAGAGTGAGAACGTTTTGTCTCTCTTTTCCAGGATGCACTAATTGACTTGTTTATTTCGAAAGACGTTTGTTTTAAAAATTGCCTAGTGAAGGTTCATTCCTCCATTAAACGCTCTTATCGTCGATAGATATGTTTAATTTAACGGCCTATTTGTAAGTGCTATGCAAATACAGCATCCCGTATTTATTGTACACTATATATATATATATATATATATATATATATATATATATATATATATATATATATATATAGATAGATAGATAGATAGATAGATAGATAGTATTTGTTATCATGACATCAAATGCATCCGTAAGGACAACATATTGAGCAGCAAAGGTCTAGCTATCAGTGGCTCTGACCGTAATATATCTGCAAATGTGTAGCCTTATAATGTTTGAATTAAAAAATCTACACCTAATTTCCATACATATATATTACAACTGGATAGTAAGTACACAGATGCATACATGTTTTATTCCCACAGAAAATCATCCGGCTTATGTCGATTGTTTCCTACGGTAACGAAACATGTCACGTGTAGTTTATTTGATATATATATATATATATATATATATATATATATATATATTTATATATATATATATATGTGTGTGTGTGTAAATATATGTATATGTATGTTTTATTATTACATCAAATGCAAACCTAAAGATAATGCATTGAACTGAAGGGGTCGTGCTATCAATGTTGCTGACCGAAATACTGCTGTCAAGCGTAATAATGTGTGTGTATTAATATATTATATTACTATTTAATGTATATGCACCCATAATATCATAAGTTGATATGATATGGTGTGTATAGATTTTCAGTATTCATTCATCGGTGCTTTTATGTGAATTGAGATTAGTAATCGCATGAAAATATAAATGTAATTATAGAAAAGTAAAATATATTTATAGAAAAGTAAGCTACACAGAATTCAGTCTGATTATTCCATGGATTACTCTGTGTTGCTTTCATGCCGACGATATTTATTCTAATACACATACTATATATATATATATATATATATATATATATATATATATATATATATATATATATATATATACATTTATGCATGATTATATATTTAAATATTTGTATGTGTGTGATTCACTCCTAATTAAGTTGTCAATATGTTTTTTGTTACGGAGCTGCTATGCGTAAAGATGAATATATTAATTTTAATTAGTTAAATTTAGTGGTATGCAAATGTAGACAAAAGAGTCTTAAGCGATTCGTAGAAAATTATGATGTATCCATTATTTGTGAAATTTTAACTATTGCTATTATTCATCAAATAATAGATATTCCACATATCTCGCTTACTTAAGACTGATTTAACAGGTGTTTACGTAGTAATATACCGTAATGAAATTTAAAAAAATGTAGGAAATAATTAATGATGGAAAACGTGCTCGCCACTCGACATTTTGTTGCGTTATATATTTTTTAGCTGACAGCGTATTCAATAAAGGAACGTGTTAGCCACAAGATCTACATCCAACATCGCTATTTCCGATGTAGATATTGGGAGCAATCTACTCACACCTGCAATTTGACTACCTAGTTCATTTTTGGCAATTACAGTGATCTATATTTGAACATGAGACGCAGTATATACGTATCACATACGCATTCTAAGCTTGATAGACAGCTCTATATTTTTGCACTCTCTGTTTTGTTATCGATAATTACTAGTATTAATATATATATATACATAACGTGTAGATATAAACTGTGTTTCTCGCTTTATTGCAGCTCATAATTTTGTTAATAACTTCAATAATATGAATCGCACAGGTTTGAAATTTTGCACACTGAAAGAGTGCTCCTTAGTAGGTAAGATACAAACATATTTTTCAAATCTATACAATGTTTCTAAAGTTATAGCCATTTATACATTTATTAGCCACTTCCACTGTTTCTCGCTTTATTACAGGTTTGTAATAATGCCCCAACATCGACGTTTGACTGCTACTGAAAGGCAAAGCGTTGTAGCTTGCGTTGCAGAAGGACTGACACTTCTGGATTAAGCCAAGAAACTGGGAAAGGATAAGAGAACCTTGTTTTTTTTTGCGGAGAAGCCCAACACTGCACCAAAGAAAGATAAGGGTACAGAAAGGAGTATTCCCCTCGCGATATGCGAAAAATACGCAGACAGATCATTATGGAAGCAAATGGTACTAGCGCATCCATTTTTGGCAAAGCTGGCGTTGTTCCGATACCCAGGAGACCAGATGGCGTGTCTTTAATGAGATGGCCAGGAACGTGAAGCTAATTTCCACGCCGCCCTTGAACAAAACCCATAAGGGAAAACGCATTGCGTGGGCAGAGAAATACATGAACACGGACTTCCAACAGGTTATATTCACAGATGAAGCTAGAGCCACAATTGATGGTCCGGATGGATGGGCTAAAGTTTGGAGTCCTACCGGAGCTGCTATCTCACATCGCGTTTGTTGCCAACAAGGTGGCGGGGAAGTTATTTTTTGGGCGGGTATCATAGGTGAAAAATAATTGGACCTTTCCGAGTGCCAGAGGGTGTGAAAATCACAAGCCAAGCATACATATCGTTCTTAGATGAGCATTTGTCACCTTGCCTGGACGACCTGCTTTTACTTCGTCTACGTCAACTGATTTTCGTGCACGACAATGCTTCATCTCATGCGGCAAAGGGTACAACTAACTTCCTTGAATATCTGAGCATCAAGAGAGAGAGAGTCTCATGACTTGGCCACCTTGTTCTCCTGACTTAAACCCGATTGAGCAGCTCTGGCCAATTTTAGAGAGGAAGGTTTATGAAGGAGGACAACAATTTACATCAAAAGTAGCCCTCTGGAATAAAATTGTTGATGTTGCTAGTAGCACAACACTTTCCCAAATCAACAGATTGGATTCATCTGTTGATGGGAGACTGCAGAGGGTAATTTCAAGAAATGGGAGATTTGTTGATAAATGATTCAATTTTGTGGTCTATATCTGGTGATTGCTTTCTTACATTTCATTCATATTGTTACTTATGATTTGAATGATTACAATGATTAACCATGCTAAGTCAATTTTTTTATCACCTATTGACTGTATTTTAACAAACCTGCAATAAAGCGAGAAACAGTAAAAATGGCTAACAAATACATGAATGTCTATAACTTTAGAAATATCGTATAGATTTGCAAAATATTTTGGTATCTTACCTACATACGAGCACCTTTTCAGTGTGCAAAATTTCAAACTTGTGCGATTTATATTATTTAAGTTATTAACAATATTATGATCTCCAATAAAGCGAGACACAGTTTATATATATATATATTAGCAAAATATGCGACCAGAGGGGGCATACATTTGCGAGGTCGAGAGCATGATGTCATAATGAACGAACTGCATACATTGACACAGGAAGAGTTACAGTGTTGTGGGGTACAAATCACCCCTATTGAAGAACTAATGGAAGCAACCATCTATAATAAATACCATGGTTGCAAAGACTCAAACAGAGCACACTCCTAAAAGACCAAGCACAGTTTTCAAATTGACGTCGTTATTTTTTACCCCAGGATTTTTACTTTGGATTTTTACTTTGGATTTTTACTTTGAAGTTTTACTTTGGATTTTTACTTTGAAGTTTTACTTTGGATTTTTACGTTGGATTTTTACTTTGGATTTTTACTTGGGAGTGACACGCTACTTGGCCTCTTGTGCACCTTTTTTGACCGGGGACTCTCTCTCTGTCCCCTGGGCGAGCCCCTTTTGGGCACCATTGTTCTTCTCACCCCTTTTGGGTGATCACCCCTCTTGGGTGATTCGTATAGCCCCTTTTGGGCACTAACTGAGTTTATTTTCTTCTTGCTTTTAGGTTTGTTCTGAACCCAGGTACAACTTAAGCAGCTGGCCGGATTTGGTTGAACAGCTAGAGTCACATTTAGCAAACGTTCTTCCATCTCCAAATCGGCGGGTTAGCGCCGGGTTCAGATCTGGTTTTATTTTCGCATTTTTTTTTTTTTTTTTTTTTTTTTTTTTTTTCACCTAAAAAAAAAAAGTAATATTACGCGTTTTGTTTTTATTCTGCCGTTGTGCAGGGCAAAACGGAAGAGGGGAGGACTGGACCGAGCTCCGGTGGAGGCTTAGTGCCTAGCTCGGGCTCTGGTTCCCAGATGCCTAAAAAACATCTGGGGGCCGGAGTAGGCCAAAACTTTACGTACGGGTTTTTTGACGACTTAGGCGGCATGCCCAGTACCTACGGCAGTGCTGTCCCCCGCACTGAAAGTAATTCGGAGTTTGCCGCATGCTACGGCAACTCTGCTAGTGATTTCAACGCTGCTGACCCCGGCAGCGTAGGTTTTAGCTCAGCTGGGAGAGGTGATCTGGGTCGGTGGGAGAGACTCCCCATCACACCAGTTGGTCGACGGGCTTTAACCGTCAGCCCGCCTGCTCGCAGGAGGAAAAGTCTCCTGCCTGTAGGATTAAGGCCAGCCAGGTCGGTGGAGCTCCAAAAGGAAGGAGCCACCGATCCAGATCAGCCGCCAGGGCCAAGCGACCGGGAGGCTGCTCAGATGGAAATGTCTGAAATGGACTACGAGCTGTTTGGACCTCTAGGAACCTACAGTGGCAGTAGTAGCCGCAGCAGCAGCAGCAACAGTATGAGGGCACAAAACAAAAGCCCTACGAAAAGCGGTACAAGAAAATCCAGACCGAGAACGAAGGGGGTCGCTGGACCAGAAATGAAATCTGGAGCAGTTGGTGCCGCCAGCAAAAGGGGAGGTGGGACCAAGTTGGCCACTCCAAAGGTGTCCAATCCTTTGGCATCTCCGAAAGAGTGGCCGTCCCTCCCTCCTACTCAAAGTTTGTCCAGCCAGGACAGGACCATCCCTCCCGGGCAGAAGACGCCGCCTGTATCACCACCATCACCTACAGTATCAGCATCTCCTGCCCTCTCAGCAACTCAAGACAAGTGGGGACCCCAGTCCCAGCTAAGCCCCGAAGAGTACCGTCGGTTGTTTGACGAAAAATACAAACAATTGACCGACGGTAACAACATCAAAGCAGCTCCAGGTGCGGTGGATCGACTAGCGAAAAGAATAGTATCGCTAGTCACCATCGACACCAAAACCAAGGGGTTGGCTGGGGTCGAAGTGAATCAAATGGCGGACCTTCTGTACGGGCTTAAAGTCCCAGCATCCTATGTGTGCCGCAGAGGGTTCGCCACTTGGGATATTCTGCTGCCAAGTGAACAGGAAGCAGAAAAAGTGTCCAGGGCCGACCTGAGATTTAAAAATCTCATTCTCAGGCCGGAGTACTTGAGTAGGAGAAGGACTTTAGTCACCGTCCTTGGCGTCCCCTGCTATATTAGCTCAGAACAGCTTGGTGCTGTCCTAAGTCAGTATGGGGACGTCGAAGCTATAGTCCCGGTCCGTGGTCCCCGTAACCTTATGGTAGGGGACTACAAAATAAATATGAGAGTCGACCGGGACGGCTTCAATAATATCCCACCCCTACTCAAGTGCGACACCTGGACAATGAGTGTCATCGTCGAGGGTAGGAGGCCACATTGTTGGCATTGTGAGCAGAAGGGGCATATGGCGAAAGCCTGCCCGAAAAAATTTCCACCTAAAAAGACCCCTTCTGCTCAAGCCCCGGGAGTGAAAGCGGCGTCAGTGGCACCAGCAGCTCCTCCACCAACGACCGGAGGGGGCACTGCAACAACAACAACAACAACAACAACAACAAAAGACTGGAGCAAGGTGGTGAAAGGTGGAAAGACCATCCCCACCGAAGAACCAAGTTCCAGTCCGGAGCAGTCCCCCTCCAAAAAGGTGCAGCCCCCGGGTGAAAAAGGGGGGCGGCTACCCACAGTGTCGCGAAATCTAGATATTCCCACCGAGGAGCCGCAGCCTTCAACATCTGGATTGGCAGTGGCAACTAAGAGGAAGCAGACGGTCCCCTTGACAACATCAGACTCGGAAGGGGAGAAACACGATGAAAACAAAATGGAAGATGACGCTGGGCCGGCTCCAGAGACAGAGAAAAAGGAATCTAGGGATTTGAAAAGAGCCACAAAAAAGGCTAAGAAAGATAAAGAGGCTGGACCCCAATCCCCTGCCCCAACGTCTGAAGAGATGACCGTCTCTTCTGCTCAGACTCCTGAATCCCAACCCCCTACCCCTAATACTGAGCAGAAATCCCCCTCCCCTGTTGATTCTACCCCAGCTAGCTCCCGCTCTCTGTCTCAAAACAAAAAGCCGGAGCCCAAAATTAGCAGCAGGTCTGCTTCTCGTTCCCCAGTAAGGAAGGAAAAAACCCGAAGGCTCCCCTTCTTGCCAGGGGACCATATCTGCGAAGCAGATTTTCACCTTGTCGCTGCCAATCTCAACTCGAGACAGTTAAAAATCGTGCGGCCGCTGCAGCTCCTCACTCAGACCCAGGGGCTAGATATCACCAAGCCCCAAAATTTTCCAGATGCCCCCTTGATCATCACTTTCATCCGAAAGACCAGGGAAGGCAGGACGAGAAGCCTTTGGAAAATGGTTGAGGCCGCCAAGGGGGCAATTCCGGGTCTGAAACTGGTGGATGATACCCATGACTCCCTCAAACAGCTGAGAAAAGATAGCGAAGGGAGGGTCCCTATGTACGTCCACCCTTGTTTTTATAGGGCCCTCAAACTCACCTTTCCATTGGATGTCGGGGGCATTACCCGAGACGGACGGGTTACGTCCGACTTACTAACGGGTAATATGGCTAATGCCTGCGGCATCCTCGTCCCGAAAGACTTCAGACCGGTGGTTGACACTGATTAGTGCAGATGGCCGCGAACTTAGTTTTAGGAAGCCTGAACACAAGGGGCATGAGGTCTTTAAGCAAAGCTAAACGCATACTGGGGGACCTCATGTCTTTTGACATAGATGTGGCTGCGTTACAGGAAACTCACTATGATTCGATCGACGATCACCGACTGCTGTCGAAGCATTTCGATGTTTTTTCAGCTTTCGGTGACCGTTGTGCTAGGGGAGTTTCCTTGTTAGTAAGACGCACCCTGTCCGCAAGTGTAAACGTTGTTCACGCGGATGCTGATGGCAGACTGGTCGTGGCCGATGTTGCCGTAAAAAGTGCTGCATTTCGAATCGTCGCGGTTTATGCGCCCAATATCGCTCGGGAGAGGGCTCTCTTTTTCCGGGGGTTGGAGGGGTTCCTCGGGGGTTCGAAGCGGTTAATTTTACTGGGGGATTGGAATGCCATCCTTGATCCCAAAATAGATAAGGTCGGTGGGCCTAGAGGGTCTGGTGGGTGTGAGACCAGCCTTTCTGATCTGATGACTGAATGTGATCTGGTCGATAGGTTTCGTGTCGATCACCCGGGGCGGGAGTGGTGGACGTGGCTTTCTAATAGGCCTTCCGTTTCAAGTACTTACTTGGATCGGTTGTTAGTGAGAAGAGGCAAAGTAGATTATATCTCTTGTCCCACGTTCCACTGGTTAGCCCATTCTGACCACAAATTACTTGTGGCCAGTATGGAAATAGAACCTAAAACCCATAAGTTAGCTGGGTACTGGAAGTTAAATACCTCCTTACTGGAGATACGTGACTTCCGGGACAGGCTAACACTTAATTTTCAAAAGGGATTAGTGGGGGCGGTAACCGGGAGTAAGTGGTGGGTTAACGCCAAATGTGACATTAGGAGCTTTTCTGTCAAATATAGCCAACGCCTCGCCTTAAATAAGGCTGAGACAGAAAAGCGTTTAGAAAATAAGCTGGCCCGGGCGGTGGAAGGGGGGGATTCCCTAGCCATAAACTTAGCTAAGGGGGACCTGAAACGTTCGGCTAACGAGCGGTATGAAGGTCAAGTAGTCAGGGCTAGGTTAGAAAGAGTGTCCAACGAAGCCGTGAATGTTGACGCTGCAGAGCGTAGAGCTCCACTATGTCGCAACTCGGACGGCTATATTCGTCAAATTCAAAGCCCGGAAGGACACACCCTTGTGTCGGCTCGGGAGATTTGTGAGGGGTTTCGGGAGCATTTCGCGGATCGCTTCACCCAACTGTCCAGACTCCGCGTCGAGGAGTTTGGCAACTATTTGGCCGGTTCGCCCCGCCTGGAGGCGGCTCGAGCGGCTAGTTGTGATGGGCGCATTACAGAATGTGAGGTCCTGACTGCGTTGAAGCAGGTCGGCTACGACAAATCTCCGGGACTTGATGGTTTGCCCTATGAATTGTTCTTGAGGCTGTCGCACATGTTCGTACCTATTCTGACGGATGTGTTCAACCACTGGTTTGCACAGGGTTCTATCCCTGGTCAAGTCACCAGGGGAGTGATCACATTGCTTAAGAAAAAGGGCGAGCATGTTGGGGGTTTAGATGACTATAGGCCCATAACTCTGTTAAATACAGATTTAAAGATTTTGGCCAAAGTTCTTGCAAATCGGTTGCAGGCTGTTATTGGTGAATTGATTGAACCTGATCAGAATTATGCTGTGAAGGGGAGATCGATTCAGAACAACTTGCATCTGATACGCACGATCTTAGAGGGGTTAGAAGACGACACCGAAGCCGCGCTGATCAATTTAGATCAGTCCAAAGCTTTTGATAGGGTTGACCATCGGTTCTTGGGATCTGTTTTAGAAACCACCGGTTTTACACCGGACTTCCGCAGATGGATTTCCATGCTGTATCACAGCCCGACGGCAGTGGTGCAGGTAAACGGGATGCGATCGGAATCGTTTGCTGTTTCTCGGTCGGTACGTCAGGGGTGTCCGTTGTCTCCTCTCCTCTACGTTCTTGCGTTGGAACCCTTCCTGCGCAAGCTGAGGCAAGGGGAGGCTGGACCCGCCCTACGCGGTATCGCTCTACCTGGTGGTGCGCGAGCCAGGGTCTCCGCGTATGCCGATGATGTTACCGTGTTCGTCTCGTGCCGTCGAGACATCTCCACGGTAACTAAGGCACTCAAAAGGTATGAAGATGTTACAGGGGCCGTGGTCAACCTTAGCAAATCCAATGGCCTAAGGTTGGCTGCCTGGAGTGGCGCGGATGCGCTGCCGGGCCTTTTCAACTGGTCCGATGGCCCGGTTCGAATCCTCGGCGTGTGGTTCGGACCGGGTCTCCAGCTTGATAAGAATTGGTCGGAAGTACAGTCTAAGGTCGAAGCGTCTGTAAGGATTTGGCTTCGAAGGGGGCTTTCCCTTAAAGGTCGAGCTGAGGCGTGCGCCATGTACGTCTTTCCGCTTATCCTTTACCGATTGGCTGTACTACCTCTGCCTGCAGACCGCTTGGCGGCTTTAACGCGTACGCTTTTCTCGCTTTTGTGGAACAAGAGAAAGCCGCTAGTCTGTAGACAGGTCTGTACTCAACGTCCTGATGTTGGGGGCTTGGGAATGCCCGACTTGGCGAGCCATTTATATGCCGAGAGGTTAACATTCCTGAGTAGAACTTTGACAGAGGAGTCCGCGTGGGGCCCTGCGGTTGAGAAGGCTTTTCCCAACCTCACCCCTGACCACTTGGCTGAATGCCGGCGTAGGCCAAGGGGTCAATCGCGGTTCTTCAACGAATGCCGAACTGCGCTCAGAGTGCTGCCGGGGTCCAGTGACCTCGCCCGGTCTAGGAAAACACTATATCGGGAGTTAGTGGTGGGGACCGCTTTGGATCCACTTGGGGAGCGACTTAGATTGTCGGAGGAGGAGGTTCGCTCTCAGTGGAATTGGGCGCCAGGCCGGAGTTATCTTAACAATACTGAGTTTTCTCTAACCTGGCGATTAGTTCGAAATGTAGTACCCCTTAATGGCATACGCTTCAGTATTGGTCTAAGTATGGACCCTTTTTGTCCACGTTGCGAGGATGATGAAATTGAAACGGCCAAGCACGCCTTTTTCAACTGCTCCAAGCTGCGTGAATACTGGACGTATGTCAACGAGGTGACGGCTCGCATCGTTCCCGAGCGGGTGACGTGCCTGGATTTAGAATCCGTTGTTTTCAACATGGACCCATTGTGGCCCAGGGAGAAACGAATGGTGTTACTTGCGATTTTAGCCGTAGCTAGACTCGTAGTGTGGTCTTCACGCTTAGACATAGGGAGCGGTGGGGTGCCGCCTTCTTATTATGATTTAATTTCGTATTTTAAGCATCAACTTAAAATCAAAATTAAATGTGATAGAAGGAGGTTACCCTTCTCGCTATTTAAAAGTAGGTGGATACACACCGCTAGTTTATGTGTGTTCATACGGAATAAAATTGAGTTCGTGTTCCCTGCCTAAGCATGGCACACGCCGACCTTAGGTATTTCTTTTTGACAAATTTGTCTTAAATATCCAATTGTTGGATCAGTCCCTATAGCTAGTAGTACAAATGAGTCCTGTTTTCCCCATCTTTATTTTAGGTGTCAGAACTCCTCCAGGATGCCCGCTCCCCGATTTACTTTATCCCTGGCCTGCCCTAATGGTATTTATCCTGGAGGACACCGCACATCCCCCCCCCCCCAAATAAACCCTACCCAATATTTATTTTGTCCCCCTAGGCAACGCCCACTCCCACTTAGGAGCTGACTCTCTTGCTTTCGGTTGTTCCGGAAGACAGTGAGCAGTTCATACCTTAGATAGGATGGGAGGGTCCTACTAACTTACCATAATTAGCATTTTATTTTGTTCTTTATTGTTACATCCATTTTATTTTTATTTATTTTTGGGGGATTTTTTAAGGCTTAGTTTTTGTTGTCCCACTCCCTATCACCATACTCTGTACATATTATTTTTGTAAATAAAAAATCATGAAACAACCTGGGGATATTTTAAGTAGATTAAGTCCATAGAGTAAATGTGGTATTGTGGTGATTGAAGCTAGTTTTTTAGGGCATAGACCAGTGGACGACCCCCGACCCCCACTCCTCCCCCATACCCGTTTTTGGCCTTGTGCCACATCTGTTTTTATATGTAAATATTTAAAGAGATAAATAAACAGAGCACACTCCTATCAAGACAAGCACAGTTTTCAAATTGACGTCGTTATTTTTTACCCCAGGATTTTTTCTTTGGATTTTTACGTTGGATTTTTACTTTGAAGTTTTACTTTGGAGTTTTACTTTGAAGTTTTACGTTGGATTTTTACGTTGGATTTTTACTTTGGATTTTTACTTGGGAGTGACACGCTACTTGGCCTCTTGTGCACCTTTTTTGACCGGGGACTCTCTCTGTCCCCTGGGCAAGCCCCTTTTGGGCACCATTGTTCTTCTCACCCCTTTTGGGTGATCACCCCTCTTGGGTGATTCGTATAGCCCCTTTTGGGCACTAACTGAGTTTATTTTCTTCTTGTTTTTAGGTTTGTTCTGAACCCAGGTACAACTTAAGCAGCTGGCCGGATTTGGTTGAACAGCTAGAGTCACATTTAGCAAACGTTCTTCCATCTCCAAATCGGCGGGTTAGCGCCGGGTTCAGATCTGGTTTTATTTTCACAATTTTTTTTTTTTTTTTTTTTTTTTTTTTTTTTTTTTTTTTTTTCACACCTAAAAAAAAAAAAGTAATATTACGCGTTTTGTTTTTATTCTGCCGTTGTGCAGGGCAAAACGGAAGAGGGGAGGACTGGACCGAGCTCCGGTGGAGGCTTAGTGCCTAGCTCGGGCTCTGGTTCCCAGATGCCTAAAAAACATCTGGGGGCCGGAGTAGGCCAAGACTTAACGTACGGGTTTTTTGACGACTTAGGCGGCATGCCCAGTACCTACGGCAGTGCTGTCCCCCGCACTGAAAGTAATTCGGAGTTTGCCGCATGCTACGGCAACTCTGCTAATGATTTAAACGCTGCTGACCCCGGCAGCGTAGGTTTTAGCTCAGCTGGGAGAGGTGATCTGGGTCGGTGGGAGAGACTCCCCATCACACCAGTTGGTCGACGGGCTTTAACCGTCAGCCCGCCTGCTCGCAGGAGGAAAAGTCTCCTGCCTGTAGGATTAAGGCCAGCCAGGTCGGTGGAGCTCCAACAGGAAGGAGCCACCGATCCAGATCAGCCGCCAGGGCCAAGCGACCGGGAGGCTGCTCAGATGGAAATGTCTGAAATGGACTACGAGCTGTTTGGACCTCTAGGAAACTACAGTGGCAGTAGTAGCCGCAGCAGCAGCAGCAACAGTGTGAGGGCACCAAACAAAAGCCCTACGAAAACCGGTACAAGAAAATCCAGACCGAGAACGAAGGGGGTCGCTGGACCAGAAATGAAATCTGGAGCAGTTGGTGCCGCCAGCAAAAGGGGAGGTGGGACCAAGTTGGCCACTCCAAAGGTGTCCAATCCTTTGGCATCTCCGAAAGAGTGGCCGTCCCTCCCTCCTACTCAAAGTTTGTCCAGCCAGGACAGGACCATCCCTCCCGGGCAGAAGACGCCGCCTGTATCACCACCATCACCTACAGTATCAGCATCTCCTGCCCTCTCAGCAACTCAAGACAAGTGGGGACCCCAGTCCCAGCTAAGCCCCGAAGAGTACCGTCGGTTGTTTGACGAAAAATACAAACAATTGACCGACGGTAACAACATCAAAGCAGCTCCAGGTGCGGTGGATCGACTAGCGAAAAGAATAGTATCGCTAGTCACCATCGACACCAAAACCAAGGGGTTGGCTGGGGTCGAAGTGAATCAAATGGCGGACCTTCTGTACGGGCTTAAAGTCCCAGCATCCTATGTGTGCCGCAGAGGGTTCGCCACATGGGATATTCTGCTGCCAAGTGAACAGGAAGCAGAAAAAGTGTCCAGGGCCGACCTGAGATTTAAAAATCTCATTCTCAGGCCGGAGTACTTGAGTAGGAGAAGGACTTTAGTCACCGTCCTTGGCGTCCCCTGCTATATTAGCTCAGAACAGCTTGGTGCTGTCCTAAGTCAGTATGGGGACGTCGAAGCCATAGTCCCGGTCCGTGGTCCCCGTAACCTTATGGTAGGGGACTACAAAATAAATATGAGAGTCGACCGGGACGGCTTCAATAATATCCCACCCCTACTCAAGTGCGACACCTGGACAATGAGTGTCATCGTCGAGGGTAGGAGGCCACATTGTTGGCATTGTGAGCAGAAGGGGCATATGGCGAAAGCCTGCCCGAAAAAATTTCCACCTAAAAAGACCCCTTCTGCTCAAGCCCCGGGAGTGAAAGCGGCGTCAGTGGCACCAGCAGCTCCTCCACCAACGACCGGAGGGGGCACTGCAACAACAACAACAACAACAACAACAAAAGACTGGAGCAAGGTGGTGAAAGGTGGAAAGACCATCCCCACCGAAGAACCAAGTTCCAGTCCGGAGCAGCCCCCCTCCAAAAAGGTGCAGCCCCCGGGTGAAAAAGGGGGGCGGCTACCCACAGTGTCGCGAAATCTAGATATTCCCACCGAGGAGCCGCAGCCTTCAACATCTGGATTGGCAGTGGCAACTAAGAGGAAGCAGACGGTCCCCTTGACAACATCAGACTCGGAAGGGGAGAAACAAGACGAAAACAAAATGGAAGATGACGCTGGGCCGGCTCCAGAGACAGAGAAAAAGGAATCTCGGGATTTGAAAAGAGCCACAAAAAAGGCTAAGAAAGATAAAGAGGCTGGACCCCAATCCCCTGCCCCAACGTCTGAAGAGATGACCGTCTCTTCTGCTCAGACTCCTGAATCCCAACCCCCTACCCCTAATACTGAGCAGAAATCCCCCTCCCCTGTTGATTCTACCCCAGCTAGCTCCCGCTCTCTGTCTCAAAACAAAAAGCCGGAGCCCAAAATTAGCAGCAGGTCTGCTTCTCGTTCCCCAGTAAGGAAGGAAAAAACCCGAAGGCTCCCCTTCTTGCCAGGGGACCATATCTGCGAAGCAGATTTTCACCTTGTCGCTGCCAATCTCAACTCGAGACAGTTAAAAATCGTGCGGCCGCTGCAGCTCCTCACTCAGACCCAGGGGCTAGATATCACCAAGCCCCAAAATTTTCCAGATGCCCCCTTGATCATCACTTTCATCCGAAAGACCAGGGAAGGCAGGACGAGAAGCCTTTGGAAAATGGTTGAAGCCGCCAAGGGGGCAATTCCGGGTCTGAAACTGGTGGATGATACCCATGACTCCCTCAAACAGCTGAGAAAAGATAGCGAAGGGAGGGTCCCTATGTACGTCCACCCTTGTTTTTATAGGGCCCTAAAACTCACCTTTCCATTGGATGTCGGGGGCATTACCCGAGACGGACGGGTTACGTCCGACTTACTAACGGGTAATATGGCTAATGCCTGCGGCATCCTCGTCCCGAAAGACTTCAGACCGGTGGTTGACACTGATTAGTGCAGATGGCCGCGAACTTAGTTTTAGGAAGCCTGAACACAAGGGGCATGAGGTCTTTAAGCAAAGCTAAACGCATACTGGGGGACCTCATGTCTTTTGACATAGATGTGGCTGCGTTACAGGAAACTCACTATGATTCGATCGACGATCACCGACTGCTGTCGAAGCATTTCGATGTTTTTTCAGCTTTCGGTGACCGTTGTGCTAGGGGAGTTTCCTTGTTAGTAAGACGCACCCTGTCCGCAAGTGTAAACGTTGTTCACGCGGATGCTGATGGCAGACTGGTCGTGGCCGATGTTGCCGTAAAAAGTGCTGCATTTCGAATCGTCGCGGTTTATGCGCCCAATATCGCTCGGGAGAGGGCTCTCTTTTTCCGGGGGTTGGAGGGGTTCCTCGGGGGTTCAAAGCGGTTAATTTTACTGGGGGATTGGAATGCCATCCTTGATCCCAAAATAGATAAGGTCGGTGGGCCTAGAGGGTCTGGTGGGTGTGAGACCAGCCTTTCTGATCTGATGACTGAATGCGATCTGGTCGATAGGTTTCGTGTCGATCACCCGGGGCGGGAGTGGTGGACGTGGCTTTCTAATAGGCCTTCCGTTTCAAGTACTTACTTGGATCGGTTGTTAGTGAGAAGAGGCAAAGTAGATTATATCTCTTGTCCCACGTTCCACTGGTTAGCCCATTCTGACCACAAATTACTTGTGGCCAGTATGGAAATAGAACCTAAAACCCATAAGTTAGCTGGGTACTGGAAGTTAAATACCTCCTTACTGGAGATACGTGACTTCCGGGACAGGCTAACACTTAATTTTCAAAAGGGATTAGTGGGGGCGGTAACCGGGAGTAAGTGGTGGGTTAACGCCAAATGTGACATTAGGAGCTTTTCTGTCAAATATAGCCAACGCCTCGCCTTAAATAAGGCTGAGACAGAAAAGCGTTTAGAAAATAAGCTGGCCCGGGCGGTGGAAGGGGGGGATTCCCTAGCCATAAACTTAGCTAAGGGGGACCTGAAACGTTCGGCTAACGAGCGGTATGAAGGTCAAGTAGTCAGGGCTAGGTTAGAAAGAGTGTCCAACGAAGCCGTGAATGTTGACGCTGCAGAGCGTAGAGCTCCACTATGTCGCAACTCGGACGGCTATATTCGTCAAATTCAAAGCCCGGAAGGACACACCCTTGTGTCGGCTCGGGAGATTTGTGAGGGGTTTCGGGAGCATTTCGCGGATCGCTTCACCCAACTGTCCAGACTCCGCGTCGAGGAGTTTGGCAACTATTTGGCCGGTTCGCCCCGCCTGGAGGCGGTTCGAGCGGCTAGTTGTGATGGGCGCATTACAGAATGTGAGGTCCTCACTGCGTTGAAGCAGGTCGGCTACGACAAATCTCCGGGACTTGATGGTTTGCCCTATGAATTGTTCTTGAGGCTGTCGCACATGTTCGTACCTATTCTGACGGATGTGTTCAACCACTGGTTTGCACAGGGTTCTATCCCTGGTCAAGTCACCAGGGGAGTGATCACATTGCTTAAGAAAAAGGGCGAGCATGTTGGGGGTTTAGATGACTATAGGCCCATAACTCTGTTAAATACAGATTTAAAGATTTTGGCCAAAGTTCTTGCAAATCGGTTGCAGGCTGTTATTGGTGAATTGATTGAACCTGATCAGAATTATGCTGTGAAGGGGAGATCGATTCAGAACAACTTGCATCTGATACGCACGATCTTAGAGGGGTTAGAAGACGACACCGAAGCCGCGCTGATCAATTTAGATCAGTCCAAAGCTTTTGATAGGGTTGACCATCGGTTCTTGGGATCTGTTTTAGAAACCGCCGGTTTTACACCGGACTTCCGCAGATGGATTTCCATGCTGTATCACAGCCCGACGGCAGTGGTGCAGGTAAACGGGATGCGATCGGAATCGTTTGCTGTTTCTCGGTCGGTACGTCAGGGGTGTCCGTTGTCTCCTCTCCTCTACGTTCTTGCGTTGGAACCCTTCCTGCGCAAGCTGAGGCAAGGGGAGGCTGGACCCGCCCTACGCGGTATCGCTCTACCTGGTGGTGCGCGAGCCAGGGTCTCCGCGTATGCCGATGATGTTACCGTGTTCGTCTCGTGCCGTCGAGACATCTCCACGGTAACTAAGGCACTCAAAAGGTATGAAGATGTTACAGGGGCCGTGGTCAACCTTAGCAAATCCAATGGCCTAAGGTTGGCTGCCTGGAGTGGCGCGGATGCGCTGCCGGGCCTTTTCAACTGGTCCGATGGCCCGGTTCGAATCCTCGGCGTGTGGTTCGGACCGGGTCTCCAGCTTGATAAGAATTGGTCGGAAGTACAGTCTAAGGTCGAAGCGTCTGTAAGGATTTGGCTTCGAAGGGGGCTTTCCCTTAAAGGTCGAGCTGAGGCGTGCGCCATGTACGTCTTTCCGCTTATCCTTTACCGATTGGCTGTACTACCTCTGCCTGCGGACCGCTTGGCGGCTTTAACGCGTACGCTTTTCTCGCTTTTGTGGAACAAGAGAAAGCCGCTAGTCTGTAGACAGGTCTGTACTCAACGTCCTGATGTTGGGGGCTTGGGAATGCCCGACTTGGCGAGCCATTTATATGCCGAGAGGTTAACATTCCTGAGTAGAACTTTGACAGAGGAGTCCGCGTGGGGCCCTGCGGTTGAGAAGGCTTTTCCCAACCTCACCCCTGACCACTTGGCTGAATGCCGTCGTAGGCCAAGGGGTCAATCGCGGTTCTTCAACGAATGCCGAACTGCGCTCAGAGTGCTGCCGGGGTCCAGTGACCTCGCCCGGTCTAGGAAAACACTATATCGGGAGTTAGTGGTGGGGACCGCTTTGGATCCACTTGGGGAGCGACTTGGATTGTCGGAGGAGGAGGTTCGCTCTCAGTGGAATTGGGCGCCAGGCCGGAGTTATCTTAACAATACTGAGTTTTCTCTAACCTGGCGATTAGTTCGAAATGTAGTACCCCTTAATGGCATACGCTTCAGTATTGGTCTAAGTATGGACCCTTTTTGTCCACGTTGCGAGGATGATGAAATTGAAACGGCCAAGCACGCCTTTTTCAACTGCTCCAAGCTGCGTGAATACTGGACGTATGTCAACGAGGTGACGGCTCGCATCGTTCCCGAGCGGGTGACGTGCCTGGATTTAGAATCCGTTGTTTTCAACATGGACCCATTGTGGCCCAGGGAGAAACGAATGGTGTTACTTGCGATTTTAGCCGTAGCTAGACTCGTAGTGTGGTCTTCACGCTTAGACATAGGGAGCGGTGGGGTGCCGCCTTCTTATTATGATTTAATTTCGTATTTTAAGCATCAACTTAAAATCAAAATTAAATGTGATAGAAGGAGGTTACCCTTCTCGCTATTTAAAAGTAGGTGGATACACACCGCTAGTTTATGTGTGTTCATACGGAATAAAATTGAGTTCGTGTTCCCTGCCTAAGCATGGCACACGCCGACCTTAGGTATTTCTTTTTGACAAGTTTGTCTTAAATATCCAATTGTTGGATCAGTCCCTATAGCTAGTAGTACAAATGAGTCCTGTTTTCCCCATCTTTATTTTAGGTGTCAGAACTCCTCCAGGATGCCCGCTCCCCGATTTACTTTATCCCTGGCCTGCCCTAATGGTATTTATCCTGGAGGACACCGCACATCCCCCCCCCAAATAAACCCTACCCAATATTTATTTTGTCCCCCTAGGCAACGCCCACTCCCACTTAGGAGCTGACTCTCTTGCTTTCGGTTGTTCCGGAAGACAGTGAGCAGTTCATACCTTAGATAGGATGGGAGGGTCCTACTAACTTACCATAATTAGCATTTTATTTTGTTCTTTATTTTTACATCCATTTTATTTTGATTTATTTTTGGGGGATTTTTTAAGGCTTAGTTTTTGTTCTCCCACTCCCTATCACCATACTCTGTACATATTATTTTTGTAAATAAAAATCATGAAACAACCTGGGGATATTTTAAGTAGATTAAGTCCATAGAGTAAATGTCGTATTGTGGTGATTGAAGCTAGTTTTTTAGGGCATAGACCAGTGGACGACCCCCGACCCCCACTCCTCCCCCATACCCGTTTTGGCCTTGTGCCACATCTGTTTCTATATTTTTGTAAATATTTAAAGAGATAAATAAACAGAGCACACTCCTATCAAGACAAGCACAGTTTTCAAATTGACGTCGTTATTTTTTACCCCAGGATTTTTACTTTGCATTTTTACTTTGGATTTTTACTTTGAAGTTTTACTTTGGATTTTTACTTTGAAGTTTTACTTTGGATTTTTACGTTGGATTTTTACTTTGGATTTTTACTTGGGAGTGACACGCTACTTGGCCTCTTGTGCACCTTTTTTTACCGGGGACTCTCTCTCTGTCCCCTGGGCAAGCCCCTTTTGGGCACCATTGTTCTTCTCACCCCTTTTGGGTGATCACCCCTCTTGGGTGATTCGTATAGCCCCTTTTGGGCACTAACTGAGTTTATTTTCTTCTTGTTTTTAGGTTTGTTCTGAACCCAGGTACAACTTAAGCAGCTGGCCGGATTTGGTTGAACAGCTAGAGTCACATTTAGCAAACGTTCTTCCATCTCCAAATCGGCGGGTTAGCGCCGGGTTCAGAACTGGTTTTATTTTCGAATTTTTTTTTTTTTTTTTTTTTTTTTTTTTTTTTTTTTCACGCCTTAAAAAAAAAAAAAATAATACTACGCGTTTTGTTTTTATTCTGCCGTTGTGCAGGGCAAAACGGAAGAGGGGAGGACTGGACCGAGCTCCGGTGGAGGCTTAGTGCCTAGCTCGGGCTCTGGTTCCCAGATGCCTAAAAAACATCTGGGGGCCGGAGTAGGCCAAGACTTAACGTACGGGTTTTTTGACGACTTAGGCGGCATGCCCAGTACCTACGGCAGTGCTGTCCCCCGCACTGAAAGTAATTCGGAGTTTGCCGCATGCTGCGGCAACTCTGCTAGTGATTTCAACGCTGCTGACCCCGGCAGCGTAGGTTTTAGCTCAGCTGGGAGAGGTGATCTGGGTCGGTGGGAGAGACTCCCCATCACACCAGTTGGTCGACGGGCTTTAACCGTCAGCCCGCCTGCTCGCAGGAGGAAAAGTCTCCTGCCTGTAGGATTAAGGCCAGCCAGGTCGGTGGAGCTCCAACAGGAAGGAGCCACCGATCCAGATCAGCCGCCAGGGCCAAGCGACCGGGAGGCTGCTCAGATGCAAATGTCCGAAATAGACTATGAGCTGTTTGGACCTCTAGGAACCTACAGTGGCAGTAGTAGCCGCAGCAGCAGCAGCAACAGTATGAGGGCACCAAACAAAAGCCCTACGAAAAGCGGTACAAGAAAATCCAGACCGAGAACGAAGGGGGTCGCTGGACCAGAAATGAAATCTGGAGCAGTTGGTGCCGCCAGCAAAAGGGGAGGTGGGACCAAGTTGGCCACTCCAAAGGTGTCCAATCCTTTGGCATCTCCGAAAGAGTGGCCGTCCCTCCCTCCTACTCAAAGTTTGTCCAGCCAGGACAGGACCATCCCTCCCGGGCAGAAGACGCCGCCTGTATCACCACCATCACCTACAGTATCAGCATCTCCTGCCCTCTCAGCAACTCAAGACAAGTGGGGACCCCAGTCCCAGCTAAGCCCCGAAGAGTACCGTCGGTTGTTTGACGAAAAATACAAACAATTGACCGACGGTAACAACATCAAAGCAGCTCCAGGTGCGGTGGATCGACTAGCGAAAAGAATAGTATCGCTAGTCACCATCGACACCAAAACCAAGGGGTTGGCTGGGGTCGAAGTGAATCAAATGGCGGACCTTCTGTACGGGCTTAAAGTCCCAGCATCCTATGTGTGCCGCAGAGGGTTCGCCACATGGGATATTCTGCTGCCAAGTGAACAGGAAGCAGAAAAAGTGTCCAGGGCCGACCTGAGATTTAAAAATCTCATTCTCAGGCCGGAGTACTTGAGTAGGAGAAGGACTTTAGTCACCGTCCTTGGCGTCCCCTGCTATATTAGCTCAGAACAGCTTGGTGCTGTCCTGAGTCAGTATGGGGACGTCGAAGCTATAGTCCCGGTCCGTGGTCCCCGTAACCTTATGGTAGGGGACTACAAAATAAATATGAGAGTCGACCGGGACGGCTTCAATAATATCCCACCCCTACTCAAGTGCGACACCTGGACAATGAGTGTCATCGTCGAGGGTAGGAGGCCACATTGTTGGCATTGTGAGCAGAAGGGGCATATGGCGAAAGCCTGCCCGAAAAAATTTCCACCTAAAAAGACCCCTTCTGCTCAAGCCCCGGGAGTGAAAGCGGCGTCAGTGGCACCAGCAGCTCCTCCACCAACGACCGGAGGGGGCACTGCAACAACAACAACAACAACAACAAAAGACTGGAGCAAGGTGGTGAAAGGTGGAAAGACCATCCCCACCGAAGAACCAAGTTCCAGTCCGGAGCAGTCCCCCTCCAAAAAGGTGCAGCCCCCGGGTGAAAAAGGGGGGCGGCTACCCACAGTGTCGCGAAATCTAGATATTCCCACCGAGGAGCCGCAGCCTTCAACATCTGGATTGGCAGTGGCAACTAAGAGGAAGCAGACGGTCCCCTTGACAACATCAGACTCGGAAGGGGAGAAACAAGACGAAAACAAAATGGAAGATGACGCTGGGCCGGCTCCAGAGACAGAGAAAAAGGAATCTCGGGATTTGAAAAGAGCCACAAAAAAGGCTAAGAAAGATAAAGAGGCTGGACCCCAATCCCCTGCCCCAACGTCTGAAGAGATGACCGTCTCTTCTGCTCAGACTCCTGAATCCCAACCCCCTACCCCTAATACTGAGCAGAAATCCCCCTCCCCTGTTGATTCTACCCCAGCTAGCTCCCGCTCTCTGTCTCAAAACAAAAAGCCGGAGCCCAAAATTAGCAGCAGGTCTGCTTCTCGTTCCCCAGTAAGGAAGGAAAAAACCCGAAGGCTCCCCTTCTTGCCAGGGGACCATATCTGCGAAGCAGATTTTCACCTTGTCGCTGCCAATCTCAACTCGAGACAGTTAAAAATCGTGCGGCCGCTGCAGCTCCTCACTCAGACCCAGGGGCTAGATATCACCAAGCCCCCAAATTTTCCAGATGCCCCCTTGATCATCACTTTCATCCGAAAGACCAGGGAAGGCAGGACGAGAAGCCTTTGGAAAATGGTTGAGGCCGCCAAGGGGGCAATTCCGGGTCTGAAACTGGTGGATGATACCCATGACTCCCTCAAACAGCTGAGAAAAGATAGCGAAGGGAGGGTCCCTATGTACGTCCACCCTTGTTTTTATAGGGCCCTAAAACTCACCTTTCCATTGGATGTCGGGGGCATTACCCGAGACGGACGGGTTACGTCCGACTTACTAACGGGTAATATGGCTAATGCCTGCGGCATCCTCGTCCCGAAAGACTTCAGACCGGTGGTTGACACTGATTAGTGCAGATGGCCGCGAACTTAGTTTTAGGAAGCCTGAACACAAGGGGCATGAGGTCTTTAAGCAAAGCTAAACGCATACTGGGGGACCTCATGTCTTTTGACATAGATGTGGCTGCGTTACAGGAAACTCACTATGATTCGATCGACGATCACCGACTGCTGTCGAAGCATTTCGATGTTTTTTCAGCTTTCGGTGACCGTTGTGCTAGGGGAGTTTCCTTGTTAGTAAGACGCACCCTGTCCGCAAGTGTAAACGTTGTTCACGCGGATGCTGATGGCAGACTGGTCGTGGCCGATGTTGCCGTAAAAAGTGCTGCATTTCGAATCGTCGCGGTTTATGCGCCCAATATCGCTCGGGAGAGGGCTCTCTTTTTCCGGGGGTTGGAGGGGTTCCTCGGGGGTTCAAAGCGGTTAATTTTACTGGGGGATTGGAATGCCATCCTTGATCCCAAAATAGATAAGGTCGGTGGGCCTAGAGGGTCTGGTGGGTGTGAGACCAGCCTTTCTGATCTGATGACTGAATGTGATCTGGTCGATAGGTTTCGTGTCGATCACCCAGGGCGGGAGTGGTGGACGTGGCTTTCTAATAGGCCTTCCGTTTCAAGTACTTACTTGGATCGGTTGTTAGTGAGAAGAGGCAAAGTAGATTATATCTCTTGTCCCACGTTCCACTGGTTAGCCCATTCTGACCACAAATTACTTGTGGCCAGTATGGAAATAGAACCTAAAACCCATAAGTTAGCTGGGTACTGGAAGTTAAATACCTCCTTACTGGAGATACGTGACTTCCGGGACAGGCTAACACTTAATTTTCAAAAGGGATTAGTGGGGGCGGTAACCGGGAGTAAGTGGTGGGTTAACGCGAAATGTGACATTAGGAGCTTTTCTGTCAAATATAGCCAACGCCTCGCTTTAAATAAGGCTGAGACAGAAAAGCGTTTAGAAAATAAGCTGGCCCGGGCGGTGGAAGGGGGGGATTCCCTAGCCATAAACTTAGCTAAGGGGGACCTGAAACGTTCGGCTAACGAGCGGTATGAAGGTCAAGTAGTCAGGGCTAGGTTAGAAAGAGTGTCCAACGAAGCCGTGAATGTTGACGCTGCAGAGCGTAGAGCTCCACTATGTCGCAACTCGGACGGCTATATTCGTCAAATTCAAAGCCCGGAAGGACACACCCTTGTGTCGGCTCGGGAGATTTGTGAGGGGTTTCGGGAGCATTTCGCGGATCGCTTCACCCAACTGTCCAGACTCCGCGTCGAGGAGTTTGGCAACTATTTGGCCGGTTCGCCCCGCCTGGAGGCGGCTCGAGCGGCTAGTTGTGATGGGCGCATTACAGAATGTGAGGTCCTCACTGCGTTGAAGCAGGTCGGCTACGACAAATCTCCGGGACTTGATGGTTTGCCCTATGAATTGTTCTTGAGGCTGTCGCACATGTTCGTACCTATTCTGACGGATGTGTTCAACCACTGGTTTGCACAGGGTTCTATCCCTGGTCAAGTCACCAGGGGAGTGATCACATTGCTTAAGAAAAAGGGCGAGCATGTTGGGGGTTTAGATGACTATAGGCCCATAACTCTGTTAAATACAGATTTAAAGATTTTGGCCAAAGTTCTTGCAAATCGGTTGCAGGCTGTTATTGGTGAATTGATTGAACCTGATCAGAATTATGCTGTGAAGGGGAGATCGATTCAGAACAACTTGCATCTGATACGCACGATCTTAGAGGGGTTAGAAGACGACACCGAAGCCGCGCTGATCAATTTAGATCAGTCCAAAGCTTTTGATAGGGTTGACCATCGGTTCTTGGGATCTGTTTTAGAAACCACCGGTTTTACACCGGACTTCCGCAGATGGATTTCCATGCTGTATCACAGCCCGACGGCAGTGGTGCAGGTAAACGGGATGCGATCGGAATCGTTTGCTGTTTCTCGGTCGGTACGTCAGGGGTGTCCGTTGTCTCCTCTCCTCTACGTTCTTGCGTTGGAACCCTTCCTGCGCAAGCTGAGGCAAGGGGAGGCTGGACCCGCCCTACGCGGTATCGCTCTACCTGGTGGTGCGCGAGCCAGGGTCTCCGCGTATGCCGATGATGTTACCGTGTTCGTCTCGTGCCGTCGAGACATCTCCACGGTAACTAAGGCACTCAAAAGGTATGAAGATGTTACAGGGGCCGTGGTCAACCTTAGCAAATCCAATGGCCTAAGGTTGGCTGCCTGGAGTGGCGCGGATGCGCTGCCGGGCCTTTTCAACTGGTCCGATGGCCCGGTTCGAATCCTCGGCGTGTGGTTCGGACCGGGTCTCCAGCTTGATAAGAATTGGTCGGAAGTACAGTCTAAGGTCGAAGCGTCTGTAAGGATTTGGCTTCGAAGGGGGCTTTCCCTTAAAGGTCGAGCTGAGGCGTGCGCCATGTACGTCTTTCCGCTTATCCTTTACCGATTGGCTGTACTACCTCTGCCTGCAGACCGCTTGGCGGCTTTAACGCGTACGCTTTTCTCGCTTTTGTGGAACAAGAGAAAGCCGCTAGTCTGTAGACAGGTCTGTACTCAACGTCCTGATGTTGGGGGCTTGGGAATGCCCGACTTGGCGAGCCATTTATATGCCGAGAGGTTAACATTCCTGAGTAGAACTTTGACAGAGGAGTCCGCGTGGGGCCCTGCGGTTGAGAAGGCTTTTCCCAACCTCACCCCTGACCACTTGGCTGAATGCCGTCGTAGGCCAAGGGGTCAATCGCGGTTCTTCAACGAATGCCGAACTGCGCTCAGAGTGCTGCCGGAGTCCAGTGACCTCGCCCGGTCTAGGAAAACACTATATCGGGAGTTAGTGGTGGGGACCGCTTTGGATCCACTTGGGGAGCGACTTGGATTGTCGGAGGAGGAGGTTCGCTCTCAGTGGAATTGGGCGCCAGGCCGGAGTCTCTTAACAATACTGAGTTTTCTCTAACCTGGCGATTAGTTCGAAATGTAGTACCCCTTAATGGCATACGCTTCAGTATTGGTCTAAGTATGGACCCTTTTTGTCCACGTTGCGAGGCTGATGAAATTGAAACGGCCAAGCACGCCTTTTTCAACTGCTCCAAGCTGCGTGAATACTGGACGTATGTCAACGAGGTGACGGCTCGCATCGTTCCCGAGCGGGTGACGTGCCTGGATTTAGAATCCGTTGTTTTCAACATGGACCCATTGTGGCCCAGGGAGAAACGAATGGTGTTACTTGCGATTTTAGCCGTAGCTAGACTCGTAGTGTGGTCTTCACGCTTAGACATAGGGAGCGGTGGGGTGCCGCCTTCTTATTATGATTTAATTTCGTATTTTAAGCATCAACTTAAAATCAAAATTAAATGTGATAGAAGGAGGTTACCCTTCTCGCTATTTAAAAGTAGGTGGATACACACCGCTAGTTTATGTGTGTTCATACGGAATAGAATTGAGTTCGTGTTCCCTGCCTAAGCATGGCACACGCCGACCTTAGGTATTTCTTTTTGACAAGTTTGTCATAAATATCCAATTGTTGGATCAGTCCCTATAGCTAGTAGTACAAATGAGTCCTGTTTTCCCCATCTTTATTTTAGGTGTCAGAACTCCTCGAGGATGCCCGCTCCCCGATTTACTTTATCCCTGGCCTGCCCTAATGGTATTTATCCTGGAGGACACCGCACATCCCCCCCCCCAAATAAACCCTACCCAATATTTATTTTGTCCCCCTAGGCAACGCCCACTCCCACTTAGGAGCTGACTCTCTTGCTTTCGGTTGTTCCGGAAGACAGTGAGCAGTTCATACCTTAGATAGGATGGGAGGGTCCTACTAACTTACCATAATTAGCATTTTATTTTGTTCTTTATTTTTACATCCATTTTATTTTTGATTTATTTTTGGGGGATTTTTTTAAGGCTTAGTTTTTGTTCTCCCACTCCCTATCAACATACTCTGTACATATTTTTGTAAATAAAAAATCATGAAACAACCTGGGGATATTTTAAGTAGATTAAGTCCATAGAGTAAATGTGGTATTGTGGTGATTGAAGCTAGTTTTTTAGGGCATAGACCAGTGGACGACCCCCGACCCCCACTCCTCCCCCATACCCGTTTTTGGCCTTGTGCCACATCTGTTTTTATATGTAAATATTTAAAGAGATAAATAAACAGAGCACACTCCTATCAAGACAAGCACAGTTTTCAAATTGACGTCGTTATTTTTTACCCCAGGATTTTTACTTTGCATTTTTACTTTGGATTTTTACTTTGAAGTTTTACTTTGGATTTTTACTTTGAAGTTTTACTTTGGATTTTTACGTTGGATTTTTACTTTGGATTTTTACTTGGGAGTGACACGCTACTTGGCCTCTTGTGCACCTTTTTTTACCGGGGACTCTCTCTCTGTCCCCTGGGCAAGCCCCTTTTGGGCACCATTGTTCTTCTCACCCCTTTTGGGTGATCACCCCTCTTGGGTGATTCGTATAGCCCCTTTTGGGCACTAACTGAGTTTATTTTCTTCTTGTTTTTAGGTTTGTTCTGAACCCAGGTACAACTTAAGCAGCTGGCCGGATTTGGTTGAACAGCTAGAGTCACATTTAGCAAACGTTCTTCCATCTCCAAATCGGCGGGTTAGCGCCGGGTTCAGAACTGGTTTTATTTTCGAATTTTTTTTTTTTTTTTTTTTTTTTTTTTTTTTTTTTTTCACGCCTTAAAAAAAAAAAAATAATACTACGCGTTTTGTTTTTATTCTGCCGTTGTGCAGGGCAAAACGGAAGAGGGGAGGACTGGACCGAGCTCCGGTGGAGGCTTAGTGCCTAGCTCGGGCTCTGGTTCCCAGATGCCTAAAAAACATCTGGGGGCCGGAGTAGGCCAAGACTTAACGTACGGGTTTTTTGACGACTTAGGCGGCATGCCCAGTACCTACGGCAGTGCTGTCCCCCGCACTGAAAGTAATTCGGAGTTTGCCGCATGCTGCGGCAACTCTGCTAGTGATTTCAACGCTGCTGACCCCGGCAGCGTAGGTTTTAGCTCAGCTGGGAGAGGTGATCTGGGTCGGTGGGAGAGACTCCCCATCACACCAGTTGGTCGACGGGCTTTAACCGTCAGCCCGCCTGCTCGCAGGAGGAAAAGTCTCCTGCCTGTAGGATTAAGACCAGCCAGGTCGGTGGAGCTCCAACAGGAAGGAGCCACCGATCCAGATCAGCCGCCAGGGCCAAGCGACCGGGAGGCTGCTCAGATGCAAATGTCCGAAATAGACTATGAGCTGTTTGGACCTCTAGGAACCTACAGTGGCAGTAGTAGCCGCAGCAGCAGCAGCAACAGTATGAGGGCACCAAACAAAAGCCCTACGAAAAGCGGTACAAGAAAATCCAGACCGAGAACGAAGGGGGTCGCTGGACCAGAAATGAAATCTGGAGCAGTTGGTGCCGCCAGCAAAAGGGGAGGTGGGACCAAGTTGGCCACTCCAAAGGTGTCCAATCCTTTGGCATCTCCGAAAGAGTGGCCGTCCCTCCCTCCTACTCAAAGTTTGTCCAGCCAGGACAGGACCATCCCTCCCGGGCAGAAGACGCCGCCTGTATCACCACCATCACCTACAGTATCAGCATCTCCTGCCCTCTCAGCAACTCAAGACAAGTGGGGACCCCAGTCCCAGCTAAGCCCCGAAGAGTACCGTCGGTTGTTTGACGAAAAATACAAACAA
The DNA here is from genome assembly GCA_963556195.1 of Sepiola atlantica. Classification (NCBI taxonomy): domain Eukaryota; kingdom Metazoa; phylum Mollusca; class Cephalopoda; order Sepiida; family Sepiolidae; genus Sepiola; species Sepiola atlantica. The sequence continues at coordinate 34,815,857 of OY744548.1, forward strand.
TTGACCGACGGTAACAACATCAAAGCAGCTCCAGGTGCGGTGGATCGACTAGCGAAAAGAATAGTATCGCTAGTCACCATCGACACCAAAACCAAGGGGTTGGCTGGGGTCGAAGTGAATCAAATGGCGGACCTTCTGTACGGGCTTAAAGTCCCAGCATCCTATGTGTGCCGCAGAGGGTTCGCCACTTGGGATATTCTGCTGCCAAGTGAACAGGAAGCAGAAAAAGTGTCCAGGGCCGACCTGAGATTTAAAAATCTCATTCTCAGGCCGGAGTACTTGAGTAGGAGAAGGACTTTAGTCACCGTCCTTGGCGTCCCCTGCTATATTAGCTCAGAACAGCTTGGTGCTGTCCTGAGTCAGTATGGGGACGTCGAAGCTATAGTCCAGGTCCGTGGTCCCCGTAACCTTATGGTAGGGGACTACAAAATAAATATGAGAGTCGACCGGGACGGCTTCAATAATATCCCACCCTTACTCAAGTGCGACACCTGGACAATGAGTGTCATCGTCGAGGGTAGGAGGCCACATTGTTGGCATTGTGAGCAGAAGGGGCATATGGCGAAAGCCTGCCCGAAAAAATTTCCACCTAAAAAGACCCCTTCTGCTCAAGCCCCGGGAGTGAAAGCGGCGTCAGTGGCACCAGCAGCTCCTCCACCAACGACCGGAGGGGGCACTGCAACAACAACAACAACAACAACAAAAGACTGGAGCAAGGTGGTGAAAGGTGGAAAGACCATCCCCACCGAAGAACCAAGTTCCAGTCCGGAGCAGTCCCCCTCCAAAAAGGTGCAGCCCCCGGGTGAAAAAGGGGGGCGGCTACCCACAGTGTCGCGAAATCTAGATATTCCCACCGAGGAGCCGCAGCCTTCAACATCTGGATTGGCAGTGGCAACTAAGAGGAAGCAGACGGTCCCCTTGACAACATCAGACTCGGAAGGGGAGAAACAAGACGAAAACAAAATGGAAGATGACGCTGGGCCGGCTCCAGAGACAGAGAAAAAGGAATCTAGGGATTTGAAAAGAGCCACAAAAAAGGCTAAGAAAGATAAAGAGGCTGGACCCCAATCCCCTGCCCCAACGTCTGAAGAGATGACCGTCTCTTCTGCTCAGACTCCTGAATCCCAACCCCCTACCCCTAATACTGAGCAGAAATCCCCCTCCCCTGTTGATTCTACCCCAGCTAGCTCTCGCTCTCTGTCTCAAAACAAAAAGCCGGAGCCCAAAATTAGCAGCAGGTCTGCTTCTCGTTCCCCAGTAAGGAAGGAAAAAACCCGAAGGCTCCCCTTCTTGCCAGGGGACCATATCTGCGAAGCAGATTTTCACCTTGTCGCTGCCAATCTCAACTCGAGACAGTTAAAAATCGTGCGGCCGCTGCAGCTCCTCACTCAGACCCAGGGGCTAGATATCACCAAGCCCCAAAATTTTCCAGATGCCCCCTTGATCATCACTTTCATCCGAAAGACCAGGGAAGGCAGGACGAGAAGCCTTTGGAAAATGGTTGAGGCCGCCAAGGGGGCAATTCCGGGTCTGAAACTGGTGGATGATACCCATGACTCCCTCAAACAGCTGAGTAAAGATAGCGAAGGGAGGGTCCCTATGTACGTCCACCCTTGTTTTTATAGGGCCCTAAAACTCACCTTTCCATTGGATGTCGGGGGCATTACCCGAGACGGACGGGTTACGTCCGACTTACTAACGGGTAATATGGCTAATGCCTGCGGCATCCTCGTCCCGAAAGACTTCAGACCGGTGGTTGACACTGATTAGTGCAGATGGCCGCGAACTTAGTTTTAGGAAGCCTGAACACAAGGGGCATGAGGTCTTTAAGCAAAGCTAAACGCATACTGGGGGACCTCATGTCTTTTGACATAGATGTGGCTGCGTTACAGGAAACTCACTATGATTCGATCGACGATCACCGACTGCTGTCGAAGCATTTCGATGTTTTTTCAGCTTTCGGTGACCGTTGTGCTAGGGGAGTTTCCTTGTTAGTAAGACGCACCCTGTCCGCAAGTGTAAACGTTGTTCACGCGGATGCTGATGGCAGACTGGTCGTGGCCGATGTTGCCGTAAAAAGTGCTGCATTTCGAATCGTCGCGGTTTATGCGCCCAATATCGCTCGGGAGAGGGCTCTCTTTTTCCGGGGGTTGGAGGGGTTCCTCGGGGGTTCAAAGCGGTTAATTTTACTGGGGGATTGAAATGCCATCCTTGATCCCAAAATAGATAAGGTCGGTGGGCCTAGAGGGTCTGGTGGGTGTGAGACCAGCCTTTCTGATCTGATGACTGAATGTGATCTGGTCGATAGGTTTCGTGTCGATCACCCAGGGCGGGAGTGGTGGACGTGGCTTTCTAATAGGCCTTCCGTTTCAAGTACTTACTTGGATCGGTTGTTAGTGAGAAGAGGCAAAGTAGATTATATCTCTTGTCCCACGTTCCACTGGTTAGCCCATTCTGACCACAAATTACTTGTGGCCAGTATGGAAATAGAACCTAAAACCCATAAGTTAGCTGGGTACTGGAAGTTAAATACCTCCTTACTGGAGATACGTGACTTCCGGGACAGGCTAACACTTAATTTTCAAAAGGGATTAGTGGGGGCGGTAACCGGGAGTAAGTGGTGGGTTAACGCCAAATGTGACATTAGGAGCTTTTCTGTCAAAGATAGCCAACGCCTCGCCTTAAATAAGGCTGAGACAGAAAAGCGTTTAGAAAATAAGCTGGCCCGGGCGGTGGAAGGGGGGGATTCCCTAGCCATAAACTTAGCTAAGGGGGACCTGAAACGTTCGGCTAACGAGCGGTATGAAGGTCAAGTAGTCAGGGCTAGGTTAGAAAGAGTGTCCAACGAAGCCGTGAATGTTGACGCTGCAGAGCGTAGAGCTCCACTATGTCGCAACTCGGACGGCTATATTCGTCAAATTCAAAGCCCGGAAGGACACACCCTTGTGTCGGCTCGGGAGATTTGTGAGGGGTTTCGGGAGCATTTCGCGGATCGCTTCACCCAACTGTCCAGACTCCGCGTCGAGGAGTTTGGCAACTATTTGGCCGGTTCGCCTCGCCTGGAGGCGGCTCGAGCGGCTAGTTGTGATGGGCGCATTACAGAATGTGAGGTCCTCACTGCGTTGAAGCAGGTCGGCTACGACAAATCTCCGGGACTTGATGGTTTGCCCTATGAATTGTTCTTGAGGCTGTCGCACATGTTCGTACCTATTCTGACGGATGTGTTCAACCACTGGTTTGCACAGGGTTCTATCCCTGGTCAAGTCACCAGGGGAGTGATCACATTGCTTAAGAAAAAGGGCGAGCATGTTGGGGGTTTAGATGACTATAGGCCCATAACTCTGTTAAATACAGATTTAAAGATTTTGGCCAAAGTTCTTGCAAATCGGTTGCAGGCTGTTATTGGTGAATTGATTGAACCTGATCAGAATTATGCTGTGAAGGGGAGATCGATTCAGAACAACTTGCATCTGATACGCACGATCTTAGAGGGGTTAGAAGACGACACCGAAGCCGCGCTGATCAATTTAGATCAGTCCAAAGCTTTTGATAGGGTTGACCATCGGTTCTTGGGATCTGTTTTAGAAACCGCCGGTTTTACACCGGACTTCCGCAGATGGATTTCCATGCTGTATCACAGCCCGACGGCAGTGGTGCAGGTAAACGGGATGCGATCGGAATCGTTTGCTGTTTCTCGGTCGGTACGTCAGGGGTGTCCGTTGTCTCCTCTCCTCTACGTTCTTGCGTTGGAACCCTTCCTGCGCAAGCTGAGGCAAGGGGAGGCTGGACCCGCCCAACGCGGTATCGCTCTACCTGGTGGTGCGCGAGCCAGGGTCTCCGCGTATGCCGATGATGTTACCGTGTTCGTCTCGTGCCGTCGAGACATCTCCACGGTAACTAAGGCACTCAAAAGGTATGAAGATGTTACAGGGGCCGTGGTCAACCTTAGCAAATCCAATGGCCTAAGGTTGGCTGCCTGGAGTGGCGCGGATGCGCTGCCGGGCCTTTTCAACTGGTCCGATGGCCCGGTTCGAATCCTCGGCGTGTGGTTCGGACCGGGTCTCCAGCTTGATAAGAATTGGTCGGAAGTACAGTCTAAGGTCGAAGCGTTTGTAAGGATTTGGCTTCGAAGGGGGCTTTCCCTTAAAGGTCGAGCTGAGGCGTGCGCCATGTACGTCTTTCCGCTTATCCTTTACCGATTGGCTGTACTACCTCTGCCTGCAGACCGCTTGGCGGCTTTAACGCGTACGCTTTTCTCGCTTTTGTGGAACAAGAGAAAGCCGCTAGTCTGTAGACAGGTCTGTACTTAACGTCCTGATGTTGGGGGCTTGGGAATGCCCGACTTGGCGAGCCATTTATATGCCGAGAGGTTAACATTCCTGAGTAGAACTTTGACAGAGGAGTCCGCGTGGGGCCCTGCGGTTGAGAAGGCTTTTCCCAACCTCACCCCTGACCACTTGGCTGAATGCCGTCGTAGGCCAAGGGGTCAATCGCGGTTCTTCAACGAATGCCGAACTGCGCTCAGAGTGCTGCCGGGGTCCAGTGACCTCGCCCGGTCTAGGAAAACACTATATCGGGAGTTAGTGGTGGGGACTGCTTTGGATCCACTTGGGGAGCGACTGGGATTGTCGGAGGAGGAGGTTCGCTCTCAGTGGAATTGGGCGCCAGGCCGGAGTTATCTTAACAATACTGAGTTTTCTCTAACCTGGCGATTAGTTCGAAATGTAGTACCCCTTAATGGCATACGCTTCAGTATTGGTCTAAGTATGGACCCTTTTTGTCCACGTTGCGAGGATGATGAAATTGAAACGGCCAAGCACGCCTTTTTCAACTGCTCGAAGCTGCGTGAATACTGGACGTATGTCAACGAGGTGACGGCTCGCATCGTTCCCGAGCAGGTGACGTGCCTGGATTTAGAATCCGTTGTTTTCAACATGGACCCATTGTGGCCCAGGGAGAAACGAATGGTGTTACTTGCGATTTTAGCCGTAGCTAGACTCGTAGTGTGGTCTTCACGCTTAGACATAGGGAGCGGTGGGGTGCCGCCTTCTTATTATGATTTAATTTCGTATTTTAAGCATCAACTTAAAATCAAAATTAAATGTGATAGAAGGAGGTTACCCTTCTCGCTATTTAAAAGTAGGTGGATACACACCGCTAGTTTATGTGTGTTCATACGGAATAGAATTGAGTTCGTGTTCCCTGCCTAAGCATGGCACACGCCGACCTTAGGTATTTCTTTTTGACAAGTTTGTCATAAATATCCAATTGTTGGATCAGTCCCTATAGCTAGTAGTACAAATGAGTCCTGTTTTCCCCATCTTTATTTTAGGTGTCAGAACTCCTCCAGGATGCCCGCTCCCCGATTTACTTTATCCCTGGCCTGCCCTAATGGTATTTATCCTGGAGGACACCGCACCCCCCCCCCAATAAACCCTACCCAATATTTATTTTGTCCCCCTAGGCAACGCCCACTCCCACTTAGGAGCTGACTCTCTTGCTTTCGGTTGTTCCGGAAGACAGTGAGCAGTTCATACCTTAGATAGGATGGGAGGGTCCTACTAACTTACCATAATTAGCATTTTATTTTGTTCTTTATTTTTACATCCATTTTATTTTTATTTATTTTGGGGGGATTTTTTAAGGCTTAGTTTTTGTTCTCCCACTCCCTATCACCATACTCTGTACATATTATTTTTGTAAATAAAAAATCATGAAACAACCTGGGGATATTTTAAGTAGATTAAGTCCATAGAGTAAATGTGGTATTGTGGTGATTGAAGCTAGTTTTTTAGGGCATAGACCAGTGGACGACCCCCGACCCCCACTCCTCCCCCATACCCGTTTTTGGCCTTGTGCCACATCTGTTTTTATATGTAAATATTTAAAGAGATAAATAAACAGAGCACACTCCTATCAAGACAAGCACAGTTTTCAAATTGACGTCGTTATTTTTTACCCCAGGATTTTTACTTTGCATTTTTACTTTGGATTTTTACTTTGAAGTTTTACTTTGGATTTTTACTTTGAAGTTTTACTTTGGATTTTTACGTTGGATTTTTACTTTGGATTTTTACTTGGGAGTGACACGCTACTTGGCCTCTTGTGCACCTTTTTTGACCGGGGACTCTCTCTCTGTCCCCTGGGCAAGCCCCTTTTGGGCACCATTGTTCTTCTCACCCCTTTTGGGTGATAACCCCTCTTGGGTGATTCGTATAGCCCCTTTTGGGCACTAACTGAGTTTATTTTCTTCTTGTTTTTAGGTTTGTTCTGAACCCAGGTACAACTTAAGCAGCTGGCCGGATTTGGTTGAACAGCTAGAGTAACATTTAGCAAACGTTCTTCCATCTCCAAATCGGCGGGTTAGCGCCGGGTTCAGATCTGGTTTTATTTTCGTAATTTTTTTCTTTTTTTTTTTTTTTTTTTTTTTTTTTCACACCTAAAAAAAAAAAAAGTAATATTACGCGTTTTGTTTTTATTCTGCCGTTGTGCAGGGCAAAACGGAAGAGGGGAGGACTGGACCGAGCTCCGGTGGAGGCTTAGTGCCTAGCTCGGGCTCTGGTTCCCAGATGCCTAAAAAACATCTGGGGGCCGGAGTAGGCCAAGACTTAACGTACGGGTTTTTTGACGACTTAGGCGGCATGCCCAGTACCTACGGCAGTGCTGTCCCCCGCACTGAAAGTAATTCGGAGTTTGCCGCATGCTACGGCAACTCTGCTAGTGATTTCAACGCTGCTGACCCCGGCAGCGTAGGTTTTAGCTCAGCTGGGAGAGGTGATCTGGGTCGGTGGGAGAGACTCCCCATCACACCAGTTGGTCGACGGGCTTTAACCGTCAGCCCGCCTGCTCGCAGGAGGAAAAGTCTCCTGCCTGTAGGATTAAGGCCAGCCAGGTCGGTGGAGCTCCAACAGGAAGGAGCCACCGATCCAGATCAGCCGCCAGGGCCAAGCGACCGGGAGGCTGCTCAGATGCAAATGTCCGAAATGGACTATGAGCTGTTTGGACCTCTAGGAACCTACAGTGGCAGTAGTAGCCGCAGCAGCAGCAGCAACAGTATGAGGGCACCAAACAAAAGCCCTACGAAAAGCGGTACAAGAAAATCCAGACCGAGAACGAAGGGGGTCGCTGGACCAGAAATGAAATCTGGAGCAGTTGGTGCCGCCAGCAAAAGGGGAGGTGGGACCAAGTTGGCCACTCCAAAGGTGTCCAATCCTTTGGCATCTCCGAAAGAGTGGCCGTCCCTCCCTCCTACTCAAAGTTTGTCCAGCCAGGACAGGACCATCCCTCCCGGGCAGAAGACGCCGCCTGTATCACCACCATCACCTACAGTATCAGCATCTCCTGCCCTCTCAGCAACTCAAGACAAGTGGGGACCCCAGTCCCAGCTAAGCCCCGAAGAGTACCGTCGGTTGTTTGACGAAAAATACAAACAATTGACCGACGGTAACAACATCAAAGCAGCTCCAGGTGCGGTGGATCGACTAGCGAAAAGAATAGTATCGCTAGTCACCATCGACACCAAAACCAAGGGGTTGGCTGGGGTCGAAGTGAATCAAATGGCGGACCTTCTGTACGGGCTTAAAGTCCCAGCATCCTATGTGTGCCGCAGAGGGTTCGCCACTTGGGATATTCTGCTGCCAAGTGAACAGGAAGCAGAAAAAGTGTCCAGGGCCGACCTGAGATTTAAAAATCTTATTCTCAGGCCGGAGTACTTGAGTAGGAGAAGGACTTTAGTCACCGTCCTTGGCGTCCCCTGCTATATCAGCTCAGAACAGCTTGGTGCTGTCCTAAGTCAGTATGGGGACGTCGAAGCTATAGTCCCGGTCCGTGGTCCCCGTAACCTTATGGTAGGGGACTACAAAATAAATATGAGAGTCGACCGGGACGGCTTCAATAATATCCCACCCTTACTCAAGTGCGACACCTGGACAATGAGTGTCATCGTCGAGGGTAGGAGGCCACATTGTTGGCATTGTGAACAGAAGGGGCATATGGCGAAAGCCTGCCCGAAAAAATTTCCACCTAAAAAGACCCCTTCTGCTCAAGGCCCGGGAGTGAAAGCGGCGTCAGTGGCACCAGCAGCTCCTCCACCAACGACCGGAGGGGGCACTGCAACAACAACAACAACAACAACAAAAGACTGGAGCAAGGTGGTGAAAGGTGGAAAGACCATCCCCACCGAAAAACCAAGTTCCAGTCCGGAGCAGTCCCCCTCCAAAAAGGTGCAGCCCCCGGGTGAAAAAGGGGGGCGGCTACCCACAGTGTCGCGAAATCTAGATATTCCCACCGAGGAGCCGCAGCCTTCAACATCTGGATTGGCAGTGGCAACTAAGAGGAAGCAGACGGTCCCCTTGACAACATCAGACTCGGAAGGGGAGAAACAAGACGAAAACAAAATGGAAGATGACGCTGGGCCGGCTCCAGAGACAGAGAAAAAGGAATCTAGGGATTTGAAAAGAGCCACAAAAAAGGCTAAGAAAGATAAAGAGGCTGGACCCCAATCCCCTGCCCCAACGTCTGAAGAGATGACCGTCTCTTCTGCTCAGACTCCTGAATCCCAACCCCCTACCCCTAATACTGAGCAGAAATCCCCCTCCCCTGTTGATTCTACCCCAGCTAGCTCTCGCTCTCTGTCTACAAAACAAAAAGCCGGAGCCCAAAATTAGCAGCAGGTCTGCTTCTCGTTCCCCAGTAAGGAAGGAAAAAACCCGAAGGCTCCCCTTCTTGCCAGGGGACCATATCTGCGAAGCAGATTTTCACCTTGTCGCTGCCAATCTCAACTCGAGACAGTTAAAAATCGTGCGGCCGCTGCAGCTCCTCACTCAGACCCAGGGGCTAGATATCACCAAGCCCCCAAATTTTCCAGATGCCCCCTTGATCATCACTTTCATCCGAAAGACCAGGGAAGGCAGGACGAGAAGCCTTTGGAAAATGGTTGAGGCCGCCAAGGGGGCAATTCCGGGTCTGAAACTGGTGGATGATACCCATGACTCCCTCAAACAGCTGAGAAAAGATAGCGAAGGGAGGGTCCCTATGTACGTCCACCCTTGTTTTTATAGGGCCCTCAAACTCACCTTTCCATTGGATGTCGGGGGCATTACCCGAGACGGACGGGTTACGTCCGACTTACTAACGGGTAATATGGCTAATGCCTGCGGCATCCTCGTCCCGAAAGACTTCAGACCGGTGGTTGACACTGATTAGTGCAGATGGCCGCGAACTTAGTTTTAGGAAGCCTGAACACAAGGGGCATGAGGTCTTTAAGCAAAGCTAAACGCATACTGGGGGACCTCATGTCTTTTGACATAGATGTGGCTGCGTTACAGGAAACTCACTATGATTCGATCGACGATCACCGACTGCTGTCGAAGCATTTCGATGTTTTGTCAGCTTTCGGTGACCGTTGTGCTAGGGGAGTTTCCTTGTTAGTAAGACGCACCCTGTCCGCAAGTGTAAACGTTGTTCACGCGGATGCTGATGGCAGACTGGTCGTGGCCGATGTTGCCGTAAAAAGTGCTGCATTTCGAATCGTCGCGGTTTATGCGCCCAATATCGCTCGGGAGAGGGCTCTCTTTTTCCGGGGGTTGGAGGTGTTCCTCGGGGGTTCAAAGCGGTTAATTTTACTGGGGGATTGGAATGCCATCCTTGATCCCAAAATAGATAAGGTCGGTGGGCCTAGAGGGTCTGGTGGGTGTGAGACCAGCCTTTCTGATCTGATGACTGAATGTGATCTGGTCGATAGGTTTCGTGTCGATCACCCGGGGCGGGAGTGGTGGACGTGGCTTTCTAATAGGCCTTCCGTTTCAAGTACTTACTTGGATCGGTTGTTAGTGAGAAGAGGCAAAGTAGATTATATCTCTTGTCCCACGTTCCACTGGTTAGCCCATTCTGACCACAAATTACTTGTGGCCAGTATGGAAATAGAACCTAAAACCCATAAGTTAGCTGGGTACTGGAAGTTAAATACCTCCTTACTGGAGATACGTGACTTCCGGGACAGGCTAACACTTAATTTTCAAAAGGGATTAGTGGGGGCGGTAACCGGGAGTAAGTGGTGGGTTAACGCCAAATGTGACATTAGGAGCTTTTCTGTCAAATATAGCCAACGCCTCGCCTTAAATAAGGCTGAGACAGAAAAGCGTTTAGAAAATAAGCTGGCCCGGGCGGTGGAAGGGGGGGATTCCCTAGCCATAAACTTAGCTAAAGGGGACCTGAAACGTTCGGCTAACGAGCGGTATGAAGGTCAAGTAGTCAGGGCTAGGTTAGAAAGAGTGTCTAACGAAGCCGTGAATGTTGACGCTGCAGAGCGTAGAGCTCCACTATGTCGCAACTCGGACGGCTATATTCGTCAAATTCAAAGCCCGGAAGGACACACCCTTGTGTCGGCTCGGGAGATTTGTGAGGGGTTTCGGGAGCATTTCGCGGATCGCTTCACCCAACTGTCCAGACTCCGCGTCGAGGAGTTTGGTAACTATTTGGCCGGTTCGCCCCGCCTGGAGGCGGCTCGAGCGGCTAGTTGTGATGGGCGCATTACAGAATGTGAGGTCCTGACTGCGTTGAAGCAGGTCGGCTACGACAAATCTCCGGGACTTGATGGTTTGCCCTATGAATTGTTCTTGAGGCTGTCGCACATGTTCGTACCTATTCTGACGGATGTGTTCAATCACTGGTTTGCACAGGGTTCTATCCCTGGTCAAGTCACCAGGGGAGTGATCACATTGCTTAAGAAAAAGGGCGAGCATGTTGGGGGTTTAGATGACTATAGGCCCATAACTCTGTTAAATACAGATTTAAAGATTTTGGCCAAAGTTCTTGCAAATCGGTTGCAGGCTGTTATTGGTGAATTGATTGAACCTGATCAGAATTATGCTGTGAAGGGGAGATCGATTCAGAACAACTTGCATCTGATACGCACGATCTTAGAGGGGTTAGAAGACGACACCGAAGCCGCGCTGATCAATTTAGATCAGTCCAAAGCTTTTGATGGGGTTGACCATCGGTTCTTGGGATCTGTTTTAGAAACCGCCGGTTTTACACCGGACTTCCGCAGATGGATTTCCATGCTGTATCACAGCCCGACGGCAGTGGTGCAGGTAAACGGGATGCGATCGGAATCGTTTGCTGTTTCTCGGTCGGTACGTCAGGGGTGTCCGTTGTCTCCTCTCCTCTACGTTCTTGCGTTGGAACCCTTCCTGCGCAAGCTGAGGCAAGGGGAGGCTGGACCCGCCCTACGCGGTATCGCTCTACCTGGTGGTGCGCGAGCCAGGGTCTCCGCGTATGCCGATGATGTTACCGTGTTCGTCTCGTGCCGTCGAGACATCTCCACGGTAACTAAGGCACTCAAAAGGTATGAAGATGTTACAGGGGCCGTGGTCAACCTTAGCAAATCCAATGGCCTAAGGTTGGCTGCCTGGAATGGCGCGGATGCGCTGCCGGGCCTTTTCAACTGGTCCGATGGCCCGGTTCGAATCCTCGGCGTGTGGTTCGGACCGGGTCTCCAGCTTGATAAGAATTGGTCGGAAGTACAGTCTAAGGTCGAAGCGTCTGTAAGGATTTGGCTTCGAAGGGGGCTTTCCCTTAAAGGTCGAGCTGAGGCGTGCGCCATGTACGTCTTTCCGCTTATCCTTTACCGATTGGCTGTACTACCTCTGCCTGCAGACCGCTTGGTGGCTTTAACGCGTACGCTTTTCTCGCTTTTGTGGAACAAGAGAAAGCCGCTAGTCTGTAGACGAGTCTGTACTCAACGTCCTGATGTTGGGGGCTTGGGAATGCCCGACTTGGCGAGCCATTTATATGCCGAGAGGTTAACATTCCTGAGTAGAACTTTGACAGAGGAGTCCGCGTGGGGCCCTGCGGTTGAGAAGGCTTTTCCCTACCTCACCCCTGACCACTTGGCTGAATGCCGTCGTAGGCCAAGGGGTCAATCGCGGTTCTTCAACGAATGCCGAACTGCGCTCAGAGTGCTGCCGGGGTCCAGTGACCTCGCCCGGTCAAGGAAAACACTATATCGGGAGTTAGTGGTGGGGACCGCTTTGGATCCACTTGGGGAGCGACTTGGATTGTCGGAGGAGGAGGTTCGCTCTCAGTGGAATTGGGCGCCAGGCCGGAGTTATCTTAACAATACTGAGTTTTCTCTAACCTGGCGATTAGTTCGAAATGTAGTACCCCTTAATGGCATACGCTTCAGTATTGGTCTAAGTATGGACCCTTTTTGTCCACGTTGCGAGGATGATGAAATTGAAACGGCCAAGCACGCCTTTTTCAACTGCTCCAAGCTGCGTGAATACTGGACGTATGTCAACGAGGTGACGGCTCGCATCGTTCCCGAGCGGGTGACGTGCCTGGATTTATAATCCGTTGTTTTCAACATGGACCCATTGTGGCCCAGGGAGAAACGAATGGTGTTACTTGCGATTTTAGCCGTAGCTAGACTCGTAGTGTGGTCTTCACGCTTAGACATAGGGAGCGGTGGGGTGCCGCCTTCTTATTATGATTTAATTTCGTATTTTAAGCATCAACTTAAAATCAAAATTAAATGTGATAGAAGGAGGTTACCCTTCTCGCTATTTAAAAGTAGGTGGATACACACCGCTAGTTTATGTGTGTTCATACGGAATAGAATTGAGTTCGTGTTCCCTGCCTAAGCATGGCACACGCCGACCTTAGGTATTTCTTTTTGACAAGCTTGTCATAAATATCCAATTGTTGGATCAGTCCCTATAGCTAGTAGTACAAATGAGTCCTGTTTACCCCATCTTTATTTTAGGTGTCAGAACTCCTCCAGGATGCCCGCTCCCCGATTTACTTTATCCCTTGCCTGCCCTAATGGTATTTATCCTGGAGGACACCGCACATCCCCCCCCAAATAAACCCTACCCAATATTTATTTTGTCCCCCTAGGCAACGCCCACTCCCACTTAGGAGCTGACTCTCTTGCTTTCGGTTGTTCCGGAAGACAGTGAGCAGTTCATACCTTAGATAGGATGGGAGGGTCCTACTAACTTACCATAATTAGCATTTTATTTTGTTCTTTATTTTTACATCCATTTTATTTTTATTTATTTTTGGGGGATTTTTAAGGCTTAGTTTTTGTTCTCCCACTCCCTATCACCATACTCTGTACATATTATTTTTGTAAATAAAAATCATGAAACAACCTGGGGATATTTTAAGTAGATTAAGTCCATAGAGTAAATGTGGTATTGTGGTGATTGAAGCTAGTTTTTTAGGGCATAGACCAGTGGACGACCCCCGACCCCCACTCCTCCTCCATACCCGTTTTGGCCTTGTGCCACATCTGTTTCTATATTTTTGTAAATATTTAAAGAGATAAATAAACAGAGCACACTCCTATCAAGACAAGCACAGTTTTCAAATTGACGTCGTTATTTTTTACCCCAGGATTTTTACTTTGCATTTTTACTTTGGATTTTTACGTTGGATTTTTACGTTGGATTTTTACTTTGGATTTTTACTTGGGAGTGACACGCTACTTGGCCTCTTGTGCACCTTTTTGACCGGGGACTCTCTCTCTGTCCCCTGGGCAAGCCCCTTTTGGGCACCATTGTTCTTCTCACCCCTTTTGGGTGATCACCCCTCTTGGGTGATTCGTATAGCCCCTTTTGGGCACTAACGGAGATTATTTTCTTCTTGTTTTTAGGTTTGTTCTGAACCCAGGTACAACTTAAGCAGCTGGCCGGATTTGGTTGAACAGCTAGAGTCACATTTAGCAAACGTTCTTCCATCTCCAAATCGGCGGGTTAGCGCCGGGTTCAGATCTGGTTTTATTTTCGTAAATTTTTTTTTTTTTTTTTTTTTTTTCACACCTTTAAAAAAAAAAAATAATACTACGCGTTTTGTTTTTATTCTGCCGTTGTGCAGGGCAAAACGGAAGAGGGGAGGACTGGACCGAGCTCCGGTGGAGGCTTAGTGCCTAGCTCGGGCTCTGGTTCCCAGATGCCTAAAAAATCTGGGGGCCGGAGTAGGCCAAGACTTAACGTACGGGTTTTTTGACGACTTAGGCGACATGCCCAGTACCTACGGCAGTGCTGTCCCCGGCACTGAAAGTAATTCGGAGTTTGCCGCATGCTACGGTAACTCTGCTAATGATTTCAACGCTGCTGACCCCGGCAGCGTAGGTTTTAGCTCAGCTGGGAGAGGTGATCTGGGTCGGTGGGAGAGACACTCCATCACACCAGTTGGTCGACGGGCTTTAACCGTCAGCCCGCCTGCTCGCAGGAGGAAAAGTCTCCTGCCTGTAGGATTAAGGCCAGCCAGGTCGGTGGAGCTCCAAAAGGAAGGAGCCACCGATCCAGATCAGCCGCCAGGGCCAAGCGACCGGGAGGCTGCTCAGATGGAAATGTCTGAAATGGACTATGAGCTGTTTGGACCTCTAGAAACCTACAGTGGCAGTAGTAGCCGCAGCAGCAGCAGCAACAGTATGAGGGCACCAAACAAAAGCCCTACGAAAAGCGGTACAAGAAAATCCAGACCGAGAACGAAGGGGGTCGCTGGACCAGAAATGAAATCTGGAGCAGTTGGTGCCGCCAGCAAAAGGGGAGGTGGGACCAAGTTGGCCACTCCAAAGGTGTCCAATCCTTTGGCATCTCCGAAAGAGTGGCCGTCCCTCCCTCCTACTCAAAGTTTGTCCAGCCAGGACAGGACCATCCCTCCCGGGCAGAAGACGCCGCCTGTATCACCACCATCACCTACAGTATCAGCATCTCCTGCCCTCTCAGCAACTCAAGACAAGTGGGGACCCCAGTCCCAGCTAAGCCCCGAAGAGTACCGTCGGTTGTTTGACGAAAAATACAAACAATTGACCGACGGTAACAACATCAAAGCAGCTCCAGGTGCGGTGGATCGACTAGCGAAAAGAATAGTATCGCTAGTCACCATCGACACCAAAACCAAGGGGTTGGCTGGGGTCGAAGTGAATCAAATGGCGGACCTTCTGTACGGGCTTAAAGTCCCAGCATCCTATGTGTGCCGCAGAGGGTTCGCCACTTGGGATATTCTGCTGCCAAGTGAACAGGAAGCAGAAAAAGTGTCCAGGGCCGACCTGAGATTTAAAAATCTCATTCTCAGGCCGGAGTACTTGAGTAGGAGAAGAACTTTAGTCACCGTCCTTGGCGTCCCCTGCTATATTAGCTCAGAACAGCTTGGTGCTGTCCTGAGTCAGTATGGGGACGTCGAAGCTATAGTCCCGGTCCGTGGTCCCCGTAACCTTATGGTAGGGGACTACAAAATAAATATGAGAGTCGACCGGGACGGCTTCAATAATATCCCACCCCTACTCAAGTGGGACACCTGGACAATGAGTGTCATCGTCGAGGGTAGGAGACCACATTGTTAGCATTGTGAGCAGAAGGGGCATATGGCGAAAGCCTGCCCGAAAAAATTTCCACCTAAAAAGACCCCTTCTGCTCAAGCCCCGGGAGTGAAAGCGGCGTCAGTGGCACCAGCAGCTCCTCCACCAACGACCGAAGGGGGCACTGCAACAACAACAACAACAACAACAACAACAACAACAACAAAAGACTGGAGCAAGGTGGTGAAAGGTGGAAAGACCATCCCCACCGAAGAACCAAGTTCCAGTCCGGAGCAGTCCCCCTCCAAAAAGGTGCAGCCCCCGGGTGAAAAAGGGGGGCGGCTACCCACAGTTTCGCGAAATCTAGATATTCCCACCGAGGAGCCGCAGCCTTCAACATCTGGATTGGCAGTGGCAACTAAGAGGAAGCAGACGGTCCCCTTGACAACATCAGACTCGGAAGGGGAGAAACAAGACGAAAACAAAATGGAAGATGACGCTGGGCCGGCTCCAGAGACAGAGAAAAAGGAATCTAGGGATTTGAAAAGAGCCACAAAAATGGCTAAGAAAGATAAAGAGGCTGGGCCCCAATCCCCTGCCCCAACGTCTGAAGAGATGACCGTCTCCTCTGCTCAGACTCCTGAATCCCAACCCCCTACCCCTAATACTGAGCAGAAATCCCCCTCCCCTGTTGATTCTACCCCAGCTAGCTCCCGCTCTCTGTCTCAAAACAAAAAGCCGGAGCCCAAAATTAGCAGCAGGTCTGCTTCTCGTTCCCCAGTAAGGAAGGAAAAAACCCGAAGGCTCCCCTTCTTGCCAGGGGACCATATCTGCGAAGCAGATTTTCACCTTGTCGCTGCCAATCTCAACTCGAGACAGTTAAAAATCGTGCGGCCGCTGCAGCTCCTCACTCAGACCCAGGGGCTAGATATCACCAAGCCCCAAAATTTTCCAGATGCCCCCTTGATCATCACTTTCATCCGAAAGACCAGGGAAGGCAGGACGAGAAGCCTTTGGAAAATGGTTGAGGCCGCCAAGGGGGCAATTCCGGGTCTGAAACTGGTGGATGATACCCATGACTCCCTCAAACAGCTGAGAAAAGATAGCGAAGGGAGGGTCCCTATGTACGTCCACCCTTGTTTTTATAGGGCCCTCAAACTCACCTTTCCATTGGATGTCGGGGGCATCACCCGAGACGGACGGGTTACGTCCGACTTACTTACGGGTAACATGGCTAATGCCTGCGGCATCCTCGTCCCGAAAGACTTCAGACCGGTGGTTGACACTGATTAGTGCAGATGGCCACGAACTTAGTTTTAGGAAGCCTGAACACAAGGGGCATGAGGTCTTTAAGCAAAGCTAAACGCATACTGGGGGACCTCATGTCTTTTGACATAGATGTGGCTGCGTTACAGGAAACTCACTATGATTCGATCGACGATCTACGACTGCTGTCGAAGCATTTCGATGTTTTTTCAGCTTTCGGTGACCGTTGTGCTAGGGGAGTTTCCTTGTTAGTAAGACGCACCCTGTCCGCAAGTGTAAACGTTGTTCACGCGGATGCTGATGGCAGACTGGTCGTGGCCGATGTTGCCGTAAAAAGTGCTGCATTTCGAATCGTCGCGGTTTATGCGCCCAATATCGCTTGGGAGAGGGCTCTCTTTTTCCGGGGGTTGGAGGTGTTCCTCGGGGGTTCAAAGCGGTTAATTTTACTGGGGGATTGGAATGCCATCCTTGATCCCAAAATAGATAAGGTCGGTGGGCCTAGAGGGTCTGGTGGGTGTGAGACCAGCCTTTCTGATCTGATGACTGAATGTGATCTGGTCGATAGGTTTCGTGTCGATCACCCGGGGCGGGAGTGGTGGACGTGGCTTTCTAATAGGCCTTCCGTTTCAAGTACTTACTTGGATCGGTTGTTAGTGAGAAGAGGCAAAGTAGATTATATCTCTTGTCCCACGTTCCACTGGTTAGCCCATTCTGACCACAAATTACTTGTGGCCAGTATGGAAATAGAACCTAAAACCCATAAGTTAGCTGGGTACTGGAAGTTAAATACCTCCTTACTGGAGATACGTGACTTCCGGGACAGGCTAACACTTAATTTTCAAAAGGGATTAGTGGGGGCGGTAACCGGGAGTAAGTGGTGGGTTAACGCTAAATGTGACATTAGGAGCTTTTCTGTCAAATATAGCCAACGCCTCGCCTTAAATAAGGCTGAGACAGAAAAGCGTTTAGAAAATAAGCTGGCCCGGGCGGTGGAAGGGGGGGATTCCCTAGCCATAAACTTAGCTAAGGGGGACCTGAAACGTTCGGCTAACGAGCGGTATGAAGGTCAAGTAGTCAGGGCTAGGTTAGAAAGAGTGTCCAACGAAGCCGTGAATGTTGACGCTGCAGAGCGTAGAGCTCCACTATGTCGCAACTCGGACGGCTATATTCGTCAAATTCAAAGCCCGGAAGGACACACCCTTGTGTCGGCTCGGGAGATTTGTGAGGGGTTTCGGGAGCATTTCGCGGATCGCTTCACCCAACTGTCCAGACTCCGCGTCGAGGAGTTTGGCAACTATTTGGCCGGTTCGCCCCGCCTGGAGGCGGCTCGAGCGGCTAGTTGTGATGGGCGCATTACAGAATGTGAGGTCCTGACTGCGTTGAAGCAGGTCGGCTACGACAAATCTCCGGGACTTGATGGTTTGCCCTATGAATTGTTCTTGAGGCTGTCGCACATGTTCGTACCTATTCTGACGGATGTGTTCAACCACTGGTTTGCACAGGGTTCTATCCCTGGTCAAGTCACCAGGGGAGTGATCACATTGCTTAAGAAAAAGGGCGAGCATGTTGGGGGTTTAGATGACTATAGGCCCATAACTCTGTTAAATACAGATTTAAAGATTTTGGCCAAAGTTCTTGCAAATCGGTTGCAGGCTGTTATTGGTGAATTGATTGAACCTGATCAGAATTATGCTGTGAAGGGGAGATCGATTCAGAACAACTTGCATCTGATACGCACGATCTTAGAGGGGTTAGAAGACGACACCGAAGCCGCGCTGATCAATTTAGATCAGTCCAAAGCTTTTGATAGGGTTGACCATCGGTTCTTGGGATCTGTTTTAGAAACCGCCGGTTTTACACCGGACTTCCGCAGATGGATTTCCATGCTGTATCACAGCCCGACGGCAGTGGTGCAGGTAAACGGGATGCGATCGGAATCGTTTGCTGTTTCTCGGTCGGTACGTCAGGGGTGTCCGTTGTCTCCTCTCCTCTACGTTCTTGCGTTGGAACCCTTCCTGCGCAAGCTGAGGCAAGGGGAGGCTGGACCCGCCCTACGCGGTATCGCTCTACCTGGTGGTGCGCGAGCCAGGGTCTCCGCGTATGCCGATGATGTTACCGTGTTCGTCTCGTGCCGTCGAGACATCTCCACGGTAACTAAGGCACTCAAAAGGTATGAAGATGTTACAGGGGCCGTGGTCAACCTTAGCAAATCCAATGGCCTAAGGTTGGCTGCCTGGAGTGGCGCGGATGCGCTGCCGGGCCTTTTCAACTGGTCCGATGGCCCGGTTCGAATCCTCGGCGTGTGGTTCGGACCGGGTCTCCAGCTTGATAAGAATTGGTCGGAAGTACAGTCTAAGGTCGAAGCGTCTGTAAGGATTTGGCTTCGAAGGGGGCTTTCCCTTAAAGGTCGAGCTGAGGCGTGCGCCATGTACGTCTTTCCGCTTATCCTTTACCGATTGGCTGTACTACCTCTGCCTGCAGACCGCTTGGCGGCTTTAACGCGTACGCTTTTCTCGCTTTTGTGGAACAAGAGAAAGCCGCTAGTCTGTAGACAGGTCTGTACTCAACGTCCTGATGTTGGGGGCTTGGGAATGCCCGACTTGGCGAGCCATTTATATGCCGAGAGGTTAACATTCCTGAGTAGAACTTTGACAGAGGAGTCCGCGTGGGGCCCTGCGGTTGAGAAGGCTTTTCCCAACCTCGCCCCTGACCACTTGGTTGAATGCCGTCGTAGGCCAAGGGGTCAATCGCGGTTCTTCAACGAATGCCGAACTGCGCTCAGAGTGCTGCCGGGGTCCAGTGACCTCGCCCGGTCTAGGAAAACACTATATCGGGAGTTAGTGGTGGGGACTGCTTTGGATCCACTTGGGGAGCGACTAGGATTGTCGGAGGAGGAGGTTCGCTCTCAGTGGAATTGGGCGCCAGGCCGGAGTTATCTTAACAATACTGAGTGTTCTCTAACCTGGCGATTAGTTCGAAATGTAGTACCCCTTAATGGCATACGCTTCAGTATTGGTCTAAGTATGGACCCTTTTTGTCCACGTTGCAAGGATGATGAAATTGAAACGGCCAAGCACGCCTTTTTCAACTGCTCCAAGCTGCGTGAATACTGGACGTATGTCAACGAGGTGACGGCTCGCATCGTTCCCGAGCGGGTGACGTGCCTGGATTTAGAATCCGTTGTTTTCAACATGGACCCATTGTGGCCCAGGGAGAAACGAATGGTGTTACTTGCGATTTTAGCCGTAGCTAGACTCGTAGTGTGGTCTTCACGCTTAGACATAGGGAGCGGTGGGGTGCCGCCTTCTTATTATAATTTAATTTCGTATTTTAAGCATCAACTTAAAATCAAAATTAAATGTGATAGAAGGAGGTTACCCTTCTCGCTATTTAAAAGTAGGTGGATACACACCGCTAGTTTATGTGTGTTCATACGGAATAGAATTGAGTTCGTGTTCCCTGCCTAAGCATGGCACACGCCGACCTTAGGTATTTCTTTTTGACAAGTTTGTCATAAATATCCAATTGTAGGATCAGTCCCTATAGCTAGTAGTACAAATGAGTCCTGTTTTCCCCATCTTTATTTTAGGTGTCAGAACTCCTCCAGGATGCCCGCTCCCCGATTTACTTTATCCCTGGTCTGCCCTAATGGTATTTATCCTGGAGGACACCGCACCCCCCCCCCAAATAAACCCTACCCAATATTTATTTTGTCCCCCTAGGCAACGCCCACTCCCACTTAGGAGCTGACTCTCTTGCTTTCGATTGTTCCGGAAGACAGTGAGCAGTTCATACCTTAGATAGGATGGGAGGGTCCTACTAACTTACCATAATTAGCATTTTATTTTGTTCTTTATTTTTACATCCATTTTATTTTTATTTATTTTGGGGGGATTTTTTAAGGCTTAGTTTTTGTTGTCCTACTCCCTATCACCATACTCTGTACATATTATTTTTGTAAATAAAAAATCATGAAACAACCTGGGGATATTTTAAGTAGATTAAGTCCATAGAGTAAATGTGGTATTGTGGTGATTGAAGCTAGTTTTTTAGGGCATAGACCAGTGGACGACCCCCGACCCCCACTCCTCCCCCATACCCGTTTTTGGCCTTGTGCCACATCTGTTTTTATATGTAAATATTTAAAGAGATAAATAAACAGAGCACACTCCTATCAAGACAAGCACAGTTTTCAAATTGACGTCGTTATTTTTTACCCCAGGATTTTTACTTTGCATTTTTACTTTGGATTTTTACGTTGGATTTTTACGTTGGATTTTTACTTTGGATTTTTACTTGGGAGTGACACGCTACTTGGCCTCTTGTGCACCTTTTTGACCGGGGACTCTCTCTCTGTCCCCTGGGCAAGCCCCTTTTGGGCACCATTGTTCTTCTCACCCCTTTTGGGTGATCACCCCTCTTGGGTGATTCGTATAGCCCCTTTTGGGCACTAACGGAGATTATTTTCTTCTTGTTTTTAGGTTTGTTCTGAACCCAGGTACAACTTAAGCAGCTGGCCGGATTTGGTTGAACAGCTAGAGTCACATTTAGCAAACGTTCTTCCATCTCCAAATCGGCGGGTTAGCGCCGGGTTCAGATCTGGTTTTATTTTCGTAAATTTTTTTTTTTTTTTTTTTTTTTTTTGACACCTTTAAAAAAAAAAAATAATACTACGCGTTTTGTTTTTATTCTGCCGTTGTGCAGGGCAAAACGGAAGAGGGGAGGACTGGACCGAGCTCCGGTGGAGGCTTAGTGCCTAGCTCGGGCTCTGGTTCCCAGATGCCTAAAAAACATCTGGGGGCCGGAGTAGGCCAAGACTTAACGTACGGGTTTTTTGACGACTTAGGCGACATGCCCAGTACCTACGGCAGTGCTGTCCCCGGCACTGAAAGTAATTCGGAGTTTGCCGCATGCTACGGTAACTCTGCTAATGATTTCAACGCTGCTGACCCCGGCAGCGTAGGTTTTAGCTCAGCTGGGAGAGGTGATCTGGGTCGGTGGGAGAGACTCCCCATCACACCAGTTGGTCGACGGGCTTTAACCGTCAGCCCGCCTGCTCGCAGGAGGAAAAGTCTCCTGCCTGTAGGATTAAGGCCAGCCAGGTCGGTGGAGCTCCAAAAGGAAGGAGCCACCGATCCAGATCAGCCGCCAGGGCCAAGCGACCGGGAGGCTGCTCAGATGGAAATGTCTGAAATGGACTATGAGCTGTTTTGACCTCTAGGAACCTACAGTGGCAGTAGTAGCCGCAGCAGCAGCAGCAACAGTATGAGGGCACCAAACAAAAGCCCTACGAAAAGCGGTACAAGAAAATCCAGACCGAGAACGAAGGGGGTCGCTGGACCAGAAATGAAATCTGGAGCAGTTGGTGCCGCCAGCAAAAGGGGAGGTGGGACCAAGTTGGCCACTCCAAAGGTGTCCAATCCTTTGGCATCTCCGAAAGAGTGGCCGTCCCTCCCTCCTACTCAAAGTTTGTCCAGCCAGGACAGGACCATCCCTCCCGGGCAGAAGACGCCGCCTGTATCACCACCATCACCTACAGTATCAGCATCTCCTGCCCTCTCAGCAACTCAAGACAAGTGGGGACCCCAGTCCCAGCTAAGCCCCGAAGAGTACCGTCGGTTGTTTGACGAAAAATACAAACAATTGACCGACGGTAACAACATCAAAGCAGCTCCAGGTGCGGTGGATCGACTAGCGAAAAGAATAGTATCGCTAGTCACCATCGACACCAAAACCAAGGGGTTGGCTGGGGTCGAAGTGAATCAAATGGCGGACCTTCTGTACGGGCTTAAAGTCCCAGCATCCTATGTGTGCCGCAGAGGGTTCGCCACATGGGATATTCTGCTGCCAAGTGAACAGGAAGCAGAAAAAGTATCCAGGGCCGACCTGAGATTTAAAAATCTCATTCTCAGGCCGGAGTACTTGAGTAGGAGAAGGACATTAGTCACCGTCCTTGGCGTCCCCTGCTATATTAGCTCAGAACAGCTTGGTGCTGTCCTAAGTCAGTATGGGGACGTCGAAGCTATAGTCCCGGTCCGTGGTCCCCGTAACCTTATGGTAGGGGACTACAAAATAAATATGAGAGTCGACCGGGACGGCTTCAATAATATCCCACCCCTACTCAAGTGCGACACCTGGACAATGAGTGTCATCGTCGAGGGTAGGAGGCCACATTGTTGGCATTGTGAGCAGAAGGGGCATATGGCGAAAGCCTGCCCGAAAAAATTTCCACCTAAAAAGACCCCTTCTGCTCAAGCCCCGGGAGTGAAAGCGGCGTCAGTGGCACCAGCAGCTCCTCCACCAACGACCGGAGGGGGCACTGCAACAACAACAACAACAACAACAACAACAACAACAAAAGACTGGAGCAAGGTGGTGAAAGGTGGAAAGACCATCCCCACCGAAGAACCAAGTTCCAGTCCGGAGCAGTCCCCCTCCAAAAAGGTGCAGCCCCCGGGTGAAAAAGGGGGGCGGCTACCCACAGTGTCGCGAAATCTAGATATTCCCACCGAGGAGCCGCAGCCTTCAACATCTGGATTGGCAGTGGCAACTAAGAGGAAGCAGACGGTCCCCTTGACAACATCAGACTCGGAAGGGGAGAAACAAGACGAAAACAAAATGGAAGATGACGCTGGGCCGGCTCCAGAGACAGAAAAAAAGGAATCTAGGGATTTGAAAAGAGCCACAAAAAAGGCTAAGAAAGATAAAGAGGCTGGGCCCCAATCCCCTGCCCCAACGTCTGAAGAGATGACCGTCTCTTCTGCTCAGACTCCTGAATCCCAACCCCCTACCCCTAATACTGAGCAGAAATCCCCCTCCCCTGTTGATTCTACCCCAGCTAGCTCCCGCTCTCTGTCTCAAAACAAAAAGCCGGAGCCCAAAATTAGCAGCAGGTCTGCTTCTCGTTCCCCAGTAAGGAAGGAAAAAACCCGAAGGCTCCCCTTCTTGCCAGGGGACCATATCTGCGAAGCAGATTTTCACCTTGTCGCTGCCAATCTCAACTCGAGACAGTTAAAAATCGTGCGGCCGCTGCAGCTCCTCACTCAGACCCAGGGGTAGATATCACCAAGCCCCCAAATTTTCCAGATGCCCCCTTGATCATCACTTTCATCCGAAAGACCAGGGAAGGCAGGACGAGAAGCCTTTGGAAAATGGTTGAGGCCGCCAAGGGGGCAATTCCGGGTCTGAAACTGGTGGATGATACCCATGACTCCCTCAAACAGCTGAGAAAAGATAGCGAAGGGAGGGTCCCTTGTTTTTATAGGGCCCTCAAACTCACCTTTCCATTGGATGTCGGGGGCATTACCCGAGACGGACGGGTTACGTCCGACTTACTTACGGGTAACATGGCTAATGCCTGCGGCATCCTCGTCCCGAAAGACTTCAGACCGGTGGTTGACACTGATTAGTGCAGATGGCCGCGAACTTAGTTTTAGGAAGCCTGAACACAAGGGGCATGAGGTCTTTAAGCAAAGCTAAACGCATACTGGGGGACCTCATGTCTTTTGACATAGATGTGGCTGCGTTACAGGTAACTCACTATGATTCGATCGACGATCACCGACTGCTGTCGAAGCATTTCGATGTTTTTTCAGCTTTCGGTGACCGTTGTGCTAGGGGAGTTTCCTTGTTAGTAAGACGCACCCTGTCCGCAAGTGTAAACGTTGTTCACGCGGATGCTGATGGCAGACTGGTCGTGGCCGATGTTGCCGTAAAAAGTGCCGCATTTCGAATCGTCGCGGTTTATGCGCCCAATATCGCTCGGGAGAGGGCTCTCTTTTTCCGGGGGTTGGAGGGGTTCCTCGGGGGTTCAAAGCGGTTAATTTTACTGGGGGATTGGAATGCCATCCTTGATCCCAAAATAGATAAGGTCGGTGGGCCTAGAGGGTCTGGTGGGTGTGAGACCAGCCTTTCTGATCTGATGACTGAATGTGATCTGGTCGATAGGTTTCGTGTCGATCACCCGGGGCGGGAGTGGTGGACGTGGCTTTCTAATAGGCCTTCCGTTTCAAGTACTTACTTGGATCGGTTGTTAGTGAGAAGAGGCAAAGTAGATTATATCTCTTGTCCCACGTTCCACTGGTTAGCCCATTCTGACCACAAATTACTTGTGGCCAGTATGGAAATAGAACCTAAAACCCATAAGTTAGCTGGGTACTGGAAGTTAAATACCTCCTTACTGGAGATACGTGACTTCCGGGACAGGCTAACACTTAATTTTCAAAAGGGATTAGTGGGGGCGGTAACCGGGAGTAAGTGGTGGGTTAACGCCAAATGTGACATTAGGAGCTTTTCTGTCAAATATAGCCAACGCCTCGCCTTAAATAAGGCTGAGACAGAAAAGCGTTTAGAAAATAAGCTGGCCCGGGCGGTGGAAGGGGGGGATTCCCTAGCCATAAACTTAGCTAAGGGGGACCTGAAACGTTCGGCTAACGAGCGGTATGAAGGTCAAGTAGTCAGGGCTAGGTTAGAAAGAGTGTCCAACGAAGCCGTGAATGTTGACGCTGCAGAGCGTAGAGCTCCACTATGTCGCAACTCGGACGGCTATATTCGTCAAATTCAAAGCCCGGAAGGACACACCCTTGTGTCGGCTCGGGAGATTTGTGAGGGGTTTCGGGAGCATTTCGCGGATCGCTTCACCCAACTGTCCAGACTCCGCGTCGAGGAGTTTGGCAACTATTTGGCCGGTTCGCCCCGCCTGGAGGCGGCTCGAGCGGCTAGTTGTGATGGGCGCATTACAGAATGTGAGGTCCTGACTGCGTTGAAGCAGGTCGGCTACGACAAATCTCCGGGACTTGATGGTTTGCCCTATGAATTGTTCTTGAGGCTGTCGCACATGTTCGTACCTATTCTGACGGATGTGTTCAACCACTGGTTTGCACAGGGTTCTATCCCTGGTCAAGTCACCAGGGGAGTGATCACATTGCTTAAGAAAAAGGGCGAGCATGTTGGGGGTTTAGATGACTATAGGCCCATAACTCTGTTAAATACAGATTTAAAGATTTTGGCCAAAGTTCTTGCAAATCGGTTGCAGGCTGTTATTGGTGAATTGATTGAACCTGATCAGAATTATGCTGTGAAGGGGAGATCGATTCAGAACAACTTGCATCTGATACGCACGATCTTAGAGGGGTTAGAAGACGACACCGAAGCCGCGCTGATCAATTTAGATCAGTCCAAAGCTTTTGATAGGGTTGACCATCGGTTCTTGGGATCTGTTTTAGAAACCGCCGGTTTTACACCGGACTTCCGCAGATGGATTTCCATGCTGTATCACAACCCGACGGCAGTGGTGCAGGTAAACGGGATGCGATCGGAATCGTTTGCTGTTTCTCGGTCGGTACGTCAGGGGTGTCCGTTGTCTCCTCTCCTCTACGTTCTTGCGTTGGAACCCTTCCTGCGCAAGCTGAGGCAAGGGGAGGCTGGACCCGCCCTACGCGGTATCGCTCTACCTGGTGGTGCGCGAGCCAGGGTCTCCGCGTATGCCGATGATGTTACCGTGTTCGTCTCGTGCCGTCGAGACATCTCCACGGTAACTAAGGCACTCAAAAGGTATGAAGATGTTACAGGGGCCGTGGTCAACCTTAGCAAATCCAATGGCCTAAGGTTGGCTGCCTGGAGTGGCGCGGATGCGCTGCCGGGCCTTTTCAACTGGTCCGATGGCCCGGTTCGAATCCTCGGCGTGTGGTTCGGACCGGGTCTCCAGCTTGATAAGAATTGGTCGGAAGTACAGTCTAAGGTCGAAGCGTCTGTAAGGATTTGGCTTCGAAGGGGGCTTTCCCTTAAAGGTCGAGCTGAGGCGTGCGCCATGTACGTCTTTCCGCTTATCCTTTACCGATTGGCTGTACTACCTCTGCCTGCAGACCGCTTGGCGGCTTTAACGCGTACGCTTTTCTCGCTTTTGTGGAACAAGAGAAAGCCGCTAG
The DNA here is from genome assembly GCA_963556195.1 of Sepiola atlantica. NCBI lineage: Eukaryota > Metazoa > Mollusca > Cephalopoda > Sepiida > Sepiolidae > Sepiola > Sepiola atlantica. The sequence goes on from OY744548.1 coordinate 34,842,359, forward strand.
TCTGTAGACAGGTCTGTACTCAACGTCCTGATGTTGGGGGCTTGGGAATGCCCGACTTGGCGAGCCATTTATATGCCGAGAGGTTAACATTCCTGAGTAGAACTTTGACAGAGGAGTCCGCATGGGGCCCTGCGGTTGAGAAGGCTTTTCCCAACCTCACCCCTGACCACTTGGCTGAATGCCGTCGTAGGCCAAGGGGTCAATCGCGGTTCTTCAACGAATGCCGAACTGCGCTCAGAGTGCTGCCGGGGTCCAGTGACCTCGCCCGGTTTAGGAAAACACTATATCGGGAGTTAGTGGTGGGGACCGCTTTGGATCCACTTGGGGAGCGACTTGGATTGTCGGAGGAGGAGGTTCGCTCTCAGTGGAATTGGGCGCCAGGCCGGAGTCATCTTAACAATACTGAGTTTTCTCTAACCTGGCGATTAGTTCGAAATGTAGTACCCCTTAATGGCATACGCTTCAGTATTGGTCTAAGTATGGACCCTTTTTGTCCACGTTGCGAGGATGATGAAATTGAAACGGCCAAGCACGCCTTTTTCAACTGCTCCAAGCTGCGTGAATACTGGACGTATGTCAACGAGGTGACGGCTCGCATCGTTCCCGAGCGGGTGACGTGCCTGGATTTAGAATCCGTTGTTTTCAACATGGACCCATTGTGGCCCAGGGAGAAACGAATGGTGTTACTTGCGATTTTAGCCGTAGCTAGACTCGTAGTGTGGTCTTCACGCTTAGACATAGGGAGCGGTGGGGTGCCGCCTTCTTATTATGATTTAATTTCGTATTTTAAGCATCAACTTAAAATCAAAATTAAATGTGATAGAAGGAGGTTACCCTTCTCGCTATTTAAAAGTAGGTGGATACACACCGCTAGTTTATGTGTGTTCATACGGAATAGAATTGAGTTCGTGTTCCCTGCCTAAGCATGGCACACGCCGACCTTAAGTATTTCTTTTTGACAAGTTTGTCATAAATATCCAATTGTTGGATCAGTCCCTATAGCTAGTAGTACAAATGAGTCCTGTTTTCCCCATCTTTATTTTAGGTGTCAGAACTCCTCCAGGATGCCCGCTCCCCGATTTACTTTATCCCTGGCCTGCCCTAATGGTATTTATCCTGGAGGACACCGCATATCCCCCCCCCAAATAAACCCTACCCAATATTTATTTTGTCCCCCTAGGCAACGCCCACTCCCACTTAGGAGCTGACTCTCTTGCTTTCGATTGTTCCGGAAGACAGTGAGCAGTTCATACCTTAGATAGGATGGGAGGGTCCTACTAACTTACCATAATTAGCATTTTATTTTGTTCTTTATTTTTACATCCATTTTATTTTTATTTATTTTTGGGGGATTTTTTTTAAGGCTTAGTTTTTGTTGTCCCACTCCCTATCACCATACTCTGTACATATTATTTTTGTAAATAAAAAATCATGAAACAACCTGGGGATATTTTAAGTAGATTAAGTCCATAGAGTAAATGTGGTATTGTGGTGATTGAAGCTAGTTTTTTAGGGCATAGACCAGTGGACGACCCCCGACCCCCACTCCTCCCCCATACCGGTTTTTGGCCTTGTGCCACATCTGTTTTTATATGTAAATATTTAAAGAGATAAATAAACAGAGCACACTCCTATCATGTGAGTGTGCACGTGTGGTATCTGTTCCGATGGATACTTCACCCTATAGACCGGTGTTGTCTTGGCCTTCTGGGCATGATTCCGCCGGTCTATGGGTCTGTCCTGTGCAGTTCTAGGAGGTCCACCCTCCCAGGCTTTGCCTCTCCTCTTTGGGGAGGAGTAAGTTGATAGCTTACTGCCTGAGGCGCCCCTACCGGGGAATGCCGACGGGGCTGTCCAGGCAATTTTTAATGGCTAAAGCGCTCACGTTCTCGGGCGCTGGCTTTTCAAATCCCACTTTCCGACCTTGTGTCACATACTCCTAATGTGGGTAGGTGTTAAATATCGAGCACACTCCTATCATGTGAGTGTCCACGTGTGGTATCTGTTCCGATGGATACTACACCCTATAGACCGGTGTTGTCTTGGCCTTCGGGGCATGATTCCGCCGGTCTATGGGTCTGTCCTGTGCAGTTCTAGGAGGTCCACCCTCCCAGGCTTTGCCTCTCCTCTTTGGGGAGGAGTAAGTTGATAGCTTACTGCCTGAGGCGCCCCTACCGGGGAATGCCGACGGGGCTGTCCAGGCAATTTTTAATGGCTAAAGCGCTCACGTTCTCGGGCGCTGGCTTTTCAAATCCCACTTTCCGACCTTGTGTCACATACTCCTAACGTGGGTAGGTGTTAAATATCGAGCACACTCCTATCATGTGAGTGTCCACGTGTGGTATCTGATCCGATGGATACTACACCCTATAGACCGGCGTTCTCTTGGCCTTCGGGGCATGATTCCGCCGGTCTATGGGTCTGTCCTGTGCAGTTCTAGGAGGTCCACCCTCCCAGGCTTTGCCTCTCCTCTTTGGGGAGGAGTAAGTTGATAGCTTACTGCCTGAGGCGCCCCTACCGGGGAATGCCGACGGGGCTGTCCAGGCAATTTTTAATGGCTAAAGCGCTCACATTCTCGGGCGCTGGCTTTTCAAATCCCACTTTCCGACCTTGTGTCACATACTCCTATAGTGGGTAGGTGTTAAATATCGAGGACATTCCTATTCTGTTAGTGTCCACGTGTGGTATCTGTTCCGATGGATACTACACCCTATAGACCGGTGTTGTCTTGGCCTTCGGGGCATGATTCCGCCGGTCTATGGGTCTGTCCTGTGCAGTTCTAGGAGGTCCACCCTCCCAGGCTTTGCCTCTCCTCTTTGGGGAGGAGTAAGTTGATAGCTTACTGCCTGAGGCGCCCCCACCGGGGAATGCCGACGGGGCTGTCCAGGCAATTTTTAATGGCTAAAGCGCTCACGTTCTCGGGCGCTGGCTTTTCAAATCCCACTTTCCGACCTTGTGTCACATACTCCTGACGTGAGTAGGTGTTAAATATCGAGCACACTCCTATCATGTGAGTGTCCACGTGTGGTATCTGTTCCGATGGATACTACACCCTATAGACCGGTGTTGTCTTGGCCTTCGGGGCATGATTCCGCCGGTCTATGGGTCTGTCCTGTGCAGTTCTAGGAGGTCCACCCTCCCAGGCTTTGCCTCTCCTCTTTGGGGAGGAGTAAGTTGATAGCTTACTGCCTGAGGCGCCCCTACCGGGGAATGCCGACGGGACTGTCCAGGCAATTTTTAATGGCTAAAGCGCTCACGTTCTCGGGCGCTGGCTTTTCAAATCCCACTTTCCGACCTTGTGTCACATACTCCTATTGTGTGTAGGTGTTAAATATCGAGCACACTCCTATCATGTGAGTGTCCACGTGTGGTATCTGATCCGATGGATACTACACCCTATAGACCGGCGTTGTCTTGGCCTTCGGGGCATGATTCCGCCGGTCTATGGGTCTGTCCTGTGCCGTTCTAGGAGGTCCACCCTCCCAGGCTTTGCCTCTCCTCTTTGGGGAGGAGTAAGTTGATAGCTTACTGCCTGAGGCGCCCCTACCGGGGAATGCCGACGGGGCTGTCCAGGCAATTTTTAATGGCTAAAGCGCTCACGTTCTCGGGCGCTGGCTTTTCAAATCCCACTTTCCGACCTTGTGTCACATACTCCTATAGTGGGTAGGTGTTAAATATCGAGGACACTCCTATTATGTGAGTGTCCACGTGTGGTATCTGTTCCGATGGATACTACACCCTATAGACCGGTGTTGTCTTGGCCTTCGGGTCATGATTCCGCCGGTCTATGGGTCTGTCCTGTGCAGTTCTAGGAGGTCCACCCTCCCAGGCTTTGCCTCTCCTCTTTGGGGAGGAGTAAGTTGATAGCTTACTGCCTGAGGCGCCCCTACCGGGGAATGCCGACGGGGCTGTCCAGGCAATTTTTAATGGCTAAAGTGCTCACGTTCTCGGGCGCTGGCTTTTCAAATCCCACTTTCCGACCTTGTGTCACATACTCCTATAGTGGGTAGGTGTTAAATATCGAGGACATTCCTATCATGTGAGTGTCCACGTGTGGTATCTGTTCCGATGGATACTACACCCTATAGACCGGTGTTGTCTTGGCCTTCGGGGCATGATTCCGCCGGTCTATGGGTCTGTCCTGTGCAGTTCTAGGAGGTCCACCCTCCCAGGCTTTGCCTCTCCTCTTTGGGGAGGAGTAAGTTGATAGCTTACTGCCTGAGGCGCCCCTACCGGGGAATGCCGACGGGGCTGTGCAGGCAATTTTTAATGGCTAAAGCGCTCACGTTCTCGGGCGCTGGCTTTTCAAATCCCACTTTCCGACCTTGTGTCACATACTCCTATAGTGGGTAGGTGTTAAATATCGAGGACACTCCTATTATGTGAGTGTCCACGTGTGGTATCTGTTCCGATGGATACTACACTCTATAGACCGGTGTTGTCTTGGCCTTCGGGGCATGATTCCGCCGGTCTATGGGTCTGTCCTGTGCAGTTCTAGGAGGTCCACCCTCCCAGGCTTTGCCTCTCCTCTTTGGGGAGGAGTAAGTTGATAGCTTACTGCCTGAGGCGCCCCTACCGGGGAATGCCGACGGGGCTGTCCAGGCAATTTTTAATGGCTAAAGCGCTCACGTTCTCGGGCGCTGGCTTTTCAAATTCCTACTTTCCGACCTTGTGTCACATACTCCTATAGTGGGTAGGTGTTAAATATCGAGGACATTCCTATTATGTGAGAGTCCACGTGTGGTATCTGTTCCGACGGATACTACACCCTATAGACCGGCGTTGTCTTGGCCTTCGGGGCATGATTCCGCCGGTCTATAGGTCTGTCCTGTGCAGTTCTAGGAGGTCCACCCTCCCAGGCTTTGCCTCTCCTCTTTGGGGAGGAGTAAGTTGATAGCTTACTGCCTGAGGCGCCCCTACCGGGGAATGCCGACGGGGCTGTCCAGGCAATTTTTAATGGCTAAAGCGCTCACGTTCTCGGGCGCTGGCTTTTCAAATCCTACTTTCCGACCTTGTGTCACATACTCCTATAGTGGGTAGGTGTTAAATATCGAGGACATTCCTATCATGTGAGTGTCCACGTGTGGTATCTGTTCCGATGGATACTACACCCTATGGACCGGTGTTGTCTTGGCTTTCGGGGCATGATTCCGCCGGTCTATGGGTCTGTCTTGTGCAGTTCTAGGAGGTCCACCCTCCCAGGCTTTGCCTCTCCTCTTTGGGGAGGAGTAAGTTGATAGCTTACTGCCTGAGGCGCCCCTACCGGGGAATGCCGACGGGGCTGCCCAGGCAATTTTTAATGGCTAAAGGTCTCACCTCTCGGGCGCTGGCTTTTCAAATCCCACTTTCCGACCTTGTGTCACATACTCCTATAGTGGGTAGGTGTTAAATATAGAGGACATTCCTATTCATGTTTTACCGCATGGTAGGAATCCGGTCATCTCCTACCACATTTAGTGGCGTTACTGTATTGCTATGAATAAATACATTGTATATTTTAACCTGTCACAATTTGTGGTTGTTATCTTTGTGACCCCTAGCACGGGTCTACAACATACAGCCTTGATAATTATATCATGACGAACGAGCACTACCCATTCCCAAGCAAAAAAGAGGAGTTAATGCCTGGGAGGATTATATCATCTAACAGAATAGATAGTAAACTATCCCGACCCCCTAAAAAAGGGAGAAAGTCATCCTGGGACGTTGATAACGTGAGGAACGAACAATATTCGACGAACATATATTATACCGTGCCCCTACCCCAAAGAAGAGAAGTTAATGCCCGGGAATAATGTATTATATGAAATGAAAATATACTACACAAACCCTCAAAGAATAAAGTAAAACGTCGGATTTTCCCCCACATACACAAAAAGGGTGTGGTTATGCTTGGTCGGAAATACCTCCTCAAACATAGAAGAGGTAATACCTGGGAGTATCACATCATAAAAGGAGAAGGTAATGCCTGCGAGTATGGTATGGCAAACTTTATTGTAAACGTACAATGCCGAAATTGTAAAGTGGGGTGAAAAATATAGTCGTCATCTTTATAAACAAAAAGAAGTATGCAAGTTAATGAAGAACGATCACTTCCTTTCATAATTTTTTAATTTCATGTTTATAAACGTGAGTAAACGTACTTCTTTAATTAGCTTTTTGACTTGTTTAGATGACGACTATATATTCCCGATCTAATTGTTATTGTGGCGTTTCACGTGTACGATGACAATATATAACTTAGGGTTTGTAATGTTTACTTTTGAGGTTTTTTAAAAATTATTTACTAACACATGGTTTAAGTAAAAATAAATATACGGTCATTATGAGTAATGCGGAAACTTATTTCACTTTAAATAATGTATGTGCTTGAAATAGAAATTAACGTCAAATTAAATGGAAAACTACCCCTTTTCCTGAAGAGTAGGGGTTAATTAAAAAAGTCAGCATGCCTTTTTAAAATTTATTATGGTGGGGATTTATTAAGTAGAAAGAAAACTTTAAATTAGAAAAAAGCTTACAATTTAAACAGAAAGTGCAATTTTATTGGTTTGTATTTTTAGTAAAATACGTTTTTATCTCAAAATGTATATTAGCTCTTTTATTTTGCAAATAAATCAAAAGAAAATAATAAAAGAACATCTATCATCGCTAGAAAAGGGGAGAAGAGAGAAGATAGACAGGTAGTGATTACCGACGCCAAATTTTATTTTGTATTATGTTTAAAGGAGTCCCCTATCCCTTCAGAGAGAGAGAGAGAGAGAGAGAGAGAGAGAGAGAGAGAGAGAGAGAGAGAGAGAGAGAGAGAGAGAGAGAGAGACCAATCACTTCCCTTTTGGTATGAACTCTGGTGAACTCTGGTATGAATTTTAGCTAGCTTCATCTAAATTATCTACCTTGATATTTGAAGAATGTTTTTCATAATCTATTCATTTTAAAAAAATTAAATTACTAACATTAACAACTGTTAATTTACACAAAACTGCTGTAGATACACAGGGAAATTCAATTATATAATCATAAATATATGACAGCAAACATTAATTAATTATTTACGGTTTAAAGGAAGTTATGCAAATTAGACGTATAATTAAATGTATATATGGGTTGTTTTAGTGCGATATATACCGGAAGCATAGTATAGTATTATTGATTAAGAAAATATCATCCTATTTTGATGGCAATATAGGAGTGATAAAGATGAATAACTTTCGCATTTATTCAATTTGATATATATATATATATATATATATATATATATATATATATATATATATATATACTTACATATATACAGTTCATGGTAATAGTTCAATTCTTGAATGTAAGACTAACCTAAGATCTGTTTTTAATGTCGCTGGGAAAATTGTTAGATATTTTTTCCGCTCCGAAAATTTCCTGAGTCTTGACGAAATCCTCTACCTGTAAAATAGTAAGATAAGTTGTAAAAATAATTACTGCTGCGACATTTGGGTGGTGATTAAAGGGTCTCTTTCTTTTCAGAGTACAAACCGAATTCGCAATCAAGTGGAGACAGATCTATCTCTCCTATGTTCCCTTTTATACAGAACAGACGTAGCTTATCGTCCGCTACTCTATCGCTGATATTTACGGTTGGTGTTCGATACAGCTCCATTTTTTAGTTTCCCTGTATTACTTTTACCGCAAGAACTAATGAAACTAAAGAGAACATTCCTCTCTTGCTGCGTGTTCCAAAAAACAATAGTAATTTTTATCAACAGGTCGTTTTTCACAAGAACGTCAGGTCTGTGGAATATGATATTACAAGACTGTTTCTGAATTCCAATATCAACACATCCAACTCGACATGTTTCGAAAGTGTTCTCATCCCCCTCTTTTCACCTATCATATCCAATATTCTCATTGTAGTGACCCCTATCTAATTGATAATCACATGTCTTTTAGGCCTTGCTAATTAGTGACCCCTTTTTATTTCAAAATAATATTCTTGTACAATATAAGCTATAATATGTTTAATACTACCTCGAATTTTTTGACATGAAGATAACAGTACGTTAATCAAATAACGATGCAGTTTTGTAATAACCAACAATATATCAGAGAGGCATGCAATAAATACATCAGCTGACACAGTGTTGAAAAAGTAATTGTAAAAAGCAATGCTGACAAAGCATAAATAGCAGAAAGATAAATAAATATATTACACTCAGTTTACAATGAGCGTTTTCTTTTATACAAAAGTGGCGTAGATTGTTTTGAAATTCAGACGTTAAAGTCTTATACTTGTGATTATGTATATCATTAGTTATATGTTTTATACAAACATAATTTCATTAAATCTCTGTAATTCTTACTAATTATTCTCATAGTTGTTATTATATGATATTGATGGTGAGTTTCTAAACATCATTAGATTATTTCTTTTTTATCGAAGCGTGCGTGTAACGTTGGACCCTTCATTCTCTTTTCCTATCAATGGTGGTGTTTAACAGGTTCTATTCTTGGTCTAACACTGTTTTATATCTATATACATGGTGTTCCAGAGAATATTATTCTGAAAATTAACATATATGATGATTATATCACTCTCAATTCCGGTGTTGCTGTTCGCTCATCTCCTTCGGATCAGTTGAAATATGAAGCTGATGTAAAAGTTGACATAGGTGTAGTTGTGTATTGGAGAACGAAATGATTTGTTTCAGTTAATCCTGTTAAGACCCAGCTCGTGCCATTCGTGCAAGAATCAACCTTAGAAACTTCTTGGTATTTCCCTCTTATCAAATGTTACTTGGAGTTAATACATTACATCCATTGCTATTTCTGCTTCTCGTACAGTCGGTCCTCTCTATCGCTTCAAACAATTTCTTACACCTGAAGCAATACTTTATCTCTAAAAATTTACTTTGAGCCAATACATTGAGTACTGTTGTTATATTTGAGCTGGTGAATCTCTGTTCTATTTGAGGGTTCTTAATAAGATGTAGATACACATCTGTCATTTGATTGGCTCTACCCGTACTTTTTATAAACACCCTCTTTCGCATCTGGCTAGTCTCGGACTTTTCTATAAGTATCATCCTGGCATGTCGGAATTATGTGATCTATTCCCTGCTTCTTTTGTTTCATCTCATTTGACACGTAAATTAAGTGCACTCAATCACTTCGCTGCTTTCTATTCCAGTAGCTTATTTACAAGAACTCGAGGCTTGTGGAACTGTCTTCCTGCTAACTATTTTCCTCCTACCTAAAGCTTTGATATATTTTCGATACTAAGGGCAATAGGCATCCCCTGTCTTTGCGATCTCCATATTTCGTTCTTACATCAAGTGCTTTCATGCCTTGTCGAGAACGATATACATACAAATATGTTCACAGCATATCGGGCGATGTCACAATTCCTTTTCTCCAGCTACATTATTCTGAACTTGAGACAGTTCTATTCGAACCTAAACAGAATGAACACTAATTTAATCAAATCCACATACACATATTGTTTAATGGCTAAACGCATTGCTTTATGATTGATTCTACTTGTCAGTCTTCTAGTGGTTCATGGGGCGCAATTCGTATTACATGATATAATAACTTAGAATAATATAAATAAATGCATTCTATTTTGACATGGTTGCTATATAATGAGGAACATCTTGCCGCCTGCTGTAAATAAGGGTTTCGGTTCGTAACAGTTTATGGTTATCGAAATATATATATATATACAAGTATTAATAGAAACTTCCTCGTTCGAAATTATTTATCATTTAACAAATAGCACATTAATTCATTTTCTAGAGTAGAACTCTTGCACGAGTGTGATCCAGAAAAATCAAATGATACGGAAAAACTGTGTTGTTACATATGATTTCATATAAATATTGAAACCCGATATTTTACTTAGCTGCAATAATAATACTCTTGACGCCCCCTATGTGATACTGTGGACGATCATGAGTCTTGACTCCGAACAGAAAAAGAATGTCTATCGGAAGTGAGATGAGTAAAAAGAAAATTAGGGGAAGCCGAAATCTTTGAACTCTCTCGAAAGAGGGACGCGTCACAGTTAGTGGCTACTTTCCGGGTAATCAGCTAGGGTGGCTGATAGGGCGAGTCACTTTTCTGCTTATTAGTCACTCTCGAACAAGGTCCGGATGTTTCATGAATTTCCGGTCGAGGCTAATTTATTTAGTAATTTGTGGTAGTTTGCCGTCGTTTGCGGCTCGTAAAGATCCGCTGAGAGGTTTCGTTCTCTGGAAGATGGGGTTAGTTCCGAGTAAAGCTAGGGAAAGTTAACATTAGTGCAGAGCAAAGATGAATCGAATTTAACAGTACCACAATGATGCCCCGACAGGCAGCTATCTACATACAGCGTTTGATGACCTTTTTTCTGCACAGACCGTATCACACAACTCAGAGCATAACTGATTTATACACAATGTATCGAAAGTTGTGTTGTCTTGTGAGTCTGCGTCGTTTTGTTTTTGTTTACTTGTAAACAAGTGCACGTGACCTCGGCGATCGCCAAGACGAAATACGACGACACGGCCAGAATAAAAACAAGAACAAAATATGAAAACGAACAGAAAAAAATGACACGCAAGAGTTGGGATCGGCGATTGTCGGTGAAACGAGCATATTAATACTTAATTCATAAGTAAAATTGGAACGTTAGTCTATCTATTTTTATAAAGCAACGAATGCTTATATATATATATATATATATATATATATATATATATATATATGTAAAAGATATATATATATATATATGTAAAAGATTCACTCCTCAATTAATTAACGGATTTTTATGGATATTTTCAACACAGCTGCGGACTTAATGTGTCAAAATATCTCATTTACTTTTTGCAAAGTGAGTAAAAAAGGATCAAATAATTTAATTAAAATTAAGATACAACCGATTTTTGAGAGAGCGTATAAGATACGTATTAGACATCAATTAATCAATATTCTACAAATTTCAGTTCAGTTTTTAGGAGTAAAAAATGAGAAGAATCTCTAATTTGAAAAATCTAATATATCAGAGTTGCATTGGAGTCGATCTATTTTATATTAGATTTTAATCACCTTAGGGGGACATGAAGTAGTGAAGAAGTTAATTCTACCCGTCATTGGAGGGTATTTTTGCTGTTATTATTTAACTACGGAAAATATTACTAATAGCAAAGTAAGTATGTAGATGTGGGGACATTTTTAAAAAAGTAAGTGGGGAAAGGGAAATCATTGTGTCTATACATTAACATTAAAAGAAAAACATATATGATATACATCGAAAAAAAATAGCATGACTTTCAGTAACCGTAAATCCAGGATGGAAATAGGAAAAAAATTAAAAAAATAAACAGACTGTGCACTCAGTTCAAGTAACGATGCAATTTTAAAGTATTAGTGACTGTCAGAATGCAAGTCTAATAGCCCCCGTCGACACTGGCATAGATTAGGGTCAGGAACTGTAAAGCCATACACCTAGTTCTCCTCCGAAAGGAAGAGGTTAAACAATGCGAAAAGCCTTGAATGCTGTTACGAATTCAAAGTAAGAAAGAAGCATCCTATTTATTTGTATGTTTACAGTAAACCAGATGTAAGAATAAATAAAATGTGCTGACCACATCAAGTCTTTTTTTCCAAATATATTCGGCTCTGATCAGTCAACAGTCTCTCACAGTATAAAACGACTAATACGTTAGCCAATAGACACCCCACCCGATCGTAAATAAAGTGGGGATGCCAGCAGAGTGAGACACTTGTTATTCTTAGCGATTTGTTTTTCCGATGTATTCATCAAGAATCCGAAAACTGTACATTTTTGTGATTATTATTTGCTATGCAATATATTTCATAAAATATGACTGTTGTTCCTCGGGAAAGTAATTGTTTGTTATTATGTAAAAATATTAAAGTAGAATTAAAGAAAATTACGAAAATAAATTAGATGAAATAGGTACGTGTTTTTAGAATAAGCAAATTGACTATATCAAAGCGATGTTTTAATTAGCGCCGAATAATATTATGTATTTAGATATAGCTATTTAACAGGGTTCGGTTAATCCGGAATATGTGCTTTACCATGATTCTGAGCAAATAATGTGTTATTATTTCAACCTATCATCTCTGCTATTAATTTAAGTAGTAAGAAAATATAAGACCACAGATAGTATGGCGTATATTGCGACCCAGAGAAAACAGAAAATAATCTCAACTCTACAGCGTTTTATATGGAGAGTATCTAAAGTTTCATTTACTGATAGCGTAAGAGTCAAACGGTTTATGACTGAAAAATGCAAACATCACATTTAAACATTCTAGAATGAAGTGTAGATCGTAGTCAATATGACGTTAGTTTTAGTATCAGCTATGTCCTAAGATTAAATACTGCTGCCACATCAAGTGAGGATCAACTCACATCACTATTAGTTGCATAGAAATAGTTCAACATTGATTTTAAAATCTAGTGAGGGATACGCTGTTCAGTTGTGTTCAAAATCCTCTCTCACAAAAGGGATGCCGCTTGCCTCTCTCTACACTATCGTTATTTACATAGACGGTGCTCGTCTAAACTCTATTCTCTGGTTCCGTCTTGTAAAATATTTAAGTAAAGAACTCTCCGTGTAACAATTAGGGAAACAATAGTTCTCATCCCGTTTGCCTAAGGTCAGGCAAAATGTCTTCCAGCAAAGCTTATTATATCCTGCTTCTTCTGAGGTGCTATACATTACATCATTATTTATTCTCTGCAGATTAAACTCAGACATCTTTAAATCTGATATAAACTGTTTTCCTTTCATAAACCTATGTTATATGTAATCATTCTTAGTTCGTTTCATTTAGCATCTTCAATCGTTTCATGAGGTTCTACATCTTTCAACTGACAATAATTCCATATCGATAACACTTATATTTGAGAGGCATTCGGACCTGAAATTTAGTGACATATTGTTATGATGTTTACTAAAACAAGATGTTAATGGATCACAACTCGTCGCAGCAACACATATGCTACA
>OY744548.1:34857853-34905353 GCA_963556195.1 Sepiola atlantica
TCGTATAAAATAAGTTTGCTGATTAAAAAAGCTAGATTGTAGTAGCAATTAGGTTGTTTAATTACGTTAGAGTTTATAATGAGTGCTGATTAAAGTAGTGCTCGTCGAGATTCATTTAACATAAATTAAACGAATTTAACCAGCTCAAATCAAATATAATGGGCGTGTGTTAATGCACGGGTCAAACGTGCGTTCAGTAAATTGCTATTTTTCATATTTCTTTTGTGTTCAACAAGCGTGTTTATTTGTTTCCTTTAACTGTCTATTACGGATATATGATAACAATTACTGCATGCTATAGTATAGATACCTTCCTTGGGTATGTGTTTTTATGATTTGTTGTTTTTAAAGTTTGTTTTATAGTTGTTGATGTAGTTTGCATTGTAGGAATACCTAGCTTCTTTCGAATGTTGCAAATTATAGTCCGATTGTCATCGGTCGGTTAGAGTAGATGTCTGTGTATAAGAGAAGTGTCCGGTGCATGATAATTTTGCTTATTGTTTTTGGAAAACATTTGTAAGTTTTTTTCGCATTTGATATTAAATTTGTAGAGTATTGCAATGTTTACAAATACGTTGTGATGTATTTAAATTTATTGTCGATATATTGTGCACAACAGATTCCGAAAGAACTTATGGAAAAAAGATTATGAAGCCTGTTTTTATTTTGTTGTTAATGTTAAGTAAAAAATGTATACAGTCATTTTTTGTGAACCGTGTTGCGTTGCACTTTAAAGGGTGGATTATTGTAAGATTTTACTATAAGTGTGTATAGAAATAGTATCGAGTTTTTTTCTATATGCTTCATAGGTAAACGTTACAAATGGTCTGACTGTGTTTTATTTGTTTTTGAGATGTGTGTGTTTTCGAGTATGTATAGGTGTGTGTTGTGTATACATTATACCACTAGTGTGTATTTCTATTTTACGTATGTGTTTATTATCACTGTGATAGAACCCTATCTGAAAATATATTAAGCCTTGTGTATGTAGAAATTATGTATTTTTTATGCGCTTCGGTATTGAAAGTTGATGTTTAATGGACGCTTTTACCGAATATTACTTTTATGGTGTTCCATGCATATTTATATTAGTTAATTTACTACAAAACTGGCAACCACATTGGCGCGCCTACGTTGATACTAATTACATAGTGAACATTTGTGAGCCGTTTAATATAGCAATATAAAGTCAACCTAGCATACGTTCTCTTATAACGAAGCTTTATCTAAGAACAGTTTTAATATATTTGTTAAACGTGTAAAATGTAAAGGTTTGAATAAAAGTGTATATACAATCAATTTTAATCCTAACATACATATTTAGACAAAGGATGGATCGTCCTCACAATTATTTAAATTAAAAAAATATTATATAAAAACTAAATATATTTTTGTTTGAAGGTGAAAGCAAATTTGAAAAATAATTCCACAAAATAGTTATATTTCTGTAAAATAATTTGTGAAAAACGGTCATCATATGATATTAAGAAAAAAAGGAAACGTATTAAAATAGGATGACATGAATCAAAACGATATCCAATAAGATATTAAGAAGGACTTTTGTGTGAATCATCGGATGAAATATTTAACAAAACCTGATATATTTATATCTCTGCATTAATAGTAGCAACATCTTTTAGGGGTTAATCGAAAAGATAATAAACGGAAAAGAATATTCACAAAAAGTATAATAAACAAATAAATATATATGAAATATATAACAGGTAATGAGTATTATTAAAAAGTAACAGTTTCTTAGTTGCTAATATGCGACGCTCCTTAGGGTAAAATACGGTAAGTGGTGTCATGTAAAGGTTTTAATAGTAAAAAGGTCTATGTGTTCATGTTAAAATATTTAATAAGAAAATGATATATATACGCACCTACTAAATATGAAGATTTACAAAAGAAATAATGTGCCTATGTTTCTCACTGCTTTTGTAGTATATATATATATACATATATATATATATATATATATATATATATATATATATATATATATATGCATATAAGGAGACTGCAAAGTAACAGGTCACTGATAGTATATGCTAATACATATATTGTCATTAATAATTATATATATATATATATATATATATATATATATATATATATTCATCAGTTGAGAAGATTCAATTTAGGGGCATTTCGGAGTGGGCAACGCCCGTAATTGTATACCTTACAAAAAATAGTATGCCCATGTTACTCACTGGGTTGTCGGGAATATTTATTGAAACTTCTATGATGGTCGGTTTATGAGAACAATTAAAATAATAAGTCATAATAATTCGTTCGATGAAATTAGAGATTACGCTTACATATATATATATATATACATATATATATATATATATATATATATATATATATATATATATATATTTGTTCACACTATAAAAACATCACATGAAGAATCGCTGACGTTAATATCTTCATCCGTACGGACTGAGTTTCTATGCTACCCTCTAAGCTAAGGTAGTGATTAAAATCAAACTAAAAATATAGTTAAATTTCGATTAAATATATATATTTATTTATATATTACAAACAAATTTTAAGAAGTGCACTAATGTAAATTGTGTCACTGTATCTTACAGCATCTATGTAATTCATAAGTATTCCATTGACGTATTAACCAAATTCAAATGCCTGCAATCTAACAATGCATTACATAATTTCTCAAGTGCTGAACAATCGACCATCTCTCACGAGAAGAAGTTATTATCATGCTTACACTAGAACAATTATCCGCCGCAATGTGTTCCACTTCTTATCAATTCATCGCATACTTGTGCTAGGTATTCTAAATAATTAATTGCTACATTTTAAATCTATAATGCACGCTTCTACCGGCGATTCCAGATCGGATGGTGGGAAATGTTACTTGTCACAAATTGCTAGTACAGAACACGCACGTCTTACTTGTGAGCAGTCCTCACATATCGCGGTATCTTTTCTTTGTCTCTCTCGTACTTTATTTTATAAAAAAGATATGTGTACTATTACTTTCATCTTGATTGTTATCTTCACAGTGTTACGCCAAATGAAACCGCTTACTTCATTTGAATGCATCTGTTCGAACCTATTTTAAGCTTAATCATATGTTTAATTAAGGGTAAAATGTTATCGTTTTCTCAGTATTGTCAAGTTATAAGCCATTCATATTGCTATACCTCATGTGTTATTATTAATTCTTCAGTCTTAAGCAGAGTGTAACATAAAACTGCTTATTACTCAACGCTCTAATCGGTTGTGCCACGTGTTCGTAAGAACTACGAATAACTTCATAATTAATTAACACTCTTATCAAGTCATGATTGAGAGAACGAGAACAAGCAATCCAGTAGATTAAATAAATAGTTCAGTTAAAAATACTATATGTTTTCTCGAGTTCGACATATAGATTCCCAAGTTCGAATAGATAAATCACTACTTGGGGTATGTCGGTTGAAATATTGTGAATTGTGATTTAGTAACATGAGAATTGTAGTTCGAAATATCTAAATTATCCTCACCTAAAGTATTTTCCGAATAATTCTTTCTTGTTTAGGACAAATGCACACCTTCCGCAATAATCACGAAAAAAGTACGCGTCATTGGTCGTCGCACTAATATTCATTAGTTATATGAAGGCCAGATGTTTGTTCGTATTTATGTATGTATGTATGTGTGTATGTATTTAGCTTTTCGATGTGTACAGAGCAGATTTTATTTGGAAAACAAACCAAAAGGAAACAGCTTAAACACACGAAATTCGTATTGGTAACGCTTGCTTGTCAGGGTATTATTGTATATGCTATATTAAGGAAATGTTTATTTTTGTTCAACATATAGCGTACCAGTATCATCAACTTAATAATTTTAAACTAGTCATCCAATTTGTTTAAAATTCTTACACATGCTATTTGAAGGTTAGTACTTAGTGACGTGTTAAAAACTTTTCTCATATTTCTATCCTACTTATTACATAAAAAAGTATATATATATATATATATATATGTGTGTGGATATATATATATATATATATATATATATATATATAATCATTATTAGAGGGGTCGTAGAGATACCTAGTATAGTTCACAGGCTCGATGCTACACTACTCGATGAGATTGACCCGTAGATTTTGTTAGATAATCCACCTAGGAGACGGAAACTCCGATACAAAACCTGAACTCTACATCATCTCTCAGTTATTTTGCTCCGACTTGTCACTGAAACCACACTTTGTAGAAGGAGAGTGAGCTTTGCGTGTCGTACACACGCAGAGCATTGTAATCTACATGTTAATATATTCCTACAAGACCCAACTGCGATGAATATCTGTTATAATACACCGGGCCTGCTAAACATAATGCGCGACCTAAATCAGTCAATGCAATGTTTGTAAGGATGCCCTTTTTCTGTAAAGAAGTGGCAATCATTATGTATATATGCATTTATGTCCGTCAAAAGTAGAAAAAACACAACACGCACACACATTTGGTATTATCTTGATCGGCGTTGCCATGGAGAATATTATCTGAAATTTAGAAAAATAGATAATTGGTGCAGATTAATTTAGAGAGGGTCGGTTTTTCAGCCAGTATATATACTAACTGAATGGGACTAAGTTTGAATTTTTGTTCAAGGAGATACTTCCTTTATGGCGAGTGCTTTTTGGATGAATCTATAAAAAGGAATAGTCTGTGTGTGTGTGTTGATAAACACAGGGGTGAGATTAGAGGAAACCGACATAGGGTGAAACAGAGAAAGTAGAGACGAGAATACAAAGATAGATTGTTTACTTTTGCACCGGATTAAGCCATATACCCCTGATAGTATTGTCATAAAATAATAGTTGAAGTTACAAAAAAAAAGAAATAAAGCGAACGGAAGCACACGTCTAACTAGATCATTTTAAACAGAAAGAACAGATATATTAATAGATTTTACAAAGAAGAAAGAAAATAAAGAAAACTGCACATTATGGAAATAAAGAAACTATTCGTTTCCAAATTAATTTTAGAAAACGAACCTCGGAATATACATGTCACAGTCGGAAATCATAGACCCATAGTTCAACAACGGATACAGTACTCAGTAATGATAAGTTCTAAGTGACAGTTTTATGGGGGTTAGAGTTTCAACCCTTAACACAAGCGATACTAAGAATAAAAATAAAAATTCCTAACAAATTATATCTGGTTTTAGCTGACAGAGCGAGAGCAGCTAACCCCGTGTATTAAAGACACAACTCAGTTCAAAATTTCGTACAGACTCCGGACGCTTTTATCGGCTAAAGCGTTGCGTGAATTATTACAAAGATGATAAATCTACCAATAAATATTGCATGAGAAGTTATTTGTATTAATGTTTCTTTCACATATATTCTTCGTTATTGTGGGAACATTATGTGGTAAGTAAACCTTTAGTTATCTTTTAAAATAAAGCGCATTTATTTAAATCGTCCTTATTGGGCAAAATGTCATTTGAATGATTTCATAAGTTACTGAACATACTCGAATAGGGTTGGTGGTGCGATGCCGGCGAGTATCGCTAGTTGGTTGATTGGTGTGGCGCGCAAGCAGCCAGAGACTGTGCGTAAGGCGTTGTTGGGCGTAACGTCCAGCTTCTTGGTGTTGGAGCTCCTGCACCAGGCAATGGAGCAGTACTCAGCACACAATGCGCCCAGCAGTGGAAAAAAATGTTTTTGACTATGCTCAGATGGCCGTGAAAATGTTGTAAAGTGACACTAGAAAGCAAATGTGAATCAACAAAAATCATTAGCTCAAAAGGTCCACTTTTGTACTTTTTACAGCAAATTGAATTTGCGGGTTGTTCAAAATCATCATTATTTTTTCTGCAAAAAAAGCTTAACAGACAAAAAAGGCATATTTTGAGATGGAATGTTCTTAATATGGTACATTTTACAATCTTAAGTGTGACTTTTTCATAAAACACATACAATAATGTATTAAATAAGCCACATATATATGTATATAAATGGAATTTAGAATTTCTGATACCAAAAATGTGTTTGCACCATCAGAGAGTAGTCGCACAGTGTGAATGTTGCCTTTTTTGTGAAAATAAAAAATGTTCATGTCAGAAGTTTTTTTTTGCAAGGAGATGCAGGCCTGGGGTTTTCAGATGTTTAAAATACACCATATGGGCTTACAGATGCACATAGCCTACTACATGCCCCAACCTGCCCCCAAAAATACCTTTATGTAATTACCAATGATGTGGAACTAAAAATAAGGCTTAAAATTAATGGAATTATGGAATTATGTTATTTAAAATAGATCAGTTCTATAAATGGTAATGAATGATCATTATTTGTCAAAATGGCTCACACAGTGTGAATTTTAGCTTTTTTTGTAAAGCTCAAAATATTTGAGGTCAACATTTTTTGCAAAGCGATGCAGACATGGGGTTTTCAGATGTTAAAAATACACCATTTAGGCAAAAGATATATGTTGCCTAATACCTGCATACACCTGATTTTCCGAAGGTATGCAACGTCCTGGTAAAATGGGCCAATATCAGCAGAAATCGATGAAAATCACCAATCTGAAGTAGATATGGTGAATCGAACCTTAGTGCAATTACCAATATGGAACTATAAAATGATGTTGAAAATTGATCGAATAATGTCATATAAAGTAAATGATTTTGACATTGAAAGAAGTGTTAGGTATTCAACACAGCCACGTCCTCACGATCATCACTTACAATATTATAGCATGCCTCAATGAAACTTCGTTCAAGGTCCAACATAGAAACCACACTCATTGGGCATGACCGAACAGTATGTCCATGTTTGTCGCACCGCTTGCATCGTGGAATCTTCCTTTTGCATGCGATGAGAGGATGAGATTGAACAAGCATTCTTGTGAAGATATCCCTCGTGTTCAGTTTTATAGAACATTGTCGTGCTCGGGAAGCTGTACCGGACTTGTAGGACCGGATATGATTATTTCATGCCTCGCCGGACTGTTCAGCATACACCGCAATATGTTTTTCATCATTCATGGCGAACGACTCCCAGGAATGGCCAGCCATCTGGTGGACACTAGGTGAAATCATTGCCCACGGAAAGGATCGTTTGTAGTGGATTATTAGGTATTTACCAGTTCCTCTTTAGTTTACTCTCTACCTGAGTGCCTCATCAGGTCTCTCCCTTTTACCCAGATGGCTTCCATTCGTCTTTAAATCAGGTAAACGTGTCCAGGTTCTGTTAAATCACTAACAACCTCTTTGGACTTTTCATTAACTGAGTGAGCAGTACTCTTCAGCATCTTCGCCTCAAGATCTCTGTTCTGCATGCTGAACTGTTGAACCACTGCTGTCTGCAATAAATACTCTATCTGTTCTGCAATGCAAGAAATAGCAGGAAATATGTTTAGGCCGGCTTTACATCTAGGAATGCTGTTAATTATGTAAATAACACTCAATTTACTTTGAGCTTTTTAATATAGTTTATATCCTTTGTAAATAAATACGCTGTGTATACTTTTATCTCAATTGGAAATACACAAATCATGTACTTTTATCTCAATTGTAAATACATAAATTGTATACTTTTATCTCAATTGCAAATGCATGCATTCTCTGCCATAATGTTATCACAGTTTGCCATAATTTTAAGTGTTCAACGGAAGCGCCTTGTTAATACGCTTCCAACTAGCTATCTGCCACTTTCTTATTTCGAGTTATGGCGAAGTTATGCTAAAAAAAGGTGTTAATGAGAAAATGCCAAATATGGTAATCAGGGTCCAGTCCTCCAAATTTCAGTTTTCTAAAAAAAAATTGTTATTGCATCTGAAGCGCCTTGTATTAACCACTTTCTGATTGTGAATTATGACGAAGATATTCCCAAAATTGGCCTGTTTTTAGAAAATGCCCAAATATGGTAATGTGAGCCCAGTCCCCCAAATTTCAGTGTTGTGAGGAAATTGATATTGCATCTGAAGCGCCTTGTTAATATGCTTCTAACGAGGTATTAGCCATTTTTCGATTTCGAGTTTTGGCGAAGTTATTAATTTTTTTAACTTTTTGGTTTTCTTGGCGCACTGTGCAGTGACGGAGAAGACCAATGCCTGGGTAGATATGCGCAGTGTCTTGGTTGAGGAAACCCAGGTGGTACAAGCTAGGCGGCGTATTAGAGCGACACGGGCCGATCTCTTGGCTAACATGTTTCCAGGTGTTGGCGGAACGTCAGCGTGCGTAAAAGCTTGACCCTGCGGTACGTCGGGGCTGCCTGGAACGGGAGTGTTTTGTTGTCAACTATGATGTTACGTTCGTGGCTTGACTCTCGGTTGTTTAGTTAGTATGTGGTTGGTTGTGGTCTTTGCCACGGAAAGCTTAAGGCGCCAGTTTGGCAGGTAGCTTTACACGGTGTTCATATAAGCCGTTAGCCCCAGTTCGATCGTCCCTCAGCTGGTTGTGACAGTAGGATGGTTAGGTCGTCAGCGTATCCATATTTCTTGGACAGCGTGTCTGGGAGGTAATAGATGTAAATGTTAAACAGCACTGGGGTAAGTACAGAGCCTTGTGGAACACAATTTTTGAGCCTTCGGAGCCCGATATGTTGGCCGTTGCTGGTGTGTAGGGTGAAACTGTTGTTGGTCAGCATTTCCATGATGAAGTTCGACATGTGTCGGTCCGGGATTGTCTGTAGGAGCTTTAGGTGCAGTCTACAGAGCCAGCCAGTATCGTACGCTGCTGTGAGATCGAAGAGAATGACGCCTGCCTTCTCAGCTCGTTGGAAAAATCCTCGATATTTTTGGTGAGGAGGGCTACCTGGTCCACAGTGACCCTTTCGTGCTCTTTTGGCAGTATTGGGTTGATTACGGGATCGAGGCGCGCATGGAGGAGACGCTCCATGATATTGTATGGCACGCAGAGGCGGGCGATGGGGTGATATCCCTTGCGGTCATCAGGCGGCTTGTTGGGCTTCAGGAGAGCGATTACCTTGGCTTGGCGCCATATTTTCGGGAGCTTGGACGTGCGGAGTAAACATTTTGAAGTCACTCTGTGGCCCTGTTACCCTGGTGAAGGATTAACTCAGGATGGATGTTGTCGATCTCAGCTGCTTTGTGTTGCTTCAGGTGTTTGATAGGTAATTTCATCTCGTCCTTGGTGAAGTCTCCAGACAGGTTGGCATCAGCACTGGGACACTTCGTAGGTCGTTCACTTCGTCTGCACTGCTTGATAGCTGGAGTGGGTGAAATCGATTGATTCGAGCATCTCAGGCTAATACTCTCTCCGTTTGTTGATAAGGCGGGTCATGAGGTCTGTGGCAGTTCTGGTCCTCTCGGCCTTGGGTTTCGCCTCGTTATGGGCGTGTAGGAGATTCTCGCACTCTTCGTCCCAGCAGGGTCATAGTAATTTCGGACTCCCCGTAAGACGTGTTTCTTGGCAGCGGCGGTCAACTTCGTGCAGTATGTCTTG
Source organism: Sepiola atlantica (assembly GCA_963556195.1). Classification (NCBI taxonomy): domain Eukaryota; kingdom Metazoa; phylum Mollusca; class Cephalopoda; order Sepiida; family Sepiolidae; genus Sepiola; species Sepiola atlantica. The sequence continues at coordinate 34,867,295 of OY744548.1, forward strand.
TAGGCCTCGTTTATATTGGAGGTGGTCGACACTGTCAATAATGTGGCTGCAGTGTTGGTGCTGCACTTGAATTTCGACCAGTTGGCCTTGCTGAAGTTCCACCTTCGAACTGGTTTCCTGTCCGTCGGCTGGGCGAGTGATAGTATTGTGATAAGTGACGGACGATGTTAGGAACGGGGGGATCGGTCCAAGACGCGCCGTATAGGGATTGGATCTTGCCCGATGACTTTGGCAAAAGCCAGATCTGGGTTAGTCTCGGTATTCCAGCGCCTGGAGACAAATGAGTTGGGCTCATTCGGGTCGAACAGGAGAACGGCGTCTAATGTGGATTCCCAGTCTTCCAAGTACGCGCCGTCTGGGTTGGTGATCTTAAAGCCACAGTCAGTGTTCTAGCAATCGAAGTCACCTGCATACACAGCAGGGGCTGGAGCATCTTGCATCAAGCCTGGTTGTAGTTTGCTTGATGGTGGCTTGTAGAGATTTACGATAGTCGTCTCCTGCACTTTAGTGGCGGCCCACTTAACATCGGCATTGGGGCGCACTGACCAACTGGTGATCAGGGTATGTCGTCTCTGATTAAGGTTGCCAGGCCGTGGTTTCTGCTCTAAGTGTGACCGGCCAGTGTGTACCGATGGAGCCTAAGGATGGTGTCATTTCCCTTGTGAGTCTCCCGCCTGGCTGTAAATGGGTGCGTGGTATCTCGGGCGTTGGGGTCGCTGAAGGCGGTGTACATTCATTAATTTCGCCGTTGTACGCGGTCGTAGGGATCGTTGAGAGCAGTGTAAAGGTCGTGTGGGTCGTTGGAAGCGGTCTAAATTCATTACTGTCGCTGTTGTTAGCAGGCACTTATGAAGAAGGCCACGTAAGGCTGACTTTATCTTTTCCACTTAAACGGTGGTGATTTGGAAACTCAGAGGTCGCTATTGAGCATGTGACTTTGAAATCACACGGCATAATATAAAATGAATCAATTGCTAACCTTATTCTGAGTAAAATACTAGGACATCATTAATTTGGTAGCCTTGGTAGAAGAAAAATAACCAATATCACACTGGTCCTTTCCCGCTTACCACAGCATTGCTTTCGATCGACTGTAATTTCTCTTTTCCAGCGAACGCAGGAAAAGCCTTTTTAAGTATTTTGCAAATGTTGTTTTCTTATAATCTCCGCGGTGAAGAAGCGAACTTTTAGGAGTAATCATACTATACATTAGAAAAAAAACAGTGCTTTAAAACTAAACTCTTTGAAATTATTAATGTGGTAAAACTAGTGCTCTTAATGTACACATTGTCACTATAAATCAGACTGTTCTATGATTAACATTTTACTGAATACAGACTTCTAATGGCAGATCTCAGCAGGCCATTATATCACTGAGAAATGATGGCATGTGCATAGCCATTATAATAATATGGTTAATAGTATGATGATGCGGTGCACATTTATATATGTAGTAATATTGAGAAGTATCTATATACTCGACCCCATCGGTCAAGATAGGTAAGACGTAATGAAAGTTTGCTTTAACTTCTTCCTCTGACGTTAGTCATAACGCAATCATGTTATTACATCGTCCACTGTGAACAGTTTTCTCAGGACTGTTTTAATGCTTACATCACAAAAGGAAGACGTCATCCAATGTGCACGAGGAAAATAAACAAACAAAAAACAGCAATTAGCAAGCAAAGTTAACCGCCTCATGATTGAGTAAACTTTTATCAGCAATCTAATTGTCATATAAATGTTATTTGCTGATATTAACAATAATAATGGTGGGTCTTCGTTTGAGCTTGATACCACGTAAAGCAAATACTCACGTTTTACTTTATTTTATTTGTAGCTTAAACACTGAAATATATTGAACAACAGAAATACAAATTGTAAAATGAGGTTAAGCAATCGAAGCAAAAGTACAAAGGATTTGCGAACACCATGACTTCTTTAAAAGCAATTGATTCTTGGAAAAATAACACTCTAACGATTGCCCTGCCTGATTATTAGTAAAATAAGCTATCACTATTCGAAGGCATTGTACAACATCTATAGCTTCCAAAGAACATACCATTGTCTCTACGAGTTGTGAGGAGTTTTATTAAGTGTTCACGTTAGTCACCCGTGTTACAATATCGGCCATCACGTCTCCGGGTGAAGTTAATGATTAACAACCTTAGTTTTGTTGGCTTTGTACGCGAGTAAAACCATATAATTTGGCGATACTGTTCGCATTCCGTATTTACTGGATTAATCGGCGCGTAATTAGAGCCGAGACGCGATGACAGCGCGCACAATCTTAGCAAAATATCCATTTGATTGTAATTAAACAGATGTCAGAAGAAGAACTCGAGCTAAAGCAAATCATCTGAGCCAACAAATCGGAAATTACCACTTAAACGTTTATGCACACACACACATACACACATACACACCCACACACACACATATATATATATATATATATATATATATATATATATATATACAAACACAATTAACAGAAATATATATATACATATAAAGAAAAACACATACATATACACACATGTATACATACATATAAATATATATATATATATATATATATATATAAATTTGTATATATATATACTACTGTGTTTTTCCATATATTTCTGTATAAAAATACTATTTATATTGTAGTAACACACACACACACACACACATATATATATATATATATATATATATATATATATATATAATTATTAATGACAATATATGTATTAGCATATACTATCAGTGCCCTTTTGCTTTGCAGTCTCCTTAAAAAGATTCAGCTCGATGATTGTCAATTAGTAACAACAGAGCAAATATAAGTCAGGTTCATATTATATTCCAATAATAATGTTTTTATTTCATTATTTTTTATTTTTTTCTTATAAAATGTTGTTTGGTTCAAGAAATATGCAATAAACCGTAAAAATAGATTGCACAGAAATGTTTTGTTATTTGGAAATGTGAAAAAAATAAAAATAACAATAATAAAATAAAAACATCTTTATTGGTATATAATATGAACCTGACATTATATATATATATATGTATATATATATATATATATATATATATATATATATATATATATATAGAGAGAGAGAGAGAGAGAGAGAGAGAGAGAGAGAGAGGAAAAAAGAGTGATAAATATGCGACGATTGTCCAAATTTATTTCAAATTTCAATTGTTCAATGCAAGGTGTATTCAGTAATAAACTAATGTGTATTATTCTTTCCTTAAGCCAAGGCTTTTCAAAGATCGAAATATTATCATCAGAGAAGAAATACAGTATTTAAACACCCTAAAAGAACGAATCCCCTCCTTAGAAATCCACAAATAACTACGGAGCTTGAAATGCTTCAAAATAGGTTTGTAATAGTTCCTATTGATAAGGCGACAAATAATATAGCTTTTATCTGTAAAAAGTATTATATACAACGAGTATTGCTAGAAGTAGGAATAATAGCTGAAGTTTCAGATACTTATAAATTAAGTAATAATAAAAGCGATAACATTATTATAAACAGTACTGTTATTTATGAAAAATTAGGATTAAAATTAGAAGAAAAATACAAAAAACTTCCATCTATGTATTGGATACCTAAAATGCATAAAACACCAGTTGGCGCCCGTTTCGTTGTTGCCTCAAAAATGTGCATCACTAAACCTTTAAGTAAGGCTGTGTCTAAAATCTTAAAATTAATTATAAACCAAATAAATAATTTCCATAAAAAAAGTAAATTCTATAGTAATATAAACCTATTTTGGGTGGTAAATAATTCCGATCTAGTAAAAGAAAAATTAGATCGTATTAATTCTCGTAAACAGGCTAAATCAATCTCGACATACGATTTTAGTACATTATATACAAAAATACCCCATAAAGAACTTATTAAAGAATTAGGTAATACTGTAGATTTAGCTTTTGCAGGAGGAAAAGGCAAATACATAGACTTTGCAAAATCTAAAGACTTTTGGTGTAAAAATAAAAATGGTACAACGAGTGTATCTAAAACTGGTCTGATAATGCTTATAAGTCACCTTATAAAAGAGAGTTACTTTCAAATAGGGAATAAATTATTGCTCCAAACAATAGGTATTCCAATGGGTTTGGATCCGTCTCCATTTTGGGCAGATCTATATTTACATAGACTGGAATATATATATATATATGTCATCATTAATAAAAAATGATATATCTAGAGCGTATAGTTATCATGGATGTAGGCGATATATTGACGAAATTGTTTGCATTAATGATAGCGAAGAGTTTGCAAATACTAAACATTTAATAAAACCTAAAGAGTTAAAATTAAACTGTGAACATAAAGGAACACAAGCTACTTTTCTTGATTTGGATATAAAAATTGAAGATAAAATATTTATCTATAAACTGTTTGATAAAAGAAATTCATTCCCTTTTCGTATCGTGCGAATGCGATATAAAAATAGTACTAGCCCTGTGTATATATTTTACGGGAGTATTATGTCTGAATTTCTGAGAATAGCTCGTGTTTTCTTTAAAATTAGTAGATTTCATGCCCCCAATTTCTGATCTAATAATAAGAATGATTAACCAAGGTGGCGATCAAAATAAAATATTTGGACAATTAAATAAGGCAATTACTCGCCATCCTGATGCTTTAAAATCTTATCAAATTAATCAAAATAAACTGATAGAACAAATCATAGTATATATAAATAGCAATAATGTATAATATGTATAAACGTATATATAACACATCTGCTAATTATAATAAGAAAAACAATAAAAATACAGTAGAAAGAAAGAAAGAAATGTTAAAAAAGAAGAAGAAGAAGAAGAAGAAGAAGAAGAAAACCGACAGTTATGAACGCCGATTTAAAACACCGGGAGTTGGCAAAGAAGAAGAAGAAAAAGAAAGAAAAAGAGAACAAATTAACGGTTAACTTATAGACGCAGATTTTAAACAATGAGAAAAGAAAAAAGTCGACAGTTGTGAACGCAGATTAGATAAACTAAAGTGAACAAGGAAGATTAATATTTATTTGAGGTTGACAACAACGGGGAGATGGACAACAAAGTAGGACGAGGGAGAAAAAGAGGAACTAAAGGTATATATATATGTATGTGTGTATGTATATATATATATATATATATATATATATATATATGTATATGCATGTTTATTTATTTATCTTTAATTTTTTGATGTGTTGATGTTTTTTTTATATTTATAATATAAAACTTAAAATAATACATTAATCACTTAAATAATAGTGTCATGGATTCGTCCAAACACTTTAAAATGCAGCAACATTTTTGTAAGTAACGGATACATTTTATTAGACAGACGAACAGCACAGGTAAATAATTTTTTTTTTGTGTCTTAAATAACTAATATAAGTTAGCAAAACATTTATATGGAACAAAACGTAGATTTAGTATAAGGAACGTTTATGTTTTTGTCTTTTAAGGGAAGTGGGGTCTGATCAACTCTGCTGGGAAGCCATGAAATTAAATACTGTCTTGTTTTTAAATTCCCGAAACAGTTTTTCATGGTAAACAACTGATGATCCCTTAAAATAGTGTTAGAAACTAACTAATATAATAATTGTAAAAAATAAATTGACTTACATGAGTGATTTTCCACTGGAAGACTTGAGACTATAAGTTTGTTTTATATAATTTTTTATTTTTTTAAATTTTTTTTTTATATAGTTTTAATGGTTGAGAAACTTCCGAGACTATATATATATATATATATATATATATATATATATATATATATATATATATATATATATATATATATATATATATATATATATATATATAGTAGATGGTTGCGCTTGCTGCTAATACGGCAAAGTTCATGTCCTTAAACAATTGCAAGACAACTGTTCAGACACCGATTTCAATGGCTGGTGGCACCCTATCTGAGAGTTTATCATTCAAACTCCACGGACTGGAATTCATAGGCAACGTGAATTAGTACACATACAAGGAAAGCCATTGTAAAGGCTTCTGCAAAGAAGGTGAGCTCCCTGTACTGAGCAAGAAAATGTACACACATGTCAGTATGTTATATATCTTGAAACCGACCATCTGCTCAAGCATGGAATGTTATTGCTACATCTCAGCAAGAGCATCAACTATTTGTTTCTCCCTACTAGACAGAGTTTGAAAAAAGTATCCAATCTGATATGTCCCTAAGTGTCAATCAAGCTCTAACCCCCGAACCATAGCCGCAAAAATGCTTTCGTGTGATTGTTTTCCAAGTACTTCAATGAAATGTGCTCCGATGAACTTGCATAACTTTTTCTGTTTCTACGTAATTCAGCTGACCAACCTAACAAGCAGAAAAACCTCACCCCTTCATTGTAAATTTCTGTAAATGCCAGAAAGCTTTCTTCTCTAATAGCGTCTTCCATTGAGTTGCTTGTCTTTAGGATACCCCCTTGTGCTCTGAGAAATCTCGCTATTCAACTCCCTTCTTAGGATGTACTTGTAGGTAGGACCCTCAATTAACAGTTGATAGTTTACGTCTCAGTGAAAGTGTGTCATGTTCTGCGTGCATAACAGTTATTAAAACTGTCTCTGTATGTGTGTATGTCTGTCTTTCTTACTCTCTCTCTTTCTCTCCCTCTCTCTATATATACATATATTCAGAGAGAGAGAGAGAGATAGAGAGAGAGAGAGAGGGAGAGAGAGAGAAGGACTTAAAAAAAGAATAGTGCAATATTTACAGCTAATATATTTATATAAATATTAAAATATATCTCCAACGTAGTTTGTACAGAAAAACTGTGCAATTCTTCTATTTTAAACATGTTTGCCAGTGGGAAATATGTGTAAAACACTTGATGTTGCTCACTTTGTGAAAAGAGTTTACAATATAAGTAAGAAAGAAATTAATGTTCCTATTATATTAGAAAAAACTGTTAACTGAGTTAGTGAACAGCAGTGAGATAAAACGTCGGTGTCATGCCGAGTGTAAGTTTAAAGTCACAGGTACGTTGACGAACGAGTTATCTTAGAATACTGACAACTGAGTTGGTTGATTCATTTAGAAATGCACATGAAGCTGTAAATTTGTATGGAATCTTACTGATTTCTGAATCTCTCTCATTTTACATTGTTGGTGAAGTTGCATGGTGTCGCTAAAACGCAAATGTTTATTTGAACAAACCCAAATATGATTAGGTTAAAATATATACATTGTGTATGTTTTTATTTTTACCAGTAGTTATATGTGGAGGAACATTCTGCAAAAAACATTTATGCACTATGATGTTAATATCTGAGAGTGAGCATTCGATATTTCTACGTCAATATAACTTATGTTTTCATGATCGTGCAAAGAGATAATATAAGTAAATGGGGATGTTTGCCCGGATCTGAGAACTTGTGTTACACGTTAAATGTCATATATATATATATATATATATATATATATATATATATATATATATATATATATATTCAATGGTTTTTAAATATTTTATACACATCTGACGTCGTTTCAAGCTTATAGCTCTCATCAGCGCAGGGAAATAACAATCTCAGAAGGTCATAAGGCGTGAATCTAATTCATAAAGACAACTTGAACTTGTAAGCGTTCACCTAGACTAATTAAGCCACGATATATTGTCACGCGATAACTGAGACATTTAGTGATATTTACAGTGAAAACGGCGGATATAAATATCTAAAGATTCGATAGTATTCAACGATAGAGTCAAGCATTGCACTGAGGCTTTTATGTGTATGTTTATTTTTAATCTTTCCTACAGGACACGACTTTTAATTTTACGTAAAAGGTGCTTCTAATAATATAACAATATTCTACCTACGTACAACTTCGTTTCAAGCGTATGACTCTCGTTAGCGCACGGAAATAACAATCTTAGACGGTCGTAGGGCTCGAACCCGGTACACAGAGACACTTTAAATTTGTACGCGTCCACCTAGTCTAATTAGTCCACGATATATTGCCACGTGATAACATAAAATTTAAGTGATATTTACACTGAAAGTGACGAGTATAAATATCTAAATATTCGATAGCACAGTAAACGACAGAGTCGGAACATTGACTGAGGCGTTAAGATGAACATTTATGTTTACGCTTTCTGACAGTGCTCGGCTTTCAATTTTACTTGAAAGGGGCTTCTTATATATATATATATATATATATATATATATTTATATATATATATATATATATATATATATATATATAAAACAGAGTTGTGGGTGTACGTGTCGAAGGATCGCACGCTAACTGTTAATTTAAGAGAAGATACTAAATGCAGATTTTAAATACGAACCTTCGATTCGATGCCCTTATCAACGTAACAAGTGATTTGACCCTTCTCAAAACTTATCATTCGAAATTAAAAGTACGTAAAAGTTACATCCCAAACAAATGTTGCGAAATATTTAGCCCTCCATTTCCACTTTTATAGTTTCTATTATTAGTCGAGCAAAACACATTTTTACAATAATTGTATAGCATTCGTACGTCTGATTATGACACATAACTGAAGTATTGTTTATTTTCAAGAGAAAGCAGTCATCGCCTTGTTAAATGGATAAAAAGATTTGAAAATATTCTCACTGGTAAGTTTATATAGCATGTTTTCTAAGCTTATTTTTTTTTAAATCCAAGTATGTTATATGCGTACGGAGAAGTAAAACAAAGTGTTAATTGTTTATCCGTACTTCGGACTTTTTAAACAAGATAACAACACCAAAAACGGTTTGTGCGAACCGTGTGGATAATATGTTCCGTTTCAGTTCAACTATGCCCATTGTACATTCGAAATAGGTAAGTGTTTTCTTGTCAAAGCATTCCAGTTATTTCTTAGCTTATATCGATCATTATAAGAAACATGAATTAAAAGTAAATTAGTGCGAAATATGTAATAGATGGTCTTACTTTCTATTGTTCGTTATAAGAGTAAAGAAAAGTAGCGAAACCCTGTGTAATAAAAACTGGACGCCGAATATAACTTAAGGATAAGCTTTATTTAACCATTTGTTGCTTAGCTAGACAAATAGTGTTTAACATTCACTCTTTAATATACACGAATGTAGAACATTCCATTATTACTCCAAGGGGGAGACAGGCATCAATTATCTTTGTTACTACATTCTCCCCCATCTATCTTCTTATTCGTAGGGAACAAAATCATCCCATCGACCTGGCCTCCTGCGGGTTCTTTGAGGGCGTCTTGGTTGTTCGTGCCCGACATCCATTTCTAATCTAGGCTCCTCGGGACCTGACGACGTTTCGGGACTGTCTTGTGTGGCTGGTTTAGGGCTAAAATATCTTGCTCCAAATCGCTCTCGTTTTCTACGGCGCTTCGGTCGCTTGGTGTCTGAAGATTGAGTATCTGTCTCAGATATTGGGTGAAACCGCTTTCGTGGTACCCATCTGTCGTCCGAACTAGAGTCAGAGACGACTCTGTTAGTATATTCAGATTCGTTTTGTTGGGACTCTGAACTTGACGTATCTGGCACACGATCACCTAAGAGGGTCGGACTTGTTCCACGAACCGGAGCTCTATATCCATCTGAAGCAGTTCTACGTTCATATACATTTCCTGCTGGGGCTAGATCCCTTAAGGAGACAGTAGATTGCCTTCCTTCTGAATTTCTGACCAGTGCATACTGAGGGTTCGCTTCGATTAATTGTACCTCGCTTACCAATGGGTCATGTTTACTATGACGAACATGACGTTTTAATAAAACTGTGCCAGGTTGTGCAAGCCACGAGGGAAGTGATGTGCCTGCTGAGCTTCGTCGTGGGAACGAGACGAATCTCTCATGTGGGGTAGCGTTTGTCGCTGTACATAATAGAGTCCTAATAGCGTATAAGGCCATGGGGATGAGACTTTCCCAATCGGAGATCGGACTATTGCGATTTGCTGCCGCCAACTGTACTGTCTTCCATATTATGCCATTGTATCTTTCGCACTGTCCGTTTCCTTGAGGATTGTGAGGAGTTGTTCTACTTACAGCTACCCTTCGTTCATGCAGAAACTGCTTGAGTTCGTCCGACATAAAAGCAGACCCACGATCTGAATGTATATATGCAGGCACTCCAAAAACGGCAAAAATGGAGCAGAGGGCTTGAATTACTGTTGCAGCCGTTACGTCTGGGCAGGGGATGACGAACGGAAATCTTGAGTACTCGTCTATTATTGTGAGCATGTATTTATTTTTAGTTTTAGAGGGTAAAGGGCCCTTAAAATCCAGGTTAAGTCTTTCAAAAGGCTGTGTGGCCTTAATGAGTGTTGCTGGAGGAGGTTTGTAGAACCTGGGCTTATTTTCTGCGCATATCCGACAAGAGTTCGTAATTCTTTTTACGTCTTCAACAGAATATGGCAAGTTTCTGCTCCTGACTACGTGAATCATTCTTGTGATACCTGGGTGACACAATTCCCTGTGTATATACTGAAGATCATCTGAGCCAGTTACCAGGCCACACACCCTTGAAAGCGCGTCGACCGCGGCATTCTCCTTACCAGGGCGGTAAGTGACGTCAAAGGAGTAGCAAGAAAGCTCCATTCTCCATCTCGCTATTTTCTCGTTTTTTATTTTACTCGTTGTTTTTGGGTTAAACATAAACGAGACCGACTTTTGGTCAGTGATTAATTCAAAATGTCGGCCGATTAAGTAATGCCTCCATTTTCGTAATGCCTCAACTATGGCGTACGCTTCTTTTTCTATTGCAGAGTGTCGTCGCTCGGATTTCGAAAGTGTTCTTGAAAAAAAAGCTACAGGACGACCGGATTGTCTCAGTGAGGCAGCTATCGCACAGTCGGAGGCATCCGTCTCAACTAATAGAGGGATAAAAGGATCCACAGCAGAAATGGCAGACTGAGCAATGTTCCTTTTCATGTTTTGAAATGCTCTGATGGCGGAACAGGACAACGGAAAAGTAGATACTTGTGTCAATGGGTGTATTTTTTCTGAAAAAGACGCAACCCATTGGGAGTAGTGAGCAAACATACCGAGGGCTCGTTGTAAAGAGGGCATGTTTCCAGGGATTGGTAATTCCATTAGCGGTTTCAGTCGCTCGGGATCCGGCGTCATGGTGCCATTTTTGACAATGTATCCCAATAATTTGATGCTTTTCAAGTTGTAGGAACATTTTTCACTGTTTAAAGTCAGATTATATTTCTTGACGGCAGCCATGAATCGTTTAAGGTTGTGGTCATGTTCAGCTTGGTTATGTCCGCATACTGTGACATTGTCTATATATGCAACAGTACCCTTCAATTTTTCATTGGAGATTATTTCATCTATTACCCTCTGGAAGCTAGCCACACCATTTGTTATCCCAAAAGGAATTCGGCAGAACTGATATAGGCGACCGCAGGCCTCGAATGCCGTGTAGGGCTTATCCTCTGGCTTGATAGGTACCTGATGGTAGGCACTTCTGAGATCTAAAGTACTGAAAGTGTGATATTTTGCAATATTAGAAATCATTTCGTCAATACGAGGCAGTGGATAGGCATCGAGTAATGTGTATCTGTTGATGATCTGGGAATAGTCAATGACCATCCTTTTCTTGTGATTTTCAGTGGCTGTTACGAGGACCTGTGCTCGCCATGGAGATTCACTTGGCTCTATAATTCCTTCCTTAAGTAGTTTTGTTACTTCTGCTGCTATGAACTGTTTGTCCGTTTCTGAATAGCGTCTTGATTTTATTGCTATTGGTTTGCAGTCAGGAGTTAAGTTTGTAAAAAGTGACGGGTGCCGCACTTTGACAGCTGCTAGTCCACATACGCTTAGGACTGGCTTGGGGCCACCAAAAGGAATTTCAACGCATGAATGTTGTTTTAGAAAATTGTGACCCAAAATCACTTCGCAGCAGAGGTTTTTCATTACTGATAATTTGATCCCTTGATAGGAGTTTCCTTTTAGTTTCAGGTTAACCATGCAATATCCAATTACATGGGACGATAAAGATGAATTTGCCATTGATATTTGGTTGGAACAAGGAAATATTTCCCATTTATTTGCTTTTACAATACTGGCATTAATAAAACTTTCGGAACTGCCTGTATCAATAAGCGCATGAATAGTCAATCCATTGATTTTTACCCTCACGATTGTTTTTGAGAGGCAGCCGGGGAATGCAGCTGATATTGTAATTGGTGCTACAGTAGCAAGAGTAGCCGAACGTTTTTTTTTAGAAGCTGACCGGCAAACTTTCGAAAAATGTCCCTGCTTATCACACTTGTGGCATCTAACATCTCGAGCCGGGCAGGACGAACGAGCATGTATACGAAGGCCACAAAAGTAGCATGTGGATCCAGCTGAGGCGGCAGTGATAAGTTGTTCGTGATTGTTAGAAAGGGGGGTGGCAGCATCTTGGACAATGGAAGAATTTTGAACATGCAGAGGAGGGGCTACGATAGCAGCTCCCAAAATATCGGGTTGTAAATAGAAGACAGACTGCTTCTGTGCCATGTCCAACGTTAGAGCTTGTTCATAAGCTGTTGGTAAGTCTAGGTTTTTATTCTCTAGTAGTCTTTGTCTTATTTGGTTGGACTGTATTCCATTAATAAATGCGTCCCTGATAAAAACATCTCTCGCTTGGTTCGCAGTTAAGGCTGTAAATTCACACTCGCGACTTAACGTCTTTAGAATCTGAAGGTATTGTTCAAGGCTTTCTTCTGGTTGTTGACGCCGGATAGCAAGTAAATGTCTAGCAAAAATAGTATTTTTTTTCTTGACAAACATGGCTTCTAAAATGTCCACCGCAGTTTCATAATTTTCACATTCAGATAAATTTCTATAAATAGCAGTAGAGACATGATGTAAAAGAAGGGTATATTTCTCAGTACCTGTTAAAGCCGCGTTTGAAGATAACTGTAGAGCTGTAAGGAATCCTTCGAACATTTTTCTCCAATGCCGCCATTTGTCAGTAGATTCCGAGTCGGCCGTATCAAGGTCTAGACGATCGGGTTTCAAGTAACGTTCCATAACGAATGGTTAAATAAATTGTAATAAAAACTGGACGCCGAATATAACTTAAGGATAAGCTTTATTTAACCATTTGTTGCTTAGCTAGACAAATAGTGTTTAACATTCACTCTTTAATATACACGAATGTAAAACATTCCATTATTACTCCAAGGGGGAGACAGGCATCAATTATCTTTGTTACTACACCCTGCATAAAAGATACTTCATCAAGCGTTAAATATTCATGTTCGTGAGTATGTCTGTCCTATTATTTGAATGATACACGTTTCGCCAACTTTTTTATTACGTTGAAATCACTAAGGTGATCAATGAATAAAGAGAGAATGAACGATCATTTTTTCGAATATTCATATTAAAGAAACGCTATTCTGCTAGTGTGTTGCTTCATGCGCTACTATGACTTTTAGTTATAGTTGATACATTCACGTAACCATGGAAATAGCCTCTCATACACTCGCATGTATTATTGCTTCCTTTCTCGTTGACTGCTTAAAAGATTTAAATATATACTCTCTTATATTTCACCTGAAATGCTCGCACAATTACAGCATAGTATCTCTCAAAAATTGTCTTTTATGATTTTAACGGACATATTCCAGAAAAGCATGTCATCGTCTTGATCATCATAGTTTGCCTGAAAGTAATCAAGGTTCGGAACGTTTTTAGGTTCTACTTTAAACGTTCACTCATTCTGGTAAAATCCCTTCCCAAATGAGTATTTGTTACATTATCATGAATGTTTTTAATATCGTATTGAACAAATTGCGATCACATACGTTTGAAGATCTATATTTATACGTTAGTATATAACTCGCAGGCTATACTATTTTTACATGATGCCAATACATTTTATTTGAGTTAGATATTTGTGTGATAGAATAAAATATTAAAAAGGTTATGCTTGTCTCATATACAGTTCTATGCGTACGTATATTTAAGTTCATATTCATTGATTGAACATGATCTTAAAATGTGAAAATACAATTTGATTATAAGAAATAAGTAATTTATATTTCGATGCATCAACTACTGACGTTGACTAAATGTTTGATACGTAGTAAACTCTTAAATACTGTTCATAAAATTATGTACATTCAAATATATATTAATTCATTATTGACTCAACGTTCACATTTTTGTAACAAGATTTTGAGCCGTGGTGATCGGAAAAGCAAGAAACTGAATTGAATTAATAGAGTCAGACTAACTGTGCACATTTGTTTTGTTTTCATTTGGAAGAATACTGATTAACGTATGTAAAAACACACATAACTGTATGTTACTGATCACCAAAAGATCGAAACAAAAAATCATATTGTGGGTCGTGGTAAGTTAACACCTAGCTGGTGCCCCCCCCCAGCTTGGGTTTCGATATTAACCGTAAGCGGAGGGTAAAAAAAGAATGCCGACATTTTACATGTAAAAAGTGTAAGCTATATGTTGTGGCCTTGCAGGGCCGGTGATAATCGAGAAAAATACGGTAATATAATGATCAATATTGTATCAACAAAAAGCTGTTAGATGAAAATATGCGTCCAGTTTTGTGGCAAAAGCTGCAATTAATAACTCCAACGTCGTTTAGTTGTAACTGTATTTATTGTATTCAGATAAGTCTATTTATTCCCTAAATAGTTAAATAGACTTACACTAAAACACTATATAAAAATAATTTCTTATTTTTGATTTCCTTATTTTTGTTGCACAAAATGTTGATTTTGAAACCAGCAAAAAGGATAGTATACTAATTGTTAGCTTATATCAATGTGTAGTATATGTTCTGATAGTACAATTAATCTTTTCCGTCTTCGCTTTCAAAAATATTAATCACTTACTGACACAATGTTAAAGGTATCATATAACTTCTTCTTATTAACTATCTCTCCTGAACCTTATCCAATTCACCCCTAAAATAGTGTACTTTAATGGTTTAGAATAGCTCTATGTTTAATTATGTATTTACAGTACTTCTGAAAACATGCCCAGTCAAACGACACCACCTTTTTAGCAGAAGTCTATGACCATTAGCATTTTGCAATTACAGATCGCTCAGATAAACTAACATGTTTATATCATCTCGGAATACTGACCCAACTGTACCACATCAACTATATCCCCCTTTTTTCTCGCTCTCTTTCTCTTTCTCCTAAACAGTATACCAGTCTAATAATATAAAACCAGTGGTATGGCACATGTTGCAACGTTTTATCGTGGCTAGGTAGAATGTTACTGATTGCAGTAATGTCTCTGACACAATAATTGAATAAAAGCAATTACAATAGGCGTTAAATTTGAAAGTAAATTGTCGATGAGACAAATTAGTAATTCAGTTTGAGTTCTAGCCAGAAGGACTTTTAATCTGAACTTTGATTGAGAACTTTTCTTACCGATATATTGAATGCATTTTTACTATACATGAATGATAGAAAATAATGGCGTACGCGAAATAAATTATTTTGTTTACATAGAATAACGCATTTATTTAAACAATAATAATGTGCAATATATTCAAGTAAGCCTTATTAAGAGGTGTGAAATAACTGTTCCGGTGAAACCTTTCGGAATACATGGAGAACACTAAGTGGCTGTAATCATTACAAATAAATTAAAGTTTACAATGTGTACCCATACCTTTTTAGCTGAAAGTCCTACTTGTACGCGCTTCTGTGTGATATTACTTAGCTCTAGGGAACGCCGTCCAGTAGATAATGTGTTTAATATCTTCAAAACAGATTTGAATCATTTATATAGAGAATTTAAAAAAAACACGCAGTATATACCTATTAAATGTTAAACAATATCATGTAATAAAATAAAGCAATTTATATAAAACACCTACAAGAAACGTAATCTGCAGAAATGGTATTCACTGCTAATAATACAGAAACATTGTCCTGTTCTGTATTCTGAGTGGCAAACCTACTATCCATACACAAACATACAATATCTAAGTTCACCTATTACAAACAAAAAGTATTATAAGACGATGAGTAAATTTACAAAGTACCAAATAGGTTCATCAAGAGCTGTCGTATAACATAAGAATAGAGCATTACTCGAAAAACTAAACAGAACAGATGATTATCATTTTATTTACTATGTAACTGTTTAGTAGATTGAAATCACAATCTTAATTTAATTCATGGGTCTTCCGAAGTAAAAAAAAAACTCCATATACATAAAAGTCGGAGGGCTGAACACAAAAAAGGAAAAAATATCGCGGAATAAACCAATAATTACAATACCAAAAATAATGATGAAATCTATAGTTATACAAAAAGAATTCCGCCAAGATATATATACACGATCCAAGCGAAAAGTAAATGTCACCATTTCGTAGAAAACTAATTGTTAGCATTAATAACTTAGAAAAGACTGATGGAAGGCAGTGGACCTTAATTCTGCTTGATCTTTGTTCTAAATATGTAAACAATGAAGGCATACACAGATAGAGATAGATAGATACATAAATAGATAAATAGATAGATAGATACATAGATAGAGAGAGATATATATAGACATACACATATAGATATATTGAAATCGCTAATCAATAATATTTGTAAGCCCAAAGTATATTACACTTCCACGCGCTGCGTGATCCCAAATGGACTCTCCTATTCTCGAACACCTCACTCTATTTTAGCTATGTCACGTCACATTTCTATTAATTACCACAGACTTTGAATGTTCACGTCGTCGTCATACAGTTTACACCGGTATCGCTTTCAGCAGTTTCTATTTCCTGTTATTCGTAACGAACTATTTAATATACTAATGAGTTTACTCGTCAATATCTAATTAGACGCTTATTATTTCAAAGTACGTTTACTACATAAAAACTTATCAAAATAACATCACTCACTGTAGACTATTACACGATGTTCATACAAAATAGATAAATGCGAAAGTTGTTTTCTACCTACCTTAAAACTATTTCCAGCAACACGTGTTATGCATATTTAATTATATGATTACACCATCTATTTTTAAATAGTATATATATATATATATATATATATATATATATATATATATATATATATATAGTAATATGTAAACACTTACAATTCGGTTTGTGTATTTTTAATTTGTATATTTATTTAATGAACAACTTGAATTGATATTCTGTAATATATATTTTATACTGCATTGTCATGTTTTCACACATCATATGAACTGATTTCCTATAAAGTAAAACGTCCTATTCTGCTGGGAGTATGAGAATATATACTACACTTAAATCTTAGCCAAAACGCCAAGGAACTATAAAAAATAATGTTCTTCTGACAAGGCAAATTTAAATGAATGAACACTAAACTGATTATGTCTATTCTTGTATTATGTGTTAATGGCAGTGGGTTGTGTAGTATCGGTTCTTTTATAATACGATTACCATATCATAAATGTTATCTTCGGATTTGGGGGTGGGATTAATCCGCCCAGGTATTAAATCAATTTCGGGGGACCGGGATAATATCAAATCTGATCTGTTGTAATGAGAACATACAAATCTTCTATTTTAGAGTGGGGATCCTTCCATGTATTACACCCTCTATTTTTGGTGAGTTAACTATCAATTCTATTGTAATTATATCTTTTTCACAGTCAATACCTCCTCCTTTGATGGATCAGTGTACTAATTGTTCGGTTAACATAATATTATCTTACCAGGCCAGCGAAAATATGCCACTAGAGAAGCATATATTTGCTAGTTCAATATATAAAATTACTTTTCATATTTTGAAAACGATTTATAACAATCATAATTTGAATTTCGTAGAAATGTGTTTTGTGGCAATTGAGAGTTACGCCTTATAAAACCTAATTTCTCTGGATTTTAATAGCTGGTTCTAGCAAGTGTAACTTCTCGATTGCACATTTTTTCACACACCCCAGTACGTTTTGTGACACGCAAGATATCATGAGTATCACAAGCATTACTTCTGAACTTATTCCTCACAACATTGTCCGAGGCTATTGTGACAAATGCTGATAGCATATTCAATGCTGATTACTTCCTAATAATAGTCGATATCATAATAAACCACCGACTAAAAACAAAATCGTCGTTACTCAAAACAATAATATATTACAAACGTGTTGAGTGAGTCTCTCACAGATCTCGTCACAGCTTTAGTTATGAGCAAAGCCTTTTATCTCCCTGCTGAAGAGTATGCAGAATAAATAACAAAATCGTCTAAAGCAGGCATATAAACATTTTCCCATGCGAAAAGGGTATAGCAAGCCTCTATTTCACTAATGGTTTACTTCAACCTGTGTAGCTGCTATTGCGCATAGACACAAATCATTCTGCCGGTTTGCCCATTGTAAATAGGAAGAGATGTGTAGTATAAAGTAACCACATCTATGTGTATGTACACTGTGATGACACATAGATTCACATAATGTAATATCTTTTTATTCCTGAATATTCTTTAATAATATAGTGAACAATGGGTAATCAGCAATTCACCATGCATCACACTCTGATGAATTCGTTTCCACGACAAAGGAACAGACTGAAGATCTTGCCTAGCGATTTCCTCTGAACTCCACCTAGAATTCTGTAGAGAAACACCTCTCTTATTTTCCACCGTGGAAGAAAACCGCACTAAATGATCTAGTAATAACATGTTTCCATGTACTGGAATCAGGAAAAAACATGTGGGCCAAATATATTCACTGCCATAGTAATAAAAATTTATCTGGTAATTGTATATCAAATTTCTTGCAGAATCGTGCTTACCTGATGGATGAAAACATTTCCTTAATGGTATCAATTTTAAAGAACTCTGGTGAATAAACTCACCCGAAGAATTATTGGTGCATTAGTTTCCTCCCGATTTTTGTTAACGATAATGCATTAACTTGACAATAATAAACGGTTCTCTGGCCAATAGCATACATTTAAATAATTCCGTTTTATTGCGGATATTAAAACTGAATTGCCATCGTTTACACGACACACTGAATAATATAGGTGGTTCTAAGACGGTAATGTTAGATATATTCAACTTTCTAACAAGGTATTCAATGGATGTTCTTTCTAAGAAAAATCACCTCTTACGTCATTGCAGGACGAATATGTGATATAATCAGATCTTTCTTAACTAATATTAAGATGAAGGTAATTCGCGATGCCCCTGCCCCCACTCCCCGAAAAAACATCACAGAAATGCGGGTGTGCTCCGCGGGCCGATACTTAGACATACAATATTCCTGTTTGTGTGTAAATGACATTCGATATGGAATCGCATCCGAGAAAAGTGTATTTTCTGAAGATGCAATGTTCTATTTTCAGCAGGTAGACACATCGAATGATAACACATTTCACACCTATGGCTGAATACTTGGTAAACGATCCCAAGTCTGTACTAGATGATAACCTAACATTAGTGGGAACATTTAATGATATAAAGTCATGAAAAAACAATTCCAACAGCCAATTGTAATAGCCGACGCTCGAACTCCTCGGCCTAATAATTTAAGGATAAATTAAGTGGAATAATGACATTGAAGATGGTTCTAAGTCTGCCACAAAGGAAGTAGGCTACGTTTACCGGATTATACATTTCTAACACCTTATAGTATTCTACATCTCTATAAAGCCTCCATTCACCCGTAAATAAGGCCCGAAATGTCAGGTATCGAGTTTGTAGATTCTCCGCAATATTGCATGTCTGTGCTATTTTCCATTCTGCGCTCAAAGTTAATACCTCTTATAATCCCAAACTAAGAGCAATACTCCACCCTTTTCCTTGTAGATGTTCTTAGATGCCATATGACGTCATAATCTAAAAGCGTCTTTCTACGGATCGCTTCATTTCGTAATTCCCTTCCAGCTCTTTATTTTCAAACTGTATTTAAATAAATAATTTTAATTTAATGTGAAGAAAAAACTTAGTCCAACTTTCCAACCGAGTTTATCCCCCTATAAATATGAATTCTATAACAATAGGCCCTTACACATGAATTCAAAGTATGTCCACTAAGTTGTTGAATACTGTTGGGACAGCTTACTATATTGATATACGTTTATCCACTTCTTTTCCCATAGCTGCTAGTTTAGCCGATTCGATTGAAAGGGTTATACTAAAATGTTTTGTCTAGAGTTCGAATCGTCCGCCCAGAAAAAAAAGGTATCCTTTACACTGATGATAACCGGAAAATAATTAAAAAATAAGTATGTTGGTTAGAATTTAAAATATTTATACTAATATTATTTATAGCCCCCTTAATGCAGGATGACGATTTAGGACAAGTAGAAATAGGCTGCCAAATTAATGCTTAAATGCAATGTTCCGTCCAATTGTATTGTTGAACACTGTTGTGACAGTTACCTAAATATGTCCGCTTGCAAATAAAGAAATAAACATCAATTCTATTATTTTCCTCATAGTTTTAGGTTTGCCGACACATTAAAAGGTCTAGGGTTCGAATCGTGAAACACGCATAACAGTAATCCTGAGAAAATTATGAAAAATATTTATCATAATAATAATACTATATATATATATATATATATATATATATATATATATATATATATATATATATATATATATATATACATACTATGTTGTGTTTCGCGGGTATAGTATAAGGAGAGTTTACTTTACTAACTTTATTGGCGTTGTCAGCTAGATACTCTACCCTCTGAGTAATTCAGATATATGTTATACTCTTAAACTAAATCTTATAAAAAGATCAAATACATCGTTTTAAATGTTGGCAACGTGTGATTACCTGATTTCAAGGACCGCTAGAGATCTAGAACTTCTTCCATTATATCTACATGCAAAGTGTGAATGTGAATACACTCATTTTTAAGCTGCACTCCTTACAATGTATTCGTTTTTATGGAGAGGCATGTACACAGACAGAGAATTGTCGTCCTTTACTATATATATATATATATATATATATATATATATATATATATATATATATATATATATATATATATATATATATATAATTAAGTTCAAATATAAACTAAATGAACATTATTTTTCAAAAGTGCTCAATATACATTAGAGATTTTATATTAAAATAAATATAGTTGGAGTTATCGACAATTGTTTCAGAACCTTGTTGGCTCCTACTCAGGGATGTTACATCCCTGAGGAGGAGCCAACAAGGTTCTGAAACAATTGTCGGATACTCCAACTATGTTTATTCTAATATATATATATATATATATATATATATATATATATATATATATATATATAAATGTACATGTGCATGAACTTTTACATTTTAAGTACAGTTGCTAGTATGTCTTTCTATAAAGGGGCATTTACGCACACAGATAAAAAACATATTATATAGTAGCGATAGAAGATATGCATAGCTCAAGATACATAGAACGCGATGCAAAATATGCATTTATAGATTTCATATAATTATATATTTTTTTAAAAATCAAGGGATATAATCGAAAACGCTCACTCAATTGTTTCGGTCTGATACCTTTCAAACTATAAAACTAATACATTTTAAAAGTATGCTCATGAGTAAAAATCGATTATATGTATTTGAAGTTTTGAGAAGGTTATGTTCTCATCAGTAATTTAAAAGATTAGGCAAGGTAGATATTCGGCATGTAAAAAGAAAACGTAGGGATTCGGGGCAAATTACATTGTCTTCTCCGGAGCATTATATATATATATATATATATATATATATATATATATATATATATATATATATATATATATATAAACGTAATCAAAAAAAGAATATATTTGAAGTTGTTAAGGAGTTTTTGTCCTACCTTTTCTCTTAAAAGTTGTAGGCACTTCCATTGTTAACCTTTGGAAGATTTATACATATAATTTACATGATATGAAAATAGGTTACATTTGAAGTTTTTAAGTGTATATGTCCTAATAATCTTTTTAGAGGTGCGCTCAGAGATTCGGTAACGCTTCTATTGTCTTCATCTATTAATGTTACATACAAATACACTGAATTATTTTATATTGATTGTCTAACATTTTCTAATAGTCAATACACAACTATCACACATACATACAAACAGAAAAACTTACACTGAGTTGTTTATATATATATATATATATATATATATATATATTTAATTTGGTACAGAAAATTAGTACAAAATTGAATAAATATTATGCTCTGAATGTTTAACTTTAATGCTTAATTACTCGAGCACTCTGCTGGGATTTGTCTTACTATATTACAAAGAAGTTATATATATATATATATATATATATATATATATATATATATATATATAAAAATATATATATATATATATATATATATATATATATATATATATATATATATATAAAGAGAGAAATACAAACAGACAGCGAAACCGGCAGAAAGGCCAACATACAAATAGACTAAAAACCAGATAAAAACAGAGAAATAAAATATTACTTGCTCGATCTGTTCACTTTCAACACCCATCAACTGTATTAGTTTCCCACACTGCCTCAACATTGAACCCTGGTTGTGGCGTCGCGTCAGGACTGATGATTTGACGAACCGCCGTACATTGTCCTGCACTGTTAAAGGATTTGTTGAAGCTCTCCGGGGAAATTAACCACCGTCATTCGAAACGGTAATTCCCGTTATCCTTAGCGCGGGAATATTAGATATTGCATGCGAACTTCAAACCTATGAATCAATACACTTGGCAAGGAATGATCAGATAGGAAAGAAAATAAAAGAAAAAGAAAGTGTGCGGACACGCTCACAGCTTGATTTGAAAACGTGTCACAGCGTTTTAAGTATTCTCTTGGTGTTGGTGTGTACAAGTTGTCCGTTTTATTTATATATCGTATATATATATATATAAAATTAATATCCATGTATATGATAAGGTATTGTAATATATTGCGTATATCTATTTTCAGTATTTACTTCACACATTCTCAATGCGTGAGTAAGGCTTAGTTATAGTATGAAAATATACTCATGACCAGTAAGCAACAAAAGAACCTTCAGGTTTCATTCCCAAAATAAATAAGCAGGCTCAATACAATCACTGCAATAGCAGCAAAATGCAAACCCTTCATTGTAGTAATAAAGAGGAGTAATGAATGTATGTAGGGAATATTCAGCCCAATAATTTTTTCCGGCAATCATACATAGAACGGTTCTATATAGATTACTTGCGATGGGTATATTTTCATACTACACACACACGCATATATATATATATATATATATATATATATATATATATATATATATATATATATATACATATGTATATATAATATATATTATATATACATATGTATATATAATTATAAATAACAATATATGTTTCAGCATATACTATCAGTGCCCTTTTACTTTGCAGTCTCCTTAAATGATTCAGCTCGATGGTTGTCAATTAGTGACAACAGAACAAACATAAGACACAAGAGAAATGAAACGAAACGTATAAAATATATCTCACAGAAATGTTATGTTTTTTCGGAAATGTGAAAAAATAAAAATAATAAAATAAAAACTTTGTTATTGGAATATAATATAAACTTGACTGTTATGGTTTGCACTATTCCGATCACCTCATAAGAACCCTGCCTTTTGTAAAATCATAATATTCAACACCAAGTGAGTTTTCTCAACTTTTCATATGTTTGGTTTCTTCATCGTTTTATTGATTTGGATAAATTTTCATTGTCATTTACTGCATCGATTGAAAACAGGTTTCCCGCTTGGATAATGTTCTCGTTTTTCGACTACCATTCACCACCTGGATCCTTTTTCAATCAACATCTTGGATATCTTTCCTGAATATGTTTTAAATTCTATGACTTTGATGCACTGTATAGCTTTAAGATAAAAGTATGTTTTGGGCTCATCTATTTGATGTTTTATATATTTTATGTATTTTTATATGCATTTTTATATATTTTCAAAGTGTAATTTCATTAGCTGCAGTAATGTCATTGCGGTAATGGTCTTCTGAGGAGAAGAATTTTACTTTGCCTGAACATTGAATTCTAATGAAATTTGATTCGCACCTTATTTTATTATTTTATTTTATATTATGCTATATATATATATATATATACATATATATATATATATATATATATATATATATATATATATATATATATATATATATATATATATATAATTATGCTAGCAGCACCTGTGCCCTGGGTTTGCCAGTGGGGTAGACTAAATAATGTAATTAAAAATATAAGTATTTGAGTATTTATTAAGAAAAAATCAGAAAATACAATTTATTGTAATTAATCTGGCTGAGTAAAATCTTATATATCTAAGTTTGATCATGACCGGGGAAAATGTAGGAGAATATTTCAATTAAATAAAAACACATGTTCGAGTATCAATTCAAAGAAGAAAATCATAACAAGCCCATTTCCCTGTAATTAATTTACGTGCTTAAAATAGGGATTTTTTAATAAGTATTTATGTTTTACCGTAAGTTTTATCAAGTCGTTTTTGTTGTGTTCTTTTAAAAGAGATTTTAAAAAGAAGGCAATCGCATGTTCGATCCGAAACGCACCACACACACACACACACACACACACACACACACACTAATTATAAATATGCATCAAAGGAAATACAAACGACCAACAATTTTTTTTTTTAAATAGAATATTGTGTAAAGCTTCGTTTTAGTATTCGTTTTTCATATTGGTTCTACAGAATTTGAACAAAATCAAACCGACTGTTGTTTAACTAAACCTGAAACTAATCTTAGGGTTATCAAAATAAAAGGAAACAGTCCAGTTCAAATTCGTTAAAAGTACCGTTATTTCATGTCTATTCTATAAATATTCGATTATTTGTAAATAAAAAAGTTCTCAATGTCTAATGCGTAAATCATGTAGATGCGAGAAACACACCTGCCAAAGCTAAAAATATACTTTTTCGTTTTCAATCATTTTTTATTTTATTTTCATGTAATTGACCGGACATTTAAAACAAACATACATTTAATAATATGTTATTATAAATTTCGCAATTGTTTCCAATAAATAATGTAAATTCACATATGCTTCTACGAAATACAAACCAAATTTTGTTCGGCAAGAGTCGGTTTACTGTAGTGCATATTGTGTAAAATAGTTAAACAGGTGCCAATGACATCTCTTTGGGCGTTCTTTTTCTTTTCATAGTTTAACCATAATCGAATAAATTTAAAATCTTTACTTTTTCTGAAAGCCGCTCGTAAATCTCAACAAAACCGGTAAAATCTCTCGTTTCTTGATGATGTTTTCTGCATTAAAATGTGTATATTCCGTTTGTCTTACACGGAATATATATATATATATATATATATATATATATATATATATATATATATATATATATATATATGTATATATATATATGAACTAAAAGTTCTGGAAACACGTCTGATGATTCTCGTCCTGGTGTGAAGAAATATATTATGATCTCAAATGAGTGGATTGTTGGCTTCAGTTATTTCTTTCTCTCTCTCCTCTCTTTTACTCTGTCTCTTCATGTATTTCTGTATATATATATATATATATATATATATATATATATATATATATATATATATATATATATATATATATATATATATATATATACTTACTTTAAACTTACTTTAAATTTACTTTACACACGAGACGAATAATTGTATATATATATATATATATATATATATATATATATAGCAAATTATTGCTCTAGTGTTTAAAGTAAATGTTTTCGTCTGGATCGGATTAAGGGTTCTAAGCTTACGGACACATTTAAGATGATCGGCGAATGTTATTTTGATCGGATAAGATATAGAGACATGTATTCGTTCAAGATATTCTTTTTGTAATTCTGTTCTCTTCCGATTTTGAGAGAAAACACTATTGTTTGTATACACTCTCACACATAATACACATTAGATTCCAGTAACCATGCATTCATAAATTTTGTAAAAAATCTATTTTTTACGGTCCAATCACTTAAAAAACCTAAATTCACAGTTTGTACTTTCTATGGATGTGGCTCATCTAAGTGTGAAGAAACGGTTAGTCAAGAAATGGATCTTGTAAAAATTATAAAGATATGGTTACTTGAATCTAACATTTTAATATATATATATATATATATATATATATATATACATATATATATATATATATATATATATATATATGCTTACACACGTACACACATATTACGGTTTTAGATAATAATTAATTAATTTATAAGATGATATATTCCGTAACAATTTTTAAAGAATTAATTCAACGCGTTTCAACATGGGTAGTGATGCTGAGTATTAAATAAATGGCATAGAAAGTTATACTTTATACTATATATGTACGTACATATATATGTATAATAGTATTTTTATTCATACAAACTTATGATAAGATACATACACATCCATGCACAGCTTTCGAACATTAGCTCTTATAAGCTACAATCGCATCGGGCTGATAAACCATATATGTTATTTATTGTTCATATTAAAGATTGAAAAAAATAAACAACGGATGAAATGTTGTAATAATAAAACGATCAAATTAAGAATAATATGTTTAAAAGACCATATGTCATATCTTAAAGAAAGTTAGAATATATATATATATATATATATATATATATATATATATATATATATATATATATATATTGTGTGTGTATTTAGGCAGCATTTTTTCATTAAGGCATGTTTTATTAAAGACGACAGAAATCTTCTGTTTAGTGATTCCTTTTTTTATTTTTTCCATTCGTCGAATGATCTTTTTGACGTGTAGATGGAATGAATTGATGAAGGATCCATGTGTTTGACTAACGTTTTCGATTCTCTCCGGAATCATCTTCAGGTCTTTTATGGCAAAAATGAATAAAAGACCTGAAGATGATTCCGGAGAGAATCGAAAACGATAGTCAAACACATGGATCCTTCATCAATTCATTCCATCTACACGTCAAAAAGATCATTCGACGAATGGAAAAAATAAAAAAAGGAATCACTAAACAGAAGATTTCTGTCGTCTTTAATAAAACATGCCTTAATATATATATATATATATATATATATATATATATATATATATATATATATATATTTATAGATATATATATATATCGATATGCCAATAAGTGTAACGAGGTAAGCAACTATAAATGCGTAATGACATGGTTTGTAATGATATGAAACTACTCTCGATAGCGCAGATTCATTTGTACATATGCATATATTATGTATTCTTCTATCAACAAAGTGTAATTAGCACATTCTTGTACTCACTTATTTCTGATACACAACTCACTCTCTTTATCTGCAATTCATAGCTTCCTACAATATCAGTATTTACATTTCTTAATTCAGTTTCCTTTCTTTGAGATCTGTACATCTTTGAACTTCGATGTTATCTTTGTCATTAAATACTTAGTGCTGGTCAGAATTATCAAATGAATATCACCCAAAATCTACACATAAATGGGGGTACATGCATGCTTACTAACATCATGATGGCAACATTAAAACAGGCTTAATACTCTTTCTTTTTTCGTGCACTTTATCCGTAATCTGAATTAATTCAAAGATAATATCAAATATTTTAAACTTTCAATAAAAAACTTGCAATGATTCACATATTTCACATTAAATGTCTGGAAGAAAGTATTTCATAAACAAAATAATACATACCGAACACTTCACTTATAAAATCATTTTGTTTAATTCAGTCGCGCCAATAATACCATTGCGACATCTTTGATAACTTCGAAATTCCAAATATTAACTCACTCGCAAACCATAAAACACACACTAAAACAACTATTTTCCTAAAACATCTACATTTAAAGAAAGAAATATACACAATAATTGCAATTACATATAAGTGGATGAAATGTAGCGTGAACTTCCACAAGCAACACTCATTATAAAAAATAAAACACACCTACACCGTTTTAAAATGTATACTTTATTACATATACTTTCAATCAATAATATAAATTAAAGGAAATGATGAAGGAAATAAGAAAAAAGCCGAAGGTACTGTACACATCAAACAAATTGCAATATTGAGTGAAAATAATAGAACATAATAGAAACATCACGAGGAACCAAATATGTGAAATAAAATGTCGCGTTAATATCGTTTTACAACCTATCCTATTTAAAGTGCATATTAAACGTATCAGAATAAGAATAGAGATGTTTACAAGTTGGGAGTCTTTCTCAAGTAAGTTGATAGCGTTTAAGAAGGCCAGGTACACTGTTTTGTTTGACTCATTCACGCACACATCAATGTATACCTTTTTTTGGTATAGATCTACATTATCCAGACTATGGAATTTCTGCATTTGCTATTGATCCTACAATGTCTATATGGATTGAAAACGGTCAAGAATATAATGCTTTCTTGTTATTATAATATATCCTTTTAGTAGTGGAATGTGTTTAATGATAGTTTTGTCTAATACACTTAGTCGCTTTAAAAGAAACTTCTTGGCACTTGATATCGCTATCAGTTCCATCCGCTGCACTTATGCTAGCACTTTTAGTATTTCGCTGGAGACATTTAAATTTGCCCCTAATGTTAAACCCCTAACGCTTCCCGAACTCATCAGACGCTTCATAGACTGAACACTCGTGTATAGGAACAACCTCAAGTACCCTCTCTTTAAAACATTAGCAAACAACTCACTCCCAGCGAATCGAAATACGAAAGAATCCATCGCTCATTTGTGAAATATAAAGACTTTGTTTACATATAATTAATCATACCCTTACGAATAAATACCGCATTGCATTGTCGGTTGAAATCTGCGCAGGATCGACGCTAACCCTCTTGAACGCGACCGTTGCTACCCAGCCCTACCCCTCGCCTTATTCCCCGCGTGGAGCCCCTACCCACTCGACAACTTACCAGCTGACATTATGTCAGTTGTGACTAGTGTATGTCTTGCGGAGAAGAGGGTGTCTGAGCTACAAGCGTTTCTAATGTCTGATCCATCAAACTCAACAGACTGTCAGAAGTGGATAATAACAGCGCTTTCCTTTATATTGATTTAGTTATGAGAAAGTGAAAACACTGACTGATATAATATGCCTTTATTGAACACAAACGCAAATGGGATGATCTTAAGGAGACAAACGTTGTTACAATAAGAATTTATAGGCTCAAACCATGATATATTATAATTTTTTATAGTATATATATATATATATATATATATATATATATATATATGATTATTTTTATTTACACAGACATGTACACAATCTGTGACACTGGCATGTCGATGTTATCGATCAACAGTTATTATAAACTGATGTATATATATATATATATATATTTATATATACATATACATATATATATATATATATATATATATATATTAACTTTTAGTTGAGTGTAAGTTCTCAGAAATCAAGGCGTCCATACCTGGGGCTTACGCTTGGCCTCTATGTGAGACACATATATATTCGAATAGTCTATTAAAGTTCTCCTTTATATGTCAAACGTAATATTTGTAAAGAAGTTAAGAAAATACAGTTTTCTTTTCCCTAATTGACCAGTTAAATATGTTATACTATATATTTTTTATTTCTCAATCTTTTCGGATTCCAGGATAAAAAGTGATCTAGTCTGGTAGAGTTTCCAGCTAAGCCATGTATCTAAAAGTAACATCACTTGTATAAGGTGTACCATTTCTCGTATGAACCAATGTATAGCCGTGTCGAGGGGATCTTATTTGGGCTTTATATACTATTTAATTTGCAATAGTTGGTCAGTGTTTACTTGTAGGATAAAGTATCCTCATGCCAGGTTGTCCGACAACCCCTTGTGCAGAGAGATCGAATAACCCGAGGATGGTGTCGTATAGGTAATTCAAACTCTTACGTAGGTAATTCAAACTCTCAAATTTATACTATACTAGACCACCCGTGACCCGTTGGGTCAGTTTGTTATATTAGCTATGGAATTCATGTATGTGCGTGACACTTGTGGAGAAAACAAAAAAACTATTTGATGAAATTAAATGTAATTGTTTAAAAAAGAATATAGATAGATTTCTATGCGTCGTTCTGTTTATTATAATTGTTTTTTTTTTAATTATAGTTACTGAATTATAAGTGGTTGGCCATACTTATAGGTAAATATGCACTGAACAGGTGAGAAAGGAAGGGGGTACAACCGGCTGTCTCGCGTACGTAACGAAAACAGAGGGAGTAGGAGTGGTGAAATCTGTGAGAGGAAAAGTGGGAGGTGGTTTCGTTCACCGCCGCTATTGATATTAATAATGATTGTTGTTGTTTTGTTTGTTTGTTTTTGCTTTTTAAAAGGGTGGAGCTTTTTTGAAACTGCGACAGACTTTACAAGGTCCTGCCGTTGAATGTTTTTAGCCGTGGAGAAAACAAAAAAACTATTTGATGAAATTAAATGTAATTGTTTTATATTTTAAGCGATATAAACATTTCCAGAATGAAAAATTTCATGCGTACGTTAATAATAAGAGTTCAACGGAATTGGAATAACAGATTGGAAGACGATGCTATTTACGCATGCGCAACCGGATGTTGAAAACCGGAAAGCTGAAAGCTGATTGCAAACATACAAGACAATAGAGTTTTAGTAGTATATAGATATGTGTGTGTGTATATTTTAAAATAGTTCAATCAAATGTCAAATAAATAGTACACACAGTAGTTTTGATGTTATTTACATTCATTGAGAGACGATACACATTGACATGATTTAAGATAACATCTGTCAACACAGTGGCTTTTGCTAGTATTTAGAAAAACAAAACTTTAAAAAAAATCTTATCCTCGATAATATAAATATTTTAATACCTCTTTTCCCTCTGTCTTTCTCTCTGTCTTTCTCTTTCTATCTCTCTTTCTCTCTCTCTCTCTCTCACTGTATCTATCTTTCTCGTTCTCTATATGTCTATATATACAACTATATATATATATATATATATATATATATATATATATATATTCGAATGTCTGTATATATATATATATATATATATATATATATATATATATATATATATATATAAACTCTATTTTGTAACTATATTGACACTTCTAGGCAGGATATATAGAGAAGCAGCCTCGGACTAGTATTTCTGTACCACACTATACGGTACTTCTGTAAATACACACTATTGCAAATATTAAACGGTGTTGTCTTATTTATTGTTGCACTTCTAAGGCAACACCACTAGCGAGGAGAACCAAGACTTATTCGGACACAACATAACTTGTCCGTGTGATGCAATGAACTCTTGCATCGTTAACTGTTTGATTTTCGAAAAAAGTCTGAGGTGGTGTGCTTAGAAAAAATGGCAATTACATCAGTAACACCGAGAAGTTAAAAGTTGTACAGATATTTCAACACATACATGTTGCAAAGTTTGCGAAACAAAACGCTCATATATCAGACAATAGGAGTTGATAAAAAGTGTACGCACTCAAATCATATGAATAACATTTTAAGTTATTCACAAACATGAGGTTTTGAAAGGTAAATCGTTTGACCACAGAAATCAACAAACAGCTTTTAATTCCTCGCTGTTGCTAATGCAATGAAAATTTTTTTCCAAAGTCTCTTTTCGAAAATCAAATACTGACAGTTGTAGTAATGGTAATGGTAATGTTATATCCGATACACGTTCACGTTTCCAGTGTTGTGTGCGAATTATGTTGTGACCGAATAAGTTTGGGTCTTCGTCGCCTGTGTTGTAAACGAGGACAGCAAATTTTGCGAGTCAAAAGGCCAAAGAAAAAACTTAAATGTGTACATTTCTTAAAAAGGTAATGACCGTCTGTCTGTTGTTTGAAATCCAAGCCTTAATCTGAAATTGCTTTTTCATCGCTGACTTCATTAATCTATTACAAAACGTCAATTTATTTCTGTAAGTCGGATTACCTGATCTCACAGTCGCACTAATATTATATTAATACAATTTTCTTGTCTGTAAAGCTTACATTTAACTTGCATTTTCACCAAGTATAAAAGATCATATGAACGCATCTCGCTAACAGTATATCCCTGTTCTTTATTCGTTTTTTCCATAAATTATTAATTGCAATAGGCGGAACACAATTTAATCCACATTTCTGAAGAATATGTGTTTGTTAAAAGTCTGAGCGGAATTATTTTGTTATATAATATAGCAACCGGAAACTATTTCTAGGACAGTGTCTAATTTTGGCCGCAGTGGTTCAGACGATATCCTCGAAATATTTGGCAGAAATCTGTCTTCATACGAACCAGTATTCGTGTTTACTCACCTGAACAGCATGTGTGCTTCTCTGCACAACATTAATTGAAATGATGCTAGAATCGGAATCTAGCCGTTAATAAATATTTATAAATGTGTGAAAATACCAGATGACTGACAAGATGCTTATGGGTAAAATATGGATCGAAATTAAAACAGAGAAAACGAGCTATCGTATCAATGGCATGGTGTCAAATTGAACTCCGTACGCCTTTCGCTCTCGTTATGTATCTTGAACTATATACATATATACTCACTTTAGACAATACATACATATTCTTTCTTAATTAAAATTTAGTTCTCTCGGTAACCAGTAATGAGAACAAATCTAAACACTTCATAATTTTCCTTACGTTCTGTTAAACGTGAATGGCGTAAGGGTTAGGTTGCTGAATTGTATAACAGCGGATGAAGTTCAAATCATCACTCTAAACACTCGCCGTCTCGCCAGAGAACGGATACGTGGGACAAGGAAAGTTGTGTTTAGATAACTACATTTGTTCTATAGGTGTGTTCTGTTTATTTTTTAATAGCGGAAATAATGGGGAGTACTTACTGTAAGCCATTAATATTCATGAATTGAATAAAATTGTATCGGTAAGAGGTAATATAAACAAAGGTAAAACAATTATCACTTACATTATTTCGCAATGGGCAAATATTGCGTACGGGTAAGTTTGCTGAGTACCCCCCAAAAGGTTTCGAATTAAAGGAAAACGTTATGTGTCTAATCCCACTGAAAAGCCGAGAAACAGCGAAAATGTTGTATGTTAATAGTTAGAGATGTAGAATACATTTAACAAGTTTACTTCGCATGTACAGTGGTATATATCTAAGCAGTTAGTATTCACTTGAACACCTAATAATTTAACCATATGATAATATTGAATGTGTTGTCTTTATAATCAAAACACGTTTTAACTTAATAGTTTTTGTTCTTAATTAAATGCGGTATTCCGTCCTTAAAAACATCGGGAAAAACTTGACCTCTCTTCAAAATCTGACGTTCGTAGCAACTGTTTTTCAAAGTATTTTGTTTATTTATTTTTTATTCAACATTGTAATAAACACGTAAGTTTTTTTTCTGAAAAAGGACATATTCACTCCTGATTCACAAAAGACAGATAATAGAACACAGATTTGAGATGAGGCATTGTATAAAAATCAAAGATATCTAATTTAGTCCTGTCGTTAGTAAATTAGGACCAACATTAGATTGTCCAATGTATTTCTGCAAGGACTAACATTATTTCTGTTAACAACTATAACATTCCTCTCCGAACACCGATTGCTACGGCCGATGAAACCCTCCCTAGAAGCAAGATCACATCTCCTCGGCCTAACATCCCCGGGCGACATTAAATGCAATAGGTTCATAGAAGATGCTATCATAATCTGCTGAAGAAAAGTATGGTCACTTTACGGGCTAGAAAACTTCTCATACCTGTCTTCATCCTGTATCTGGAAAAAGCCACTATTCGACCGTAGCTTCATCTGGGCGAGTGCACCAACCACTAGAGTCTTCCTTTTCAACAGTGGGCAGACATGGATTAATAACCTAATAGTTCTCACACTATATGCCAAGATCTAGCCTTGTCACATCACCATAGAGCTGTATCATTGCGCTTGTTTGATAAGTACTTGCACGGGATGGACTTATTGAAGTTCTGCCCCGGAAAAAAGATATCACCAATCCGTCCGAATAGCAGCCTAAATAACCGTAGAACTCATGAGATTACGGAAGATTGTCTTCTTACATAGATTATATCCGCAAACAGTTTGACATTTATAATTCCTTTTCGTACTCCTTGTTTTTCTTTCAGTACATATGTATAAATATAAATGTAATATGTACACACAATCTACTGTCCAATTACCTACCAAGGTTGCCCTTATAAATCTCATCCCTACCACAATGACTTGTTGTGCTGCGGTCACAATATGATTTGGTTGCTGTGAATTAAAAGCTAAAAAGCATAGAACATTAATGAAATAATGGAATACGGACCTACAAGTAGTTAGAATATTTAATATTATATTTGTGTGTTGCTGTGTACCTATATTTTAATTACGTCATCGCTTGTTTGTACACGACGTCGGTCTACTTCTCTGTATGTTACCCACGCTTTAGTTTGATATAGTATGGTACAGTTTAAAGCTTGTATGTATCTGTATCAATAGCATGTATATCGGTCAATCTGTGGGTTGTTCATATTTAAGTGTTACATCTCGTTGGCGCTGGTATATCACGCTAACGCGTGGGATATTATAGTTAGATGCGCCTGTAGGTCTTTCTATGTTCGTTCGTCTGTCGGTTTGTCTTTTTTAATGTAACACGCAATTTGATTGAATGACTCATATTTTAGATGCGATCAATATGATCTCTATTAGACTGACAGTTGCTCCGTTTCAAGTACGTATTGTATATCACTAGAAAAAACGTGATCCTTTGAGTCAATCATTGAGATCGAGTCAGATTATTTGAATAAGGAACAATTGTTACTCGAACGCCAATTATTATTTCAAAGAAACGCATATCGCTATATCTCCCCCTGCTTTATTATCTCTTTTTTATTACTAGCGAAGAGCTGAATAGCATTACACTGATAGTGTTTTTCTTTATTGTTTATAATGGGCTATTTTTATCTTCTCTCTTATTGTTGATGATATTACCGTTGACTGTTATTACATGGGGAGAGCGAAATAAAAGAGAGCGAAGGAAGCGAAAGTGATAGACATTCTATAAAATCATAGCAGGGTTGGAAAACAGATTAAAGTGAGAAATGTGTGAGGGAATAGATAATAACTTAGTTATCGATGGATAACTTGATTCGTAAATTAACGATTACGGCTAATTATGATAATTAAAATTGATTAAAACGATAACGCAATTCCAAAACAAGAGAATATTTTAACATTTTTTGTAAGAGAAAAACATCGTAAGATAACAATCGTTGATGAACACTGATTCAGTATAATAATGCATATACGTCAGTCCGTAACGTTTAAGTTCGAAGTAGAATTTGTGTCACGCTTACGATGAAATTCTATTTTAGATGCATCTGCACACTGTTGTCCGATTCTTTGTCTGTATTTAGGTCTGTCAGGTTTTAATTAAAGCAATTAGTTTCAACGGTTAACAAACCGATAAAACAAGAAGTTATGTGTTCAGTCGCGTTGGCTCGTTCGTTTTGCACTACCGTCTATATCGCTTGAACAATTCTCACCCAACTTGGAAAAGAATTCGTTCATGATCTACCTTAGAATCGGTTTCATTTCTAGGTCAAGTCACAAAAATAGACTGTACAGATAATACCTTTGGATTATAAGAGAACAGGATATGAAAGACTGCGTGCATGACGTCAAAACAATAGTTGGCTCAGAACAGTGGTTCGAAAATAATGATGTATATTAAAGTTGTTCACAAGAATAAACCAGAAAGCCCCGTAAAGAGTCGGCAACAAATAAATAAAATAGTTGATTGAACTCCGTATTATGTAGAAAACTAATTATTCAGTGCAGAGCAAATCTACGAAATGTCATTATTTTGTAATTGTGTTTACATATTTTGTAGCAGACAAAAATGAAGGTGAGATTAAAACAAAAATGACGACTTGAAGCATCTTCGAAAACAAAGTGAATTATCCGTTCTGATACAAGTGTTCATCATTTCTTTCCTCGGTCAGTGAAAGAGAAATCCTTCTAAACTGAAGCAATATTTATTATTGTCTCACTCCATGGTGCCTTATCTTGAGGAACTGGATTTACTCACATGCCAACCAGACCTTGTGTTTTACACTACCCTCGTGTTGATGCAAGGTAATAGGGACACAATATAGACCCTAATCGCAATATATTGAAGAAACTCGTTTGGAATTGTTTTGTGGATTTCACTAAAATTGTGTTATGCCAAACACCTTTATAATGACTTATTCATTATTAACATACTGCTACTGTACGATAATGACGATTGCTAACACAATAAATATGCAAGAACGCAAGACAAATCAAATGAGTTCCACTGGCAGATGAGCATCATCATGCATTGTGCACTTTACCGAAACATCGCGCTATCTTCATTTTAACAGCGTTGTTTGAATGATCGAATTTTTGTTCGTGTCCTTCTTTTGTTTTTTTCACTTGTTATTAATTTATTTGCTTCTGTGCACCTCTTTCTGTGTTTTTAGTCTGATCTCTATGCTCTTTCAACGTCTAACGTTTTATTTTCATCCTCTTCCTTTTTTTTGTGTTATTTCTACTTTTTCTCTTTATTATTAGTAATACATTTCCTTATATCTTTCGTCTTCTTCTTCATTTTTCTTCAACACATTTTTTCTGTTTTCCTTTTGGGTGAAGCTGTTTCTTTCCTTGTTTTGATAATTTTTCATTGTACTTTTCCTTTATGTATTTTTGTTCTCTTTATTTTCTTTTTCAATATTTTAAGTTACTTTTTAAATGTTATCTAGTTTCTATTTTGGTGGGATTTTTATTTCTACATATTTTATTATATTTCTTTTTCTATTTTCTTAATCATGATCATTTTTTCAATTTTTGTCCACTGTTATAATGTTTCCATCTTTTTCTTCATAACTCTTATTCTGTTACAAATTATTTTATTAA
Source organism: Sepiola atlantica (assembly GCA_963556195.1). Classification (NCBI taxonomy): domain Eukaryota; kingdom Metazoa; phylum Mollusca; class Cephalopoda; order Sepiida; family Sepiolidae; genus Sepiola; species Sepiola atlantica. Next base: position 34,904,175 of record OY744548.1, read on the forward strand.
AAAAAATGTTATCTAGTTTCTATTTTAGGGGGATTTTTATTTCTACATATTTTATTATATTTCCTTTTTCATTTTCTTCATCATGATCATTTTTTCAATTTTCCTCCACTGTTATAATGTTTCCATCTTTTTCTTCATGACTCTTGTTCTGTTACAAATTATTTTATTTAACAAAAGCATTTTGTATTTTCTTTGTTATTTTGACTTTTTTATCAAGTGTTTATGTTGCTGATTTATAATCTTTCAACTTGTTCTTTCTTCTTATTATTTTTTATTAGTTTTTACTTTATGATTTCACTTCGTACATTACTTTGTTATTTTAATTTCTCTTATCATTTTTTCTTTTTCATTATTATTCGTAATTCGTCTTTTTTATCTATCTTTATTTATATTTTCTCTCTCCTTCTATCATATTCATCTTTTACCTCTGTATACTGAATTCTCTCATTACTTTAACACATTCGTCTTTACTGTTCTGTGTCTTTTGCTGTGTTTATTATCGTTTCTTCATTTTTGTATTCTTTATTTTGTCTTCTACTCATATATACCCTTCTTTTTAAGTAGTTTTCCGTCTGTTTATACTTTTTCTTTTTCTTCTTCTTTTCTTTATTTACTTCTTTCTTCACCTTTTCAACTTCATGTTTCATTTTCAATTAAACTTTAATTCTTCTATTTTTCTTTTTATTGCCCCATACTCTTTTACCTTCATTCATAATACTCTCTTGCTCTTCTTCTTAATTTTTGGCATTCTTTCCACGCTCCATTTTATCTTTGAGGTATATCTTATTTTAGCTTCACTTTTCTTTTAGCTTTTTTCGTATAAGACTCCTTTATACCTTACTATTCCACCTGTTCCCTCATCCTCTTTTCATCATCGTCTTCTTATTTGACTTCTTCTTGTCTACTGATTTACGTATTAGTCCCTTTATCTTTTTTATGCAATAACTATCTATATTTTTATTTTCATTGTTCATCTCTCTCTTCTTCTGTTTCATCTCTTTCGCTGTTTCATTTTCCTTTCTAGTTTTCTCTTTTTCACTTCATTTTCTATTTATTTTTTATTTCCTGTGTTTTCTATTTCTCTTTTCCCGTATCATCCTTTGTACCTTATTAGTCTACCTTTTCCTTATTCTATTCCGCTTCCTCCTGTTTTTCCTCATTGACTTTCTTCCTGACAAT
>OY744548.1:34910353-34985353 GCA_963556195.1 Sepiola atlantica
TTGCGGGGATGATGAAGTTCCGAGTTAATTTTCGATTTCACCTCGCCGGTCGCCAACCGACCCTTTCATTCCACACAGTTCGATGGTAATTCTTGTGATGTTACGTTCACAGGAGCAGAAAATAAGCCCGAGAGTGTCAGCCGTTGCAGCATCTATCAATTCGGGTGTCGAGGGTTAATTTAAGAATTGCGATAAAAGGAATAATGACGAAATGAAAAGGGGGCGCGTGGGTTTATGCATCTTAAGGAGTACAATGCGAAAGAACCGAAAGAGAAAGGAAGGTTGCAGCATCGGCTAGGCGATAATGAGAAATAGAAGAGGCGAAGTAAAAGAACGGAAATAAGCGAAATCAAATATGACATAGAAACAGGGAATATGAAGTGAGAAGTAGAAATAAATGCTTAAAGATGAAAAGGTAAGACAGATAATAAACATCATCAGCGAAAGTAGAAGAGTAACGAACAAAGAAAGAAAAAAACTCGAAAGAAAGAAGAAAAGAAGAAACAAATGGAGAAGGCACAAGGAGAATTGATAAAGGTTAAGGAAGCGACAAAAATATCGAAATAAGAGAAAAAGATAACAACACTTACATCTAAAGAATGCCACAATAGAGAAAGTTTAAACATGTAGAAGAAGAAAAAAGTTAGAAATCAAGAAGAGGTTATTTATTAATAAAATTGTGACTCCTTCTCATGTGGCTATCGAATCGTGATCTCGGCTGTGCGTTACTTACATGTAATTATTTGATAATTTTTTATGAATCTATCATTTACTGAAATGAAAACGTACTAAACGTACTACTACTAATAATAAAAATATTTAAATTAAAAAATGTTGTTACATCTACCGGAATAGATTAACATTTATTCGTAAATAAGCCAGCCATTTTTATATTTTGGAAATCATCAAAGAAAATAAATGAATAACTTCGTTTCTCATCAATATTTAAAACAAAAAGAATTAGGAAGCATTCAAACAATATAAAACGTAATTTCTGACGTGTAACCTCCAAGTATATCTCAAGTTATAAAAAAACGAATAATTATTGAAGGTGTAACATAGCCTAATTTCATAAACATAGTTTAAAGCAACAAACGTGTAATAACATCAGCTAAAAATATGATAATAAAGCTGATTTAATGCACGTGTTCTGAAATTGTTTATTGTTTTAAATTTAGTAATGCTTAATTAGACTTAATTTTAAATTTACTCATTTAGTTACCAATATAATAATACGTTTCTCTCTGTTACTCGCACTTTGTCTTGCTGCATGAGAATAGTACTATTGTTTCGGACACTCTCTCTCTCTCTCTCTCTCTCTCTCTCTCTCTCTATGACACTATGTTTTACAGTCAACAGAAATCAAGTTAATCATCAAACAGACTATTTGAATCGTCTATTTAAACAATAACAAAGATAACAATACATTGTAATACTAATATACTAATTTCTGGCGAAAAAATATACACACACACACATATATATATATATATATATATGTATATATATATATATATATGTATGTATAATAAATATGTGTTATTGTTTATTATCTATGTACGTATACGTTTCGTCCTTTTTCAATCGGGACTCATCAGCATAGAGATATGACTATTCACTACCGGTCATGCGATTCGAAACCCCGGACCTCAAGTATTTTTCAACTCCAGTCCGACGTCGCTAATCGCTGGGCCAATTGTAAACAGCGAATAAACTATGATAATTTTAACACTTTAACGGCGGCTTTGTATGTATGTATATATTAGACATGTGTCATTGGAGACGACAGAGTTCTCCCTCTTTGTGATCTTTCTGGTCAGTTTCTCGGCGAGTCGAGAAACTGACCATAAAGATCATAAAGAGGGAGAACTCCGTGGTCTTCAATGACACATGTCTAATAAACGACTTGCTGCCGAAAACGACCAACCAGACGATACCCAGCACTTCTAAACTCTTAGCAATAATGTGGCAGCGGCTTGGAGTGAGCGAAATCACACTGTTAAATATTTTCAATTGCCTAAGAGCACAATTTATTTACACAGAAGGCAATGTGTTACAAGTTGGTGACAGTGGCGATGTTACTTACGGAGCATAACTCCAAGAAGACGGAGATATTATATATATATATATATATATATATATATATATATATATATATATATATATATATATATATATATACCAGAAGAATATTCGTCCAAGAACGGGTGAGATTCATTTACCAGACTGAACTGGTTTGCACTAATTTTATATCCCCTACCAAATAAGGAAAATAAACATATAATAATACTAAACTCTATGTATAGGATCCTTATTCTGAGTTAGATTACTATTATTACATGGTTTTGATGCTCGAAATGTCTTAAATTTAAGGTTTAAGCTTAGCTTAAGCCTTACATTAAACACAAGGGTGTTAACCAATACAAATTCAGTTAATCTTACTAAATTTTCATATTTTTAAAATTAGAATAGTATTTCTTATCGATATCATGCGTTTTAGTACACTTTAAAATACTGTAAAAAAACTGGCATTCATGGAATATTAATCTTTATTTTTGTTGGATCTCAATGAAAACAACGAATATCTCACTTCAATTATACAGATCAAAAAAGATAAGTAATTTAAATCCCCAAGATACCAGTGAATACAGAAAGTGTGTAATTAGCTTAATTGTGTCGCCATAAGTCCAAACGGATCTCATATATTAGTGTTCAGTAGAATAAACAATTATAACATAATCATTGGTCAAATATGTCCCAAAAATTCAACGTGAACTAAAACGTATGTTTACATATCGGTCAGACAATTCAAATTAAATATTTCTTCAGCACAAAATAATAGTAGAAAAACTACCTATCATTTGTTTACATATCCAGGTCATCAATGGAATTGTTTAATAACTATATAAACACAAAATAAAATTGCCCCTTAATATGGCGAATTCTTCGATTTTCAAAGATGTTTTCTTCGCGTTGATTATCATAACACCCGGTCTCCTTGCCTGTATGAGTTTGTCTGTGTGTATATCCATATCGCAGATAATTTTGTGTTTTTCATTTTCAAGTACTGTTTCTGGTTTATGTTTGTACCATTTGTTTGCGTATTCGAAATACAATTGTTTGCACAGTTCTCGGTATACTGCTTTTCCCACACAGTCATGTATGCTCTTGTATTCTTTGTGGGCAAGTTTGCTACATTCACTTATATGATTTACTGTTTCGTCTCTTTGTCCACACAGTCTGTAGTTACTGTTATTCTGGGTTTTATCTATTTTAGTTTTCCTGTAGTGTGTCCTAATTGCATTCCTCTGTGCAGCCATCAATACAGAGCTCGTTTCTCTGGTCAAGTTTCATTTTCTTAGACATATCTAGTTATTTTCGTTGGTTTCTTTTTTTGTGAGTCTTATGAAACGTCTATGTAGTATTTTTGCTTCCACTTTTCTTTTCTTGTTTGTTTGTGTCCAGTTTTTATGCTCTCTGCGTTGTTCGTTGGGATGGTGTTTCTTGCTGCGGTGATCAGCCTTTCTGTGTTGTGGTTTATGTATTTATCCAACGCTTTTTATTGTCGTCCCCAAAGTCTTCAATACTTACCAGCCCTCTTCCCCCTTACTTTCTCTTCTGGTAGAGTCTGTCTTTATCGTATTTTGGATGTAGTGCGTTGTGCATAGTCATTAATTTTCTAGTATTTTGGTCAATGTGCCTGAGTTCTTTTTAGGACCAGCCTCTGAATGGTGCAGAATAGCCTATCAGCGATATTGCCCATGTATTCTATCCTTAGATAACGTTTCTCCAATATAATTTTGTTTCTAATAGTTACTTGTTCTTCTCAGGTATATTTTTCTAATATTCTGTTTCTTTTATGTTAGTTCTATTGTATCTGCTTCCAAAACTCCCAAATATTTATAGCTGTTTTGTTCACCTAACCTCTACATCTGCTTTTGGTTGGGGAGTTCCATGCCCTCAGTCTTCTCCAGCTTTCCTTTTGTTTTCTCTAGCAATGCACAGTTTTTTATTCTGAATTCTATTTGAATTCTGGTCGTATTGATCAGCTGCCAGTTACTTTTTTACTTTTGGAAAATAGCTTCAGGTCGTCCATGTACATGAGATGGGTTATTCTTTGTTGTCTGACTCTGAACTTGTATCCGGCATCACATTTCCTGAGTATGTAGTTGAGTGGCATCATTGCTATGAAACACAGTAGTGGTGATAGAGAGTATCCTTAGGAACATACCTCTCTGTATTTTTATCTCCGTCAAGTGTTGTGCTCCAACTATCAGTTCTAATCTACATGTGTCCATTGCTTTCTTGATGAGATTAATAATCCTGTCGGGTATCTTGTACATTTTTTAGCATTCAATAATCCATGCTTGATGGATTCTGTCGTACGCTTTCTTGTAGTCAATGCATGCCAGAGATATGTTATTTTTCTTGTTTTTAACTTTATTCAGGATCTTTTGATATATGCATAACAGATCATGCGTTTCTATTTTCCCTTTCTGGCCTCCTTTTTGTTTTTCGGGAACTAGCCCACGACTGGTCAGGGAATTGTACATTTGCTCTCTCAGTTGTGCTGTTAGGATTTTCTACATTGTCAGTTAACAGGTTATTGTTCTGTAATATTTTTTGGTCGTTAGCTTCTTTGGCGTCTTTTTCTATGAGCGTTGTCTTTCTGTTGGTCATCCACTCTGGTACGTCTGTTTTATGTATACATCCTCTCGCATGTATTCCATCGTGATCTGGTGCTTTCTAAGTTTTCTATCTTCTTTAGTGTTCCATTAATAGTTTTTATCTGTTAATTTCTGTTTCCGTTCTTTCTTCAATGTATAGAAGTGTATCTTTCATTTCTTTCCGCCATTTAGCATTTGTGTTGTGATCTTAAGCTTTTTCTGCTATCTTGCTTTAGAAAAATGTTGTTTCTGTCGGGTCCGATGGTTCTGTTGTTGTTTTTTCTCCGTTAACGTTTTTGTAAAACTAACTTTATATGTTTTCAAAAATCCTGTTCTGTTTGTACTGTTCCGATTTGTATCTATATCGTCTCAATCTTCCTTCTTTTGCTGCTATGTTTTTTTGTTTGTTGTTCATGTTTCATATTTAGTTTTTCCTAGCGATTCGGATTTCTGCTCTTCCATCATTTAATGTTCTCTCCTATTCTATTTACGGGGTTTGCTTCATTTTGAAGTTTGGGGATCTAGGTTTTCAGTCTCATCTCCCATCCAGATTTCGTATGTCTAATCTTTTTTCCATTCTTGTTTTCCCTTTTCAGTTGCATACTTATTGACTTTGCCCCCGCGTATATCAAGATCTTTTTAGATCTGTGATAGTGTCTTTTGGGATGCACGTGCGTACTCTGTTTACTCTCTCTGTTTCAACTTTTAACTTCTTCCAATCTTCGTTCCTTAGGGATGGGGGTTTTGTTTGGTCTCGCACATTAACTGTTTGATGGTTTCTACTTCTCTTGCTTCTTCCTCAGATAGCTCTATAGTTTTCTCGTCTTTCACTTCTTCAGTTTCTGTGTTTATGTTTTCCCGTCTGTTTCCTGGGAGTTTTCATCAAGTGGGGTTTCTTGATCTGTCACACCATTTATCTTTTGTTTAATTTCCGTTAATTCCATCTACGAGAACCACTTACTATTAAGTATCTGCCTTGCTTGATCTGCTATCCTTTGTGCCGTTGTATGGTAGTCAATAGAAATCTTCCATATAACATTCATTCGTTTCCGGTATGTTTTTTTGTGGGGTAGCGTTTTTTGTAGTAGCATTACATTACCAGTCTGTTCTGTTTTGTGATCCATTTCTTTCTATGGCGTTTTGGTCTGTTATTTTCGTTCTTGCTTTCTTGTGTTTGCTGAGTGTCCTTATCATATTTTGAATTTGATGGGTTAGTAACTTCTTTTTTGTCCGTGGGGCTGTTCCTGAAATTAAAGGAGCAATCATAGCAGGATGCGGACCGGGTTCCCCTATGGTGTCCATCGAGAGAGCTCTCGCCCATCATTACACTATGATCTATTTTCTGAGTCCTACGACGTTTATTTGTATTTACAGACATTTATCATGGTTTGGTGTTTGTGGCAACACCAGATTAAGGCTTAGTTTACATGTGATCCAATCACAGGGATAATGTTTCTCTCATTTTCATGAGGTTCAAAGTGCACTATGACATGAAGATACATTTACGAAAAATGATAATAAATAAATAAGAAAATAAAATAAATAAAAGAGAATATATATATATATATATATATATATATATATATATATATATATATATACACACATATATATATATATATATATATATATATATATATATATATATATATATATATATATATATATATATATATATATGTGAGTTTCCTAATTACATAAGTATAAGTTTTCTAGGATACTCTTAAATAATAAAAAAGGACGATAGATTCCCCTCCCATGCTTGTCTAATAAACTACAGAAAGTTATCAAACGTTCGGTCGAAATTTTTAAAAAATAAGGTTAACGTTTTTTCTCTTACGTGACTAACTACTTTTTGGGGAAGGGGGTTTCAATTATGTTCAACTCAAACAAAAAGCAAAAATATTTTCTCCCGACCCCCGAAGTGAACTCTCAGAAGCTTTTTATTAGTTAACATTAAAATTTACAATAGAATACGTCTTGAATCGATTATTATTATTATTATTATTATTATTAGTAGTAGTATTATTATTATTATTATTATCATTATTATTATTATTATTATTATTATTATTATTATTATTATTATTATTATTTATTTATTTATTTAATTTTACCGACAAGGAGTTATCACACAGGTCGTTAAGCGCTTGTGTTCTCTTAGTGATAAGTCTATTCAGATTACAAGTACTCTTTGCATTGTTCGATTACCATGGCAAATGAATTGGCGTTATCGCAACAGCCGGTTAAAATTGATTTCTTTTTGGCAACGAGCCTCTCCTAGGTCCTAGTAATAGCTGCACGCTTTCGATAGATGTCTGGAATGGGCAGTTTCTTCCTTGATTTTTCCCCTTTCACTGTCATGTGTGTGGTATCAGCTGAACCTCGTACATTCACGCATGAATGGGAGTACATAAGCATTTTGCTGAATAAGTTCGCCTTCGTGTTGGTGGTGTCCTTTCTATTTCTTATACTACTTCTTCTTCTTCTGCTTCTTCTTCTTCTTCTTCTTCTTCTTCTTATTATTATTATTATTATTATTATTACTATTGTTATTATTTCTACTCACTAGAAGTTCTCACACAGGTCATCAGTGAGTTCCAACAAGTCTCCTCAGATTTCCAGTATTCTCCACCTCTTTTCGATAGCCACTGCAAATAACCTTGCAGTATCGTAAAAACTGTTTACCATGGGGTTCTCTTAGATTTAGGTTGCAATAAGCCTCCCCAAGGTACCAGCACTCTCTGCGCTTCCAGTGGAAGTCTGGTTTGTGGTGTCCGTCGTCGGTCGTCACATCCTCTTAGACCCTTATGCAAATATTTTGTGTGGTGTCAGACTAGCTAGTACAATTTTTGGGGAGGGAGCGGAGGAGCGGTGGAATTGCTGGTGTTTCTTGTTTTTTATGTTCGTTGGTTCATGTTTGTGTCGTGTCCGTTGAGGCCGGGGTAATTTATTGGGGGGCTGATAAACTGATGTTTCTTGCAGTTTCTATTCCTTTGTTAGCGATGTGTTCTTTCTGTGTTTTTTCTCCTTCCGTAGTAGATTCCATATTACCCTTCGTCGCTTATGCCAGTCGGTTTCCGCATTCGATGATTTTTCTTAGGAGTGCAGCTGTTTTGATCATTGCCGTTCTTTTGTATAGTTTCAAGAATTTATTTGATTCCAATTTCTTCCAGTCTTTTTTTCCAGTTTTTTTGGGGATTACTCAAAGTGCTCCTATGATTATTGGTATTATATTGACTTTATACATGCTCAATATTCTTTTAAGTTCTTCGGATGTATTTGATTCGTTTTTTCGTTTCTTCTTACTCTGTGCTGCTGGAACGGCGAAGTCTAGGAGTTTCAAGATTGTCATTCTTGTTAATTATTATAACATCCCGTCTTTTGCCTGTATAAGTTTGTCTGTTTGTATATCGATATCCCAGATAATTTTGTGTGTTTCGTTTTCTTGTACTGTTTCAGGTTTATGTTTGTACCATTTGTCTGCGTATTCGAAATTCAATTGTTTGCACAGTTCTCGGTGTACTGCTTTGTCCACCCAGTTGTGTATATTCTTGTATTCTTTTTGGGCTAGTTTGCTACATTGACTTATTATATAAGGCACTGTTTCGTCTGTTTGTCTACTCAGTCTGCATTTACAGTTTTCCTTGGTTTTATCTATTTTAGCTTGAATGTAGTGTGTCCCAATTGCATTGTTCTATGTAGCCATCAGTAAAGATTCCGTTTCTCTGTTCAAGTGTTTTTTGTTAGCCATGCCCACCTATTTTCATTGTTTTTTTTTCTTGTCAGTCTTCTAAACCATCCATGTAATTGTTTTTCTTCCTACTTTTGTTTTCTTGTCGTTTTGTTTCTGGTTTCGGTGCTTCCCGAGTTACTCGTTGGGACGGTGCCTCTTGCTGCGGTTATAAGGATTACTGTGTGTTGGGTTATGTATTTCGTCATCTCTTTTTATAGTCTTCCACACAATATTCTATACAAACCAGTCCTTTTCCCCCTTCGTGACTTTTATGTTGAGTCTCCTATCGTTTTTTTGGATATAGTGCGTTGTGCATGGTCGTTCATTTTCTAGTCTTCTAGTCAAAGTGCCTGAATTCTTCTGTAGTCAAGCTTATGAATAGTCCAGAGTATCTTATTAGTGCTACTTCCCAAGTGTGTATTCCTGTTACTAGATTCCTGCTATATAATTTCATTTCTATGAGTTTTCTTATTCTTTGTAAATATTATTTTCCAATTGTCTCTTTCAATTTCTGTAAGTTTGTTGGTGTCTTCTTCCAGAACTCAAATATATTTTTAGCTATACTGTTCGCCTAGCGCCATTACTTCCTCTTGGTTAGGGGAGATCCATGCCCTCTGTTGTCCTATTTTTATTTCTAGTAGTGCACACTTTTCCATTCCGAATTTCATTTGGATGTCCTGACTGAATATTTTGATCGTATATATCATATTTTCCAGTTTCTTTTTGCTTTTTGCAAATAGTTTCGGGTCATCTATATTCATCAGGTGGTATGTGTCTTTAAACTACTATCTGGCATCACATTTCCTGAGTATGTAGTTGAATGACATTATAACTATCATAAACAGAAGTGGTATTATGAAGTCTCCTTGGAAGATTCCTCTCTGTATCTTTATGTCAGTCAGGTGGTGTCCTTCGGCTGTCAGTTCCAGTCACCATGTTCCCATCGCTTTATTAATATGACTAATTATCCTGTCGGGTATTTTGTATATTTTTAAATATTCAATTATCCATTCTTGAGGGATTCTGGCGTAAGATTGTGTGTAGTCAATCCATGTCATACATATGTTTTTTTTCTGTATTTTTACCTCCTTCAGGATATTTTGATCGATGTATAGGAGGGCATGCGCCCCTCTTTTCCCTTTACGGGGTCCTTTTTTTTCTTCGGGCAGTAGTCCACGTTTGTTTAGGGATTAATAGATCTGTTCTTACAGTTGTTCCGTCAGGATTTTCCACATTGTTGGTAAACAGGTTATTGGTCTGTAGTTGCTTTGGGTCAAGACCGCCTTGCCAGCACATTTTTACCCTTTCTGTAATTAAAAAAAAAACACATTTCTTACCAACATTAAAATGTCTGGTCTTACCATCCGTGTTTTTAAAATGTTTTTCTTCATTGGCAACAATTTGTCAAACATGATTTTAATTTTTCTTGCGAACATCATATCGGCCGGTGTGATGTTTGCCGCAATGCTTCTTCTCGGCGTGACCCTATCAACCCTTAAGAATTATTGGATCCTCCACTCCTCGTTTACTCCACCTCCAGCTTTTCTTAAATCTATTTTCATCGTGTATACAAACTTTTATGCCTGCCCGTTACTTCTCGAGTGGTAAGCAGATGTAGTAATGATTCACCCTAAAGTGATTGCAAACCATATTATACTTTCCTGATGTGAATTAGGACCAATTATCTGTGACAATTTTATCAGGTAATCCAAACCTTGAGCAAGGGTTCATGCAAAATTATATTGTTACGGCAGATGTTTGTTCTTGCATTTCAGAATATCTGGCCATTTTGTTTAAGTGACCACAACAATGAAATGATATGAACCATTTAGATGTCTAGCAAAATCTAGATGTAGTGTAGATCACGCCCTGTTCGCTTTCGGCTATGATGCTGTCATTATCGGTGAAGCTTTAGCTGCTAGAGCACACCCTCTACAGCTCTTTACTGCCCTCTCAATGTATTAGTCTATGCCTGGCCCCAAAAAATATGAACGCATGAGCGATTTCGTGTTGCACATTCCTGTGTGACCACAATGGAATTCCTTTAACAGTCTATTTTGTGATGCCACTTACATGACGACGCGCTCGGCGTACTTTCAAATTTCGTCGCAAAGGTAATAGTTATTGCTTACCGGTAAATTTATATGTCCTCTTTGTTTACACAGCACTCTAATCATCATATATTTAATAACGTTACTTTTTTTTTCTTTTTTTATTTGTATTTCTTTCGCAGTCCCTCAGAGTTCGCGTATGGTGCTTACCAGTACTTCTTTTATTCAATTTTCAGCTTTGACTGATGCGATTACCGTATCTTCCATTGGTTCACTATATTTCGAAATTAATCAGGAGAAGCGGTCCGCATGGCCTAACTTCTTTGAATGAAATATATTCCATTTTGAAATCATAATTTAGCAGAATAGTGCCACATCGCTGTAATCTATAGGGAGTATGTGTAAGATAATGACGAGTGGCAAAAATGAATCGTGGGCGAGTCTATTGTGGGTGGGACATCGAGAAAGAAATAAAGGCAACTTGATAACTATTAAAAAGGAGAAGGTTCCGCAGTGCTAAAGAGACTGGAACAACGACGGTTTCAAAAACGCAAAGAGACGAAACGGTTGGTGATCGGAGTATCGATGTACCGGGAGAATGCGAGTTTACCGATATTTATGGCACCGATGAAGCTTTATTGGCGATCGTACCCAAGCCCGTCTTGTTGTTAGACTTTTGTGTCCGCTGACTAAAAATGCGGCTGATAAGCAAGATGGTACCATAAAGAATCCCCTGACTTGTACTTCACCAATGTGCTTGTAGAACAATTGCTTCAGTTCACGCTTGGATAGACAATACAGAGCAAATTGTTTTCCGATCGGATGTATATACGAACGAGTTTCTAGCGTAAACCAAGTCTGTGACCTCAGCAAGAAACATACTTTCATGAGACAAAACTATGTCAAAAGATAGTTTAATATGTGTGCGTAGCCGGCGTAAACCATCCGGTAATGGCAAATAAAGAACACCAAAGTTTTTTCATATACGTTCTTTTCTTTGTAATTCTTTTTGGACCTTACCGGATACCCTGAAAGAACGGGTAATGCAACATATGAACTGGGATTCCTTTCTTTGATCCCAAAATCAAAAGTAATGACGATGATCCGTCTGTAAAATGAAGTTACGGCCATGGATGAATTTGTGAAATTTCTAATCCCGGAAATTAACTTTCCTTCTCGCTTTGGCTATAGTTTTTTTTCAACGGAAATTACACCTCTGCTATTGTGTTCGCTGGACAAAAAATTACAACATTTTTACAAAGCTTTCGCTATTTTTTGCTGTCTTCTATAACTTCTTTGTTGGTGTTACACTTGTATTTTATTTTAAATTGGACCATAGGTTGCTGCAATTCCTCCATTTAAAAAATATTTTGATTTGTATTTTTCCTTAGATAACAGTTGCTTTAAATACGCTGTAGCCTTTTATAAAAGGAACAAATATTACGTACCGTCCTAATACGATTAAAACGCAATAACTTTTCTCCACAAATACTTTTAAAAGTCACTGTCAAATTGGAAAAACAACTTTGTTGGCTTTTTCCCTTGGAAAAACAAAACATTGGTCTTACTTGAGAAGCATTTTTTAGGGGTCTTTGTAATCTTACCCTCGGTGGTATAAATGAACTGTTCGGTGATTTTTTTTTACGAATACCACTGATTGTTATAGTTAAACAAAACATGTTTTCTTTTCAGTCCTGATTAAAGATGAGAAATATGTTATGATATAACAAACAAGAATTTTAATCGTAATCTCTCGTAACCAATTTTTATATCGTAATAATAACAATAAATAAATAAGAAAACAAGACAGGAATAATAAAAAAGAAATTTCTTAAGAATACTTAATTACATACAATAGGTTAGTCGATAATACAGGCTGCAAACAGACGTTCTATGATCGGTGTGCTAAGCAGTTCCCCTTTGGTTAGGCAAAAGTGTCGACCTAATAGTGATCTAACGACATCATCCTATAACTATGAGTAAATCCGGATAGGTCTACAACAATATAAAATGTATTTTTACAACAAATAGTAGTAAACAAAATAACCTGGAATGTATTTGAGTCGTGTGAAAACAGCTCAGCCATTTGTTAATTAGTTTTATACACACCGAACTAGACACATTCCTACTAAGACAAACATAACTACTGCGAATTAGGGGTAATATCTACAAATACGAGCAATGAGTTCAGCAGCGAGATTTAAATGAATAGATGCTATGAAACTCCTATTTCAAAACAAATATGCATTTATATAAAACTGGAAGAATATCTGTCTTAGAACGGATTAAATTAATTCTTTTATCACTTTTATGTATATTCATAAATATTACAATCAAGATATTCGCCCTGTCGGCGGGGCCACAGATTCGTCGACTGCAACCACATGCAGAGAGCTAACCCGCCCCCTCCTGAAAACGGGTCCACCTGTTGGTCGTGGGTTGCGACCTGTTATGCGATAGGACCGAATCATGGTGGCTAAGCATTTGTCCACTTTTACCGTTGCTTTGGCTAGCCGGAAGGTCGGAGAAGCACAATTCAATCAATCGGCTGGTCACGCTATGCGCTAGGATCTATTAGGTTATCCTTAACCTTACCATTCTATCTGATTCTTAAGAAATCTTATTTCTCTTTTTTATTTTCATTGTTCACCTCCAATCGATACTAGAAGGCTTTAAATCCGTGAGAACAAAGAAGATTACCAATGCCAAAGAGTCATGTTTTAAAAGTATTGTTTTTTTTCTGTGAGTAGCTTTTTTTCTTGGAGTAGTGTTTTCTTGGAGTAATGTTTCCATCTCTCAGTTAAATTCCATTCGTGAGTAATGTTTCTACTTACACTTTGAAATTTACTTATATGAGCAATGTATTCTAAGACAATGCATTTTAAAAGCACGATATTCTTAGAAAAAGGTATTTTGTTGATCTATAAGCAATGTATTTTAGTTATCTTAGATCAATATATTCTAAAAACAATGTATGTATTCTAGGAATATAAATACTTATCCTACTTATGACAATTCATTTGAAAATTTCATTCGGCATTTAATTACTCACAGAGGGCTTTTATGCCGTAAAACAAAATAAATCAAACGAACCAATAAAAGTAAACATAACCGCTTTTCGGCACACTATTCACTTCACCTTCTAATTAATCTCTGACTTTTAATAATACTATTTAGAAACATTACATTATATACAAATACATGCAGTGTTTTAAAATTATATCGTACTTTCTGTTTTTGTGTATGGAAATCATCATATCATATTCCCCAAAATTCAAAATAACAATTACATGAATTTTTAAATGTGTATTTTTTTTATTTACTCCGCTACAGGAGTACAAGGCCCAGTTTTATCTTACTCCCACAAGGCCAGTTTTATCTTACTCCCACAAGTAAGATGTGACCCAAGCTCGGGTCGGGAAAGTGGGGTTTGAAAAGCCAGCGCCCGAGAAGGTGAGCACTCTGGCCATTAAACATTTCCTGGGCAGCCCCGTCGGCATTCCCCGGTAGGGGCGCCTCAGGCAGTAAGCAATAAACTTACTCCTCCCCAAAGAGGGGAGGCAAAGCCTGGGAGGGTGGACCTCCTAGAACTGCACAGGACAGACCCATAGACCGGCGTAAATCAAGCCCCGAAGGCCAAGACAATACCGGTCTACAGGGTGCAGTATCAATCGGAACAGATACTACAATTTGATCTTTTATTTATCTACCTCCCACAAGGTAAGATGTGACACAAGGTCGGGAAAGTGGTATTAGATAAGCCAGCGCTCGAGAGGTGAGCACTCTAGCCATTTAAAAATTGCCTGGGCAGCCCCGTCGGCATTCCCCGGTAGGGGCGCCTCAGGCAGTAAGCAATAAACTTACTCCTCCCCAAAGAGGGGAGACAAAGCCTGGGAGGGTTGACCTCCGAGAACTGCACAGGACAGACCCATAGACCGGCGTAAATCAAGCCCCGAAGACCAAGACAATACCGGTCTATAGGGTGCAGTATCATCGGAACAGATACTACACTTTGATCTTAGCCAAAAGGCGTATATATTTAATAATTAAAGACACAATAATAAGTACTTACAGATAGTTTAACATTTGATTAAAAATGATATTTTTTTGCTAATTTTATGTAGAAACGACGGTGGACAGGTCTAACTAGACGGAAATAAAAGTATTTCAATGTGTATTTCCCAATGATACATAGAAAATCGAAACGAATTCACAACCAAAAGCATGTCTCATAGTTTATTTAAAGAGAGAGATCATATTTTCTATGCAATTTTTTTCTACTAACGATTTAGTTTTCATCGCACTACCCCCGGTGTTTTTCTTTTATTATTTGTAAAATTTCGTTTAATCAATTTCCTCTTCCCCCATGTGTGTAATTCCCCCGCGCTCCTGCCATTCCATTTCTGATTTGATCCACGATAATGACGCCCTCCCCCCTAAGATGTCGAACGCAGGTGTCCATGCATTCTCAATGACAGAGTAGCAAGATCCAGCACACGCCCTCCCAGCGCCCTTAATTACGCACTACGCCTAAGAACAATATGGCATGCCGACCGAAGAGGAAGGGAAAACGTGGCTTTCAATGCCGAGACAAACCACGAGGGTTTATTTTTTTCTTCCTTACAATTGCCAGGTTTCACTCTCTTCATTTTGCCATCGGTGTCCTCGTGTGCTCCTTACAACACAAAGAGGCATAACGGAATGCGGCAGGCAGGTGCGTAGGAGAGAAAAGTGACGGAGATGTCATTTGTCAAGGTTGAGAAAAAGAAAAGGGGTTTCATATTGACCAGAAGTGATGTCCCGTGTCAACCGGAATCGGAGGATGTCATCAAGCGACAAATATTCTGGTCACCTGCTATGATCGCCGGAGAAGAACACGTCAGAATACGAAGGGAACCCTGGGAATGTCAAGGAGCTAATCGTTACCATGGATAATGTAATGCAAAACTGGTAACTGATTGGTTCGCTGTTGAAAAAGTTAGCCGCATTGGTCATAGGTGTGAGATGAGAAGAAGGCCATTTTTTGTATCGGTAGAAACCCTATTGTTCGGGGTCTGTCAGGTCTGAAAGAATTTAAGACCTCACATTATTTGTGGACATAAGTTTATTTTCAGATACAGACGGACATATCAATTTAATGCGTATGCCCTGATTGTTAAACATGTGATTATGAGATAAATATAAAAAAGTAATTAGTTTTGTCGGTGAATAAATAGGTTAGGCAATAGATTACGTTGTCTAATAATCTTTGAGAAAACAAATTAATACACATCGCTCTTTATCTCTTCTAAATATTATTTGACGGTTATAGATTTTTGAAGATATATTATTTGTAAAGTGCGTGAATATATCAGGTAGTGAATAACCTGTGATCTTTGGAGTAATATTTGCCATATATATTGTTTGATAAATAATTTTAAACTTTGAACTTCGTATATAAGTATGTTTTTACAAACATGGGCAACCATTGTCAATTAAAAACAATGGTATTTCTCCTTACATGCCTCCCTCTCCCGTTACAAGTTTCTTCTCTATCCGCTATTGCTCTCTTTCTTCTCATTCGCTCTTTCCCCTGCTCTCTGTTATTGTAATGTCATAATATACCGTATCTTTGCTCCCTTTCTCGTTTCTTTCTTCTACCCCTCTCTCTCTCTCTCTCTCTCTCTCTCTCTCTCTCTCTCTCTCTTACTTATTTGCATAGTTCTTTTTCGTCACAAATGCATAGTAAATGTAAGCAAGATAACAATATACCCAGAGTTAAAGAACTGGATAGATATTTGTAACACGTGATTGTTTGTTTTTACTATATAAGAAGTAGATAGCATAAGTTTTAGTGTGATTATGAGACTATTTTATTTATTCTCAAATAGTCAGCCGAAAAAAGGCACATTGTCACTAAGACGTAAGAGAATTCGGAGCCATGCCTACAGGAACACTCTGAGCAGGTAGTTGAACAGTGAGATGCTTGTTCAAATTACATATAAATGTCTGCATGTAAGTGCAGTCGGGGAAGCACCAAACAGAGAGGGAATTCCAAAGTCTAGCAGTTCGAGGGAAGAACTTATGTGACCTCTACAGTTAAGGCGTGAGATTTTGCTGATGATTGAGTTAGTCGGGGGTACTTACGTCGAGGGACACCAGTGTTACGAGTTCCGCAAACCACATTCCATTAAAGTACTTGTAAAACAAGCACAGAGGTACAACAATGGGGCAGGGGTTGAACTTGGTTGACAGTGCGGGACCTATTAGATTAGAGACTCTTCAATAGATATCGATCGGTGGTTAATCTATATATGACCACAATATTCCATTCATAGGCGAATAGTGGCTTTTTAACGATATAGGATACTGCCAGGTGTGACTTTTTTTTTTCTTGCGCGGCAGAAAGCAGCAGCCTGGACAAGGTGCTCTATGTATTTGTTCCAATTGATGTTAACTGTAAATGTTAGGCCGAAGAGTTCGAATAAATAACTTTCAGCTAGAGTTTTATGTCAATGGCAATTGGTGGCTGCCAAAGTCATTTGTAATTTTTGAATGAAAGGAGTTTTGTATTTGTAGCATTAAATGTTCCGATTCGTTTACGTCCATAGTCCACTACAGACTGGAGATCATTTTCGAAGTTTTTTTTTACATCATCTTGGATATGTGTATATCGGTGTTTCTCACATGTCTGGAATATAGAGCGTGGTGTCATCAGCAATTATTCCTATCTTGGACACAATTTGATCAGGTAAGTTAAAAATGATTTACCAATATCAGAAACAATAACGGTACAAGGATCAACCCTTAGGCCCATTTGCATTAGTGTCATGCTGTTTTGATGTACGGAACAACCTTTTTGTTTATCCTGTCTAATTAATATCTGGTTATATTAGGTATTCCTCCAGTAATACCGTACGAATTAATTTTCATAAGTATACCCTCATGTTAGACTTTGTAAAATGCTGTGGATATATTAGGAGCTATAGACATTTTGGGATTAGAGTTTTGTTGGTGTAAACATCGCAGTCATTAATTATGTAATGTAAATGTATAAACTCTCTCAGGTGGCCCTGGAGATAGAATTACAGAAACTCGTTTATTCCTTTTTCGGGTTCCTCTTTGTCTGCACTTCCCCCTCACTTTACACATCATGAATATACATCATTTAGTACATGTAATACCAACACCAGCTTTAGCTATTTAGGACCCTGAGAATCTATCACAAATAATCAGACTATGTCTATTCAATTTCTGCAAACACATTTTTCTATTAGTATACAAAAGCTGAATTAATCAACGTTTATTATTAGAATGTCTTTCCTATATATGTCAAACAGATAAAATACATGCGAAACAATTATGCAGCGTAAGGATGAAGTCACGTGTGGAAAAATGTCGATTTTGTTCGTCTCGTTCGATATGAACTAAAATTAAATGTCACCCTCTCTCACTGTATCTTTTTTTTCTTTCGCGCACTTATGTTTTACGCGATTGATAATGTTCCTTTCTCACATTTATTGCTCTCACACTGTTTGTCTGTTTATTAAATGTATGATAACCTATTTCTATCCGTTCCTTCTCTTAAGTCTCCGGCTAGTCCTAACCTCGCTTTTCTATTAACGATTATATACAGCGAGAAAGGTTTAGTAGTACTGTATCTGCAGAGAAAAACGGAAAATGAGAGAAAAGAGAGCGAGTGAGACAGAGAAAGACAGAGAGACAGAGAGACAGAGAGAAGGAGAGAGAGAGCATTGTAAATGGAAAGGGTAAGCACAGAAAGACCAAATTTGTATTTTTTATTTAAAAATTTAGCAGATTTATTAAAGCTCATTTTGTAATACCAGTCGGTAGAATATTATTTGCCAGAATAAAGTACCGGTCTATTAAATCCTAAGAGGTTGTCCTCCAATGCATTATCACGTCATTTTATGAAGATTGCTTTATAGCTTACCATAGGTAAACCATCTTCTTTGGAATGTCGACTGATCCAACCACGGCTATGTAAATACTCTTCCAGAGTGCCCTAGCAGGGGAGCTGTTTTCCCCTAGATTAAATTGAACTCGTGACATATCCTACTGGCATGGAATACATGTAAATACACGGATTTTAAAATTCGCCGTGACAAAATAGCGGATTCAGATTCTAAGATCTAGTACGAAAAGAGTTCAACAATGGTGCCTGAATTACGTAAACTTCGGTTTGGACATAGGATACTATTATTGCAGGCATAATCTCCTCCTTGGAGAGGGATTTGATATATTGCCGGTTGCCATTCTTATGAATCAGAAAATCTAACCGCAGATCAATGGGTATATATATATATATATATATATATATATATATATATATATATATATAAATCAAAATGAACAAGAGAGTTTACCGGTTTCGTTCGAATCGACCAATGTCAACAGTTGAGATTAAAGAATTTATTGAAAAACGGCAAACACATACAATATTTGATGAATTCTAAAATATTAACCTTTTGTGAAGACGACTGTCGATTCCAACAAAACCGGTGAAATCTCTCGTTTTTCGATGATTTATTCCTGTAATTTATTAGTTTTTCTTTTTGTCTTTTTCACGCATTCTGTCTTCACGGAATTGTTTATGATATATCGTGCATGTTATCCTCATATATATATATATATATATATATATATATATATATATATATATATATATATAGAGAGAGAGAGAGAGAGAGAGATAGAGAAAGAGATAGAGAGAGAAAGAGAGAGAGAGCGAGTGAATGAGCAGAAATAAATAAATGTACAACATTATTAATTATAGTTCCAATAATTCAAGATCAACAATGGTTTGGCGTACGATCGTTTCCGAGACGTTTAGAAATGGTTCTTATTTACTTATTTTTATACATAAGTTTAAATATGTGTCTTATGCACCCTATACGAACGGTCACAAATAAAGGTTAAGTTATAGCATCAGCTTATCCTACCTATTTTCTGAACATATGTTATTTATACAGAGAAGTACATGACACGCTTGCACATAAGAACAATGCTCATGAATTGTGTTTATATCAGTTCCACCAATATTCTCGATATTTAAAATTATAATAATAATACAAATAATAAGAATAATCATAATAACAATAATACTTAGGATAATAATAATACTAAAAATATTAGTAATAATAACTACACTAGTAATAGTGACAATATTATTATTTTTACAATTGTAGTAGGATTAATAACAGTTAACATAAAACAAGGAATCAGCCATTATAGTAATAATAATAATAATAATAATAATAATAATAATAATAATAATAATAATAATAAAAAGTGATATAATAATAAGAATAAGAATAATAATGATAATAATGGTAATAGTGATAATAATAAAAATAATAGTGATAGTAAAGTAGTGAAAAATTATAAAATTTCATAAGATTCCAAGTAGAATATTATGGGATAAGAAAACAAATAATATTAGCGATTCGAAAACTTCACTCCAACAATTACACAAAAAACATTAATGCCGTTATTGTCGATATATATATATATATATATATATATATATATATATATATATATATATATATGCACAGATAAGAAAAGAGATTGAGAAATAGTTCATGTCTGCTTGTATGTATGTTGTATTTTGTATTGTTCAAAACACCTGTTACGAATTTGGAAATAGATATTCCAGAACCATGTTATGTATAGTTCTTAGATGAGTACACTATTTAAGTTTGATGACAAAGACTACGTGTTTGAAATTACTTTTAAAAGTAATTAAAAGAAATTTTACGATTAACGTGATTGGTAACTTCTGAATGATAAGTAAACAACATAAGAACATAACTGATAATATTGAGTTGAGAATTTGAGCAGGTGTATACAAATATCTTTATTCATTCGTAGAAACCAGGGATTTCACTTCGAGTAGGTTGAATAATAAGAATCTACCGAAATTTATTTCAATATATTTCATATTATTTACACTCCTTCGAACGAAATCAATGCTGACTACATTTTGGATGTACACCACCAACACTTTAATACGTTATGTATACATATTATAATAACACACGTAATTTGTTTTTAATGTTTTAAAATAATTTAGTTTGCATCTAACTGAAAGTGGTAATATGGAATCGACTGGTGTCGAACTTGGCACACCCAGGTCGTCACTCCGTTTCATTATTCACTAAACAACCGTCATTTAGTTCAATATCGTAAAAAATACAAAAAGCTATTGATGCGCAGACTATTAAAAACAATACTATTCGTCTATAGAAAATGTGCCACTATTTTTGTGTTGGTCCATAGTTTTATTGTGTCAACGTATAAAGTTGTCCACGTAGACAAATATCTGGCAGGTTAGCACTTCTCTAATGCTTTTGTTATGTCAATATTATGTGTTTGTTATGTCAATGTTATGTGTTTTTCGGCGCAAAATAACTTTATTTAATCTTAAAGAAACGGGCTAACTTAGGTAACTGTAAATTATCGGATGCATGCAGCAATTTGAAGAGAATGAGTAAATGATGTTAATCTAAAAACAGAATGAAAAAGTTAATTAACGAATAAAACTATCGTGTTTCATTCATATAAAATGTTAGTAAACGCTTACCTTTTTAATTACCAGCAAAAAATAGAACAATAGGGCCTTTATTTGGATTCATGACATAAATCATGTACTTATTCTCAAGTGGGAATTGAAAAATGTCTCCATATAAGCAGTCTTCTGAGCAAGAATACGTACTTTAAAGCGAAACACGTTTTTTTTTTATTTCAACTAAAATAATGCAAACATAACATATAAATAATCTCAATATAAAACATTGTATTGTCAACTTGAATGCTACTTAAGGGTAATTTATGAAATCGGTTGACATGAGGGTATATATATATATATATATATATATATATATATATATATATATATATATATATATATATATATTGTGGTAAAGTTAAAAAGGATTGGATTGATGTTGCAATACACATTTAATTGCCATTCAAGAGAGTGACAGAAGGAGATTATGATTATATAAATGAAATGTATATAGTTTATATAACTTCAAAAAGAGATGTAATTTCAATTATAAATGCTGATCTTGACATTTAAAAATGAGATGAAGCTTGAACATATATTTATCACGATTATTTATTTTTATATTCTCTTATAATAATTCATACTCAGCGAATTTACAATAGTTTAAAAACAAATATGCAAAAATATCCCAGTGGTTTATGATGACAATCCTACGATAAAAACACACATAGAAATGTCAGTTTAATCGCATGGAGACAATAAGATTCAAAATCATGGTTAAAACCATGTTCCTCTTTTAGTCGAAACGAAAACATAGTTACGATCGTTAAGAATGATGAAAAATAAAAGTTATTGATGTTATTAGTAAATGAATCGGAAGCAAACGTCAATATATATATATATATATATATATATATATATATATTATCATGTTAAACATGTTTATTAAATTATTAGCCACATACACATGTGTTTTATCCTTTTTCAAGAATCACTAGTGTGGAGGATGAATTATTTACAGGTCGCACGATTCGAACGCAGGCCAAATTCACCTTTAACTTTACAGTCTGAACTTTTACAACACGGCTAACATTGGGGAAATGAGAGCATTAATAGTTTGTTTTATGTATATACAAGCAACCATAGTTTACATATATATTTACATATTTATATCATATATATATATATATATATATAATATATATATATATATATATATATATATATATACAGGGTGGGCCAAAATAAGGGTCCTATCTTTAAATTTGAATAACTTGAATTTGAATAACTTCCACAAAATAAAAGTTAAACTCACCAAACTTTATGTGTGTGTAGACTGACCCTTCCGAGATGTTTTGAAATAAACAAAACAAATTTTAGCCGAAAAACACTTCTTAAAACTTACAAAAACTAAAGTATTGTTTTTTACACTGTTTTGAGTTTTTTAAGCAAAAATAATGTTTTCTAAATGAGGGTACGTTCCTTAGGGCTAATACGGCTCATGCTTGCTTCGGAAGGGGTCCTTTACTTATTCTAAAAAATTTTTTTAAAAATCAATAAATAAAAAAGTTATGAATTTTTAAAAATAGGACCCTTATTTTTGCCCACCCTATAGTAAGTGATGAAAATCTATTTATAGCCTCTGTGTACCTTCATCGCCATAAATATATTTTTATAACTTACTAGCTAGCTCTACTCACGTATCGAGCACTGTTGAAGTAAATACTGAAAATTGATACATAAAAAACATATATCCCCTCCTAACATTTTCTGTATAAACCTTAAATAATATATGGTAAACATATATGAAAATATACATGTAGACTTGTGTATGTTCTGTGTATAATGTAACAGTTTTTAGTACATATGTTTAAGCTAGTACTACCGGTAATAAATAAACGGTTACTTTTTCTACAGAGCTCGTAACATAGAAAATTCAGGAAAAGTTAAATAACACCCGTACAGGTTTCGAGCTTCTGCCAACGTAGTGATTATCGACTTAAGCCGTTCTATATTTATGTAAATGCTGACCAGTAGAGAAGGTCGAGTATGTATAAATAACTCCAAAACCTAGCTT
This sequence comes from Sepiola atlantica, assembly GCA_963556195.1. Classification (NCBI taxonomy): domain Eukaryota; kingdom Metazoa; phylum Mollusca; class Cephalopoda; order Sepiida; family Sepiolidae; genus Sepiola; species Sepiola atlantica. The sequence continues at coordinate 34,933,395 of OY744548.1, forward strand.
TCTAAATGATATATATCTCGTTTTATTTTCGTTTGTTTTATAATACCCACTCGTTGTTTGGTTCAAGCGAATACGGTTTATTTATGATAAATAAAACAAAATAATATATTTTCGACACTCACAATTTTGTTGATATATCATACGTATACCGTATTTGTTATTTTACATATTGAAATTATAAATGCAGAACGAGGGAAGTATAAAAGATTAGAATACGTAAGGAAATTGAAAAGAAAAGATATCATAGGCTAATATATTGAAAAAAATAAATATCAAAATGGGTAAAAAAGAGGGGGAGAAATGGAAGAAAACGCTAAACTGAAAGAAAAGTAAAACAAAGAAATACAAAAGGAATGAATATAAGAATATACAAATGTCAGCAGAAAAGAATGAAAGATAGAAAATAAAGAAAATACTGAGACAAACAGAATTACAAATGGAAAATGAGAAATAAAAAAGGAAAAAGGAAATAATGATTGCACATAAAACACGTGTGAATAAGGACGAAGGAAATATTAATAATGCAATACTGAAAATAAAATAACGAACACAAAAAAAACAGATTGGGCAAAATGAACGATAGTAAATATCAACTTATGATAATGATAAGGGTGGAAGGAACCTAAGAAGGAAAATATATGAAGTGTGAGGCTAAATGAATAAACTAACGAAAGGTTAATTATAAGACTGTGAAAAAAAAGGTAAATCTAAAAGTAAGATTGAAAAGAATGGGGAACGAGTACAAAGATGAAAGTAATAAAAAACTAATAACAGATGCTAACACATAAAAATCTAGTTAAAGAATAAGCTAAGGCAATGTTATGTTGGTACGAATGCTATCACCAGATATCCCTATCTAAAAGATGGAATCGCCCGATCACAAAATATGTTTTAATAAAAAGAATATTAAACATATAATTATTTTCAGAATATAAATAAAAAAGATATTCATTTGGAAAGACTTTAACTTATAACAATAGATGGAATTACACGTTAAACACATTGGTTATATTCATTTAAAATAATATTTAGTTGACAGCTATTTTATGGTAACAAGAAAACACAAAAGGGTGTTATTTCAAAATACTATAAATTGGTACACTTGTTAATAGATAAACTAGAGACATATTGTGTGTATGTATTTAAAGTAAATGTTTAACCAGCAATTGTTTTTACGTAACAAATTATGAGTTTATTTATCGTTTTAAAATATACAAATCGTTACAATGGTGCATTAATAAGAAGATACATATTGGTTTTCATTTATTTAAATAATATTTTACTAGCAATGCCGATTATTTGTACGGAGAACAATTAGATGAGTGTTTGCTAAACAATATAGAATCTAACATAAATGCATTGTTTTAAACGAATTATGATAAAAATTAAATCATGTAGATTGATATAATCAGCAAGTTTGGAAAAAAGAAAAAAAAAACTAGCTAAGAACAGGAAAAAATAAAACATTCCGAACTTGTAAATGAGGACGAACGAAGGAATTAGAGATCAAAGGGAAGATGAAAAGTCAGAAATAAAGGAATTAGAATGAACACCTAAATTGTCAAATGAGAAATGAATAGAGTAAGAATAAAAATAATAGGAAATTAGAACGTGGAAGAGAGAAATAATAACAAATACAAATAGAGGAGAATAATAGGGCAGAAAAATATATTAAAACAAAATATAATAATAAAAAAAGAAAAATATAAAATATTAAACTTCAGAATACGACAAAAAAGAAAAGACAGTGAAAACAATTAAAACAGATAGCAAATCCTAACGGGAAAGAAACAAGAAGAGTGATGAAAATATGTATGAGACGGGTAATTGAAGCATAACGAAGTACAGCAGATGTGAAGTAGAGATAGCGAAAGTAATAAACTATTAAATTAGAATGAAAAATAAGATAAAGAATTCGAACATAGATTCGAAAAAAAAAAGCTTAAAAACTGTAAAAGAAAAACGAAAGCCAGGGAATAACATCAAATGGAAATGAAAATGATAGAAATAAAAGGTAATAATGTTCAAAATAATTTAATTAAAACGATGAAAACAAAGAAATGATTACAATTTACAAAGAAAGAAGAACATACACAAGAAAAGAAGACAAATTACAAAGAATGAAAAGCAACGACTAGCTAATACTGACGCATTAAAACAAGACAACAAAACATACAGAAGGAACGGAAAACCAAGTCAGAATAAAAATGAAAAAGAAATAAAGGCTTACAAATAAGATAGAACGAAAGAAACGAAAAGGAATGCCAACATATTGGAATGTCAAAAAAGAAAAGAAACACAAAGAAAAATGTGAAAACCCATGATAAATAAAGAACACACTAAAGAAAGAAGAGAAAAATGAGCTAAAAAGGAAATGTTAATGTAAATCTTTTTCACACGTAGGATAGCGCAAAAATTCTAAATCAATTCTATAAAAACGAAGAGAAAAACAATGTTAGATAAAGAAACAGGAATAGATTAAACAGAATACAAATAAGAAAACGCAAAGAAATATCGAAAAAAAAGTTGAAAGTTTGAAATTAAAAAAAGTAAAACGTAAATCTAATGGAAACATAAGTTAAAGTTTTGTGAAAATCAGCGAAAAAACAAATGAATATTTGGCCGCTCGTAATGGCGTCCGTTCGATCGCTTATTTCCTCGCAGCCCTGTAATCAAATTCAACTAAGAAACAATATGACTTCGGATCAGTGAAGAAACACAAATTAAACAAACACCAATGTCATAAAGATCCGTTCATTTAATCTACGCGTTTTGAGATAAAAATTATATTTGGAACTAAAGGTGAACGAACTATAAAGAGTCATTTGAAAATCAAATGTTGATAGACTCATGATCTGAACGACGCACTGTACTCATTTTATAGATACTTGGACTAATCTGAAATAGAAAGGATATTGGTAAGATGCGTTCTTTAAATTTGCGCTGTTTGCGATATATATTATCTTTTACTCTTCAGCGTTAAAGATAAACGACAATGATATTTCAAATTAAAACTTTGTATAAATATTATTGGATTATTTGGAGTACTATTATCAGTTTGGTTGTGATATTCTCAATGGTACGCTGTAGCTTACTCATATGATCCCGAGTTTGACATAAATGTCCCTATATTTAGAACGATGCCTCTTGTAGAAATTACTTTTTTAGGCGACAAGTGTTGGAAGATAAGAAATATACGTGTCTTTTATAGTCACGTGGTATGCTGAAACCGTTCTCTTCATTGTTAAAATGTGCCATAGGAAGGAAGAAGCGGGTAGTTATGCTTGGCGAACAAGCCACAACATAGCATATTTTGCAACTCGTGTCGTATAAGCTCAACATTTGTTTTAATTGCTTTATATAAAATGTCGAAACTTTGTAGAAATAGGAACCTAATTGAGAACAGCAGTTTGCATGATCTGGATGATACAAATAATGAATCCTCATCTCAGAAATCTCGGAAAATACAGCGTAACATATCAACGAAATGCTATCATAAACTAAGGAATTACCGACTGGGTATGCTATATCCAACTTGTGCGCGGCTTTCTGGCAAACATCTAATTAGGAACTAAAGCCTCATTAGCGATGAAAATATTTTTTTAAACTTAAGCAAGACAGGCCCAGTAAAAGCGTGACAAAGCGAATCAAATTCTATAAAAAAGCAAGATACGATATATTAACGAAAATCTTATTGACACCCTAAGCGTGTAAGATGTGTGACAATAGTATTTTAAACTGAAAACTCTCGGATTGAAACAAGGTGAGTGCAAACGTAAGCCCGGCCTTATCGTGCATAGTAAAATAATCTATACACGAATGAATTAAAACAATCCCCGCTAAAATAAAATACAATACAATAAGAATACAATAAGAATCTACCCTTGAAAATTAATTGGATGCTAAATAAATTATCCTTGAAAGGAAAGTAACCTTCATGTTTTTAACCAGATAATTTTTTAAAAACTCATCAGTGAAAGGACACGTACTTATCGTTCGTCACACCTTCCTTTTCCCAACTTGTCTCTCATACAAATTAATTCTTAATCACTATTTATCATTCTCGATTCTGGTGTGTTTCTTAAATAGACGATATTCATCAGTATCCGTTAGAATATACTATGTTATGCAACTATAATTACCGTAATCATGTATTTGTGTAATGTAGATATATGACATTGAATGTGGCTGGTATGAAATTACGTAAATCGCTAAAATATGTCGGTAGTTAAAAACGTTTAAAATTCCTATCGTAAGTAAGGAGATGAAGGGGGAATATTAGCTACATTTGGTTACGCAGCGGTTACAGAGCGAAAAACATCATAACCGTATTTCTCATGTGAGAGAATGTCGGTGTATACGTGTAAAGTTTGTTTATTTCTTGTTTAAACAAAACTGTCGTTAGAAACATCTCGAAAATAAAAAAGTAAATACTGTTGTAAATTAAATGTTGATTGTAGAAGCGATGTATTATACACAGCTAAATATGTAATAGTTAATGCGATCTGAACTACATTGTTTCTGAAAACCTTCTTAAAATTTTAATGAACTATGAAGTAAGCGGGGCATGTGTTTGTTGTCGTTTCAAACCATGAATCCCTTCTATAACGCCAACATGTAGTGTACTGTATTGATGCGTCTAGCTGAAGCAATAGCAGTAATGTGTTAATCTGTTAACCCATCTAAATTATATGTTACTAGTGTCGTCACGAGTTACTTGTTCAACCTTGATGGGCCGGTAACAATTTAGAGAACAATGTAGTATATTTTATTGAGTGTATTTACAGAAGTACATAATAGTATGTTAGAGAAAGTTTTCGTTCGATAGTGTGGCAATAGCTGCCACGAAACTTACCCGTACGTCTATTCATATTGTCTAGAAGAGTCAATCTTTTCCAAAAATAGAGTGGATAAACATCACACCATAACAGTTACAATGCTAGCATAGAAATGATACGACGTATAAAGAATATTTTCGTGAGATAAGCCAAATAAGTAGCCTAAGAGCGTTTACAACAACATGTAAGTAATATGTGCATATCTTGAAAATGTGCAAGATTCTCACTACATCGAATTTTTAGCATTTCATGACGAGAAAGAAGGTGTATATTTGAAAATAAAATGATCCAGTTTAATTGGTGAAACAGGAAGTATATGTTTTATGAGACAAGGAAATATATCTTCATCCGAAGCAAATAGTGAAATCGATTAACGACATTGAAAATTATTGTTTTCATGACGGACCAATTTATTATGCAAATGAATAATTAAATATATTTCAGATGCAGCTTTTGTTCATTAAGCTATTCTTGCCAAACAAATAGGGGACCATCTCACTCTACTTTATATACTAGAAATACATTTCTTCAAAATAATCGCACGTTTGTTTAAAATCGATATTGTAAAATGTGCGTGTCTCTTTGTCGAATATGTTAGAGTTAGTGGAAACACTACTATTAATTATAGATCTACTGTCATGTTGAAATATAACTACAACTACTGCTTCAATACAATAACTAATTCTTATGTCCCTCTTTGTTTCAGATATGACACCTTCCAAAAAAATATTCTAAACTATGTCCAGGAGCTATACACTACCGAAATTTTCTTTTGATGCAAAATTGCATCGACTGGTGAAGTGGCACAATGTGAAGTCACCACTTAGTACCAATACCCTCAGGTTCACTCTAACATGTAGTAGTAGGTGTTCCAGTGTCTGATGTATGGCTTAACATACATTTTACTTTAGAGTGTGTTTACAATATATAAGCCTGTAAAATAATTAAGCTTCAAACCAATCGTTTAAGAACATGTGTACAATTTCGGCTAGTAGAGTAATATATGGACGTATCCCCACTAATATCCTTCCACTCATATATTATATTATCCTTTTTTTGTTGCCGTATCAACTGGTATTAGTAGTATTTGACTTCTCTGCAGGAAGTTAGACACAAGTTAATGTGGGGTTTTAGAAAGTCAGCGCACTAAGTGAGGTGTAATCTGGACTAAATAAACTCATTTAGAAGCGGCGTTAGCATTCCCACAGTTGGAGCGCCTCAGGCGATTAGCAATGAAGTTATCCCTTCTCAGAGAGTAGGTAAATCTTGGAAAGTTGATCCTATTACGTGTAAATAGTATCATACGACAACTCAACAGTAATAGACCACTGTTGCAATGCGCATGGTGCCAAACTTTGTTTTATATGTCTTAGTCAATAGACATTTTAACATCAATTATAACCAGGGATAGCTCACTCCAAAAAACAAGTGATGTTCCCTTGAATCCGAGTAAAATCTAGCATGTCAATCTTTCTAATACAGTCCCATTTTATCCTTATTTACACTCGCATGTCATATTACCATTATTATTGTTATTATTTTAATTTATATATGAACTACTCTACTTGCTACGTCAATCTTCTCGGCCTTTTGGCTGAGATCACAGTGTAGTATCTGTTTCGATGGATACTGCACCCCATAGACTGGTATTGTCTTGGCGTTCTGGGCTTGATTTACGCCGGTCTATGGGTCTGTCCTGTGCAGTTTCAGGAGGTCCACCCTCCCAGGCTTCGCCTCCCCTCTTTGGGGAGGAGTAAGTTTATTGCTTACTGCCTGAAGCGCCCCTACTGGGGAATGCCGACGGGGCTGCCCAGTCAATTTTTAAACCCCACTTTCCCAACCCGACCTTGGGTCACATCTTACTTGTGGGAGTAAGATAATAACTGGCTTTGTGCCTAACTCCTGGAGAGGAGTAAATCAATACTCTACTTGCTACGTCATAAATGGCCTAGAAAAAGACAATGCTTCGCCAGTGGGCGTATTAATATTCATATGGAATCTAAAAATTACGTCAGTCTGTAATTCTCTTTATATAAATTATTGTCATTTCTGATGATCTAAAGAAGAAAAATCTCACTGTTGACTTAATTTAGTCAAGGATTTCTGAATTCATTAAAGAAGAGATCAAGTTGTATGGCGTGTTACTTGTTTTCCTTTCAGCTTATCACTTAAATGTGTTTTATCCGACGGCTAGAACAAGAAAAGATTCATATCTGCTAAATTGTGTTACTAAATCAATTTATATTTATTACTATTCAAATAAATACACATTAGTCTGTATTATAGAGTGGATGATATATATTCTTTTATTTATTTATTAAAGAGAGTTATATATATATATATATATATATATATATATATATATATATATATATATATATATATATATATATATATATGTATATATATATATATATATTTATATATATGTATATATATATATATATATATATATATATATATATATATATATATACAGGAAGATAGATAGATATATACGCGCACATATAAATATCCATGTAGATAAATATTCGAATGTACATGAAATAGAACACTGTATTAGACTTAACTATCAAGACAAAATAACTTCGAATGGGTCTATTCTTTTGTTTTTTTACTTTACTTTTGATGTGCATTAAATATTTGTTGAAAAGATTGGGGTTAGATGTTTGATTACTTATAAGAACTTTTTTTCTGTAGAAATTTGTTATTTCAGAAAACAAATAATTTCCAAATATTACATGAAATAAACACTGCATGGAAACAGTTGTAAACTAGTTTAATGCTTTATTATACACTTTATTAGCACATGTTTTGAACATGATTTGAATCTTCAAACATGAAAAAAACATATATATATATATATATATATATATGTGTGTATAAGAAAAATAAACGTATTTTATTATATGCATACATAGTCAAGTCATGTACTCGTTACACCATTTTGTGCTTTGAAATTAAAAGCATTTTATACACAATAGGTACATAAGATTTCATTCCAAATGTCGTTGCAGGTTTTTAGAGTCACATTTTTGTTCGATTTATGTGTTGTTTTATCTTTTAGCTTTTAAGGTTGACACACATTGCAACAATGTCAAATCACGAGATGTTATAGGATTGAACAAAGGCGAAATTAAATTGCATTTACCTTTTACAGATGAAAATGTCAAGATACTTCAAAGAGTCACTGCAACTACAGTTGCGCTGCCATTGTAGTTGCTTCTGGCGTACTTTCCTCATATCATATAGAAAATGTACAAAACTTAACCTGCAACGGCATCTCTCTTTCTCCCCCTCTCACTCTCTATTTCTCCTTCTCTCTCTGCTCATTCATGTACCGTGCGAGTTGAAAGTTGCATGGAAAACAGGGAACGTATGTAGGTAAGTACTGACGTTAGTTGCTAGAAAGATGGTAAAATATAAGATCGATCATATATATATATATATATATATAAAGCAGTGTGGTATTTATGTGTGTGTGTTTGTCGCGGCATCATGATTACACAGTTGAGTTAAGAGCGAAAGTAACCGCAAAATGTACTTATAATCATTTTCGATCCGATATCCTAGTCGATGTCAAGAGTTATTTTACGTTTTTAAATCATTATTCAAAATTAAAAATAAGTAAATGTAACATTAGAAACAATTGTTCGACCATTCTGTGCGTTCTCCTTCCAGTAAACCGAACAACATATTTACAATAATTTGAAGAGTTTCCATGCCAGAAAATTGTAAAACAACATAAGTTATTGTTTATTATCAATCAAATAATCGCACATATTTAACATCGTTTGTTATTTTCGTATTGAAACTTTTATTTAAATGTATTTGTTTATTGTAAGCAGTAAATTAATGTTTACCCATGCGGAAACTTAATTAGACCAAACTCATATACAGTATAATTTACTTAAGTGTTGACGTAAGTAATTAGAGAAAGAGGCATAATCTAAGAAAGATAATAATATACTAATTATAAACGTAAGTGCACCACACTCAGTCTAACCCTAACCCTAAACCTAACACTAACCCTTACCGCCTCATGAAATTATTATTGCGTACAAGTTGAAACAGTTGTTTAATTTTACGGCATATTAACAAACGTGTTGTTATTTTATTCCGAAAACCTACATATTCCTCAAACGATTATTTTTTGTAGGCATATATGTCGTAAACATATATACGATAGTAGCTTAGTAACCAATAGATGACGCCTTGACAGGTTTTAGAATTCCGTGTAGGAGTTGACCTGGGAGTAGTGGAAATAGCTTGAGGACACATAACATCCTCAATCTCCCAAATTGAAGCCTATTAACTGGATGTTGTGTTGTGCCATGCCTAGTACCGTTATAAGGAGAGAGCTTGATTAGTTGATAAGGTTGGGAAAGTAGGCATGCAGAAATAGGATAGAAAGAGCTAGATTGATTTGGATAATTAGTTTGAGTAGTGCCAAAGACCTTGCCTAATTGTGTTTAAGGAAGCTCAATGTTATAAGAGTACACGAAAAAAGATCCAAGATGGAGATCTAACTGCATCAGGATGGATATGGAAATTACTCAGAGTGATTACAATCAAATAAAGTCTGCTTCTGCCTCTACCGTGATTTGACCCCTCGGAGTTAATACCATCAACATCAGGAAGAAGAACAAAAGGAAAAAATCATAAGACAGTCTCGCTTGACAAAGTAGTTTTACAACGAAAGCTTGCAAAAAAATAAATACATTATTTTTCATTTAAATTGCACTGTGTTGATTTTCAAAAATATTTACCTTGTATATATATATATATATATATATATATATAGATGTGTGTGTGTGATACAGAAAAACAGTACACAATTAGTACCATTGGTTTCAAGCTTAGAAAGCGTTTCTATCCGGCTATCTTAAGCTTTTGTTGTGATATTGCAAAGACAATGTGTAGTCTCGCATCAACTTACGTTTTCTTCACTAGATAACAAGAAAAGCTGAAGATAGCTGGAGGGTAAATACCTTCTGAGAATGAAACCAATAGTACTGAAATTGTACTGATTCTCTTACCATACAATTTTCTTACCATAAAATAAATAAATAATACGGTCTTAATTTGGATTTTCTCAATTAATCGAACACCCTGCTAGGATTTTTTCTTACACTCTTACAAAAGAAGTTATCTCTCTCTCTCTCTCTCTCTCTCTCTCTCTCTCTCTCTATATATATATATATATATATATATATATATATATGGGTGTGTGTGTGTGGGTGTGTACGTATGTGTAAGTGTGTATGTAGGTATGTATTGTAGGTTGTGCTGAAGCCTGTTACTGTAATCTTCCTCATTTCCTATTTTTATTAAAATTCATTCTTTTTTCTTGCGGTATTTTATGTAAAAATAAATACCGTCTTCATAAAAATGGGGAATAAAAAAATCGTTTCATATTTAAGCCCCCTTTCATCGCACTTTAAAAAAATAGTTCGATTTGTTTATCCTAGGATTATAAAGTAATTTTAAAAAGAGGATCAGAGAAAGGAAATGCCGATTGATCGATGAGTCAATTTCGAAATGAAGCGTGAACAAAATAAAAACGCTAAAAAAATGATTAACCAAAACTACAAAACTGGAAAGAAAACACGAAAAAGTAAAATGGAAAATAGCATATTTAAAAAAATGTTCAGCTAAAATAGATAACTTATGTGATAAACAAAGAAACAGCAACGGGGTTGCCAGGGATCAGATGAGTAACATTTTGTTTTTGTGACAAGCCTATACGATTATATTACTTTTTGTAGTCTTTTTTTACATTTGACAATATTCAAAGGTTATAGTGCCGCGACATAGAAACTAATATACATATTTACTTCAAAATAGATAAAGACAGTAAATGAGATTTGCTATTTCAAATGTTGTCAAAAATATTATGAACCTTTTATGATGCCATCCATTTACAAATCAGCATTCATATTTACTTCTTAATAATTATCATTCTCTTCAGCAGCTTTCTCCCTCTTCTCTCTCCTCCACCCTCCTTCTTTTGTTGTTCGCTTGTTCTATTTCTCTCTCCTCACCCCGCTTGCTTATTAAAGTATTTACTATAAGCATTGATAACGTGAAAGTGAGTTCGAGTTTAGTGAAACTTATTGAAATAAATTACGGCCACTGTTTTATTTTTAACTACTACTACTCCTTAATTTTAAGACCTGGCGTTCAATAAATTAAAACGCAAGGCAATGGTTTAATGAGTTTTCTTTTAAACTATGTCCCGTCGGAAACAACAGTTACAAGGTTATATCCTGACTGTAAACAAGGTCGTAAATACATAAATGGTGCTGAATTGTCAAATCGCACAAATGTTGCTGTTATTCGGGAAAACATCAGAAGAGTCCACAAAATTGTTATGGCTGATCCTAAATTGAAGCTTCGATTAGATAGCTAAAGGAGTGAATATATCAGTCAAATTACTTACCATTTTACTTCGACGAGTCAGAGTGCTGTTAGCTAATATTTTAATGTAACAAAAAGTGTTTTGGGGGTAAATATGTGACAATGGATTACGCAACCTTTTACTTTGAAGTAAAATCGGCAGTAAGATAAATGAACATCCGCATATAAACGTTATTCAAAGCGACCAAATACACACACATTAACTTCCGGTTTAGACTTCCGTATTTTGAATGCATTATGTATTTAGTTCATTGATTACTTAGTAGAAAAGAAGAATCATCAATATCTAATATAATATAGCATCATATATATATATGTGCAGTTGAATAAAAGAATCGCGGAAATGAAGAACTACAAGTGCTCTTTCGCCAATACATGCGCCGTGTCTTAAGTCGATTAACACGATAAAATAACACCATGAGTTGCTTCTGCAGAAACCCTACTATCTGGATATTGCCCCTAGCGACTACTGGCTATTTGCAGACCTCATAAGAATTATCCACGACTAGAGATGTTGCCATAATTATCAAGATATATTGAGAAAGTAGGCCTATTTTAAATTCACACACAAATCGGTTTACAAAAAAGACTATGTTGATGAATAAAGTTAAGTTTTTCTAGAAACGTTGTTTTACTAGTAATACTTGGGTTGTATGAAGTGATATGTTATTTGACTAAAAATCCTACATAAAGGTTGCAGTTAAAATATCTACTAAGTTTATGTTCATAAATATTTAAAATAAATCAAATAAGTTTGATTGTGTGGTGTTTTATTAATAACACTATTTTTACTTTTGTGCTACATTTGTTCATATCTACGCATTCGCTATCTGCATATATCGATAGATAAAAAGTTTCAATCCGGATTGTATAAAGGCAATTGTCTTAATTGATAAACGACTAATGGTGGAAGTATTTATTTTCTTTACTGTAAAAGAGTTCATTATTATTGTTAGCACATACGGTAACCATAATAGTGTACAGGTGTGTTTAAGACCAGAAATGTCTGAGAAAAATGGAAACACAGTAAATCACGAAATATCTAATCATGTAGTATAACACATTTAATACAGTCACGCTTGTCCATATTGAATATATCGTTTAAGTTGTGAAACCTTTCAAATAATAGCATTTTTAAACATGTTAATAATATTTTGATACCAAAAATGTTAATGATGATAGTACCATGTGGGTCTTAAAAGCAAGGTGAGTTGAGTATATAAGGGAAATTGAGGTTTCAGGTTGGTAGATCGTATGGTGTGAGATTAAAGATAATTTATGGAAAAGTGTATGTAGATGAATGGGTGTAAAGTGAGTGGGTAAAAAAGTAAGGAGGAATGTAATGGGGAGGCAGTATACAGTATTCGTGGTGGTAAAATGATATTCTAGGGTAGACAGTGGGGGAGTAAAGTGGTCGAAGAGACGAGCAGAAGAATGTATTAGTTGTATACATTTAAGCTATATTTGAATGTGAAAACGACATTATTTATAATAATAACTTCGTACATTTATTAATATGTGTTCTATTAACCCTACAATAGACTATAGCAAGTGTAAGTCTAAGTGCTTGTATATCGACATATTTTCATCGAAGTAGCAAGGGACTATTGACACGTGCTAATATTGTAATTACGCTGAGGGATATTTTGAAGTAATACCCCAAAAATACAATGGGTCACGGAGCGGCGGAGTTACTGCTATTTCGTATTATCAAAACTACAAGAATAAGCCTTTCCTAAGCCTGATGAAATGAACTTCTCGAAAAGTAAAGTTCTTCAGTGTATGTGTCCCCTTATGAATATAATCCTTATTCCAATGCTGATCTAAATTTATTACATTTTTTAAGATGTTTTTTTTTAATCGTTAAAAAATTGAAATTCATTAAATTATGTTTAAGTAGTGTTTAACTGCTATACATCTGATTTAATCTGATACACATTTTCAATATTTAAATTATTAAATCAGAGGTTGTACTAAGATTACGTCTATTACGCACCCTTTACAATACTGAAAATAAACTGATATTTTTTGGAAAATTTTATTCAATAATATATAATACAATTGTTCAAATGTAATACTAAATTGGTAATATCTGAATATTTGGGAAGACGGTAAAACCCATTAGTGCAATTTTGTCTGAAACGAAATCATACAAAACATAATTTGTACACCTAGCAGATCTGCCCCGGAATTTTTAATACTCGCTTTATTAGTTTTAAAATGGCCCCTGTACATGGTAATATATAAACACATACACAACTTTATATCTACATCAAATCAAAGATGATTAATTCGTATTACCTTTAAACGAGAGTTTTATTGGGGAAAGTATGAAAAGTTGTGAGAGATCTCGCACATTTCTAGAACTAGAAATGTATGTTGTGTGTAGCTTTTTAAGTTAAAACCGTACGTTGCCTCCTTTTATGAACATGGAAAAAATCAATTCATATTCGTTCAAAATTTCATATATTTCAATGTCTGTAGCACTGTGCTTGTTCATCCTTACATGTTATCCTTTATCGAATAATGAAAAGTGTTTTTCTATATTATCTAGACCTCGCGTTCTCAATGCAAATGTTCGTAATGAGGTATTCTCAAGAGGTATATATTCTCTGAAGGCGATACTGTAAACTAAGGTGTATTACTCTTTGGTGTCTAGTCTATGTTGACACACTTCAATTGTGAATGATTAGTATTATCGTATTCTGTTTAACGTCAATTCTACATGCTGGCATGTGTTGGACAGCTTAAAATAATTGACTTGTAAAGTAACCTATCTCTGGTAACGTCTTTATTTATCTTTCTTACCTTCAGATTAATTTCTAGCACTTCCATACATGTTTTTCCTGGATGTCCACTGTGAATTGACCCTGCTAACCCAACTGTTCTACATTTACTACCCATGAACTCTCATCAATTCTTTCAGCGTGGTAATACCATAAACATTCACTCTTTTGCATATGTCTATCTCTCTCTCTGTTGTCCTAATGTACCCTTCTATTGAGATGATCAGAACTAAGCATGTTAATAAGATAAACATTACACATCCATCGTATCATTTTCTTATAGTTTCTCTCCATGTGACACATGTCATTAACCGTCATTGACCAGGTGTCACTTTCATACATAATTAAACTGCGTACACATGCCTTATAGACTCTTCTCCTCGTCAACAGTGATAACACTTTACTGGTTAGTAATGACAGACATATCCTGAACTTTCTCCATCCACTCCCAACTCTTGAAATCACACTAGCATCTGTTCCACTCTGTTTTACAATGGTATCACTAAAGTAACACACTTCTTGACAACCTGAAGAGGTTCGCCATGCAGATATACTTTCTACACATCTAAGTTCTCATCCATCTCCATTTTCTTCCACACAATTTGGTTATGCTCTCTCAACTTACTAGTTTTTCCATTGTACTTCTTGTATACCTAAGTCTTACAGGTACCAACAATTGAATTTAACCCAATACCGTTTTCATAAACTAAACAAGGTGAAATTAGTGATTTTGGGGAGCTGTGCACCACTGTAACCACTGATTATAACTTATATATTTGTAACATTCACTTTTAGTCTTTTACTTACCATAATATTCCTCTAAGTCTTCTACTTAATAAATAGATTATCCATTGTTACACAGGTAAACACTAAATTATAAGCATACATCACATCTGCTGGACCTAAGTGTTGACAAAATAAAGTATGCACGAAGTATCTCATTACTCGTAACGGAAAAAACTTATATTTCTCAACCTGTGCATTTAGTACGTTTCCACGAATCGCAATTGTGTATACACTGTACATGTTTTACATTAAGTTCGTTGATTGACTAATATCTATGTGAAGAGAAGAAAATGACTCTGTTGCGAAATTGCGTATTGAGAGCCGAGTTCGACATAAATATTCCCGAAGTCGACTAGACAAACCTATAGACAATGGAATTTTACATATACTCGATGTTGAAATATCATCCAAGATGAAATTAGAACAGTATTCTAGATAATTCAAAGAACACGGACATGCTGAACATTAACCCCCTCATTATTTTTACATAATAATGTATTCAGAGACATCATTTCACTATAAGAAGATAGACATAACGCAAACATATATTGTTATTTGGTCGTACGCCCATGCCTAAGCCTCTTTTATTGTATTCATCCTAAACAAAGAATATCGTCACTGAGAGGTAAATGGCTTCTGTGATTACGGCGGCATCCTAAGACTGGAGGTATGCAGCAAGATGCTTGTTCACATAACGTCTAAATCTCTGCATATTGCTAAACTAGGGAGATCAATGAATCAGGTATGAATCCAAATACAAGCGGTCGGAGCAAAGAAGCTATTAGGTTAGAAATATTTCCGGTATTTTACCTTTCTACTAGAGGCCATTCTGTTAAGGTACACGTTTTACATTGATTTGCTAAATGTATGATAATTTAATATACGAAAACTCGGGCACGCT
Source organism: Sepiola atlantica (assembly GCA_963556195.1). Classification (NCBI taxonomy): domain Eukaryota; kingdom Metazoa; phylum Mollusca; class Cephalopoda; order Sepiida; family Sepiolidae; genus Sepiola; species Sepiola atlantica. The sequence continues at coordinate 34,949,126 of OY744548.1, forward strand.
TAATATTTACATTATAACCGTATAAGATTCTTCTACGTGTGTATCTAGTGGCTTTAATTGTACTCAACGAGTGGAATAATGTCCTCATTTTGTTCAGTCTTACTTAGTCGTTGCTGAGAAAAGGAAGTATTTTGCAGAGAACGGGCACGCTCGATATTTACAGTGTATATAATCTTCAACTAGGAGCTAATTAATACGTGGGCGCGTATGTAGTTTTAAACATTCTAATAATTTACTATTACGATTTCATCTTGACATTAGCCATTGAGACGGCCAATCTAATAATGAATTTGTCGTTAGTATACTTTTAACTAAATTATATTAGATCTAATTTTATATTATGGACTTCCCTCACACTCACACATAACACACTGAGAATGATAAGCGGGAATGAGCCACAGTAAAAAGGCAGGCTAATCCATTGTACTACATATACGTAGTTACGTAATGAACACTTAGCAGATGTCAACATAGAGAATTCTGATGTAAATATTTCGTTTCCGGTGGTAAGCTGAGAGAAAATCGGACGATCTGATTTCTGTTATATATATTAGGGAGGCGTAGATATATTCATGAGAGACGAACTGTTTAAAGCAGAACGAAGATCGGCATTGAATGATCTCGATAGTCAGGAGGGTGATATAGATAGACAGTGAATTATCTCGACAAGCAGATCGGCGACAGAGCTCGACATAGACAGGTCTACGAATGCAGTTAGCCTGATCTTGTATTCTAAAGATTAGAGTAAGGAACCTTAGATTTGATGTAGTTGGCGCCGTGGAAGATACTGTTTTGACTCGTGTACAACTTGCCACTCCTTGTTATCAAATATGATAGTATTAAAGTTACGATTTCTATCACTTTTGATTCCAGACTAATACCTTCAAATTATTCTACCTTTTAGATAAACACGCAACTTCAACAAATAGCGATACTAGTGTAATACATTTTCCTAATTTATATGCAGATGACGTAAATGCTAGCAACGGGGCTCAACGACACACACACCAGTGTTGAACAAGTCTTTTTATACAATATTCATATTTGTGTATGTGTTGTTTCTTATAATGTATTATAATTTTTAGCTATACTTTGCGGTTCAGTTACCGACTACACTAGAATTGAGACACGGACATATCAAGAAGATGTAGAAGAAGGAACTCCACAGCATATGCGTTTAGGAAGGGTAGTCGTTTGCGAAAGTCCTCATACTTATATATATATATATATATATATATATATATATATATATATATATATATATATATATATATATATGGTATTTCACTAAACTCATATATTACTAAAAAAATTAGGGTTTTTGATACATCTAACTCATTTCTTTCACTAAAGATAAAATGAATCCGCATAATTAGCATGATACGAATATTGATCGGCTCGATGTTCATGTTAACATTTGTTTGGAAGTGTGTGTCGAAATAATCGAGGATTATTATTTCGCACAAGTTGAACATCGAATAAAACCAGAGAATAGTGCGGGTTTATGTGGGCTTAGTATATTAGATTATGTGTGAAATTAATGTATCAGTTAAGTACACTTGAGTTGATAAGGCAGTAAGGCCAATTGAGTAGATAATTAATAGAATAGAGAAAGTCGCACACAGTACAAAGTTACGTGCTGCTACTAGCTCCTCTTCATATAGTGACTACGTGTTTCTAAGCCCGGATTGAAAAGCCGTTTCACATTGATGTCCACAAAGTGAACAACTCGAAAATTTAGTAATTATTTTCAAACATACAGAAAAAACAGACATTCTCCCTATTTGCACACGAAAAAACTCAAGTGTCTGTAAATACGAAACATATAACATTATTTTGTGAGCTTTTCCTAAATTCTACATATGCTTGTCTTCTCCAAGAGAATGTATGAACATCACAACGTAGACAGGTATTGTTCAGCTAACAAATACACAGAATCGTATCGGCTCGTCAACTCCGCCAGGGCTATCAACACAAGTAGATGATGTCATATAAAATTGTGTCGAAGTTACCAACTGGAAACAATAGCAAGGGTGCCGAGCGCGTATACGACGGTGTTTGATTAAAAGGGGAGAAAACAACGTTTCTAACTCAACGCTGGTACCCACTAAACAACTAGCGCCATCCGTTAAGTATATATTAGTAACACCCTATCCTGTATTTATACTAATGTGTTAAAACAATTTAAACAATGTATTGTTGTTGCAAAGCTAAAAATGCTCACTTTGCTGATTATTTGATCTCTATTTGGTAGAAATTAAATAATTATTTGTAATCCAGTTGATAAGCCGACTTCCTCCTACAGATAGAGTATACATTCAAAAATGAGATCTGCGCAATTCGGGCTAATACTGAAATACATGATGTGTATTTGCAAACGTACTCCACCTGAAATAGCATTAATTCATTACAATATCTCGGAAAAATCAAAAACGAGAAAAGTAACGCTGGGATCAACAAAGCATGTGCGATATTTTCGAATTTTCTATCTAAATATGCTATTCATCAATGCTTGATATTTTAGTCTAGATGATATTTTGTTTATAGCTTCATAGTGTTGGTATGAATGCAGATATTGCAGAATTACACGACATAAAGTTACTTAACAACGACTTCAATTCCCAAACCAAGGCCACTGAGTTTTTCATACGTTACCAAATACGTGTCGAGCCGACCTTTATTTAATAACAATCTGCCCATTTCACTCGCTGTTTTGAATCTTCTCAACGCTTCAACTAACACTCTCATTAACCATTGTCCTTAAGTGTCATCTGGGCCTCGATAAATGACGACTCATTACTATATAAAATGTATGGAACCTGATTTTTGAAACTGTCACTCATGTATTAGCTGACTATGTTCGACGTTGGTTAGAGGAATGTTTTAATTTCGTTTCTTATACGAAAACCGCTTTTTAGGCATAAATGTATCATGCACGATTTCAAGTTTAGTCTTACTTTTAAAAGTGTCACACAAACGCTTAAATGTTATGAAGAGTCCGCAATTAAGCACAACGTGCGCATTCAGAAACTGCAATTTTTATTCGCTACTAAAAAGAAGATACTCTCGCTTTCATGTATGTTTACTTCGTCTGGTTTAAGCATAAGTAAAATATAATAATTGTTTTAAAGAAAGTTGTTGACAACAACTTCAATTTTCAAACTCATTTTTTTCTAATATTTTAAATTCGTGTCGCGCCATCTTCATAAATGATCAAATTCCGCCCATTCTACCCCTCATTTTTAATTATCTAATTTTATCGGTAATCATAAAACTGACAATCTCATATACCCTTATCTTTGAGGTGTGTTAAGTTGAGCATATATAAAAATATATATAACTTGGTATTCTCATCGAATAACTGACACTGTCTGCTATTGATTATAATAAATCAGCGCCATCCACTATTTCGTCTTTATAAAACCATATAACAGTTTTCATGTTATTGATTGTTTAGATATTATTAAGCATGAGATGTACAATCAGCAACAGGAATTATGCGTCGTTGCTAAAATGGTAAAACCAGTGAACAATTTTTACTGCATCGTGTATAAAAGAAATAATAAATCTCTCCAGATGTTGGTCTGGTAAACGTTTACGTAATTAAACTGAATTTCAAGAAACCAAATTTAATGACAGCATATCAGACAGTTGTTCATTTCGTCCACTTTGCTAGAACGTGGGCGGCACACACTCAACGCGTGAAGGAATATTAAGAAAATGGCTGGAGACGGAGGCAAGAGGGCGGGGGTAATATTTTGCATTCAATTGTGTCATCTGGTGCTGACATTTCGCCGACAATGGCAGCCATCCTTGACTCAACGAGGGTTTAACAAACATTGGATAACCGCATATTGTACACGGAGTAATCAAAATAAAAAGCAGATATTAAATGCAATTTTTTTATTGATCGATTAGTTTATTATTATTATTATTATTGTTATTATTATTAACATAAGTAGTAGTATTAGTAGTGATAGTAAGTATAGTACTAGTAGGAATAGTAGTTGTACTGAAAGTAGTAGTAGTCAAAGTAATAGTAGTATTAGTTAAATAATTTACTTTTTAAATCAAGAAGAACAGTTTATTGTGTTCACAAAAGTCTTCAGTGCCATGCGGTGCACATTTCTTGGTTGATTGGAGTAATTTAAGTATATTTGATTAGTTCATTAAAGTCATCGTGTTCACACTCTAATGAGAATAACTATCATAATAGTAATAATAATAATAATACTACTAATAATAATAGTAATAATAATAATGATAAGAAGAAGAAGAAGAAGAAGACGACGAAGAAGACGAAGAAGAAGAATAAGAAGACGACGAAGAAGACGAAGAAGAAGAAGAAGGAGAAAGCGACGACGTAGAAGATTATGAAGAATGAAGAGAATGCAACTATCTGTATATTGTCAATAGTCTGGTACTTACTGGAATGGTCGAACAATTCAACCATTTTCGAGCGACGTTAGCAACGGATTTGGAAAAAAAGTGTTGATAAAGGTTTTCCTGGGGTGAAACTCAGTCTTAGTAGCCTGACAAAGCAAAGAGTGGCTTTATGAATGAGAGTTTTACTGTATGCAACTACTTGATACAAGCTTCTACACTTCGTTTTTTCTGTCATGAATATTATGTATGGCTGTCCGTCAAGTTGAACCTTTAAATCTGAATTTATTATGCATGGTACGTGTCGGTTTGAAATAGCCCTCCACTTTTGATACAAAGATATACACCAGACAGAAGTATTGGAAATAAGTCATACACCATCAACTATGACTATGTACTCCGCACACAAACTTACTTAGAAAACCGAGCTAACATAATTACATCGGGCAAGAAGAAGATAGTAGCACGCCTTGGTGAAATCATTGTCCCTAATGATGCTGGATTAAACAGAGCTGAGTGACCGAAGGTCACTAAATATAATAGTCTGTTGTCACAGTCAGTCGATTTGTCACCATTTATTTAAAAAAAAACACTTTTGTAGGAATTCTGTGACGTTTAGATTTAAAATAGCTATTGCTTTGGTGGGAAACATGAAACGTGAAACGAAATTTCTCTGTCTATTGTTTTCGTTAAGCGGCAATTTTCGTCGGTCGGATTACCACACATAAGATACTCAACATGGAATCGCCTACTCTTTAGTATAGATTTGTTTTCAAAGCGATTCTATTGATAGGCGTCTGTTAATGTCACAATTTTTCCTTTCACCAAACTGACCAGAGTGTGAATTCCGACTATTATCCGTCGATGCTGGACTCGTTAAGTTCGTCAGTACCTTGCCTAAAAACACCGCTATTGCGGCGTTTGAAATGGGAATGTTAAGGACATGTTCATATACAGCTGGGCGCCAATGGGCAGTGCCTACATTGACATTCACAGTGAAACCGACACACAGTTAGCGTTGAAAGAAGGGCGGTCATTTATGGGTCAGAACCGCACAGAGTGACCATATATTGATCATAGGGTCTAATGCCCCCTACAACACGGACGAACACCTTTTCAATGACTGCGGGAGTTTTTTCTCTCTTCTTTTCATAAACCTAGTGATGCTACTAAGAAGGACACCTATTGTAATTCTGTTGCGTGATATTATAAGCAATTTATGAGCGGATTGATTTCCCTTCTGTACACATATGGAAGGAGGAATAGGGCAAAGCATGACGTCATATGTCTATACTAAAAGTATGTAAATATCATGTGTGCAGTCCTCGTGTAAACGTAAGTGTCATATTTACATATTACATACTTTTTTCTAATCATATAATATTTCTTCAAATAGAAAAAGACATTGCTTGAAATTATTTGCAATGTTATGAGTTCTATTTAATACAATGATTTTGTACAAAGTAAATTCCCCAGTTCATTTTGAGAGAAAAAAAAGATGACTTTAATTTTAAATGACTTTCAAATGATTAACATTGTCGAATAGTAAATAATTTCTAGATAGAAAATTCTTAACAAATCCACATATATTAAAAATATAAAGTTTTTTTTTTTAATATCAACATTTCTGAATATAGATTACACGACATTTCTTTAAACTAAATTAATTGTAGCTGTATGCCACTTTTTTCATGAGTTATTACGGGAGAGCACGCTAATAAATTAACTTTTAATTGTGTAAATCAGCTTAATAAGTAATTTGGCAACAAAAAAAAACGTAAAAGCACAGGCACGCCAAAGATTCCCGGATAAAACCCGATAAGCTATTTAGTAAAATCACGTGTAAACGTCAGGTAATATCACGTCGAAACACCAGTGTTATCGAAACATCACAAAGTACTTACATAGTGTCTAGTCATTATTAAAATGAGTAATATTGTATATTTGTACGTTTGAAAGTTTAAATTGCGCTGGTGTTATTTTTTCTAATTAACTATATATATATATATATATATATATATATATATATATATATATATATATATATATATATATCATCTCAAAAGCAATGTGTAGATTGGTAAGCGTTATTAGAGTATCACAATTAGTACGACAACCAGGTTTAGAGAAAGAAAAACACCGCCATCACATATCCTAACGTGCTTATTCGAGTAGTGCATTCAGACATCTCCAGTCTATCCTTGTCACTGCATTTCAGCGTGCCGGCCAAGCGAAGTACGAGCTTACGTATAGAATTTATTCTACGTTTGTTACCTAGATTTCTGTAAAATGCATTCGCATAGTATAACTTATATGACATTGGTTATGACGAGGATCGGGATTAGGATGCCAGTTATGACAAGTGCATTTGCAACAACAACACTTTTAATGCCCACCATGTCATGGTTCGAAACACTTCGACATAGACTGTCTAAAATATCGAGATTGGCTTACACGTTAACTGTAAAAAGTTAAATTCTCTCAATCAAAAATGTCCATCGTAGATTTTAATTTACTAACAGTAAAATTTATTTCGGTTTGTATATCCCCTCTTTCAAGTTCATGGTAATATCTAGATAATATACTTCCTTACAGTTTAGGGGTTATATCTATTTTCAATCCTTGGTATGTTCGTGTATTTTTCATACCAGGGGGCGTTACTATAAAAGAAAACTATTAGTCCATCCCCCCTATATACACCTACTAAGTAAGCCTCTACAATTCTACTAATAGTGTAAATTATGAATAAAATACCAACTAGATCGGCAATATGTACTTATCAAATGCTCCCATGTGTTCATCAAAGTTGATATTGTTCTGTTTAATCCAAGTTTCCTGATTATTTACTAGTATGGATCTACGACACGCAATAATTAATCTTACCTGTTCATCGGATACATCCACGAAGTTATTTGCATAGTTGATGCTGTTAGTAACAAACCCCTACCACATTGATGGGTAACAATCCATTATGTCGAATTGAAAGGAGCATTATAAATGTGACGTGGGAAGCTACAAAATTTGATTTTTGGAAGGATACATCGGATACCATTAAATGGTTTGAAGTAATTGAAAACAAGGGGGGATGCCTCATTTATCGAATTCGACATGATGGATGTTTACCCCTCAAATAATCACATAAGCTATTAATAATATTGCCAATATCTTATTAAATTTCATTATTATTATTATTATTATTATTATTATTATTATTAATATTATTATTATTATTATTATTATTATAATTATTATCATTATCATTATTATCATCATATAATCAAATAATGTATTGAAAATGGTATAAACTTGCGATTACTCTCTTCAGAAAACATTTTGACCTTAGGGTAAATTGAATTGCTATATTTTAAATTGATATAGACTATGTTGAAATATATATATATATATATATATATATATACATATATATATACATGTATATATATAAATATATATATATATACATATATTACATGGTCTCTAAACTTATTTGTCTGATAATCTATTTTCAGTTTTGTCTTTCCTTACTCCCACTTCAAATCAGTCGCTAGTCGAACAATTTGAATTTCCAGGCTTTAGAGACAATTTGAGGGAAGTTTGGGGTTAGTCGGTTGGGAACATGGATCTAGACAAGCTGACCTAGACAAGGTGACCCCGTTTTGGCACCCTCAACTTCCTTACCTACTCCGTGATACATCATAGAATTTCCCCCTCTCTATATTTATTTATAGCTCTGTCCCCTTTCACTGTATTGTCTCTCGTTATGAATCGTACAATCCTCCCTTTCTCTCTCTCACTCTCTCTCTCTCTCTCTCTCTCTCTCTCTCTCTCTCTATATATATATATATATATATATATATATATATACATATATATTAAATATAGTGCCAATCTTCCTATCCCTCAATATACGCTTAAACTATTTCTCAAGATAAGTATTAAATATGTTGTCGCTTTACCTTTATGTGTATTGAAATTATGAGTGTCAGTTGTACTTTTTTCATTTTCAAAAATGTAACCACCTCGATTAGATGCTTGAATGAGATCGTAGGGTCGCAATAAATTATTGCACCAGTGATTATGCTATTATTTGTTAATTTATAATATATATATATATATATATATATATATATATATATATATATATATATATATATCCATATATATATATCCATGTATATATATATATATATAAATATCCATATATACATATATATATATATAAAAATCCATATATATATATATATATATATATATATATATATATATATATATATATATATATATATATATATATATATATATATATATATATATTGTTGGTTTCCATGAAGAAGGTCTCCTATCTGGTCCAAATAGACCAGATATCTACTTTCGTTATGTTGACGACACCTTTTGTCTGTTCAACAATGAAACAGAAGCGGACGTTTTTTTACGTCCCTTAACAATATTCATCCAGCTCTTAAATTCACTATTGATAAGGAAACTAATTCTTCACTGCCATTCCTTGATGTATTAGTTAATAAAGCTTCCTGTGGTTTCTTAACATCAGTATATCGGAAACCTACCTTCACTGGTCTTTATACTCGTTGGGACTCATTTTGTCCCACAAAACAAAAAATTAATCTTATTAAGACCCTTACCCATAGGGCCTTAAAGATTTGTTCGAAGACCAAGCTGGATGAAGAAATTAAATTTATTACTAAGACCCTCTGTAACAATGGCTATCCTTTAGACATTGTACAATCTACGATTAAAACAAAAATATTACATTTTTACAAAAGCAAACCAGCTTCTGTAGACAGATGCCCTATTTACCTTCGCCTACCTTGGCTTGGTAACATTAGTGATAGATTCGCCAAACAAATCTCTTTGTCTGTACACCAATATTATTTTGCTGCGAATACGCGTGTTATTTTTTCCTCTCGTCCAATCTTAACTTCTATTCGAAAAGATGTCCTTCCCCCACATCATAATAATTCCATTATTTATTTATTTAAATGTAGTTGCAGTATGCACTACGTCGGGATGACGTCACAGAGATTGGACATCCGGGTCAAACAACACGTGCCCACAAAAATTCGCAATGGAAATTATTTACCAACTGACAATTAGAATAATACTTATGGTTCGTCGATAGGTCAACATCTCATAAATAATCGCACCCGTGCCTCTAAATTCAGTGTCGACTTATTCTCCATTCTTAGTAAGTCGCACTCCCCTTATCATCTCAAGATCTTAGAAACAGTTTATATTAAGTCCTTGAGACCTTCTCTTTGCAAACAAAGAGAAAATCTCCTCGGGCTTAATGTAGTTTCTAATTAATTGAACCTTTTTTTTTTCTTTTACCCCTTTCCCTCGCTATAATTCGCATAGCATCTTTTTATATTTTTTATACATTACCTCGATATTTGGCTCTGTTGAGCGAGGTACGAAACCGGTCAGCTGCCCTTTCATCTTTTTAATTTCTTAAATTCATTATGAATAATAAATATTGTCTCTTCAATGCTATATATATATATATATATATATATATATATATATATATATATATATATATATATATATATATATATATATATACAGGGTGTTTCAAAAGTCTTGGGAACATTACAAATGCGTATATCTCATGAACTATTCCAGGTAGAAAAATGAAACTGGTGCCATTTTAAAGCTTGCTTAATCAAGTTTTTTGTCATACTAATGATTTTCGTGTTATCTTTCCAGGTGCAGTAATGGCGTTCTCTAAACAAGACAAGGCATTTTGCGTCCTCCAATTTGCAAAGACTGAATCGTGGACATGTGTTCAGCGTGCATTTCGCAGGAAATTTAAAAAAGAAGCCCCTGAAAGAAAATCCATTGTCAGATGGCATGCTAAATTTGTGAAAGATGGGTGTTTGTGCCCAAGTAAGCGAACAGGTCGGCCTTCAACTTCAGAAGATGCAGTTGAGCAAGTTCGGACAGCCTTTCAGCGGAGCCCCAGTAAATCAGTGAGAAGAGCCAGCAGGGAACTTCAGCTTGCTCCAGCAACTGTCTGGCGTGTCTTAAGGAAACGACTGCAAATGGAACCTTACAAGCTCAAGTTGATCCAAAAGTTGAAGGACACTGATAAGACACTTCGCCGTGACTTTTGCATTGCAATGCAAGATAAGTTGGAAGATAACGGCTTTGATGACCGGCTTGTTTTTAGCGATGAGGCGACCTTCCATCTGAATGGCAAAGTTAACAAGCATAACACTCGCATATGGGGTACTGAGAATCCTCATGAACTTCTTGAGCACAAGCGAGATTCACCAAAAGTGAATGTGTTTTGTGCAATTTCCAAGAAAGGTGTCTATGGACCGTTCTTCTTTGAAGAGGCAACTATCACTGGTGAATCCTATCTCAACATGCTGGAAGACTGGTTAATGGCTCAGTTGGAACAAGCAGAATCTGATGACTTCATTTTTCAACAAGATGGTGCACCACCACACTGGAGTCTTGGAGTAAGGCAGTTTCTTAACACAAGGCTGCCTGGTAGATGGATTGGGAGATCTGGGCGAGGTGATGACGTTCTCATGCCCTGGCCTCCTAGGTCTCCAGATCTTACCCCGTGTGACTTTTTCCTTTGGGGCTTTGTCAAGCAACAAGTCTATGTGCCGCCCCTTCCAAGAGATATTGACGAACTAAAGGCTCGAGTAACGGCAGTTGTGGGAACCATTGACGTCAAGATGCTGGAACGCGTTTGGCAGGAAATGGACTATCGACTAGATGTCTGCCGTGTGACGAATGGTGCTCATATTGAGTCACTTTGTTGATTCCCCACAAAACTTGAAACTTTAACCTTTCCAACGGTACCAATTTCATTTTTCAACTCCTAATAGTTTTTGAGTTATTAAAAATCGTTATGTTCCCAAGACTTTTGAAACACCATGTATATATATATATATATATATATATATATATATATATATATATGTATATATATATATATATATATATATAATCGGAAATATATTTTATTGTTTATATTATTACAACTAAACTGTATAATCAAATTCATACATTTGTTTGTGCGTGGGATTATACGAGTGGTTATGAGAAATATATATTAAAATATTACAGATATATTGTAAAAATAAAGTTGTTTTCCACAAAATAGCTTGCCTACAGTATAGATTGGTAAAATAAAAACCTGCATGATCCATAGTATTCAATGCTATCATTTTAAACAAATATCGACGTAAGAAATAAAAACGAAAGTTAAAAAGAAACATATTTTATGTTATTATGGCTTGGTTACAAACATAAAACACAATCTAATTACGAGAAACCAATGCGTTATTAGATTTGAAGTTGCCTCGAGTGTTTAGATTTCTGTGCTTCGTTTAGAAATCTGTACTCGTTTCTTTACAAATGATTTCCCTGTCTGTATGTAACCAAGTCTATTATTCACAGTAAAACTCGTCTAATACAACCACTGTAAAACTGGTATTTTCTTTGATATTTTTATCTTCAGCAAGACGGAATTCCCATGAGTAGAGTCTTTTTTCTAAGAACTGGTTTTCTGTTGAAATCAATACTATGGGGCTGCTTCCTTACTGACTATGGCATGCTTATTTTAAAATGCAATACTGACAAGTTAATGTTTACCGTTATCTTTAATAATCAAATTTTGCCAAAATCTATCCAACGTCTGCCCTTCTCAAGGTGTTTGCTCACCATCAACCTGAGAGAAACAAATTAACCATTGCCTTCGAAAGAGCTTGGGGCTTTGATGATTAGTGCCTCATTGGTAAAAAAAATAATTCCCATTCCGCCGTTAGTCTCTCAGGCAAAGTTTTAAAATACTATTTAAGTTTGTATGTCACACTTTCGTAGAAAATCACCCCTTTGTTATTCTTAACACTTGTTAAAATACACTGTCGTTTTGTTGTCGCGTTTAAGTTTGAAATAGAATATGTGCTAGTCTGTCACGCTAATATGTGGAATATATATTTGTCGATCTGACATGCTAATTCTTTAAATAGTATCACCTCCTCTCTGTCAGGCTATTGTTTGTAATAGTATGTTCTTCAGTCTGTCACAGTTATGTAGAACATTACACATTTTTATTCTGATCATATCTAGTTGTAAATATAACGTGAGTTTGGTTGGCTGGTTAAGGTTTGAAGTAGAACCTATTTTAGTCCATTGTTGAACTTCGAAATAGTATTTTAATCGCATTGTCTGATTTTGAAATACACATTTCGTTTTTCTGTCAGGTTTGAAATTGTATTTACGGTTGCCCATCATGCTAACATTTCAAATAGCATTTTAGTCGGACAGTAACGCTTAATTTAAATGTTAGATCTTCTTTACTGTTTGCAATAATAGGCATTCGTTGGTCTGTAAGACTCAAGTGTGAAGTAGTATTTTCGACAGTTCGCCACGTTTAAGGTAAAGACAGTAGTATCGTTGAGCTTAAAACTATGAATTCGATTTTTGGTACCCTATCAAATTAAACTGTTGAACAACACCTTTGTCTGTGTGTTACGCTTGAAGATGAAGTAAATATTTCAATGCTTTCATTTCAAATATAATTGCTATTTAAATTGAGGCTTGAATCTTAAAGAAAACATTTTGTTGACGTTAAATGTCTTGATATAATATTGCAACAATTATTTTAAGTTGTCAATAATCTCCTGCACGTTGATTCAATATATATATATATATATATATATTTATATATATATATATATATATATATATATATATATATATATATAAAATATAATAACACGAAATCACATAATTGTCGATGCAATAATTTATTTCAACCGTTCGGTTTTTTCAAGCATCACTCAGACAATTACATTTTTGAGACTGATAGAAAATTGAATTTCCCTACCACAGTTCCAATACAATCATAGATGGTGGTAGTAGCAACCAATTTGATACATCTTTTATAGAGAGGGGGAAAATTTTAAAACTTATATTTAACTATGGCGGGCGAAGGGAAGGGATCTTTAAGTTAATCAACTAAAAACTGCCATGTCAAAATTATGACACATACGACTTGGCGATATCAACCATATAGGCAATTTTACTCACGCGCATACACAAAACTAAATACGCACACATCATATGCGCACTCACATACATAATCTCACTCGCACATTATCATAACTAAGCATAATCACATACGCAACTTTTATTCATCTCTAGCCAGAATGCGTCCGGCGAAACTCGTGTTCTCAAATTCGGTTAGAGAAAAGAAAGAAAGAAACAATTAACAGGCACAGAGAAGATATAGACAGACCGCGTGTCATAAATTCTCAGTCCGTCTGGGTTCCAAGAAAGAGAATCTAATTGAAATAAGATTACACGCACATACATATATGTATACATACAAATCCATACGCACATACACACACATATATACACATACACACCCACACATATACATATCTATACACATATACATACACACACATATATACATATATATATATATATATATATATATATATACATACATGAATACACCTATATATATCTCTGAATCTATTTGAAATATTGACCAAATGCATACGCATGTAGTTGTTCACACATGTAAACATACATACACATACATACACACACACATATATACATATACACACATATACACACATATACATACGCACACATACATATATATCCACACACCTACACACAATATTTACATAACACTCTATATTCTTACTGATGTAATATGAGTTCTAAAAATTAGTCTTACCTTATTTATATTTTAGATTAATTTGATAATCTATTATTATAAATATCATGCGGGGGGGGGGTTATCGTACCTAATGTTATTCAATTTGGTATCTTCACCGTTGTAATTCTAGAGGCCCATCGGATTACTAATTCAAGTCTAATAATGTCTATTGGTAATATTTGACATTTATACTTATATTAATTCAAAAACTAGTGTATTACCTGCAGAAAAAATTTTCATACCACTATCTTATTTTAAGTAAATAATAAATATCCGCGTACACACAAATACTATATATCACCAAGTCAGTAAATCTGTGTCTATCACAGATATTATTATAAATATTATGGGGGGGGGGGGGGGTTTACCGTAAGTAATGTTATTCAATTTGGTATCTTCACCGTTATAATATATATATATATATATATATATATTACGTAAAAAAAGGCCAAATCCTTTCGAAGACTATGTGTTAGATGCGTATATATTTTATAAAAATCAAAACAAATATTTTCATATTGATTTTTTTTACTAATATTTCACACGATATAACGAGCACAATCAGAGCTTTTAACAAATATAAGGTATTTCCATTATGATTTTTTCATGTGTATGTAATAACCCTTTTTGGTGGTGATGAAAGATTGGCGTCAGACTGTTGTGTGGGAAAACGGTGAAAATGTCTCTTTTTTAATCTGAACTGTTAAAGAAATATATATATACGCATCTAACAAATAGTTTTAAGGGCATTTCGCCACTTTCCTCACGTTTTAAATTCCATTGATGCTTACAAAATAAACTTTCTCAATTAATATATATATATATATATATATATATATATATATATATATATTGGGAAAGTTCATTTTGTAAGCATTAATGGGTGGGTGGTTGGGTGCGTATGTATATAGATATACCAACGTACATATATATATATATATATATATATATATATATATATCAATGTAAGTCAATTGAGGAAACTGTATATTTTGATATATATTTATATATATATATATATATATATATATATGTATCTATATATATTATAACATATATAATTACTGCATTTGGCTTACGTTGATAAGTATTACAGAATCAAATAACAAATTGTCATTCAATAGAATACTGAATCTATCTTCAGAGCTCATAATGTAAGAATACAGAGTAATGTCAAATTAGAACCCCTAGCCATCTCTACCTACTCTTTCCGCCGTTTTTTTTTATTCCTTCACTAGCCTCCCCTATGTATCTCTCCCCTCTCTGTATCTTCAAAATTTTTTACATATTTCGATTCCGTCATCTATGGTATCGCCTACTTTTTTCTTACGTATTTTATCGTTCTTTCTCCTATTAAAACATTTAATTCACAGGCGAAGTGTGCACGATGAAAGGCGTGTAACAAATATACCAACATCCGCAGAATTGTTGTAGGAAATCGATTATGTTGTTATTACAACACCTGACAACAATTGAAATATTCTAAATAAGATTTGAAACTTAACTGCGAATAAATAATATAAATATTCTCTTAAAAGTAAACTTAACAAAATAATGGTTTGCATATGTCTTTTTATTTATAAAAAAAGTTTACGCTTACACACTTAAAATAAAATATTGCTTAACTCAAAAGTCATTATGCACATGAGGGAAGAAATCATTTGAAAATGCGTCAAATTATACATAAGAGTATTTACATATAACAGTCGGATGTCTACCCCCAAAAAGCTTCTACAGTGTTTCATGCTTATATATTTAGGCTTTTCATTTTCCATGTAACAGATATAACGCTAATGCAACTGAGACCATCCTCCCAGGCATTACCTCATCCTTTTTATGAAAGGGGGTATGGACTGTAGTGTATGTTCTTTGTAATTATACCAACCTCCCAGACATTACCTCCTCTTTTTAGAGGTGTCAACGTAGTGTAGTTTCTGTTCTGTTGTAACGATACCGTCCTCTGAGGCATTACCTCCTCCTTTTTTTTGGAAAGGTATATGGTATTTGTTCTCTGGTTATGATACAACCCTCCCAGGAATTACCTTCTCCATTTACTTTTTAGAAGCATGAGGTAGTGTAGTATCTTTTCTGTTGTCATTATACCATCCTTCTAAGGGAATACTTAATTCTATGTTGAGGGGTGGGGGGTAATGTGGTATATGTCTTACTCGCCCTCTGATTATAATGTAGACTGTTCTATTTCGAATGCACAGGAAATTTTATTTCAAGAAAAAGAGAAAGAGAGGGACACATGATATAGCGCATTATTTGATTAATAACATGTGACCAACATTGTCTATGAACTTTATAGTATGATACGCTCAAGAATGATATATTTACTTTGATTTTTTATGAACACATTTTGATTTCGATTTTTTTAATATCATTATAATTTGTGTTTTAAAGCACAAACTAATTGAATCAAATTATTTAATTAAAAAAATATTTGATAAAAAGTCTATTTTATTTTATAAGAAAACCCAAACACATTTTACTAAGATATTAAATAACTGTGTTTTATGTTTTTAATTTTTAGTTTTATTTTAGGTACACATTTTTTTTTCGATTTGCAAAACTAAAGTGAGTTTAGGATTTTTTCCTTTATATATTACGCCGTAAAGCGTGAAGTTCGTTTCTGAACTGTTTTTATTATTCCGTTTTTAATTTATTTAAAAAAAAGGATGGGGTGATTTTCTTTCTTTTTTTGTAGAAAACAAACACACACATTTTACTGAGCAATAAAAAAAAACTACTAGCAAAAATATGCGACCAGAGGGAGCGCATATTTGCTAGTATATATAATGTACGTAGTTTCAAAATGCTTAATTAAATTACATATATTTCTATGCATATATAGGACATAAACCCACTCTAATACACTATTTTTGTTTATATATATATATAACACATGTGTGTATCGAATCTTCTAACATGTTTATTTAATTATATATATATATATATATATATATATATATATATATATATATATATATATATATATATATATGCAAGCAAACATAAGGTATTATGTTGTGTTAATAAAATAGGCTTGTACTAAAACTCCAGTGTAAGGATAAATATTATTTCCATGAATTTCGACTTCGATAATATTTCATTATCTTTCGGCCAACTGAATCATAGTGCAGATTAAGGACAACACTAGCCTGTATTGCTCTTTGATGATGTTTGCTACATTGATGTTTTTTCTTTTGTTTTACTGTCTGTTAGCTTTCGAACATCAATAACAAATAAAGGAAGAATGACATGAGTACACAAGTACTTGAAATAAAGTGACTGATTGGTCACCGAAAATGACAATGCGCCTCTATTTACTTTCTTGTCACTAATCCTGGTGAAAAACTGTCAGTTTTGAATATGGACAAAATGAGAACTCTAAAAAAGGATTTAAACAGAAAAATTAGAATAAAAATTAAAATCTAGGAAGATTTATTGTTTTTATTAACGTGGACAGAAAATATTAAGTCTATTATCAGAACAGATACTTCAATGTCTCTTCTACCATCACATAAATCGAGGTCTTGTAGACGAGTTTATATACTGATTGACCCCCAAAAATTGCAACATTTTTTGTGTTGATGTGTTTTTGGGAAAAGTGTCAACTTTCGAATATGACTTGGTTTTGGTTTACAAGTCATTTTCCATGTACATGTGAAACACTTACTTGGTCAGTTTTGATGATAAATCAATATATCTTTGATTTTTACCCAAATTGTCAGGGTCAATGCTGAGTTTCGCTGCTGTTGAGAAATGCTCGTTTTTGTGCTTCCATGATCAAATGTCAGATGTGAATCGTAGAATCTATGAAGAATATCACATGTGTTTTCCTTAAAGTCACAATGTTTGCGACACCACACCGGTCTTTGTTCACAAATAAAGAGTTTTCTATATAAACGTATCAACTTTTCGTTGAGGTACTCATTTCGATATGCCGTTGATTTACTACATCCTAAGTATTTTCCCATTTAAGGGGCCAGGTCTATATCGTTATCTGTTCTTCATCGTTTTCCTCTAGGAAAACACACACCCTTTCGAATGCTTCGTTCTGATTGCTGTCTTTTGTTCTTCCACTTTTTCGTCGTTAGGTTTATTCAACTGACGTGAACTGTCTTGGAATACTCTGCATTGTATTGAAGTTGACGTTACATGACTGGTGGTACACACTATCTTCAGCATGAAGATTACCACCAAAATATTCGATCCGACCTTGTACAGCAGTTGGCCACTCATCTCCTCTCTTGTTTTGCAAGGAACAAGGATAGTAAATATTTCACTCACTTTTTCGTTTATAATCTTTTTTCGTAGTATTAGTTCCACAGAAAAACAATGCGTTTTACTGTCATATCGTCCCAAAGAAACACGGGGCGCCTTTTTACTGTCTAGGGAAAATCATCCTTTCTGGGGGCTAAATCGATGTGTTTATTTGTTTATGTGAACACTAGTTCCGGCTTTAACAATAACTTTGACACGGTTTACCCCTGCATCATCCTTCTCTCGAAGCACCACCGTCTCATCAAAGTCCAAATCCTGTTCGCGTAAAGGAGAAGTATCTTTACTGGCGGCTTAATTCATGTTTGACCCTGAAAATATACGAAAATGTATGTGCATTTTCATATCAATCTAGTGAATTGTGTGTGAGAGCAGTTTTTGATGAGTTAAACCGTTGTTTCCTTGGGGTTTTCAGTTGTTTTCTCAGGACTCCTATACCCTATAAAAGAATTAAATTTATGTACAGAGGTAAGGGGCCAATTAACTGAAGAAACTAATAATTCACCACTGATACCCATATAGAAATAATCCCCCATATGCCTGTTTGTTATCCTGGGTTTAGGGGAAGGGGTACCAATGTGGATGTAATGAGAGGTTTGAGGGTCGGCTACCCACTAATATTGTATAAGAGTTTATTTGTCATCACTGGAAACCATTTTCATGTGAAGGATTGCCTGTATAAACAAGTAAGAAATCAAGAGTAATGAATTTATTATAAAAACATTACCGATTAAGTGCTTCACATGTAGATGGGCAATGACTTGTAAACCAAAACAAGTCATATTCGAAATTTGAAACTTCCCCATACTCAGATCTTATCACATTTTTTTGTCTATTTTCACTTAGACTAAGCTTAACACCACCAAGAAACAAAATGTGCAATTTTGTAAGGGAGGGGTACTCTGACAGTATATTCACCTGTCTATTGCTTTACTAAAAATAATTGATTTTCCATATTCAAACTCGCTGTTTTTCATCTGTCTTTGAAGGATAATATTCTCATATAAAACTTGCCCTAATTAACCGAAAAATATAAAAGTTAAAAAGTAATCAAATCGGGGAATAATCATAGTTATCTGATATTAAAAAAAGAATTTAATTTAATACTAGCATGGACAACAAAAGATCAAAATAAAATCTGTGTAATATATTTATTTCAAAACGTCTCCCCCTCAATCTACATAGTTTTAATCCCTCCTCCTCATCACTTTTTTCGCTTTTTCCCGCTTTTCACCCACTCCCTTTTAAGTCCTCATTATCCAATACTATTCTCATCTCTTTCTCCCAAAATGTATTTATTTCCTCTGCCTTGAAAAATGCTATCCATCTACGAGCGCGAATAAAACGGATCCTACATATTGATTCCGTTGTTTTAGTTCGAGATTCACACCAAAGGTCGATGGAACATATATCTTTTAATGTCAGTCCCCTTGACTAAGTTTCTACCTGACGATCCACAAAAATAATTCATTAGCTTTGTGGATTAGACTTTTGTAGTTTATGACTTTACCATGACAAAGACACACAAAGACACATACAACAGACATAACATATGTGTATAATAACTAAGATGAAAAAAATAGACTGCAATATCGACAACGACTCAATACATAAACTCGTTAATCCGATTTTTTAAAGTGTTATTTAGCTTATTTTATTAAGCTATCTCAGTCTATTAAATAGTGGATCATTTTGTTTTGCTACATATATAATGTAGCGTTTTTGCGCAAACGTTAACTATGTGTTAATTTATTAGAAATCATTCATTTTTGTATAGTTTGAATCTATTTTAAATTAGTAAGGATATTTTGCTTTCTTAAGTGCTAGTGTTTCACTAATGTGTGGTTGATATTGTGTTCTGTGTATGTTGTGTTCCAATTTCGGATATTACAGGTCACATGAACAATGAATTAACGAAACGGAGCCATTACTAAATGGGTGACTAGGTGTTAATATACTGAAATAAAAATAACGTGTTGTTAACAATTGTTTTTGGATGCCAATATTTAGAATCAGAATGACAAAGAATAAATGATGTCTTCGAGGGAAATAATAATTTTGACCTTTTGCTCGCCTGAGATTTTGGACGCCCACTGGCAAACGAATCATATCTATAGGTCATCCATACAATCTGATGCGAAAAAGAAAAATCGTTAATCATATATTGGTCGTATCTAAAATAAAAAAAATTATATTTTATCTGTTTCTCTCTCGTCTTTAATCTCTTTTTTATTTTAATAGCATTTTAAAAAATTTTTTTTTATAGAATAAAATATGTATTCATTCTATAATGGATCTAAAACATAACAATATTGTATATACAAAATGCCAAAAACTTTATATCAGGTGATTTCTGACGTTTTTCGAAAATCTGAGAGTCATTGATTCATTCGAATGTCAAGTAGTATATGTATACCTAAATAAATATATATATATATATATATATATATATATAGTCGCTATCTTTATCAAGAAAAATAAATATTCTAGCTAAGAAAGAACGATGCCTTCCTCTCATACTTTTCTCTGTTCACCCACATTTTTATAAACATGTTTTATCGTTCTTCCAAGGCTAGCTTCATTCCCGAATTTTTTAGATGGCGACTATATTTTTCAGACCGAATGTTTATTCTGGTATTACACGTGTACGATGAAACTAGTCGTAATTTCGTTTTTTTAGCATTTTTCTTGTTTACTAAAACAGTGTCAGTAACAGAAATATAAGTTATGTATAAGTAATGCCGAAGCCTATTTATCTCTAACTATTTTATATTACTGAAATACGAATTAACCGCAAATAAAATGAGCATTTTAAAACTACGATTCATAGAATAATCTGAAATCACTCACTCCTTTTAATATTTATATCACGTAAATGTAAGGAAAATACAATGAATAGAGTGTATCAAAAATAACTAGTTTTATTTTAATTAATTAATTAATTTTTTATTGGGGCAGAAATGTAGATAACAAGATTTAATTATAAGTGACACAACATTTAAATAAATTAAAACTTAGAATTTAAACAGAAAATTCAGTTTGATTTGTTTGTATTTTATGTGAGATACATTTTTATTTCAGCCGATGTATATTTAGCATTTATTACGTAAATAAAAACATCTGCTTTTACAGTAAATAACTTTTGTAGCATAGTTCTTTCTAGCGTACGAGCGTTGTATTATACTAGAGTAACATCCACCCTCCTCCAAAATAAAGAAGTCATGCCCCTTATAGTTATATGACAACGAGACAGATGATAGACTACCTAACCCCTAAAAAAAACAAAAAAAAAACAAGAGAAGACAATCCTGAGAGGATTGTACTATGCGGAATAAACACATACTATACTGCCCCGCAAAATCAGGAGATACTCCCTGAGAGCAATTATCATGCAAAAGGAAATTTACTACACGAAGAAGACAAAGCGTAAATTAATTAAAATGGTAATGCTTATGATATCCTGGGTATGTTTGTTGGCGAACTCTCCTAGGTATTTCGGAATAGACCACCATAACGCCCTATTACCAAATATTCTTTACTTAGATCATCTAATATTTAGTCTACTTGTATAGATATATGTTATTTTCATTAAAGGGTTACATTGATATAATAAGGTACCTGATTAGGCAAGACGAATTTGTTTCATTGCATGTATAATTTACAAATGAGTATAGAGCGACATCATCATGATAATTCTAAAACTACAGTATTAAGAGCAATATGATAGTTTCCTCAATACAGATGTACACACACGATACCTTAAAAAAAATAAGAACATCACAGTAAAAGTTTTATAAATAAGTATTTTAACTTGTTTTTACGGAAGTTACGAGAATTTTAATGCAATTTCATTTTTGTGAGGGAAGATCTGCTTTTATAATTGTATCATTTAAAATATAGGCTTCATTAAAACATCTGTAACCCACCATACTTTATTCTGTACGTTATTTGTGTGGAACTTGACAAGACAATCATCATCAATCTATCTATTCATCTATCTATCAATCTATCTATATATCTATTTATTGTTCTCACATGTATAGGCTACATAATTATTCGGCGAACTTGCACAACGTTTGAGTTTAGACAACCTCAGCAATGCCATATGCGTTCATAGAAAATCGCCAATGATATTACTATTATAAAAATTACTACTCGTGTGAACACTCCTAATGCGCAAGTTAGTAATATAATGATCATGACAATAGAAGTAACGAGAGGAAAGCTATAATCAATAAGAGAAAAAAGAAGAAGCAAAAGCCGAATTAAAAGAACAAGATAATAACAGAAGAGATGGAGGAATAATGAAAACAGAAAAGATAACGTAAATAATGAAAGTAAAATTTAATAAAACAACTAAGAACACAATTGAATACTGAAGAAGTAGAAAAAAGAGAAAGTAAATAGTAGGAGTAGAATAAATATAAAGGATAGAATAGTTTTGTAAGTAGAAGTAAAGATCATGAAAGTAAAGAGAACAATGAGAAAAAGTAAGTAAAAAGTAGGAGAATAAAAGTAGAACAATGAGGAGAATAGGCAGAAAAATAAAAAAGGAGGTAGAAATAGGAGGAGAAAAAGCAGTAGAAGTTGTAGGAGTAGAAGAGGAGAAGAAGAAGAAGAAAAAAAAAGAAGAAAAAGAAGAAGAAAAAGAAGAAGAAGAAAAGGAAGTAGAATACGACAAATATAATAAGAACAATGAATTGAAGAATGAGGAAAACAGCTCAAACATAATTAAAATTATAGTTTTAAGAAACATTGATTATTATAAAATGTCGATACATTTGGTTTGCATTATTTATTTATTGGAAATGAAATGAATTTGCTATGCTGTTTAATATGACTAATTTTATAGAAATATATTAATTAAGACAGCAGAAATTAAAAGCAACAAATAAAATAGAATAACAAGCGGAAAAAGTATAACAATATGAAGGAATTAGAAGAATGAAAAGAAGAAGAAAGAATAGGCGCAAATGACAAATTAATTATTGAAGTTCAATAAAAGAAGAAATCTCGTGAGGTCACACGTAAATCTCATTAACGGTTTTAAAAAAACAAATAAATTATCTGCTGCTCTGAAAATAGAAGTTATTGACGCAAACATACAAATAATAGACCACTGTCCAATATATCTTCAAGAGGATCATCGATCTGCATGTGTTTTTTTTTAAATATTTAGCAATAATAGTCTGCAACATAATTAAATGTCTTCGAAAGCTCTTAATTAGGTACACCCACAGACGCCAACGAATATAAACTAATGATATATATATATATATATATATATATATATATATATATATATATATATATATATATATACATATAATCTGTCTACTTCTATCAAGTAATCTAAATAAAAGATAGCCACCAAATTCCCACGTATGGAACCGTTCATAAAATTCACAATTCTTCCTGTAATACAAATGTGTTTCGTACAATTATACATTCGTCTATGTCTGACCTCTCCAACAAGTTTCAGTCATGCATGCCCAACAGTCTTTGGTTTATCGTGGTCCAATGATACGTCGGAATACTTTGGTTGGCATCTCTTCGGTAGGAGGTGTGATCCTAGATATGTTTCAGGTTCACTGGAGCTTTTACCCCCAGAATTTCATCTCTGTGTTTATCTTAAACGACTTGCAAACAATTCCTAAAATGAAGAGACAATCCCAGCCAAGATAAGGTCAATGAAAAGACAATTGTGTGACAGAGATATTTATAATTTCGCATGTTTGATCATGTTGGTTTTATAATTCTTTTACGGAGAAAAATAATCCAGAAAGGATTTATTTTGCATTTTATTCAGGATTCCACTTCGATTTTTCGCGTTTATGAATCACCACATACATTAATTTGAATTAACGTAAACTTATCCGAGAGGCGGAGGCAAGCGTCATGTTTTCGATAGTGTTCAACGCGGGAGCGTAAGTTTGCATAATCGCTTAGGATGACAACTAGCTTGTAATATTAAGACTATTAAATCTTAAAAGGGCATAAACTATAAATATGTTTGTATTAATAGTAAAGTGTGTTATACCTACATACAACGATATATATATATATATATATATATATATATATGTAAGTAAATTACGTGTACAACAGAATGGTAGGATTAATTTTAGAGGTAGCATTATTAAAATCAATAAACAGACGAGTGGGAAAAAAAAAAAAAAAGGAAAATTGTTAAAATTACCTTAAGGCCTTGTCGTCTGACCCTCTGAGAGGAAACGTCAGAATGGTAAATTAAAAACTAAAAGTCGAATGAGAAATGAAGGGGGGAGAAACAAAAAAAAATAATAAAACTTATTTCAGTTGGAGGAAACGAATGAGATATTCCGATGGGTGGTTTTCTGTTTTACACAGTGCCAGGTCGAACTACCATCTCAATATTCTTGAGGCGCTAGTCATTAACAACTATCGACCTAGCCTGTGTAGACAAAAGATTTTGAAACATCAGTTGGAGATTTTTAATGATTCAAAGCCACCATAACGTTGAGAGATTTAATTTTTTTTTTTTTTTTTTTTTTTCCTTCTCATTCGTTTCCTCCAACTGAAATAAGTTTTTTTTTTTTTTTTTTCTCCCCCCTTCATTTCTCATTCGACTTTTAGTTTTTAATTTACCATTCTGACGTTTCCTCTCAGAGGGTCAGACGACAAGGCCTTAAGGTAATTTTAACAATTTTCCTTTTTTTTTCTTTTTTTTTTCCCACTCGTCTGTTTATTGATTTTAATATATATATATATATATATATATATATATATATATATATATATATATATATATATATATATATATGTTTATATATGACTTTAAAAAGCATATTTACGTGAATAATTTGTTCACATTGTATTTAATATAGTGCATGGTGCCACAGTCAGAGAAACTTGAAATAGGGAGAGAATTCTAAATTTTAGCAGTTTCCAAGACAACACTATAAGAATAGACCACCTTCTGGCATATGTGGCCCTGTACAGTGAAGGCTGGGATATTGCTGATTGTCATCTTGGTCGGAGGTATTTACGTCGGGTGAGCACCAGTACCGCAAGTTCGTCGGAGCACATTCTATTCATGTACTTTTAAAACAAGTTAATAGATGCAACATTGTGGCAATAAGACAATAGCTGGATACATTTTTAGACCCTGTATATTTATTATGGTTGAATTTTCTTTTTTTCTTTTTTTCTTTTCACACTATTTAATGCAATCAAATATAAATATTGCCTTTAAAATTAAAATAATTTATTGTACAAATTATTTTTCTTTCACATTTCTTTGTGATTCCCGATTAACCGTATGTCGTCTTTTTCGTGGTATTTTTCGTTTTTGTTTTTAAGGGGAAAAGTTTTTATCGACACAATTATCACATTTTGTTCATAACATTGAACAGGCGAATTATTAAATTATTGTAATCAATATTTTTGTGGTAACTATTTTCAAAAACAAAAATACTTTCGACCAATTTTTTTAAAAATTATTTTGTTTTTGAATATATTATTGTTGAAGTTTGACACGGTATAACATCAACCAATCATTTCCGATTACAATCATTACAATAAGAAACATATCTGTGTTTGTACTGTTATCTTTTTAGATACATCTCACCTATGAGATGTTATGTTCTTCTGTTTGTCGAACTTACGTTTGAAATAGCATATACATTTGAAAAGCTATAATATAAAGGTTGTATTGCAAAAGGCGATACACCCCATTTTAACATCCTACCAGATTCCAAAATAATGTTTTGCATAATATAATATTGGAATTTCTTTTAGCTTTTAATTAAAATAATATTTTAGTCGAAGTTAATAATTGATATCTTAGTCGGTTTTAAATTTAATTACTCGATTTACAGAAATCGCGTTTTGAATTCAAACTCTATATTTGTTGGTCAAGCTTAATTTGGCAATAGCATTTTGAGATATGTCCGTGTATATTTGGCATACTCTCTTTGTTATCTGTCGGCGTGTGAGTCTGTTATGTTAAAGTTTTAAATAACATTTTTTATCGCTAAATATGCAGATATAATTAGCCACATCTGAAGAGTATTCGCTATTTTCTTTTTAACGAATGTCTATGTATCACTTTTCTTGACAAGTATTAACAAGTTTTAGCAAATGTTAGCACGCAGCGACGACGGTGCACTGTAATTTCGGACAACCCTGGTGTAGATTTTATCCCATAATCTTATATATTCGGTTGAATGGTTGTTTTTTTCATAACTACCAAATTTAAAGAAATAATAATATTACAAATAGGTTAAACATCCTTCCTTCTGTTCATGTACGCCCGACACGAATGGAGATATTCTAAAAAAAAGGTTCAAAGATTTGTATTGTTTGGATTATTCGGAGTACTGTTCTCATCTTGCATTTTATTTTACAACGTGTCCGTCGATGTAACCCCCGACCATCGTTAAGTGCGTGTTTCCGAATTCGGGAATATGTACAGACATGTCAATTTTTTAAAAAATTAGTCTTCTGTTGTTATCTGCGTTTGTTTCGTCAGCTATGAGCGAGTAAAAGTGTTAAGTAATTAGTAATTGCATTCTTAGTATAACCCGTATCTAGGTATTAAACTTCCACTGTCGGAAGACTGTCAATTAGAACTGGTTATTACTTAGCAGTTTAATCCATTGAGCCGCGGGTACTTGTCTTGTGAGAATAACATCCCAGATGTGAACTGTAGTCATAATAATTAAAAAATCCAAATTATTAATTATGATGAGAAAGAATCCGAAACAATTCATTTAATGGTTCTTAATATCATAGTTTTCAGTAAATACAGATTTAATAGTTGCATATAATGAATATTCGTTATTTTTCTTTCTGGAATATCTATGTATTAATTTTTTTATAAAGGCGTTAACCAGCTTTAGCAAATACAAGCAAGCAACGAAGGAGTTGCATTGTAACTTAGGGAAATCAATGTGAATTCCTTCTTAGAGAATCATACATTATCGGGTTATTTGTTATTTATTTTATGAATACAAATTTTTAAGAAACTTGTGTGGACAAATACCCCATCATATTACTCGGAAAAATGCTCATAAAGATCTCAATTGAAAATGCGAGTTTTGGTCTCATTACATGACAGTTAATTTACTCTGCTTCCTGAAATTAATTCGAAAACAAATATACTCTATTCTACGTTTGAATTATAATATATAAAAACAAATATTATTCATATAGGTTAGATCGATTCTTATAGAAATCAATTTCCAAAGCAAAACGGTGCCCAATAGTCAATGTTTACACTTTCAATTTTTAAGAAACTTGTGTGGACGAATACCCCATCATATTACTCGGAAAAATGCTCATAAAGATCTCAATTGAAAATGCGAGTTTCGCATGAAATTGAACCAACGTTCCATCATAACATTCTGCTTTTTATGCCAACGTTTCGCGATATGACATATTAATGCTGACCTATTTTGGTCTCATTACATGACAGTTAATTTACTCTGATTCCTGAAATTAATTCGAAAACAAATATACTCTATTCTACGTTTGAATTATAATATATAAAAACAAATATTATTCATATAGGTTAGATCGATTCTTATAAAAATCAATTTCCAAAGCAAAACGGTGCCCAATAGTCAATGTTTACACTTTCAAAGAGGTATTTTTAAAATTACACTATAGCTATGAATAAACAAAATTACAGAAAATTATATTATACTGTGAAATAATGCCAATTTCTGATTTAAAAAAAATGAGTTAACAGAAACCGTGGAGCGGCAGATCGCATGATCCTACTCTTGTTAGTTATTACCAAACATATTTCTTCTCTAAAGAAAATATAATTATTGAACACACATATATAGGCTCTATGAGTTATGTTCTATGCGTATGTGTGTGTCATCATTTACAAACACGGCATGCAAACAAGTTAATGCAAACAGAAAATACATGGACAATTACGTGTGAATAATAAAGAAAACGGGGATCCGTTGTAGAGCAACATGTTTTATTTCATTAATATAATAGTTAAACAAGTGTGTGTTACATTTGTATTTTAAGACTTTCTCCAATGCGAGAAGCACCTATTAATAGGGTGTACATTCTTCACAATCAGGCTGGCAGTGACTTTGTTGCTGTTGGGCTGAGGTAGAGTTTTTTCAGTCCTAAGTAGTTTATCCTCACAGGCTTTACTTTCTCTCCGTGAAGAGGTACATTTGTTGCATATCGCCTAATGTACCTCTACAATAGAATGCTGATAGGGCTGCTCAGGCATTGTTTATGTCAAAGTTCACTTTCCCTAGTGTATTGTTCTTTAAAACGTTATATGGCCTTGTGACTTAGCTCTTGCAGTGGAGTTAAATAAATATCCAAATATATTTGTTCATATTTATATTTGTATGTGCCATTTTTATACAGCAGTAACAGGAGATGTGTTTATTAGTTGTATCTTACGGACATGTAATTATCCCCCTTTAGTTAACAGAAACAGCCTAAAAGTTAGGTTTATTGATTTTACAGGGATATCATTTGGAATTCTTGGAAGTCGTCATAGGAATTGGTGTTGTCTTGAGAAATAAAGAATGACTGAACTGGTGGGCTTAACACACTGATGCACTTCAAATCTCTCGAATTCGTTTTTTCAAGATTGCTAATATTTTTATAGGCTGAAGGATAAGTCTTTGTATACGCACGTTATTTAATCAGACCTGATAACACACTGAACCGGAGTTTTTAGTGTTTCATATTCCCATGTCTTTTGGCGCAATATATATATATATATATATATATATATATATATATATATATATATATATATATATATATATATATATATATATATGTGTATATACATATATATATACATACATATATATGCATATATATACATATATATACATACATATACACACCCACCCCCGCTCCCCACACACACACACATATATATATATATATATATATATATATATATATATATATATATATATATATATATATATATATATATATATATATATATATATATAGTCTCGGAAGTTTCTCAACCATTAAAACTATATAAAAAATTAGAAAATTATATAAAAACAAAATTAAAAAACTTATAGTCTCAAGTCTTCCAGTGGAAAATCACTCATGTAAGTCAATTTATTTTTTACAGTTATTATATTAGTTAGTTTCTAACACTATTTTAAGGGATCATCAGTTGTTTACCATGAAAAACTGTTTCGGGAATTTAAAAACAAGACAGTATTTAATTTCATGGCTTCCCAGCAGAGTTGATCAGACCCCATTTCCCTTAAAAGACAAAAACATAAACTTTCCTTATACTAAATCTACGTTTTGTTCCATACAAATGTTTTGCTAACTTATATTAGTTATTAAAGACACAAAAAAAAAAAAAAATTTTTATCTGTGCTGTTCGTCTGTCTAATAAAATTTATCCGTTACTTACAAAAATGTTGCTGCATTTTAAAGTGTTGGACGAATCCATGACACTATTATTTAAGTGATTAATGTATTATTTTTAGTTTTATATTATAAATATAAAAAACATCAACACATCAAAAAATAAAAGATAAATAAATAAATATGTATATACATATATATATATATATATATATATATATATATATATATATATATACACGCACATATATATACCTTTAGTTCCTCCTTTTCTCCCTCGTCCTACTTTGTTGTCCATCTCCCCGTTGTTGTCAACCTCAAATAAATATTATTCTTCCTTGTTCACTTTAGTTTTTCTAATCTGCGTTCACAACTGTCGACTTTTTTTCTTTTCTCATTGTTTCAAATCTGCGTCTATAAGTTAACCGTTAATTTGTTCTCTTTTTCTTTTTTTTTTCTTCTTCTTCTTTGCCAACTCCCGGTGTTTAAAATCGGCGTTCATAACTGTCGGTTTTCTTCTTCTTTTTTTTTTCTTCTTCTTCTTTTTTAACATTTCTTTCTTTCTTTCTACTGTATTTTTATTGTTTTTCTTATTATAATTAGCAGATGTGTTATATATACGTTTATACATATTATACATTATTGCTATTTATATATACTATGATTTGTTCTATCAGTTTATTTTGATTAATTTGATAAGATTTAAAAGCATCAGGATGGCGAGTAATTGCCTTATTTAATTGTCCAAATATATTATTTTGATCGCCACCTTGGTTAATCATTCTTATTATTAGATCAGAAATTGGGGGCATGAAATCTACTAATGTTAAAGTAACACGAGCAATTCTCAGAAATTCAGACATAATACTCCCGTAAAATATATACACAGGGCTATTACTAGTTTTATATGGCATTCGCACGATACGAAAATGGAATGAATTTCTTTTATCAAACAGTTTATAGATAAATATTTTATCTTCAATTTTTATATCCAAATCAAGAAAAGTAGCTTGTGTTCCCTTATGTTCACAGTTTAATTTTAACTCTTTAGGATATATTAAATGTTTAGTATTTGCAAACTCTTCGCTATCATTAATGCAAACAAGGTCGTCAATATATCGCCTACATCCATGATAACTATACGCTCTAGATATATCATTTTTTTATTAATGATGACATATATATATATTCCAGTCTATGTAAATATAGATCTGCCCAAAATGGAGACGGATCCAAACCCATTGGAATACCTATTGTTTGGAGCAATAATTTATTCCCTATTTGAAAGTAACTCTCTTTTATAAGGTGACTTATAAGCATTATCAGACCAGTTTTAGATACACTCGTCTTACCATTTTTATTTTTACACCAAAAGGCTTTAGATTTTGCAAAGTCTATGTATTTACCTTTTCCTCCTGCAAAAGCTAAATCTACAGTATTACCTAATTCTTTAATAAGTTCTTTATGGGGTATTTTTGTATATAATGTACTAAAATCGTATGTCGAGATTGATTTAGCCTGTTTACGAGAATTAATACGATCTAATTTTTCTTTTACTAGATCGGAATTATTTAACACCCAAAATAGGTTTATATTACTATAGAATTTACTTTTTTTATGGAAATTATTTATTTGGTTTATAATTAATTTAAAGATTTTAGACACAGCCTTACTTAAAGGTTTAGTGATGCACATTTTTGAGGCAACAATGAAACGGGCGCCAACTGGTGTTTTATGCATTTTAGGTATCAAATACATAGATGGAAGTTTTTTGTATTTTTCTTCTAATTTTAATCCTAATTTTCCACAAATAACAGTATTGTTTATAATAATGTCATCGCTTTTATTATTACTTAATTTATAAGTATCTGAAACTTCACCTATTATTCCTACTTCTAGCAATAAGCGTTGTATATAATACTTTTTACAGATAAAAGCTATATTATTTGTCGCCTTATCAATAGGAACTATTACAAACCTATTTTGAAGCATTTCAAGCTCCGTAGTTATTTGTGGATTTCTAAGGAGGGGATTCGTTCTTTTAGGGTGTTTAAATTCTTTTAAACGTTCTACTTTTTTATTTACGAATCTAAGTATATTATTTTTCCATGCGTTAAATGTAGAGTGTAATAGTTTATGTTTTTAGCCATGGATGCAGTGAAATTATCTAACGCTTTATTTATTTCCTTAACACATTTCGCATAATTTAAACATTTAGGTTCTGTATAGTTTGGGCCTTTACTTAAGAGTTTTCTTAATTTAGAATTTTTAACTATCGCTAGATTACCGGTAATTATATGCCCTATGTCAATATTACATAAAGGGGAGGATTCACATTCACATGATAGTATATACATTTCATCATTTTCATTAATATTTAAATTCTCTACAGTTTTTTTATAGTTAAAAACCTTATTCCGGATATATATATATATATATATATATATATATATATATATATATATATATATATATATATATATATATATATATATATATATATATATGGTGGTTAAGCGAAATTTACAATATTTTCAGGCAAGGATTGAAAGAGAATTTATGACCGATTAGTTTATTTAAATTCATAAAAAAACATTTTTGGCCACAATACAATTACATAATAGAGAGCGTTATTATGATATCTACCCTCTGCCTTTCTTTATAAATGCATTCACAGGCTTCCTGACACTTGAACAAATCTTCTTAAAATATTTGGGTGAATATTTCGCTTATTATTCTTTCCATCGGCAGCCATAACACCAAAACACATAACTTGAGCAGAATGTCTTGTTGTGAATGTCATTTTAAATTCAGCTGACTATTTCGCTATTAACATGTCATTTCTGCAGTTCACAACAGCATCGACAGTAAATACATTTTCATCAGAAAATATCGTTACAATGGAGAACCGATCTTAAACCATATAATACTTTTATTGCATATGTCCATTCTCTCTTTCTTCATAGCTGTTGTCAACAGGAGTTTTAACATTCTAGTGTAAGAGTTTTACTTCAAATCGTATTTTATTGAATGTCTATATTTCATTAAATTTCCATTTTTGCTTAATGGAGTTGGTTTGATCATTTAAAATTTTAGATCGGAGAGCTTTAATAAATGTTTTTTTCTTTTTGTTGATTGATTAATTTTCAGCCTTCTTCGTAATCGTGTTGGATATAGTAAAGCTATTGCTTACATTATAGACACTAAAACTATGCTTGAAATCAACGTTGGTGTGACAAGTGCATTCAGCAAACAAAACACTTTTTGAGATGTGCTTACCTGATTACTCATATTGGCAAACGTATCTGAATTGTTAAACATACATACGGTAAGCTACATTTATTGCTTTAACATATAATAGGTTCAAAACCATTTAATTAGTGACTGTTAAGACACATAAGTTCAGGTTTATCTTAAATCGTGCTTCCTCAGCATGTGTATGTAAATATATATATATATATATATATATATATATATATATATATATATATATATTTACATACACATCAATAAATAAAATTAATTATATTATTATGGAATGAGATTAAATTCGCGATGGCAATTGTATGTGTTTATACACACCGATGTATAACAATTTAAAATGTATGCGTACTACTATTGCATTAATGTGATGTGATCAAATTCCTTTTTCAAACACGCGCCAACAAGTGAAGTACATCGCCCAGACTTGACCTTACTTTAAAATGTCGTCTTTAACACATTGACGTATATTTTTCTGTCCCTAGGGTAGATTCACGCGTCCCCTGGGGGAAATACTAACAACATTAAGTTACTACTATGAAGTGTTTCTTGAAAATATATATTTATCGAAACAAAGAAAAA
Source organism: Sepiola atlantica (assembly GCA_963556195.1). Classification (NCBI taxonomy): domain Eukaryota; kingdom Metazoa; phylum Mollusca; class Cephalopoda; order Sepiida; family Sepiolidae; genus Sepiola; species Sepiola atlantica. The sequence goes on from OY744548.1 coordinate 34,982,730, forward strand.
AAGATGTAATTCATTTTATATTCCATCTCGTTTTTGTTTTTAAATTTTACTATAAATTATTACTACACATGGATGCTTCCTATAATGTGATGAATTTCTTTAGTAAAATAATCTCTTTTCTCTCCCCCCTCTCTCTCTCTCTCTCTCTCTCTCTATATATATATATATATATATATATATATATATATCTTTCTCTCTCTCTCTCTCTCTCTCTCTCTCTCTCTCTCTCTCTATATATATATATATATATATATATATATATATATATATATATATATATATATATACATATATACATATATTATAATATAATAATTTCTAACCTGATAAAATTAAATCTTAAATTAAACTATAAAATTATTGGAATTTAATAACTTCGTAATTTTAATTTCATAAATATTCTAGATTATTTGATAGGGCGAGATTTGTGAAATCGGTTTTTACTGTAAGCTAGATTTTAAGTGATACTTTTGGATGTATACGTGACTACACGATCTGACCTATATTTCCTCACTCCCTTTTCTTTTTCTTTTAACTTTTTAACCCCTTCCCCTTTGACATAGAATATTCTCACTTGACCCAGACAGGTAGCATCCAATCTTGGTGGGGGGGATGGCGGGGTTGTATGTTGCTTTCTTCGATGAGTTCATCAAGCGGGCTTAAACAGGATGTAACACACACATAATTTCCGATCTATTAAAGTCATTCAGATATGTAGACAATTTAATATCTCCTTCTGTTCGTTAGGGATTTGTCATGTCTGGTTGAATCGCTAGGAAGAGAAGATTACTTATTTTTTCGCTCTGCTGGCATGATGCGACCGGGATTCAGTCATATTTTGCTCAATTCGGATTTAACGGGTTTTCTAATTGAACAACGAACTTTGATTTGATTTGGGTTGCACATATCAGGATTTTGGAATTTTAATTGAACTTTCTATATTATTTGATTTATTTATCATTAACATTGAATATTGCCACATTTCGCGACTGGATAACTTTGTCAGCTCCTTCAATTTCACGTTTATGGACTGCTGTTTATAACTTGGAGTAATGTCTTTCCTGATTATGTTTCTCAATTTGTATGGCCTGGATGGATTGTATGGATTCAACAAAAAGTATGTTTTTGGGTTGATATGTTTGATGTTATGTATTTTTATGTATTTGTGTATATAATTTTATATATTTTCAAAGCGTAATTTTATTACTTGTAGTAGTATAACTGCGCTATTGGTCCTCTGAAGAGAAGAATTATCTTTGAAAACTCATGAGCTAAGGACTTAAGGATGCTTTGCTTGAACTTTGAATTCCAATAAAATTTGATTTACACATTATCTTATTACTTCATTTCATATTATAATAGTAATGCTCTATCCAGTATACTGAGCTTCAGTTTTTATCCGGATGTTTCACTAATTATAAGATATTAGTTGACGCTTATATCTTTTGTTGGATTGCTTCATATATATATATACATATATATATATATATATATATATATATATATATATATATATATATATATATATATATATATATATATATATATATATATGTAGAGCAGTTAGCCTACCAACATTTGTAAAACGTTTTCTTCAACATTTATTTATTTTTGGTTGGTATTTTATCATGTCATAATTTTATGTAACGCGTTTCAAGCGGTGGCCCGCTCTCATCAGATATGTAAATCCATTTGAAGAAATGTCATTCAATAGGAAAAAGTGTTGTTTCGTTTTCAAAATGAAAACACCACTCTTTCAAATCGAAAGACATTTCTTCAGATGGATGTACATATCTGATGAGAGCAGACCACCGCTGGAAACGCGTTATATAACATTATAAAATCATAAAATATCAACAAAAAATAAATAAATGTTAAGAAAGACTATTTACAATTGTTGGTAGCCTTACTCCTTTACATATATACTGCTCTCTTGTTGGAACTGCACTAATACCGCACTACACTCTCTCTTATATTTATATATATATATATATATATATATATATATATATATATATATATATATATATTTATGTATATATATATATATATATATATATATATATATATATATATATATATAGTTGGATAGATTATAAAATTATTTACATGAGTAATTAACATTGGTCATATATTACAATGGACCCGAGATAAAGACTTAACAATATTTATGTATACATTATTATTATTTCTTAATGGTACACCATAGTTTTCACTACTATATCAGAGTAACCCTTGAAAACCCAATATGATTTCCTCATCAGTTTTATTAATATTCACCTCACATTCATTTGATATATTCGCAACAAAACTAAATATAGGTAGTACATATAAAAACCATATACAAATGGGAAACATCACAGGTTGGAATCAAACATATGTATACTTAAATCAATTACTGATCGATATTTTAAAATCATCATTGAAACTTAATTGAAAAAGAAACGGATGATGGTATCTTAAATACTGAATTATGGTTGAGTAGAAAAACAGTTAATTGGTTGTATTAGATATTATCCTTCTAATTGTTAAAATTTACTTCAGACACGAGTCTTCACTCTACGTGTTTCTATTTTAACTTAAACGCTTTTCCTCTGTCTTATATATATATATATATATATGTG
>OY744548.1:34987853-35025353 GCA_963556195.1 Sepiola atlantica
CTCCTTTAAATAATTCGTATTTTCCTGTCAATGTACGTAGAATTGTTTAAAGACATTCTGTGGCAAAGGGCGGTCAGTCGGGTTTAAAAGTTTAAATTATCGAAACCTGGGGACTGATATGGAGAATGTTGGAATCGGTAAAGTATATCGTTGTCAAAGAAGGAAGATGAAAATGTCTACATGATAATAATTGAGTTGAGCATACTTACGCACATTAGCTCTTAAAGATTTAGTAAACCTCTATTTTCTCTATAGACTCTAAATCACTTTACTTTTCGTCTTTAGATCACCCCGTCATCACCTCCTCCCTTCTCTCTATATCTCTCACTTTCTCTTTCTACTGGGCACGTCCGGCATACTTAACAAAGTAAAATATTCGCTCGTTTGTGTATCCCCTTTTTTTAAAAAAATAGCCCAATTTTTTTGGACACATGTTTTATTGTAAATGCAAAGTATTTATTATTCGGATTATTCAGAGTGATGTTCTTATATTGGATGTTATATTCTCACGATTTCCGTCAGTATAACATAGTATATTCTTCAGCTGCGTCTCGTCGAAGTCGGGAGTGTGTAGGTCAAACTCGGAAACCTGTACGGAATTTCGAACATAACCCTTTGCTTTATTAATTGAGAGAGATTACCCTCATTCAACCATCCATAACCAGGTAGACGTGTAAAGAAATGTAGACAGTTGGAGGTTACATCCCCCAGAACTACGTTGTGATAATAATATCTAAGATGAGAACAGTAGTCAGAATGATCTAAATAATTCAACTTATCAATCGTCATCTAAAGACAAATTCCGAAACATGACATGAAAAGTGTATTATTGTTTTATTTGTCAGTCATTTTCTACCTTTACGAATCTCGATCGTTGGAAAATATATTGTAATATCATGAAATTAAACATCGATTACATTGTGTTCAATACGGCTTCTATTTAAACACTTTGAAGTAAGTTTTGGAATTTAAAAAAAAGAACATTTTATTTATTGTTTGTCGTTGTCCGTAAATATAGTTGTCCTGAAATGGAATCCCTGTTTTATTCACAGATTTTGAGGATGACTGTTTCTTGACACTGTTTATTTTTATTCCATTTGAGAGAGCTGAATATTGCTGAGCAATATGTTGCCTCCATCATAAATAGATTATCTGTCTAATTGTTGCATAATAAAATATATATAGGATGAGAGAGGGAGAGAGTGGAATTAAAATACTGCGGATAACGTCACAGCGAAATTTGATGGATGGACAGCACCCGCTTGTAACGTAGAAACTAGCTTGAGACTAAGTCAGAATGAAGGGACTCGGACGAAGCACTCATCAATTGAGCGTGGTGAAAATAAATACAAGAATCAACTTGCCATGTTGGGTGAAAAGTAAATCCCTTTATTTATTATCATCCTTATTGTGAGTTGTTAATTTATTTTTATAATGTTTTTTAGTATATATCCTAATAACACAAAGTAAATGTTTCGTTCTGAGATTTAGTTATGCTTAAAACATATTTTTATTGTTCTAATTAGTTGGAAGTTTAATTAACTGAATCATAAACTTATCTCATTCTAAGTTAGATGTAGATTTATCTCGCATTCTATAGTTGTTCAACTTATATATTATACCTTAACATCATTGTGAATATTAAGAGTCAGGGAAACTCCCTCTCTTCCCGGCTCATAAACATAATGTGTTCAGACACCGTCAGTAAATAGATAACACCTTCGCATCGCGTCTTTGTATTATTTGTATCATTACAAATCTACTATCAGACTTTGTATAGCGTACTGCTGTTATATTTGTGCTGGTGGATATCTGCCAATTTGAGGGTGTTTGAAAACATTCAGAAGCGTGTCTGTAGTTTGGTTGACACTAACTTTTCTTCTCCCTATTCGATAAGATTTATCATCGCATGTGTTATTTAGAATTTCCTGATTTATTCCCTGTATCTTTAATTCCAGCTCGTTTGACTCGTCAATCTAATGGTTTTCATCAATTCGCTGTTTCGATACCTTGTTGTAACGACTCATTTTACAGTATTCTTTCTAAACACTGCGGGCCCATGAAACTCTCTTACTTCTGGCTGTTTTCTTTTCAACCAGGGTGTTTTACCCCGCCTAATAAACCGGTATTGTCCGCGCCGACGGGTCTGGATTCACGCCGGTCTATCGGTTGTCCGTCCTGTGAAGTTCTGGGAGGTGCACCCTCCCACGCTTTGCCTTCTCACCCTTTGAGAGGGGGTTAGTTTATTGCTAATCGCCAGAGGCGCCCCTACCGGGGAATGCCGACGGGGCTGCCCAGGCAATTTTTAATCGTCCGTGTGCTCACCTTCTCGGGCGCTGGCTTTTCAAATCCCACTTTCCCGACCTTGTGTCACATCTTACCTTGTGGTAGGAAGATAAATAGAATCAATAGTCAACTCATGTCTTCACGTGTATCATCCTTCATACTTTTTATGTCCTTCTATTAAGTAGACTCATGCGTTGCCGGAGCATGTCAATGAAGAAAACATTGGTAATAACAATATAATAAGTCACTTTATATCAATGAGTGGTTTATTATTGTTAATTATAAAAAAAGATATACATAAAGATAGTTCATACTTAATCAATTTCAGAATGAAATCAAAGCGGAACACACATTCGTAGGTTTGTAGCGTCTATTATTTAGATTATTCGGACTAACTTTCTCATATTGGATGTTGTACTCACAACGTTTAGGTCGATGTAACCTCTGGCCCTTTTAAGATGTGTATTGACAAATTCGGTAATCTTTCTGTCGAACTCGGAAAGATGTATAGAATTTCGAAGGGGGCGTTTTATTAAATAAACAGGAGTTACTTGTTATCGTTTCATAACTCATGACCGGGTAAACATCTTAAGTTATATTTAATTGTATCATTCGAACTGACGATTGAACCTAAAAAAACCCAGAGACTGTCACTTAGAACTAAAGAACAACTTATCTATGTATTTGTCAAGATGTGAACCCTTTCTTGTTTTAGATATGTTGTCTTACGGCTTATTACAACGTATTACACACACATATATATATATATATATATATATATATATATATATATATATATATATATATATATATATATATATAAGGGTGTGCTAATCTATTATCCAAAATTAATTATTCAACATCAAATGATATACTATTTCTTACTAGGAAGACATTGTTTCCAAACATATGTGGTGCTTCTTTGAGACGTCTTACTGTCTAGTGTTCTTCTTAATATATCATTTTTACCATCGTCTCATAAGGTATATGTTTTTTTATAATTTTTATTTCATATGTGATTAGCCATAACCGACATTTCTAATATATCCATGTATTACAACTTCAGATGTCTTTTTAGCCTTACTATTTGTGGGCGGCATGTTTAACTTTTGTATATGTTTACACGCTGACATTAAATTACATACACTCCGTTCTTGGTCACGTGTATTTTTCTGTAGGAGGGTTTACGCGAAGAAGATAATTTCAAAGAATGTGGTCGCTACTGAATAGACCCTTAATGTGATACAGATTACAAATTCTCTTCGTATATGTTAGACATCAAGTACTACGAATAATACAAAAAGGCAAATTATCAATCTCCATCTAAAGATTTTGAAACAATATGCATAGTCGGTGTGGGCCAATGGGTCACAGGTACGTATAGTATCGTTTAAAATAAATTCTCAAGCTCTACACACCTATGTATAGACGTTATTATAGATTGCTATCTTACGAGAACAGGTGGAAGACAGCGACAGATAAATAATCTAAGTCTTTCAGCATTATATTTTAATGAAACACATCTGCCATGAAGACAGATACGTTTATTATGAGACCATCAGATGCTGACATTGAGGAGGGCGCTTAACGAATAATATATTCATGCAAGGAATCTCCAGTTATAATCAGAACATTATTAAGCCGTCCGTGTACTATAGAGTCGTTATTATACCTGTCAGGCATGGTCGTCCCCATGTTGTTGATAGGTAAAATTTACAGGTCTCACTATCAAAGCTATTAGAATTTCGGTTGTCTACCTAAAAATATCAGTAAACAAGAATAAATTCCGAATATATGAACGTTTCACGATCCAATTTACATATATATATATATATATATATATATATATATATATATATATATATATATAGATATATATATATATATATATATATATATATTTATTTACTCCTCTGCAGGAGTTAGGCACATGGTCAGTTTTATCTTACTCCCACAAGTAAGATGTGACCACAGCTTTGGTCGAGTAAGTGGGGTTTGAAAAGCCAGCGCCCGAGAAAGTGAGCACTCTGGCCATTAAAAATTGCCTGGGCAGCCCCGTCGGCATTCCCCGGTAGGGGCGCCTCAAACAGTAAGCAATAAACTTACTCCTCCCCAAAAAGGGGAGGCGAAGCCTGGGAGGGTGGACCACTTAGAACTGCACAGGACAAACCCACAGACAGGTGGAATCAGACCCCGAAGGACAAGACGACATCCGTCTATAGAGTGCAGTATCCATCGGAACAGATACTACACTTACTTCCTAGCGTGCCATGTATTTATTTATTATCAATATGTTTATCGCAAGTTAACCTCCGACCTTCTACAGCTCCGTTTTGTAGAATTAGATGATGTTTATATCGAAGTCTGGAATGTGTACAGAATTTTGAACGGAACCATTTGTTTAAATTTAAGGTGGAAGCCGGCTCTCGTTCCGTATATATATATATATATATTTATATATATATATATATATATATATATATATATATATATGTATCGACTTAAGACTTCAACTCCGTTATGTCAGAGAGAACGAAAGCAATTTTTCACCATAGATTAAATAAATTGTTCGTTCTGAATTCCATACAGTTCGAGTACGACATACTTATTACCGATTCCTCGCGTCCTATTTCCCCTTTTTGTTGTTCTCTGCACGTGAACTTTTCTTTCAATCGCATTCTGTGTATAAATTTGAAAACTTTTCCGTTTTGAAATAAAGTTTACTAACCGAACGAAAATTGTCGTATATTGACGGCCGAAATATCTCGGTAGAACTTTACAACATGAGTTTTTGAGTTTATTTTTGTTAGTTGTTGAATTGCTTATTCTTTATTCCATTTTAATGTTTACATATGTATATATGTATATATTTATTGAAAACATAATATATAATAGTACAGGGTCGGGCAGCTAAATTGGTACTTTTTTATTTTTTACAAAATTCATAATTTAAAGGATTAAATATGGAAAGATATCATTTTAACATTTATTTATTTAATTATTACAGTCTATTGAACAAAATTATTCAATATGAGCACCCTTTGCATCAATTATTTTGGAGATTCTTTAACGAAACCGTGAACAGCTCCTCTTTATTTTATTGGGATCGAGATTGTGAAATGCTCGTTGAATGGCTGTCTTCAATGAGTTTGTATATGGGTGTTGATTGACATTAGTCTGTCCCTCCACGACGCCGAATAGATAATAGTCGCAAACATTTAGATCTGGAGAGCTGCTGGGCCAAATATCCTTTGGAACAAACAAGGGAAGATCTCCTTCATGAAATCTTGGACTTTCTTTGATCCATGTCCTGGTGTCGAGTCTTGGATGAGCATGACTTTCATAGGGTCGTAGTTTCTACGGATCCAAGGCAATAAAACATTATTAAGAATGTTCAAATACTCCGCTGTGTTGATTTTAAGACCCGCTTCGATGAAATGAGGAGGCATCACCTTTCCATCACTTGCCACGGCTGCAAAAATCATCACAGAAGCAGGAGTTTTGCTCTGCATCACAGGAGGAACTTCTGAAAGGTCACAGGCAATAACTTGATTGTTCTGGCGATTTGGAACCTCATCCACGATGAACTTTTTCTCATCAACAAAAATGCGCACATGTCCTCCTTTGTGTTTCAGATGGTTGATAAGCTTGGGGCATCTTTCAACTCTGATAGCTTTTGAACAGGCAGTGAGGAGATTACGGCGTCTCCTAACGTAGGACTTCATCCCAAGATCTTCATTGATTGCTCTGCTGATAGTTCTGCGACTCACATTGCGCTTTTTTGCCAGTTTCGACATCGACTGACTTGGGTCTGCCTTTATCGACCTTTTTAGTCCCACCAGGTAAGTTTTTGTGCACTTTCGATCACTACGAGTACTGTGCTGACTTCTCTCACCTTACACTCGGCATCGAAATTAGCCACAACCCGATAGACAGTCGTTTTTGCATAGCCAGTGCTCTTAACAATGTCCGAAGGAGAACTCCTGGCGCGTCTCATTTCGCATATAGTTATTCTTCGTGCTAATTCCGCCATATTAAAACAAATTTGAGTAAATATAATTAAGCTATCTTGCAATAAAGTGTTTAAGGATCCTTAGTAAATAAAAACCGTAATCATATGCTCAAAAATAAAAAAGATATTAGCATTTTAAATTAGTTCCAATTTATCTGCCCGACCCTGTATATCTGAAAGGCTCAATATGATAACATAATTGAAATAAGACCAACCGTAATTGGCGACACGTCTTTTTGTCTGTAAATAAATCCATCACAATACAAGTGAACATTGTTAAAACATAATCTAATATAAAATTAAGACAAGCATATAAATCGAATAAACCTATTATTACTTATGTGTGACGTTTTTTAATCCTAGAAACTGTCCTAAGATAGCAGAGGTTTTTAGCGTCTGATTTCCAAATAGCGCAATATTCACGTCGAAGTAAGGTTGCGTAGAGCCTAAAACTATGATTCGGGGGTGTTTAAGCATTTCAACATATTCGCTGTTTGAATTTCTGTCGAGTGTTCCTAATAGGAATAGAACATGTGAATGCTTAACTTTGCTTGAATATATTCGGAAAGTCTTACTATAATTGAACAGTACTATTAATAAGGTTAGGAAAAATGCATGTATTAAACATGAACACAGTGTTTATATAATTTCACAAATCCATTCTGAAATGCCTTTTCTGTAAGACTCATCATCAAATCAATACCAAACAAGAACGTCCAAATGGTTTATGGTCGGAGAATACCCATTTTACATGGCAGCATCCAATGAAATCGACTTGCATCTTAACATTCATACTGGCGTTCTGAAAATAAAAATAAGAATACAATATCATGAATGAATGCACATCATGATAATAACATTGCATAATTCTTCAATAAATCTACTCGATTTTAACTATTCTTCTGTCATGTAATCCTTTTTTTTTACTTTTAAAGAGTTAAATAAGATATCCTCGTTTTAAGATATTCTGTATCCGGGCGCTCTTGTCTTCATATTGGAAATAAATATCTCTATAATATTTGTTTATATATACAGGCATGGTTATAAAATAATTGAATCAAATATATAAGGCAAACAAAGCCAGAATATCAGCAGTGTCGGGTTTAGTGAATAAAGTAAAGTGTTTTCTTAATTGTATGTATACAAAACGTTTGTACATATTTAACACATAATGTTTTATCCCTGCCTTTGTATTTATATGCAGATATAATAAAAATGAATAGAAAATAAGTCGTTTCCCAATGCAAATAAAGCTGTCAATAATATCCACATAAGATCCAATGAAATAGTAATATTGTTTGACATAGACAACGTGTGTAGGATATATAATATAAATGATATAATCTTTCGATATATTCTATAACTGCTTATTATGCCAATGAATGTTTGCCAATAAAGTAAGCACTCTATCCTTTTTCACAAATACTTTAATGTTGCTTGACTGCATGTAATAACCACATGCACGCATATGTAACATAAGAATATCTGATAATAATAACACCTCTGGCACATTGTAATAGAAAACTAAACTTATTAAGTGAAACAAATTACGTTATTTTACATTAACCTCTTCAGCACGTAAACATAGTGATCCCGAAGAAAGTGTGGATGTTGGCGTTATTTTCACTACAAGATACAATCATACTTGAGCATACAGTATAAATGTTTATTACATATGATATATTTCGGTTTAGCTTGCAAAATGTATCGCGATTAAATAAATAACGATCCTTGAAAAGGTGTTTAATGTGTCATTTAACAACACAGACTCGTCTTTTACCATGACAAATTAAAGAATAGGGTATCATACGACTCGCTAGCAAAACGTAGTGGTTGTAGATTTCATATATTCACCTGGTATATTTTTACAAACTGCTTTGTATCCTCAATATTTCTTGAAGATGTCTCGCATCATTTAGTACATGAACATTCCTGTAAAGCCACTGGTTATCCGACTGAGATCATGACCATATCTAAATATGTAATTATTTGGAAAAACTGTGCTTAATGTAGCGAAACCCTCTTCAATTGACTTTGCAAATCATGTAGGATTTCAGCATAACATGCTTCGACGAAGTTAAAATAGCGTAAAATCCTACAATCTGCAATCAATTATTTTTTCTGATGACCACGATACTCGGGTAACACCACTTTTCGACTAAAGTGAATTCCAAATGTTGAAACTCGTGTATTAGAGTTTAGAAAGAAATAATATAGGAAAACTAGTGAGATTGAAAAAAAATATTCCAAATAGACATAGTAAAAAGTAATTTAGCAATCGCTACATCGAGCTTGAAAATCACGTTCTTATTCTATTAATATAAATGACAGACGATTCCCATAATTTGTATAGAAATATTTGCGAATTATATCCACCAAATATGGTTCTCAAACATTATATGTTTCGTCACCTCAAATATGTTGGTAAGATAATAAAATTGAAATATTAGTCTTAAATAAACTCACAAAATACCAGTGTTAGCAAAAAATAGATTTACGTTCCTTGGATTATTTAATTATACTTAACACTCTTCCAATGTGTATGAACAGAATAGACTCGCGTAATGCATTATTCGAAATCAGGGTTTGCTTTCTATATTTTGTTGACTGCCAGTTTTGTCGAGGTGTTGAACTTACCTGTACGTTTTGGAAGGGTTAGCATGACCCTAATTTAATTAAGTTCAGATGTATTCTTTACGGATCGCAATTCTCGCTAACAGAAAGTTATCCAACTATAGCGGCTTCATGGGTTTTCTTGGGGAGAAGAACAGTATGGACACAACCTTGGATATGGTAACACCAGCCTATTATTTGTTCCATGCTTAAATATTACGGAAGGACACTTGTAACATAACGCGGACATGATTCTTTATTTCTTTTTGTATCTGCCAGTATTTCTTTCTAACTCAGGAACTTTCAGGGGACACATATTCCATTACGACAGCCAAATAGATATGAGAACCGACACGAACTTTATGAGCATAGTTGCCCTTACGGAGGAGACGAAATGTAAGACAGACTAAGAACTGATGTCCGGCATTGAATGAACGTGTCTTACTCTTTTGCTTAACTATACTTATTTGCCGCATACAAACATGATCAATATAGTTGTAAACATTGACTAAATTAGACGTGTTTACTACACCCTTCTCTATATTTATTTACCAAGTGTGTATTATGTGTTTTTCATAGCAATTTATGTGTATTTAAATTACATGTAGTTTATGTTAACGTAGCCTATTTCTTTCTTAATTACGTATTTTATTTCGCCATTGTCTTTATGTGTCAGATTGTATGATGCCCCTCTGACGTTGTTATTATCACAACTTCACCATGGCAAATAAAGGTCAGTATATATGGTAGTGCAATCACCCCTGTATTATTACAGTCCATTAACATTGTTATTTCTCGTTGTTTTACATGCATTGTAAGTTCTTAGGAAAACAGATATATGATATTACGACCGCGTGTTAAGAAAGAAACTATAACACGTGGTCGTTCTTAATAACGTATAACAATATGACACATTTTGAATGTATACCAGTGACCTGTGACTAATTATCAATAAATACGCTATGTAACTGTAACTCATTCCCTATATTTCCGCTATTATGAAGGATCTAATCATAATAAAATTAGTTGTTATTATTTAATTTGCTTTTTCCTTGACCGATGTAATGTCATAAATATAATGCGATGTTTATAATGTGATCTAATAACACATATTTCCGTGTTTTAAGAATAAGTTTGCTTATCGTGACAATATAATGCGCCTATATTTTAACTATGGTGTCACTGCCTTTAACTTTATAATGACAAAATATGGTGTCGCCTGTGTGTGTTAGAGTATATGTATGGTTCAGGTTGGCTTGTTTGATGTTAATAATGGGTACATTTTGGTGTGATAAGATGTATAATAATGTTAAGTCAGGTAAAACGTTCAACATGATCTTCTGGAAAGTTGTTTAAAGTAATCAATTAGAATTTTTAATTAAGGCAAGTTTTACCGGAAAATCTCAATACTATTCGACATATAAATTTCACATGCAGGTTATCATACTTTCTTGCTTAATACTGTGTATACTTTACATATACATGCATTATTTGGTTGGTAGGAGAAATGATGAATAAAGTGCAAATGATGGAACAAATGGAAACGTAATCCAATGATGTAAATAATTAATATTGAAAGAGAGAGAGAGGGACGATAGATAAGAATATAGATAAAAACAGTTTTAAATAGTAAACTATCTGTTGCTAGTCTTAACAATATGAGTATCGACTAATGGCAAGATTAAGAAAATATACTCCACATCACAATAAAGACCATCGCACATTTACTTAAGTACATATATATATATATATATATATATGCGTTCGAGCCCAAGCAACCATTTGCAACTGTCACTCCTACACTGATGAGCGTTAGAGAGCCCGAAACGACGTTGTATGTAAGTGAAACTTCATTTTTTTTTAATATTCCAGTTAAACCCACTTTAAAGATGTAATAGTCTTAACAGTAGAGCCCTGTTTGACATTAAAACAGGTCTCATCAGTTCAGCCGTGTGGTCCTGAGCGTTTTACTCGTGAGTTTTGACTGAATTTATGAACTGCGTTCGAGTTCATGCGACCGCCTGCAACCGCCTGCAACCGCCTTTATCACACTGATGAGGGTAAGGAGTCCGACATATCATCTGTAGGTGTAACAAACTTTAGTATTTAAAAAATATGTATTATATATATATATATATATATATATATATATATATATATATATATACTATGAAATACTAAGAGCACTCCTGTTTTTATTGCTTGTAAAAATAAAAACAAACCTACGTAACTAATTATTTAAGCGATAATAAAGTGTACGTATTTCGAGCAAGGCGTAATGAGGTGATAGTAAAACGTCAGACAAAAAAAAATAACATCTAGGTGGCGATTCTTGTCCAGGTTAGCCAGGCTGATAACGGCTGATAGCTAGAAACATGTGTCCATGGATTACTTTTATGTACATAACTATTAATGTATATATATATATATATATATATATATATATATATATATATAAATATGTATATATATGATTAAAAATAATACCACGTCCGATTGAGAGTGACTTGATGAAATATTATGCATATGGTTTACCGCTTAGAAAGCGGAAATACTAAAAACAACGCTCTTTCTATCTCTTGTATAAACAATTACACAGCTACCTAACTATATATTAAGGCGACAATGAATGTTATATATTACGGACAAGGCCTGATACTAAAACGTCCGACTACGGACAATAACATCGGGGGTTCGATGTTTGCACATGTTAGCTATGCCGATGGACGCTGATAGCCCGAAATACGCGTATTCATGTATGTAAAAACTAATCAATTCATATAAGATAACAATTATGAAACGTCCGATTAAGGTCGCTTTGATGTAACATTATGCATATTCTTTACCGCTCAGGAAGCGGGGAAATACTAGAAGCAACGTTGTTTCTATCGCCCATGAAAAAAAAACAATAGCAAAACTACGTTACTTATTATTTAGGCGATAAAAAATCGTACATATGTCGTCATGACCTGATGGTATAACGTCAGACTGCATACAATAACATCGAGCTGTTGTCGATATTTGCCATGAAACACGTGTACATGGATTACTTTTATGTACGTAAATGTTAATTATAAATAAATATATATATATATATATATATATAGAGAGAGAGAGAGAGAGACAGAGAGACAGAGAGAAAGAGAGAGACATACATACACATATACAGACAGACAGACAGGCAGACAGCAAGAAAAAGAGAGAGAGGTTGACTTCCATTATGTCACGTGAAAGAGTGCAAGTAAAATACGTGTGTTCATGTAAGTCGCAGACGAAACTATTTCAATGGGCGAATCAGTTAAAGTGATGAGGGAAAGGATAAAGGCAAATAGCAAGTAAGAAAGTAAGTCAGACATACATCGCCACCTGATATGAATTCAGAAAGAAATCCGACATTCTATAGCGGTGGGTCTTTTTTTTTCTTGAAGTCGCACGAAGTTTTAATAACAACAAGTATATAAAAAAGTAGATAAATGACGTAATTCTATGATTTAATATAGATATTCTACTAATATATCTTGAGATTTAGCGAGTTGTAAGACTTGCAGAACCTTCGTTCATTCGGTCATTTTTGACAGAGTGTGTATACTAGTATATTTAATAATAGGTATAGCAAATACTGATCACATGAGCCACTAATGGTTTAGTAGATATCAGAAAAAAATATACATTTGTACACGAAATATTCAGTATTAAAAAGTAACTCTCTTCAACAAGCATCGCAGAACATATATTTGCTGCCAGGTCGTGTATATTAAAGAGTAAAAAAATACGATGTTCAATATATGTGACAAAATAAACTGCTTTTAATTAGTGTGTACACTTTTTTAATTAGCGTACGGTGCCTTTTTAATCTGTGTTATTTAAATAAAAAGAGGAATTATAATTGTCATTAAGTACGTCACTTGGATCAACGGATCATTACAAACACGTGAACTGGAATGTGTTCTGTCATAATTTCACATATGTCAATCTATTGGATATGTTAGATAGATTTTCTGAAGACAACAAAATCGATGTTTTGTTTTGTGTGATTTTTTGTATTATTTTATATCCAATAAAACATTACACAGTTATAGTAATTAAAATCTTCAGAATAACAATAGTAATATCAGCGTTTAGACTGGTAGCATGAGGACACGGGCGTTCTCATTAATTTATAAGCGACGCCGTAGGTGCATGTCAGTATTTAATATAACATTAAATACAATGTTAGATTCTGTAATAATAGTAAATGACTATACCAATTTTGACATAATTTTGAAATGATTACTTTAGATCTGAACTTCTTTTGGTGTAATTCCCGTATCCAGCAATTCATCCGGACGGCGGATAATCAAGTAAACAGCTGATGTGTTATTGTGTTTCTTGGACTCGCTAAATATGATTCTTGATTCTGTCATTCTTTTCTGTCTTTTTATTGCAGACATATACTTCTTTTTTCTTGTAGCAGTAATATATAAAGACCTAAGGGAAAAACAACAGCTCTATTATTTGCTGTAGCTTAAATATTATTTTCTTCCTATTTTACCAGTAACTGAATAGATGATTGCAAACGCCGGAAAATCTATCCCTTCACTTGAATGTTCGATGCAAACAATAGAAATTCCACTGGTCTTATTCCCAATCCCCCAACTTCCTGTATATTTCACATTCATCTTTAACTTAACCGCTAATGCAAAAGTGTTTTGTTAATATTAATCTGCTCGAAAGATTTCGCTTTTAGCCTTATTTTAACATACCAAGGTAGAAATGCATCATGATTAATTTGATTTATTATTACTATTTAATCGAATAATATATACATTGTTTATTTAGATTTCATCTCATATGATTAATTATGTGTTTATGTATACAATTGTATTTGTATTACTAAATTCTTTTACATGTTTTCTTATATATAAATGTATTAAAATAATGCAGTGTACATAAGTAATAATAAGGTGTTTGATGCAAAGATGTAAATTCCACTGACCTTGTTCCCATCGCCCAACTTCCTGTATGTTTTACATTTATCTTATTTGAATTATTCGGAATAGTTATCCTCTTGAATAGTATTCCTACAATGTCCGACCGATGTAACCTTATTTTATATTAATTAATTTTCGAGTGTAACCTATTTTTTAAAGGTGACTATGTTCTTATTTTTTAATGTAACGTGTTATAAGAAGTACTATTATAAATATAAATCTGTATTCAAAAAGAAGTACGAGTCATCATAATTGTATTACATTTAATGGTTTTTATTTGGTTAATTTTTTACTCGTTGGAAATAAATTAAATTCTGAAACGATTAGATAGTGAAACGTATGACTCACAAGCGCTGTTGTGTAGCTCCGTTACTATACATGTATTTCTATACTCCTTCTCCTCCTCCTCCCCTCCTCCTCCTCTTCCCCTCTACTACTGCTGCTACCACTACTGCTGCTGTGATATGATTCCTGAGTCAAAGGAGAGTCTGATACACTTGATTGCACAATCAGTACAGTTCGGTATATGATAACATCACACCTGGTGTATTTAACGTTCACCCACTGTTGGGCTGAGAATTTCTCATACTGGAATCAGAGTCGACACAACAATTAAAAACGAAGAAACTCAATTTTGTAGGAGTTCACTTTTATTAAGGCTGTTGTTATTACCTGTATATTTGCTGGCGACGAGAAAAAGACGATGACAGGTGCAAACACCGGGCTTTTATTGCCCCTTTCCCAGTTCACTAGTGATTCTATAGTCATTATCTTAGCTCTCCTATCTCTCTCCCGTTTCCATAGTGCAACTGCCTACTTTACATGATTTACTCAATTTTGACGTCATTTTTGTCTCGCTATCGTTTTCGAAAGAAGAATGGCTGCATGGGTTACATGCCTGGACAATTGTCAACCTCTACTATCTGCCTACTTTTACAACAAACTTTCTGCGAACGTAATTCTAAACTAAGTACCAGTTGATGTACACGCGATATTTAGCGCTACCCAACTCAACTCACTTATTGAGCTAAGTTGAATAAATACTGAAACAACAATTATATACAACCTTCTTTAACCCGACAGTGGTTTGGTTGATGTCGGTCTGAAGTATGGTTATGTTCATCCTTAGAGGTCCACCCTCCAAGGCTTTACCTTGTCCCTGAGAAGAGATTAGGTGATTCCTAATTACTTGAAGCGCTCACACACAACGGGGCTGCTAAGGTATTTTTGTAGGCCAGAATGCGCTTTTCCTAATGCGCTGGCTTCTGAAAACCACATCTGACCTTTTGTCTAACTTTCTGGGAAGTAGATGAATGATGTGTTGTCATTCTGTTGCTTACTTTTCGTCAGCAGACATTTCATGTTTACACTTTCACAAAAGACACGGTTACTATTTCATTTAATTACCTCGGCGGCCATTTTGATCGTTCAAGTAATGAGGAAAGAGACACATATTTAGAATCAATTCAATATAGCGCGCAATTGCTGTGGACAATTAAGTTAGTAAACGTTGGATTTGTGGGCTTTCTCTTCTGACAGAAATGGTGATTTAAACTCAAATATTCTTTTAGATTCTCCTACTCATTCTCCCGACCCTTAATTATTTGCCTACACACACCCCCAAACACACACTGCACACGCGATCGAGTGTCGGACAAAGCGATTTACGTTTTTACGGGTTCTTTTAGAATGTATATATTAGCAGAAAAAACGAAAGATGACCGACGACGGGAAAGTTAGTCGTGTTTTTTTCATTAAATCACATACACAATTTTAGCCAGATTTTTGTTAGTTCTACTACAACTACTTGGTCTACTACTTGGTCTACTACTACTACTACTACTACTACTACTACTAAACTTTATGATTATACTACTATTACTACTACTAATAATGATAATAATATCCAATAAATAACCACCTATCTAAGAAAACGCACGTGGTACTACTGGAATCGACTAGTACCACACACAATTACTGTGAAGTACCGAAGATGATGACAGGACCAAGAGGAAGAGCACACACAAGACATCCACTCACGGGTTTTGTTAAGAGAACTTATCGTCGCTTAAGTCCCAGAGAAAAATAATGTGTTTTTGTCAGCGAGTAATCAATAGTAAATGGCTGTTGCAATCATGCAAAATAGTTTACACCATTTATAGAAAGAGGCGGAGATTACTAAAAATTTACGGAGACTTGTTGTTACCCAGACTCTAGAGAATACTTCCGGCAATCACTAAGACTAATTTTTGTGAATTATCCGTGATTAAATGATAATGATAATAATTATAATAATAATGATAATAATAATGATAATAATAATAAAAATAATTCAATGTACAGGGTGTAAACAATCGAGGAAGGAGAACACCATAAATACCTGCACTGGACATGAACGAAGAGTACTGTGATATTTGCTTCTAAAATTCCTAACAAAACAACATGGCATTATCAGGGAAACATAACTGATGAACTAATGGCGCGAGAAGAACAGGTGACTTAATAATAATACTAATGATAATAAGAAGAAACTAAAAAGTTGTGTAATAAGTATTATTGTAGGAGCACTACGAACAATCCTTAAACCTGTTAAAAGATTATGAGGAATTTGAATATAAGTGAGGAGTTACACTATACGATGAACATCATTGATGACAATATATCCGTAACACTCACCTCTTAACTTAATAACTTATTGTAGAATTCAAAGAGCCGGTATGTGCGTGTTTTTGATTAAACTGTTTAATGCCGCAAAGCCAACGCTTCTTTCCTTCAATAACTACAAGACACCTCTCCAACCACCGATTTTCATGGAAAATCACACCCTACTTGAGAGTTCAACATTCAACCTCATCAGCCTAACTTTCACAGGTAACATGAATTGGAACAATTACATTGAAGACATTGACAAGGCTGCAGCAAAGAAGGTGGGCTTCCTCTAACGTGCTAGTAAGCTCCTCAAACTTGACATTATTCTGTATCTCTACAAAGCCACCATCCGCCCATTCATGGGGTATTGTTGACACATCTGATCTGGTGCATCATCCACTAGTCTCTCTCTCTCTTAGACAGGGTCACAAATAAATTGTCAACTTGATAGGTCCATCACTATCCACCAAGCTCCAGTCCCTGTCATATCGCCGCAATGTTGCTTCCTTGTCCCTTTTTTAAAAATTCATGGGAACGTGTTTCTGGCCGTTATCAGCATGACTCACCTAGCCAGGGATCGAAGCCTCGATGTAAATGTCGATAGTCTAGTGTTTTACCATCATACATTTGCATCGAAAGTTCGATCCCTAATCAGAGTAGAAATGCTAATGGTGGCTGATAACCAGAAACATGTACGTGAAAATGAATTTATAAAAAAGTAATTAGTTATATATATATATATATATACATATATATATATATATATATATATATATATATATATATATATACATATATATATATATATATATATATATATATATATATATATATATATATATATAAATATATATATATATATATATATGGGAAAATGAAAAAGGAAAACCAAAAAAATGGATGTTTTTTATGTGTACATATATATATATATATATATATATATATATATAGCCATATATATAAAAATAAGTTAAGAGATACGCGAGTAGATGATAAAAGCATGTTATCCATATTTATAACAATAATATGAAAGGGGTAGATTGCAACTAAGCATAGGTCGATAACATGCCTACTTACATAACTTTCATCTTTTTTCTTTCTCATTTCATTGAAATACTTTATCTGTTGTGTACTTTATTGAAGCTTGCTCTGTCTTCTTCTTTTGTATTTCTTGTTTTCCGTATTAATATTGTGTTTAGATATATAGGAGATACGGCATGAGACAGTGTAACATATTCTTTTTGGGGATTCGCCATTTATTAATTTCTCATTTATTTCTCGTTAATATTATTTTCCTCATATTCTCTTACTTAAACTTCTTTCTGCCCTTCGTTATTTACTTTTTAACAGTATAACCATCTTGCCTCTTTCATATTTTCCTTTCCTCGTGAGATTGTATACATGCGTGTGATAGCGTTAGCATCGGCCAATTGCACACCTTGCTAACTGCAAAAAAACTATGTATCTTATCATTATGAAAGTTAACCGATGATTTACAAAAGCATCAGATTAATGAATCAAATTCGAAAAAAATCGGAAGTTAAAATTCCGTCAAAACTTTATAAAAGATACGCTGTCTCATTGGGTATAAGATTAGTAGCGAATCTCTACGATGAATATAATCGGAGTTATCGCCAAAAGTGTTATTTTCATATATTTCGTTACTTTTATCTTGATCTGTAGCCTATCTATCCCAAAATAAGTCAAGATTAAGTTATACGATGACCGGTAGGTTAACCAATTTTGGCAATGATTAATATAGCGATGTAAACCCTAGCTGTACACAACAAACAACCAACCAAACAAACAAACAAACAACCTCGGATGAAAACATAACTACAACCTTTGTGGAACAAATTATTTAAGTAGATAACTTGTGATATATATATATATATATATATATATATATATATGTATATATGTATATATATATATATATATATTCGAATAACACCAACGATACACTTTACATTCTTAAATAATAGACGCACCTGTATAATTTATTTATGCACATATTAAGTATTTTCATGAATGTTATTTATTTACGTCAAATAACTTATTTACTCATCAGTAAAAGCACCTTTTCTTTTTGAGAAATTACATCAATTAATTTTCTGTCAGTCTTTTTCTTTAACTTTTTGTCATTCCGATATTCCGAATAAAATATAGATTGTTTAGTCTGTCGTTTGCTATTTATTTTAAGAAGAACAACTACTTAAAATATGTGTGCAGGTCAATACATTAATAGTATACTATTATTTCGGTGGAAATTAAACACCTATTTATTGTATCGTAGATTAGGTGTTAAGTATATAAAATATTTATTTATTTACTACTAACCGATAACCTAAGTTTCGGGGAAGTCAATGGGATGCCATATGTCTGTTTGTGATAATCTCATAAGACCATATACACTTTTTATTCGTGGCTGTTTAATTTTTTATATTAATTTTGGGGTTTGCATAAAAACGGAAAGTGAGAGCATGTTATATACATATATATTTTGGCTTTGTTAACAGCTTTACAATGTTTCCTAGGAAAATGCTGAAGTCTTCCTAAATAATACTTCTAAATAAACATCCGTTCGCGTCATGGGTTTACGTGAATTAGAAGTATAATGAAAACCCACGTTACTGACGTTGTGTATTCTTAGATATTTAAAATTGTGATATGCGTATGAAGATGTAGAGAGGAAAACGTACACTACTCCTTTCAATCTTTAATTTTCAAGATAATTTCTGGAAATTAAACTTGAGGAATATATTAAAACGCTAGGAGAAATCCATAAATAATCATGAGATAACAATTATCTAAATGGATGTACGAATTAAACTATTTCTGCTTTCATAGAGGCGTTTCACACACCATGATGAGCATGATTTTCAGAACGTTAAGGTTATACACTGAGTGTACAAGGGATACAGTGATAAACATTTTACTGATCTACGTGAATACAGAAACTCGAGAAATTATAACATTTTCAGCAATTATTTGTATCATCACCGAGTCCGGCACGAATCTCTGGGGGCAAGTGGTGCGGTATTTTACTTTCTTGCCCTCGGCTTGTACTAACGAAACAATAACATCACACTGACATTTTCTGCGCTAAATTACTGCACAGCGATAGTAAGGGAAGCAGTTGAAACAAAATAAAGTTTTGGCAGAATATATAATGCAAGGAATGGCAGGATAATAGAGATATTATGACGAAGCGCAGATTAGACCATCCGAAATATGATTGCAATATGAGTGACAGTAAAATAGTTATTATATAATAATGAGTGGAAAATTGGTTTATGGAATGGTGGATTACATTAACAACATACGAGTAGAAATAAAGAAACAAAAATATAATGAAAGCTGAACCATCTGTAGCCATTTGTATCTACTGTTCCACAAACAAACGTTTTAATTTTGTATGACATAATCATTTAACTTTTACTTCATTGTAGTAATAAGTAGTAACACTACACACCTAAATATGATTTGTTTAAGTCTTCAAAAACCCATACTAGAATTGCACACATGGATCAATTACATGACGGTTATTATCGTTAGTAAGCAATCAGTAATAAGTGAAGTTTACATTTGCAAACAATTGTGTTTAGTTTCGTTTAGCAAATTACATTACCACGGCAACATGAAGTGGCACTTTTATACGGGCATGATTTATTGAGACAACCTAGGTCGCAAGCTAATAGCAAGACGTTTGTTCATATTGCATTTCTACATATGTATCTTGATACGGTTGGTGTAACAAGGAGCGGTAGGGAATTCTAAATTTCAACAAGAACCGTCATAGTAAATATTCTTCTAGCATCTGGGAAACTCTACAGTAGATGAGTTGGGATATTTCTGCAAATCGTGTAGGCGAAAATTGCGGAAATATTTATTAATTCATGTATAATAATCACACAATTCATAAACATCGGAGATATCTGAATTTTTATGAACGGTAATTACCCCATGTTACGCTTTTCGCATGAACAGGAATATAGCCATATACAACACCTATCGCCTAGCAGATATGTTTCAACATTCCTAATGATCAGTTTATCAATAAAAAGGTAAATCTTGTACATACAAATATATAAACTTATACCCTTACCTGACATCATATAAATGTATACACTTACCTGGCAGTATATGAATTTATCCACTTCCCTGACATTATATACACGTATACACTTACCTGACACTATATAAACTTATACACTCACCTTACATTATATAAACTTATACACTTACCAAACATTATATAAACTTATACATTTACCTGACATTATAATAACTTATACACTTAGCTGACATTTTATAAACTTATAGACTTACCTGACATGATATGAACTTATACACTTACCTGATATAATATACACTTATAAACTTACCTGCCATTATATAAACGTATACACTTACCTGACATTATATGATCTACACGTACCTGTATTATATCAAGTTATACACTTACCTGTCATTATAGAATCTTATACACTTACCTGACATTATATACACTTATACACTTACCTGACATGATATATACTTATAAACGTACCTGACATTATATATAGTTATCAACTTACCTGACATTTTATATACTTATACACGTACCTGGCATTATATAAAAGTATACACTTACGTGCCATTATATAATATTATACACTTACCTGCCATTATATAAACATAAAGTCGTCATTTATTTACTCGTTATGTCTCTTGATATTAAAATAGACATTTGGGATTGGGTTATTTAAAAAACACGTTTTACTTGTTTTATTAGTAATGATGTAAAAACGGACTGTAAACGCAACCTATTAGTATCGTTCTCTCTATCTCGTTCTTAATATATATATATAAATATATATATATATATATATATATATATATATATATATACACATATATACATATCTCTCTCTCTCTCTCTCTCTCTCTATATATATATATATATATATATATATATATAAAATCGATGTTTATCCCTCTCTGTTGATTCAAATACTCTTTTCTATGTTTAATTTAACTTTCATCATTTAGAATAGTTAATGACTTTCTTTTCTTGAGCGTTCACTTATAAGTTATGAACCTGTGTCTGCTTACAACATACACATGTATGTAAATGTTATAGTAATAATAATAATAATAATAATAATAATAATAATAATAATAATAATAATAATAATAATAATAACAATAATTTTGATAATAATTATAATCATAATAATAATAATCATAATGATAATAATCATAATGATAATAATCATAATGATAATAATAATACTGTAGAATACCTAAACAACAATAATAACCGAAAGCAGATCATTGCAATGATATTGATCGACTACACGCTTACGACAAAATACCCGAACCTGTGGTAATTACATGCGTAAAGATGTACAAAATAATCGACAAAATAATGAAGCTCATAAAAAAATAAAAATAAATATGGAGACTGAAAATTACATCTAGAGGACTATTCTTGACAAAGATAGAAATACAAAGAGCAATATTACAAGAATATTCTAAACCGCCACTACTGTTTCTCATAGACATCATGCCACTCTCCAATATACTCAATAATTGCAACGTCGTATAAAGGTCCACAGACACTGACTAGAGATGACACTACCTAATATATATTGACGATCTTAAGAGCAAACCAGTTCTGGAATAGCTGATTAATACTACTACTCCGATTAGCCAGGACATTTAAAAGGGATTTGCAATGGAGAGTTGTGCACTATTAAAGATTGAAGGGGGAAAACTCACTACTTCGAACAGCATGGACATATTTTACTAATGGAAAAGATGGCACTTAGCGAATATAGTTAATAATTAAGAGTTATGATGTAATCACAAGAACTTAAATGAATACCCGGGAAGAACAAGAACATACTTAGAACATGAATTATATATTATTAACCAGATTATTAGAATAAATACTAGTTAACTATCTTTAGTAAGGTAGTCTGCATCTTTCCTCGACTAGACAAAGGGAAAACACATGCACCTGGATAACAAAACTGAAGAATGAAAAGCCATGCACAATGAGATACTTATGAAAAATTATACCTACCGACTATATAAATAATAGAGAAGGAAGAAAAGTGCCAGTACGTAAAGAAAGATTACTACGTTGTATTACATAAAGACACACTCGAAATATACGTAACCTAAAAACTGATCCGCACTGTAAACAATTACGAGAACAAGGAAACTGGAATCAAAAAGGCGATAAAGACATATGAGGATAGAAGTAGCCACAAAGACTGACCAGATAATAAACATATGGACACTCATCGACATAGCGACGAAAATTGCATATGAATAAAGAGTGAATTATATCAAATAAAAAATAATCAAAACACATGAATACAGTTAGTGGGCTAACAGACAAAATGGCAAATATCATGTGAATGCAGAAGACAGGATCAAAAGAATACAAAAATAGACACGATTACGCTGGAAAGGCTATACACTGGAAGTATGTGAACGGCTTCACTTTAAACATGCATACAAAGTAGAAACAATACTGGAAAATAAAATGCCCAACACCATCGGCAACATATATATACGACATACAAATTCATCCAAGCGAAGATAACGTACGTGACGATTGTTAATAAGTAAGAAACAAACCTGCTAAATCTTAGATTTTGCCGTTCAATCAGTACATGAGAGTCAAATTAAGAAACTACATAGAACTTGACAGAGAAATGAACGGAATATGGATAGCAGAGTACATCACTGTAATACCAATAATTTAAGGACCACTAGGATTATTTTTAGAAACCCCAGAAAAATAACTAGGAAAAACTCGAATACAACAGAAGATTAAGATCACACAACGCACGACAATAATAAACACAGACATAGATGCACACCTAATTAGCTACGGGTAAGTTGAAATATGAATAAAATAACCATATCTAAACAAAATTTACACAATCAAAAGTAACTGAAACTGCCAGGAATCCCCAAAATTAATCCAATTAAATATAACAAAATACACACACATATGTTGTGGAACTAGGCAGGAGGAATAGCACACACAATGGTCAGAAAGTATAAAAAAGGTTGGAAAAGACCAGTAAGGAGAGCTCAAACCACATCTCTACAAGAGGAGTGCGAAAATTACTGAAATCTTGGGGAACCTAATTGGTATCCAAATTCAAAACAAGAATAATCGTCGTAAGCTAGAAATCAATAGAAAACAACGGTTGCAATAACGTAAAATGATTTACAATACTTAGCGAAAGAGGCTGAGGATGATGTGAATCTAAGAAGACATCTCTAAACTCTGATTCCATGGAGAACTAGGACGTATTCTAAGTGAGACACTTGTGTAAAAATCCCTCGTTAGTATATAATAATAATAATAATAATAATAATAATAATAATAATAATAATAATAATAATAATAATAATAATAATAACAACAACAATAAATTAAGACTCGGCAAAGTAACTCATGTACTTCATTTGAATTTATGCAAATGAGAAGTGGTGTGAGTATAAGCCAGAAGTGGTACAGGAGAACGACAATGTCAAACTTATAATAAGATCCCTACACATTCCAAACTCGACTGAATCTTTCTTAATAAACAAGAGAACAAGCTTAAGCATTGATATAGCTTGCTGCGTCGCCACCAGAGTACAGTTACAAACCATTAACACA
The DNA here is from genome assembly GCA_963556195.1 of Sepiola atlantica. Taxonomy (NCBI): domain Eukaryota; kingdom Metazoa; phylum Mollusca; class Cephalopoda; order Sepiida; family Sepiolidae; genus Sepiola; species Sepiola atlantica. Next base: position 35,012,059 of record OY744548.1, read on the forward strand.
TAAATAAATATCAAGATCTCAAATGGAGATTAGTTAGAATGTGGAAATGAAAAGAAGTCAAGGTGATCCCCGTTGTAATGTAAAATCTTACAAGCATAACAATAAGTCACCACAAATAGATCAAACAGATAGACGAAACAATTTATTTTCCAATTCTGCAAAAGACTTGCTCTTGAGAACGGTGAAAGTGTTACGGTACAGCTTGAATGTCTAAAGTCAAGTGAATTGACACGATGTTAAATAAAAGAAGACAAATAGATAAATAAATGCAACTAAAAACTTTCAAATTTGAGAATACTATGAAATATATATATAATGATAATAACAATGAAAATAAAAATAATTATGATGATAATAATAATAATAATAATAATAATAATAATAATAATAATAATAATAATAATAATAAAATATATAATTAAACCGATTTATAATTTATAGTTATGAAATAATTTATAAAAGGTATGTGTCAGTTGATAAATTTTCGAATAGAAGCAAAGTAGAATAAATAGTAGTGGTGGTTGTAAGTTACCAGTCACTGGTTTGTCTAGTATATATATATATATATATATATATATATATATATATATATATATATATATATATATATATATATGATATTCAAATGTTGAATTAAATAACGATAATTGAATTATCGTTTAATAATAATAATATTATTGAAAATAATCTATCGTGATAGTGTAAAGCGAGTGTGTATATATGCGTACCTGCCTTGTGCCAGAGAGTATTCCGCACAACAACCCCATGTATGTGTATCTGCAGCCACATGCATCCGTATGAGAGGTATACATCGATGTTCGCGTATCTATCGCCCTAAAAGCATATAGCTGTCTTGTGAATTTGTTATTTGAATTCAAATTTATTGCGACCATAATCTTACTTGATGCCCAGCAGAGGATACTTGGTAAACCTGCCTAAGCTAATAAGAATGTTCAGACCCCCAAATACTATTAATCTTTCTAAATTAAAAATATCTTCATGTGAACTTGGGTTTCTTTAAAAGATTGCAAAATAAGTTCCTTGAGGAAAACATATTTTTTAGACAATTATTTTCCTAAGATAGATTTCTAATAACCGTTTCTATAAAAAACAACCTTAAACCAATAACTTTAGCCGTTGACCTTTTAAACGCCAAGACACGCAGTCAGTTTCTTCAAACCCCTTTTTAATCTAACCTCACCCCTTGATAAACTCATTCAACTCGACGAAATATAAACAGATCCCCCTTCCCCTTACCATAAATATCATGAAACGTAAAAGCCAAGCTTAACCTGACACTCACCCTGACAGATGAATAAAATAAAGAAGATGTAAGAATATATATTTAAACGGTAGTATGTGCGAGTATATGTTATGTGCGTGTGTATATATCTATGTGTCTTAGTCTGTGTGGATCAATGTTAGTGTATATATATATATATATATATATATATATATATATATATATATATATATATATATATATATATATATATATATATATGGGAAGAGAAGGATGAAGGTAATCCGACGTGATGGGAAAATGAAAAAGGAAAACAAAAAAATGGATGTTTTTTATGTGTACATCAACGTTGCGTCTTTATTTATAAGACTTCATCAGGATGATAAAATAGAGAAAAAATGTCATGCAAGTACAGATACATGTAGGGTAGACATATTGGGAGGAAAAAATGGCCACTACTGGGTGGACGTCCGTACTTGTTGGAGAAATAGAAATGAATGTTGAAGAAAATGATTATTGGCGAAGATTATTGGAAACTGCCCTCATCACCGCCTCCACTACCATCAAGCAACGAAATGGTTTCTTTAACCTATCACCCTTAATAAGCAAGATCATCCTCACAGAACAAAGACTCTTGCCTGATCATAGTTAACTTTTATTTTCATCTCCAACCTTTATGACACTCTTCCATTTACTCACTCCCTTCCTTTTTCTCCTTGAATCTTCATTTTCTCCTTACATTTTCCGTTTTTTTCCCTCACATTTTTAATACTGCAGTCCAAATAAACTTTCTCATGTTCCAAATATTTCAAATATTCCATACCCACCCTTTCAATCACCGCCCTCCTCCACCCCTCCAATCCCTCACTCATTGCTATCATTTTCCAAATATTTCAAATATTTCACACCCTATCACAACAAATCCTCCCTCTCCCCCTCTCAACTATTTTCTCCCATACCCCTTCTTTAATTCCCTCATTTTCTCAAAACGCTCTCTAAGACCATAACTTTCGCCTATCCACCAAAATCACAGCCCCCCTCCCTCTCTACCCATCCTTCTTTTCCCTGCATACACCCCCCATACACAAACATTCCAACTTACTTTTCCCCTTCAATCTTGACCGCAGCCATCTGGTCAAACACCTCTCTCCCCCCTCTTCTTCCACTCCCTCTCTGCCATCCACTTTACCCCTGCTCATCTCCTACCTCTTTCTCTTGCCACCATCCACAGTAGTCCTTGCTCACCCCATCCTTCCATTTTTTCCCCACTCATTTTCTTCAACATTCATTTCTATTTCTCCAACAAGTACGGACGTCCACCCAGTAGTGGCCATTTTTTCCTCCCAATATGTCTACCCTACATGTATCTGTACTTGCATGACATTTTTTCTCTATTTTATCATCCTGATGAAGTCTTATAAATAAAGACGAAACGTTATGTACACATAAAAAACATCCATTTTTTGGTTTTCCTTTTTCATTTTCCCATATATATATATATATATATATATATATATATATATATATATATATATATACATAAATATATTGTGCGTGTGTGTGTTAATGTGAATATGTATGCTTAGGATTAACCCCTTCCTTAGCCCCCTACACCCCAACTACACCCATTACCCTTACCCCACCACCACAAACAGCTAATGCCCCTACCCATCCCAACAAGAGAATGTTATGCCTCACCACAGCTTAAAACGACTTTTATTCAAATCTGACTTGAAAATTATCGGATCTGAATAGACGTCTATAATTTGCCGATATTCTGTTCAACCAGGAAGCGATAGTTGTTCGAAATGCTAATTTTTTTGTTTATATACCGAACTCTAACAGACAAAAATCAATCCGAACCCTACGAAACGAACAATTCCAGCACTAAACTTATAACTAATACACATACAGGATAAAATGGAAGTTACCAATTACCGTGGGATCACCAGCATCTTACACAAATATTTGGATTCCTGAACAATTTCAGTATTGCTTTCTTTTTCAAGCATTCATTACCAAATATCAGCTATTATTTTATTTTGTCCTGACGCGTTTTTAGATATCCACCCTGATGTTACGCCTTCACCTCAACATAAGACTCTTTACCTTTTGGCTCTTATTTTTGTTCTTTATTTCTATTTTGTTTTACTTCATGTAACATTTTCAAAGTTTAAATGTTGCCGATAATATTTACAACTACATTATCGGCTTTCCCTATCCTCTGATGAGAATAGTTTATCTATGAAAATCCATGGATTAAGGATATGAGGCTCCTTGCTCTGAACTTTTTATGTTTTAATAAATATTGTATATTTACAATTCTTTAATCTTATCTTTCACCTCTAATATATATATATATATATATAATAATATATATATATATATATATATATAATAATATATATATATATATATATATATATATATATATATATATATATATACAGAGTCAACGTAGAATCTGCAATATAATCGCTGTCACCAAGTACTATCACGTAATTAAATAAATAATTATCTATATGAACCGAGAAGCGGCTACTAAGAAAAGATTCATCGACAAACGTCATATGTACTTTGCTTCAGAGCTGTTATAATCCTCGAGGCTGCACGACTTCAATTTCGAATAGGTGCTTATTATAATATTTATGAATACATATAAAATTATTCATAACCTAAAAAATATATATATACATGAATATATATTTTTTGTAGGTTATAAAAAAATATAAATAATTTAATATGTGTTCATAAATAATATAATAAGCATATATATATATATATATATATATATAATTATGATAATCATTATTTTTGAATTACTATTCCATGTATCTACATATCATAAATTGTCATAAATATATTTTCTTAACTGATATACTATATATATATCCCTTAATAGACCTCATAAACGGCCTATGCTGGAAATCTCATTTCTTTGATCAATCATAACTCAAAAACCAATAACCCAAATTAGTTAAAACTGTGCACATAATTTTTATTTGATAGGTTCTATAAGGGTGTAGAAATTCAGCATCATTAGACAAAGCCACCCAGAGATCCAGAAAGGTCAGGAATGATGTTGGTGTTATCCGTGTGTACGTACGTACGTACGTACGTCCCTATGTGCCACTCTGTATCTCATCAACTACTTGATAGATTCAGCTGATTTTTGGCAGAGATAGAGGTCATATGGTCTAGTTGATGGCATTTTACTTTCAGTTTACCATATACCTTAGTGTTCCAGAAAATTAAAAAAAACACTTTAAAATGACCAGGCATAGCCTTTACAAAAGTAGTGACATTTCATAAGAAATGTCAGTATACTGAAATCATATGCCCTTAATAGGGTTAAGATGAAAATAAATGTACGAAAGCAAGGAAATTTGCAAATTTTTACACTGTTATTGTCATTATGGGTATGCGAGCACAGCAGTGCTATGTATTTTACTGGTAGGAGTTTTTCTTTACGCACCTCACACACTTCATTTACTCTTGCATAGAGAGTTAATGTGTATCCCCTTAATGACAATAAAAGTGTAAACATTTGGGAAATTCTTTGCTTGTGTAAATTTATTTTCATATTAACCCTATTAAGGGCATATTTCAGTATACTGGCATTTCTCATGGAATATATATATATATATATATATATATATATATATATATATATATATATATATATATATATATATATACGTACGTACGTACATATAATTTTTGATATTCATGCGATTATATACAGGTGTGTGTATACTTATCTAAAAACAGACACATGCATATAAGCATATATATATATATATATATATATATATATATATATATATATATATATATATATATATATAGTGTATATGGATATTTTGTTTTCTGTGTTTTTATATGAATCTTCTCAAGACATTGGAATGTGCGCGATTCTTTTTTCTGAAAGGATACCCCCCACGCCCAAATTGTTGAATGCTCTTGCTCATCTGATAATTCAGCTGTATTTGTGCATGGTGGCGCGTTGTACCGTAAAAATGGCCTCATGATTCGGCAGGCTGATTGCGTTAGGCCATTAATCCTGTGTTAGAAACCCCTCGGAACTAAATACTGGGTGGTAAAGAGTTCAAAGAGTGGACACAAGCCTAATGACCCTTGTGTTTCCTTTGCTTATTCAACCACTTCTCCCTTATACTCGGGGACCCTTTCCCCGTCAGCGCTCTACACTTTCCGGTTTCTCTCTACAAAATCTTCTCTGTCTACTCGCTGCGAATCCGACACAGCGATAGTGTCTGGTCGGACTTTACTTTCGCAGAAATGTTGTACTGAGTTGTCAAATGCTAATATTAAGAGGGGTGTTCATATTTTGCATTGCTGACGGGAAAGAAAAATACAGTAATAGAACTTAAAATAAAAATAAGCCGCACTTTTTGGTTTGATAAATAAGTAATAGAAAAGAGCGAAATATATAACGACTATGCAGAAGCAAACATTGAAAGTAGCAGATGAATAAGAAATAGCAGACAAAAAGGGATGGCGAGTTTATTGTAGCGGATGCATAAACATGTGAATATTGAGAAGAAAACATAATGAGGAATACTAACGGGAAGAAGGGAGAGAATATGAAGACAATAAAGGAAGAAAGAAAAAGAAACGTGAAAGCATGAAACACAGTAAATGTAGGAAAGGAAGAGGACGACGAAGAAGAAAGTAGAAGCGGGAAAAAGTATGTATAGGATATGCATAACAATGCGAGACATAAGGATACTAAAAAGGAAAAATACTAAAAAGAATAATAAAGTAGCGGGAACAGTGTTATGATTAAGATAGATGGAGGAGATGGAAGGTGAATATGTATAAAAGGGCAATAAATGTAAGATTAGTAATAAGACGACAATAAGGTATTCCACGATACGTAAACACAAGTATGAAATAAAAGAGAAAACTATCCACGAAAATCATTTAATGCAATCATCAATCAATGAAAGTCTACAGATGTTAACTTATTTTTCCTTTTCCTGCATCTGCGAGTTTTCGGTTAGGTAGAAAACCTGTTTGAATTATGAATATTATATGAATCGGAATGTTTTCTACAGCTATATATATATAAATTCTTTGTAGAATGGTAGGAAAAATCCCAGCAGAGTGCTCGATTAATTAAGAATCAAAGTTAAAAATTAAGAGCATAATATTTATTTATTCTGGTACAGAAAAATTAGTACAACATTCGTACCGTCGGTTTCAAGCACGGAAGGTCTTACCCATCCGGCTCTCTTCAGCTTCTGTTGTCATCTGTTTTGGAAATGTGAGGTCACATGACACTCTTGTTGGGACGCGTTATTTGCTCAGTGTGTTGTGTGTGTTTGTTTAAATTTGAATTTAGTGTCATAAGACCGTTGAGATTTAAAACACGGGAGAAGAAAGAGAATTCAAGATTAAAGGGAATAAAAAGGGAATAAAAAAGGGGGGTAAAAAATAAAAAAATATATATGAAAAAATATATATATATATATAAATAAATATAAAAAAACATATATATATATAAAACATTTTAATACTAAGAATAAAGGAATAAAAAAAGAAAAAGAGTATAAAAAGGTATAAAAAGAAGAAAAAAAGGGGGTTAAAAAATATATATATATATATAGAGAGAATAAAATGTAGAGAATAAAAAAGAGCGAGAGAGAAAGAAAGAATAAAAATAGAAAGAATAAAAATATAAATAAAAATAAAAATAAAAATAAAAATAGATTAAAAATAAATTTAAAGATTAAAAATAATAATAATAATAAAAAATAAAATTAAAAATTAAAAATTAAAAATTAAAAATTAAAAATTAAAGATTAAAAACAAAAATAATAAAAATAAAGAAAGGGTTTCTCTGAAATTCCCGTGAGCCAAATTATGAATTTGTATCATTAGCCGTTATATTTTTGAAGGTATGCGTTCTAAAAAACCGTTGATGTGTAAGAATCTTTTCTCCAGATTGGAGTGATTTTTAATGAAGAAATTCGGAACTAAGGGAGGTAACTAAGATGGAAATATGAAATATTTGAGTTTGTTAAAATGGGTTTGTAGATTAATCTAGTGGTTGATAAAAAATAAAAAATTAAATATTTTTGCATTTTGGTGAAAGTCGAAGTTTTTGCTCTTGGAATTTATGTGGATATAGTTTGTTTAAATGGATTTGTAGAATAATCTAGTGATTGATAATTAAATTAAATATTTTTGTATTTTTGTGAAGGTCGGAGTTTTTGCTCTTGAAGTTTAAGTGGATATAGGTTGATGAGGTGTTTGTTCGTTTTTATTGTGTTTATATTAGTAGAGGGGGGGGTAGTTAGACATTATGTGAATCGGTCAGACCAGTTTACAAGCAATGCTTGTCTCTTGTGGACACATCCCCTGAATATTTCATCGCGGACATTTAAACAGGCTGTATTCGGATCGATGATGGCTTTTGAAATGTGGTATTTTTCAGCGTCACATAGAGGACATCTGTTTATGGCTGGAGAGAAGGATGGTTTTCTCTCAATTATTTTCCATTTGATGGTGAAGGGTGTGTTTTCTTCTTTAAGCTGCCATATTCGGGTCGCGAGTGCCGTATTAGCCTTGTTTTTGTATCTGAAGGAGTTTCTGTGTGCATATAGCCTTTGGGAAGGGCTTGGGTTAAAAAATCAAACCCAGAGGACCCATTTGATGTTGCAATGGGGGCCTACGACAGTGCAGACATCTGTGACTTAGTCGGCTTGCTTATATTAAATACACTCCAAAATAAATTTCCAGACCATTTCTTTGGTCTCTATAGAGATGACGGACTTTGTCTGTCACGCAACCACAACGGAAACACATTAGATAGATTTAGAAAAGAATTAACAACACCTTCCATAATCTCGGCTTCAAAATTACCATTAAAACAAATTTAGACCAAGTAAACTTCCTAGATACCACACTGAACCTTAAAAACAATACACACAAACCTTTCCACAAACCCAATGAAACACTCCAATACATACACAAGGGATCCTGCCACCCCCCCACCATCTTTAAAAATTTAATCAATAATATTAGCCAAAGAATCTCAAACCTCTCATCCAGTCCCGAAATTTTCAACCAAGCAGCACCATATTACAACAAAGCGCTCCGCGACAGCGGGTTCAGAGAAGAAATCTCATACACCCCCAACCGAGACCAACCACGGGGGACCCGCAATAGAAGGAGATCGGTGATCTGGTTTTCCCCACCCTATTCGACCAATACCAAAACAAAGGTAGGCCAACTTTTCCTCAAGTTGCTCGACAAACACTTCCCACCCACAAATGAATTACACAAACTTTTTAACAGAAATTCTGTTAAGGTCAGCTATTCCACTGCCCCTTCAATAAGAAAAATTATCTCTGCAGAACCCAAAACAATTACAAACGACGGCTGCTCATGCCAAGACAAAAACAACTGCCCCCTGGAGGGAAATTGCAAAATCAATTCAATCATTTATGAAGCAACCGTCACAGACCAGAATACCAGTAATGCAGAAAAATATATTGGGATGACGAAGGGAAATTTCAAACAAAGGCTATATGCACACAGAAACTCCTTCAGATACAAAAACAAGGCTAATACGGCACTCGCGACCCGAATATGGCAGCTTAAAGAAGAAAACACACCCTTCACCATCAAATGGAAAATAATTGAGAGAAAACCATCCTTCTCTCCAGCCATAAACAGATGTCCTCTATGTGACGCTGAAAAATACCACATTTCAAAAGCCATCATCGATCCGAATACAGCCTGTTTAAATGTCCGCGATGAAATATTCAGGGCATGTGTCCACAAGAGACAAGCATTGCTTGTAAACTGGTCTGACCGATTCACATAATGTCTAACTACCCCCCCCTCTACTAATATAAACACAATAAAAACGAACAAACACCTCATCAACCTATATCCACTTAAACTTCAAGAGCAAAAACTCCGACCTTCACAAAAATACAAAAATATTTAATTTAATTATCAATCACTAGATTATTCTACAAATCCATTTACCAAACTATATCCACATAAATTCCAAGAGCAAAATCTTCGACTTTCACCAAAATGCAAAAATATTTAATTTTTTATTTTTTATCAACCACTAGATTAATCTACAAACCCATTTTAACAAACTCAAATATTTCATATTTCCATCTTAGTTACCTCCCTTAGTTCCGAATTTCTTCATTAAAAATCACTCCAATCTGGAGAAAAGATTCTTACACATCAACGGTTTTTTAGAACGCATACCTTCAAAAATATAACGGCTAATGATACAAATTCATAATTTGGCTCACGGGAATTTCAGAGAAACCCTTTCTTTATTTTTATTATTTTTGTTTTTAATCTTTAATTTTTAATTTTTAATTTTTAATTTTTAATTTTTAATTTTATTTTTTATTATTATTATTATTTTTAATCTTTAAATTTATTTTTAATCTATTTTTATTTTTATTTTTATTTTTATTTATATTTTTATTCTTTCTATTTTTATTCTTTCTTTCTCTCTCGCTCTTTTTTATTCTCTACATTTTATTCTCTATATATATATATATTTTTTAACCCCCTTTTTTTCTTCTTTTTATACCTTTTTATACTCTTTTTTCTTTTTTTATTCCTTTATTCTTAGTATTAAAATGTTTTTATATATATATATGTTTTTTTATATTTATTTATATATATATATATATTTTTTCATATATATTTTTTTATTTTTTACCCCCCTTTTTTATTCCCTTTTTATTCCCTTTAATCTTGAATTCTCTTTCTTCTCCCGTGTTTTAAATCTCAACGGTCTTATGACACTAAATTCAAATTTAAACAAACACACACAACACACTGAGCAAATAACGCGTCCCAACAAGAGTGTCATGTGACCTCACATTTCCAAAACAGATGACAACAGAAGCTGAAGAGAGCCGGATGGGTAAGACCTTCCGTGCTTGAAACCGACGGTACGAATGTTGTACTAATTTTTCTGTACCAGAATAAATAAAAAGCTATATATATATATATATATATATATATATATATATATATATATATATATATAACATCTAAAAGACAAAGACATATATATATATATACATATATATATATATATATATATATTTATATATAATCCTCAACGTTTCACCTTTATCTCAAGTCTTTCTTGATATGATTAATTTCAAGTTCAATAATCGAAAATATTTGGTGCGTTTGTGACGTAAAATAATATTTTTATTTGTTATTTTTCAAATGAAACGTAGTCGTTATAATTAAAAATAGGTGGTACAATTCTTAATTACTGCCCTGCTCTATTCGTATAAGTTGGCTTATTGTTATTATGGTGTGAGTAAATATGTATGAAGTAGTTTCTGTGTGTAATCTTGCGATGCAATTCGAAGGTTTGATTATTGTTAGATTTGATTATAAGTATGCCCTGAAATGGTACCGAGTTATTTTTGGCTATTCATACTAATAATGAAATCCAACTCTATTTTAACCTAACGTTTGTTTCGAAACTACATTAATATTCATATAGAAATATAATGCCCACATAGTTTTCTCTTACTGTATATTACTATATATTTTATTATTTCCATATCTGTATATCTTTGCTTATCTCTTTCATACTGAATGTTTATCAATTCCGACATAACTACCTTCTTTCCGTAGTCACGTTCACATCAGTATTATGTAATCTCATGGCTTATCTACGCTTACCTCCTTTTATGAGTGTATATGTCTGCCTGTTTATATGTTTATATGTTTCTCCCTTTCTCCTTTTTGCCCTCTTTTACTATCTCACTCTCTCTTTCTCTCTCTTTCTCTCTACGTATGTGTCTATTGCTAGGTTTGATAGTTAATAACTTTATGTAACTTTCTACATACTTCCCTTTCATAACATCGTCATAACCAGCATTGATAAATTCCTCATCTCTACCCTCCTTCCATCTTAAATGTCCTTAGGTCTATATGCATATCTTTCTGTCCGTACGAACGGCTGTGTCTGTTTAAATGTTTGAAATTCACACGAACCGATCGCGGTCTACTGCCCACTGTCTGCTCGGCAAACGCTAGTTGAAACACTTATTCTGCAATCACGGATCGACCTGCGGCATTTCTTGCACTGCTCATCACATCGTCTTCGGGCAGCGGTTCACTTTCCCTACACATACACTCTGTTAGTTTGACCGGACCTTCTTTCCCACTCAAAGGCCACGGACAATTTCAAATGCGTTGTTCTCAAAGATCGAATGGACACTTCCCTTTAGGATACAATTGACCATTCACAGCCAAACGTACAACGTTCTCCATAATGCACCTTATAATCCTATTACGTAAATGTAAAAGTTTACGCAACATCTAGTGGATGAATTGATATATGCACCTACACGTATACACATACACAAACACACACACATACATATATATATATATGTATATAATTACATGAACAATATTACTGTCAATCAAGCAACGTTTTGATGCTACCACATCTTTTCAATACATATATGTATATATATATTTCATGTGGGTATGTTCAAAAGAAAGTAATAAAGTCCTCGATCATAAGAATACAAAGGCTCAATACAAATTATTTATGGAAGAACTATACATTAACTATTCCAGAGACGCAATATGTGTTCATTGCCACGGGTAGAGTTTTACTGTTTACAAAAACCCCTTAAACACATTTAAAACTTTTGCCGACTCAGATAATGAAGACGGTTCGAAAAAAGAGTGAACACCGGCTTCAATTTTTAATCACTGTCTTAATTGTGTGAGTCACCGAGGATATGAAATAGGTATTAAGGTGATTTACTAAACAGTAAAGGTATATATGTGTCAACGAAAACATAGATCGTTACTGGAACATGTAATGTATTGCTTTTAAACAAATAACTTATATATATATATATATATATATATATATATATATATCGGCGAAGTACTATACGGATTGCCACCTGAAACCAGAAAGATGGCTCGACAGTTTGAGAACCTCACGAGGAAAATATAAAAACGCGAAAGTTCCGTGATGTTCAACAACGCTTGCTTAGATAATGTATATATATATATATATATACATTATATATATATATATATATATATATATATATATCGCTCTTTTTCTCTCTCCCTTTCTCTCTCGCTCTTTATATATATATATATATAATATATATATATACTATATTATATGTATATAATATATTATATATATATATATAATATATATATATATATATATATATCTATATATATATATATATATATATATTGGCGTACTATGCTGATTTGGTTTTATTTTCACAAAGGTTTGGCTGATGTAAACCATGACCTTCATCAGGCAGGGGTGTTACAAAATTAATTTATATCTTACAAACTTGATGACCTATACGGAACTTCACATCGAACCGTTATTTTAACCACAGCGGTAGATGGTTCTAGTTCCAACGGGCATGCTCTTGTAATAGTTTTAACAATTATATTATCGCGTATAGTAAGGTTTGAACCTTCTACATATACACGTGGTGCTACTAATAAAGTCGTTCATTAACAATGAGTTCTAATTAACAGTCTATAAGAATTATGTAGGAAGATATTAAAAACAGACTGCCACTTTGCTATTTGCAAGGTTCCGCTTACGTTCGTAGAACCCTTTACATCGTCTGATGTTTACAACCAACTGTATTTAGGCATGAACTAATTTAAATTTGCCAGTACCACGTGATAATTCCCGATGGCCGCAATGATAGAGCGTAAGCGTACAGAGTTATCGTTTATTCTGTGAACCGGGTGCGCGCATTTTAGCTGTCTGAAATTATCGCTTTGTATAATCATGACAGCGAAACCTCGACGTATTTAGGTATACATAATGTATTTATTTATATATATTATTATAACGCCCAATTTAAGAGATTAAAATCTAGCACTTTTCGGTGATATAAAAATATATATATAAATGTGTGTGTGTGTGGGTGGGTGTGTACGTCGAGAAAGAGAAGACCTGAACATTGATAGATAAAAACATACAATACATAGACCAAGTATAGTT